>CM030358.1:210733682-211333682 GCA_017893485.1 Hemerocallis citrina | reverse complement strand
TTTGATCACTACTCAGAGAGAGTTGGCAGCAGAGTTTGATCAGGCAGGTATTGAGGTTGTACTGCAGGGTTTGGGAGCATCTTTGGCTCAGTTGAGGTTGTAGCCTTCTTTAATAGAGCAAATTATGGAAGGCACAAATCAGACGCTGAGATTCAGAGGATGTTGCAGTAGGTTTCCGAAGGCAAGTCATCAAAGCTCCGTGTCCAAGATGGAGTTCTATGGATGGGTGAGAGGTTGTGTGTTCTGGAGAATACAGATTTGAGAGAGAGTATCTTGCAAGAGGTACATAGTACCTTGTTGTCAGTACATCCTGGAGGCACAAAGATGTACAAGGACATCAAAAAGCACTTTTGGTGGTTCGGAATGAAGAGAGATGTGGCAGACTTTGTGGCAAGGTGTCTGACTTGTCAACAGTTCAAAGCAGAGAATCAGAGATCGAGAGGTTTGATACAGCCATTGCCCATTCTGGAATGGAAGTGGGAGAATATCAGCATGGATTTCATCACAGGATTGTAGAGGAGTCCGAAGGGCAATGACTCAATTTGGGTTATTGTGAATTGTTTGACTAAGTTAGTTCACTTTCTAACTATGAAGATTACTTGGTCGTTGGAGAAATTGGTAGAGATGTACATTGATGAGATTGTGAGACTTCATGGAGTTCCTGTGTCGATTATTTCCGACAGGGATGCGAGGTTCACATCGAGATTCTGGAAGGGTTTGCAAGCAACTTTGGGTACCAGAACTAATTTCAGTACCGCTTTTCATCCTCATACCGATGGTCAGACTGAAAGAGTGAATGGGTATGGGAGGATATGCTGAGGGCTTGTGTTATGGATTTTACTGACAGTTGGGAGAGGTACTTGGCATTGGTTGAGTTTGCCTATAACAACAGTTACCATGCAAGTATCGGGATAGCTCCGTGTGAAGCTCTGTACAGGAGGAAGTTCAGGACACCTGTTTGTTGGTATGAAATTGGTGAGAGGCAGATGTTTGGGCCTGAGATTGTGCAGCTGACATCGGAGAAGATCGAGCTGATTCGTAAGAGGTTGGTCGAGGCTCAGAGTCGGCAGAAGAGTTATGCAGACACTCGACGAAGAGACTTGGAGTTTGAGGTTGGGGATGCTTTCTTTCTCAAGGTGTCTCCGACTAAAGGAGTGATCAGGTTTGGGAAGGGAGGCAAGTTGGCACCAAGGTACATTGGCCATACAAGATTTTGGGGCAGATTGATAAAATGGCATATAAGCTGGAGCTACCGGGGGAATTGGCATAGGTACATGATGTATTCCATGTATCGATATTGAGGAAGTATGTGCCGGATTAGAATCATTATTTGGTGGAAGTGCCTGATGGCCTACAGCTGAACTTGAGTTACAAGGAGCAGCCTATAGAGATTGTTGATCGTAGGGAGCAGGTGTTGAGGAATAAGGTGATACCTATGGTCAAGGTACTGTGGAGAAAACAACAGTTTGAGGAAGCTACTTGGGAATCAGAGGATCGCATGCAGAAGGATTTTCCTAAGCTTTTTGTATGATTGTATTCTTTTGATTAAATTGCATTCTTTTGTATGACTGTATTCTTTAAATTACAATTCCATTTATGTGATTGCATTTTCTTTTGCTTATGTTATTTAGGCCCTATTAGCAGTAGTTCTGAGGATAGAAATATTCCAAGGAGGGAGTGATGTAACACCCTAGATATTTAAATAATGTTTTTGAGATTAATAGATGAATTAAAGTGATTTTTGGTGATTAAATAAACATTTTTCTGAAATTTATCTTTTTACACGTGCAAAACACATGCAAATATTTTCTTGGGATGTTCAAAGTCAGAAATTATTTTGGGGAAAACTAATATTTATTAGTAGGTATTATTTATGGATTTTCTGGATTTTTCTGATATTTATTTGGCATATTTGCAAATATTACAAAAAGATGGGCTTTTGTGCAAAATTATCACTTGGAGTAAAAAACTCCAGAATTTTATTTTTCTGTGCTGAGCATGATGGCTAGACAACTCAAAGGTAAAGATTTTACTTTTTATTCTAATAGATTTGGTTTATTTTGCAAATTTGTTAAAGAAGGGTCTTTTTGCGAAATTGCCACTTAGAGGCAAAAATTACAAAATTTATTTTTTGGATTTGAAAACCAGTGCCGGCCAAATCTGGGTGAGTATTTTTTATTTTAAATCTCAATTGAATTGGTTAATCTAATTTCCCAGTACAAGGATTTATATATGTAAAGATATATTCAAAAGGGATATTTTGCAAAACCTACTCAAAACCCTAATACTCTAATTTCCGGCCTAATATAAGAGAGGTGCAGCCGTCTATTTGCTGCACCAAAACAAAGGGTTTTCTTTATTATTGATTTCTTGGAGTTTCAAGGCGAAGATCTTGGATTTCTTGCGAAAGGAATGACTTTTCATATTCTCTTTATTATTTCGGTTGATTCTTCAATAAGGTGAGTGACATGTGTTTCTTTTCTTACTGTTCTAAGCATGTTGTATGTGATGATTTGTCTATTAGAAAGCATGTTAGACAATTGTATGATGGTATAATGAATTGTTGATGGATGGATGAATAAAAATTGAATCTTTTTATGAAAACTATGCTATTGATGATTAAAACCCTATATAGATGACTTGAGATTGTTAAGAACCTAATAGAAATTATGGGTAGGTTGTTTTCTTCCATAATCTCGCTGATTTGAACATATACTATGAGATTGTATGATGTTGATGCATAAAAGTGAATAATGTTGAGTTCCTTATTGTGTACATATACATATACTCTGTTTTGATATTTTGATGAAGTAAAACTTTATTATTTACATGTCGTAGTTGCATATTCATGCGCAAACTGATGTGAGTAGTTGTGTATGTGCTTGATAAATTATAAGAGGGGTTATTGGATCAAAAAGAATCAAGATTTGAAAGGGAAGAGGGGTTGAAGTTTTCGGGTCTGATGCTTGAAGGCCGAAAATTGTTTTTTGGAGTTTTATGAAGTTTTTGATTGAGATCTGATTTGCTTTGATATGGAGATTGAATTGAAACATTATAATACTCCTATTTGATGGATCTTGATACTTTAACTGATGCTTACACACCCTATACATATATATATTTACTAATTTTACTGTTTTGAAGAGTTTTTATGAAAATTTGCTTTTTTATGATCTAGATGAGATTTTGATTTGTTTTATAAACACCGGTATGTTAGAAAAGTTGTATTTGATCATCTCAAGATTTTTGTTTTGCAAATTCATGATTTTACAAAGATTAAACGAAGTATCAACTTGAAAGTGCACGAATTTCAAAGCAGGTTGAATATCAGCTGTCGGTCGACTGCCTCATTTTGAATTGTGGGTGACGGTCAACTAATATTCTTTTGGGTTTGGGAATTTTTCTTGACAGTCGACCGCTGCCTTTTAATCCATTTTTTACAGTCGACTGTCAGCTGTTTTGCTGACTGTTTTGTTGAGTTTTTCGTCGTTTTTCTTGAACGATTATTTCTTCGAACTCATGGATTACTGATCTACTATTTTAGATGATGTTTTTTGCTATGGATTACAATATTTTACAGTGAGTTACATTTTGATTATAATAGAGTTTTAAATTGTATTTCTATGACTTTATAAAGTGAAATATATACGGTTTTCGAAGGGATTGATATTTTGTGATTTTCTACGACTTCAGAATATGATTCTCAGTTTTTTAAAGGATTTAATCTCTTATTTCAGTTCTGAAAATTTATGAGTGTATTGAATGAATTTGGATTTTGTTGATTAAAGAAGTCTTCTTGATATAGACATTTTGATGATGGAATTAAGAGTTTTATTGAAATGTTTTATGTTGATATTCGTTTTGTGAGTCTCTAGGAGTTAAGTGGATTCCTGTGAACCGGAAGATGAGACTTTGTAGATTTTGACCAGTTGGGTCTTGGGGTTGTTTTGTGGAATTAAGTCCGGCAGGATACACTAACTCTAGAGAGGGAGAATTTGTGTTTTAATAATAATCAACCTAAGGACAGGCACTAGTGGAGATGTGACGGAACTTAAGAAACGTAAGTACATACTTTAGGGGTCTAATCCAACGGATACGTTTCAGGACCGTGTGTTGTTCTGTCTCGAGAGGACAATTGGTATGTTCGCGTATCGAGGGTCTACATGCCTATTCATGGAACATACAGGTATATTCGCGTGTCGAGGGTCGACGGTCCTATTCACGGGATGTACTTGTGTATCTGCACATCGAGGGTCGAGAGGCCTATTCGTGGGGTACACGGCAGGGAGGTGATTCTCCCTGGGGTCAGACCTATTCTTACATGATGCTTGCGCGTCGAGGGTTGTCAGGCCTATTCGCAGAGTAATCTGGATCTTGTTTCTATCACCGTAGTAGGATTAGCTGTATAACGAGGGATTTGACCCTATAAAATGGAGAACAATAAGGGCTTGCACCGGACCTATGTAGTATGGAATGCATAGAATCCGACAAGTATGCATTAGAAAGTCATCATACTGCATTTGTGTTTTCTTGACATTGGTTTTATGCATGTTCGTTCTCTGTTTTCCTACACTTGACACTTAGTCAAGTTTCACTTGATGTTTTCATATTTTATTTATTGTTTTTCATATTCCTTTCGTTATTACTGTTGGTATGTGTCGATCATGACTTTATTCTTTATGTTTTATTTATGTTGCATTTCTTTTGATATTACTCACATCGTTATGGCTGACCCCGTAGTTTTGAGGGTTAGGGTTATCTCTAACCTCACGTTCTACAGGTAGGTACCTATAGCTTGGGATTTGGATGCATGTGGTAGAATGATAATGTGGCTTATGAAATTTGTAAAAGAATGTGTTGTAAAAGAAAAAAATTGTAATTCAAGGTGTTTATTTTCTGCTGTGCTTTGTAAAGAATTATTGTAATAAAAGTTAAAAAATTATTCTGTGTTTTGGCTATATTTACTATTACATTGAGGTAGATGGTGGGAATCGTGCCACGTATTTCTGAAGAAATTATATTGGAAATTCGGGGCACTACACCCGGCCTAGCGGCATTCCATGGAGTTGCCTCCATATTTCACATGAAAATGAAGTTCTTGTTGTAGGCCAGGATGTGGGAAGCCAACAGGCAGCACAAGCATGTTGGGGGGCTCCGTTCTCTCCCTCAACGTCATAGAGCTACTGCCAGAAAGCAGTCACAATAATTTTAAGACTGTAAATGAGCTTGAAGCCACTACCATAAACAACTCTACCATGAACTTCTAAACCTGCTACATCATCTCTCACCAGGTCCAAACTAGTTCTCATCATAACATAGTATTAAACCTGAATCCCTCGTCCGAAGCCATTCCGCTTATTCAACGGAAACAAATAATCTTGCCTAAACATGTTGATGCATCAGAAGATTTTCCTTTCTCTATGCAAAACAATGGTGGGCTCCCTCCAAACAGGCAAGTCCAGGCAAGGTCTACCAAGTTGCTCGCCCAACAGCTCATCAACTTGAAGACCTGGGGGCAGGGAGATATCAATTGAACTTGGAAGGTGGAACACCTTGAAGCTGAACGAGGGCATCTCAAACGTCCTCTCTTAATAGTAGTAGCAAATTTTCTCGATTTTTAATAATGGCCAGCCACTAGAGCAGCCGCTTAGTTCTATTTCCGAGCAATTTCCCAATTTGTAATAACGGCCATCCACTAGAGCAGACGCTTAGTCTTATTTTCCAATAAAATGTAGTATGAGTTTTTGTAAAATTCTTGTACAACTCTACGACTGCATACAATGAGTTGAGTGCCAAACTTGTACACAAAAACGGCACCAAAAACTCGTTAAAAGCTTCCTACAAGACGGGTTCGGAGTCCATACTCATTAAAAGCTTCCTACAAGACGGGTTCGGGGTCCATACCTATGGTTCGAAGTTACTCCAGCAATTTGCAATAAAGCAAGTTCAGAGCGCACTTCACCATTCGATCTGCTCCTACAACCTGTTAATTCATCAAAGCAAACAACGAGCTAAACGCCCAACTTACACTTAGAGCGGCGCTAAACACTCGTTATAATCTTTCAACAACACAAGTTCGGAATCCAGATCCATGATTCGGGGTTACTCTCGCAACATGCAATCCTGCACATTCTGAGCATAACTCGCGATCGATCTGTTCCTGAAACTAGTTAATGTTCCTTGGAGACTTATACAACGAGTTGAGTGCCAAAATTATACACATAAGCGGCTCCAAACACACGTTGCAAGTCTTCCCGTAAGACGGATTTGGAGTCCATACCCATGGCTCGAAGAGATTCTAACAATTTGCAATAAAGCAAAGTTCATAGTGCAATTCGCTATTCGATCTGCTCCTGCAATCCGTTAGCGCCTCCACAACCGGTTCGGAGTTCATACCCATGGCTCAACAGAGACTCTCACAATTTGCAAAGAAGCAAGTTTAGAGTGCGCTTCGCCATTCGACCTGCTCCTGCAACCTATTAATACTGAAACTAACAAGTTCGGAATCCATACCTATGGCTCAGAGTTTCTCTTGCAACCTGCAATTACACACGTTCAGAGTTTAACTCGCCATTCGATATGTTCCTGCAACTAGTTAAATTTCCCCAACGACAGATTAAGAGGTTCAAAATTGTGGATCGCAGTTACTCAAACAACACTTGTAAAAAGCACCACTTAGAATTCAATTCTCCACTCGATGTGACTCTCACAATTTGTTAGAGGACCCATACAGCAAGTTTGGAAAACAACTCTCCTTTAGAGTTTTCCATACAACTAGCTGAATTCAAGACGGAGCAATGCCAAACTCCGTCATACACCGTTGGCAGTTCATTAGCTATACGCAACAAACTTGAGGCCCTATTATTTAGCAACAAAGCGCTTAGTCGATGGCACATCAACTATGAAAGCAAGGATCAAGCATATGAAAGGAATTCTTCAAATCACAGAACTATCGCAAACTCATATGTTCAGATCCAGTAGTAATACAGACATCTACAAATGCAAAATGGCAAGTCCAAAGTCTAACTCTCTCCAAGAGAAGCTCATACGACTAACCAACCCCCAAGACGATGAACCACAGGATAAGACATCGGCACGTAGAAGACTTCTTATTCCACAAACTACAAATCTTATTACAACAGCAGAATTACAATGAGCCTACGTTTCACGTCTAGGAATCACTACCAAAAGTCATGTGAACACTGTGCAATAAACTATCATGCAAGCTTTTCTTCCAGCTATGCACTGGAGAGATACTCTACCTAAGAGAAACAACCCACTTCACCGGCCTCCTACCAGCTAACGACTCCATAAGACCGCCTTAACTCTTGATGATGAAATTCAAGACAAGTCTTCCTTAGGCAGGCAAGCTCCAGGTTTATCCTACCACCTTCACTTGAGCAAGCTCCAACTCTGTCTCGCTTAAAGTGCTGTGCAAACAGGAGAGTCCCAACTCTGTCAAGCACAGCGTATTACGAAGGAGAGCAAGCTCTATGTCCCAAGGACCTCGTTCGATGTACGTAGCTACTTGTCAGCAAAGAGAAGAATGGAATCACTTCAATGTTGAACAAACACAAGCGACTTCACTTCAATATTAAGAAGATTCAGAATATTCACAACTCATTTGCTCTAAAAAAGAGTTTGGCGCTACGCCGCCAATTGAGTTCCTCCGACCAACAACTCGTCAACATCGAGCAACGGGTCCAACACCCTGATCTTCGCTCAGGCTCCATGAATAGCTCGTTGGCTCCAAATAATGAGTTCAATGCTTTGCTCTCAGAACGAGCTCCGTCAACAGCTCGTTGGCTCCAAACGATGAGTTCTATGCTCTGATTGCCACTTGAGCTCTGTCAACTACTTGTTGGCTCTACACAACGAGTTCAATGCCTTGGTCTTCAATCAAGCTTCACTCAACAACCCGTCGGTACCAAACAACGGGTTCGACGCTCTGCCCTCTACATGAGCTCCGCCTACAACTCGTTGGTCCCAAACAACGAGTTCGATAATCTACTCTCCGCATGAGCTCCGTTTACAACTCGTTGGTCCCAAACAACGAGTTCGATGCCTTGCTCTACGCTCAGGCTTCATCAATAACTTGTTGGCTCCAGACAACAATTTCAACGCCTTGGTCTTCTCACAGGCTGCGTCTATAACTCGTTGACTGTAAACAACAAGTTCAACGCTCTGCTTTCCGCAAGAGCTCCATCAATTGCTCGTTGGCTTCAAACGACGAGTTCTATGCTCTGATTGCCACTTGAGCTCCGTCTACTACTCGTTGGCTCTACACAATGAGTTCAATGCCTTGGTCTTCGCTCAAGCTTCACTCAACAACCCGTTGTCACCAAACAACGAGTTCGACGCTCTGCCCTCCGCATGAGCTCCGCCTACAACTTGTTGGTCCCAAACAACAAGTTCAATGCTCTACTCTCTGCATGAGCTCTGCCTACAACTCGTTGATCCCAAACAATGAGTTCAAAGCTCTACTCTCTGCATGAGCTCCGTATACAACTCGTTGATTCTAAACAACGAGTTCGATGCCTTGCTCTATGCTTAATGCCTTGCTCTACGCTCATGCTTCATCAATAACTTGTTGACTCCAGACAACAAGTTCAACGCCTTGGTCTTCTCTCAGGCTATGTCTACAACTCGTTGACTCCAAACAACAAGTCCAACGCTCTGCACTTCGCAAGAGCTCCATCAATAGCTCGTTAGCTCCAAACGACGAATTCTATGCTCTGATTGCCACATGAGCTCCGTTAACTACTCGTTGGCTCTACACAACGAGTTTAATGCCTTGGTCTTCGCTCAAGCTTCACTCAACAACCTATTGGCACCAAATAACGGGTTCGATGCTCTGCCCTCCGCATGAGTTCCACCTACAACTCGTTGGTCCCAAATAATGAGTTCAATGCTCTACTCTCTGCATGAGCTCTGCCTACAACTCGTTGGTCCCAAACAACGAGTTCAATGCTTTGCTCTCCACATGAGCTCTTTCTACAACTTGTTGGTCCAAAACAACCATCAAAGAACTCGTTCACTCCGAACAACAAGTTCAATGCATTGGTCTTCGCTCAAGTTTCACCAAACAGCTCGTTGGCTCCAAACAACGAGTTCTACGCTTTCATTACTGCATGAGATCCATCAAACAACTCGTTGGCACCAAACAACGAGTTCCACGCCATGCTCTTCGCATGAGCTTCGCCAATAACTCGTTGGCTCCACACAACGAGTTCGAGGCCTTGGACTTTGCTCAAGTTTCTCCCAAACAACTCGTTGGCTCTAAACAACGAGTTTAATGCCTTGCTTTTCACACGAGCTCCATCAACAACTCGATCACTTCAAACAGCGAGTACAGCGCCCTGCTACTTGCTCGAATCTTTCTAAACAACCCCTCATCTTCGTGCAATGGGCTCGGCATCCAACACCTGCCTAAAATTGTCCTTACAAAGCCTGCTGAGTGTAAACAACAAGTCCAAACATCTAAATCCATCGCAGAGTTCTCTACACGCTTGCTGGGTGTAAATGGCAAGCTCACGTCCAACTCTGTCGCAGAGTCTCTACACCCTTGATGGTCGCAAACAGCAAATTTGACATCCAACTCTGTCACAAGTTCCCAACCAAATTGCCGAGCGCAAACAACAAGCACAAATGTTCAACTCTGTCATAGAGTTCTTTCTAGACTTGTTGGGAACAAACAACAAGTTCAATGACCAGCTCCACTACGAGTTGTCTCTCTAAACTCGTGGGGATCAAATAGCAGTTTCTACACCAACCCCACTACGGGTTGCCTCTCTGAACTTGCCGAGGTCAAACGGCAATTTCTACATCAACTCTATCTCCGAATTGTCTCTAAACTCGCCGGGGTCAAACGGCAGTTTCTGAACCAACTCCTTTTACAAGTTGCCTCTCTAAGCTTGCTAAATGCAAACAGCATTTTCTTCATCAACTCTATCTCAGATTTGCCTCAAAACTTGTCGGGCGCAAACGATGGGTTCAAATATTCAACTCTATCTCAGAGTTTTGAACAAACTTGCTGGGATCAAACAGCAAGCTCTGCATCAACTCTATCTTGGAGTTATCTCTTCTAAACTTTTCGGGGTCAAATGGTAGTTTCTACATCAACTCTATCTCAGAGTTGTCTCTAAACTCACCGGGGTCAAACGGCAGTTTCTTAACCAACTCCTTCTATGAGTTGCCTCTTTAAACTTGCTGGACACAAACAGCAGTTTCTACATCAACTCTATCTCAGAGTTGCCCCAAAACTCATCAGGCACAAACGACGGGTTCAAACGTTCAACTCTATCTCAGAGTTTTTAACAAACTTGACAGGATCAAACGACAGTTTCTGCATCAGCTCTGCTACAAGTTGCCTCTCCAAAATCACCGGAAACAAACGGTAGTCTTCAAACTAACTCAATCCAGGAGTAACCTCTATAAGCTTGCTGGGACCAAACAGCAAGCCCTACGTCAACTCAGTCAAAGAGTTGTCTCTCTAAACTTGTCGGGCACAAATGGCAAGCTTGAATGTTCGGCACCATCCCGAAGTTGCCTCAACAACTTGCTGGGATCATATATCAAGACTGCAACAGCTCTTCTAGGACAACTATATATACAAGATCTGACGATCGGATCACGTCACCTCAGTTCCAATAAAAATAGTAACTCAACAGCGGGATAGTCAATCAGTAATGCAAACGATCGTCACAATGTTTGGACACTGAGAGAAGCAATATGAAGGAGTGAAAATGTCTCACAAACACTTGGTGGATGTCGAGGAGTGAACAATTCCAGAAACACTTGGTAAACATCGTGGGAGGGGAAATTTCACAAACACTTGCTGGAAGTGATAGGGTGAGTAAAATCACAAACACTTGGTGGGTGCTATATACACCACCAATAAAAACCCATTACTAATCAAGCTTCCCTTGTGGCAAAGCCTACTAACCCTGTGGTATCTCCAAGTTTGTTTAGACTCTTTCGACTTAGAGCAACCAAGATTCTTAAGAGAAGATCAACTCCCAAAAAATCCCAAGCACACTAGAACTACTACCTCAATGTGAGAGGAACAAAAAACTCGTCAGAGACAATTCAAATCCAAACAAAGCGAGCTTTTTCACGAGATCAAAACTTCAAAATCTCCACAAAAGCCCCGGAGTTTTGCAACGCTCATAAATCTCAAAGAGGAGACCGAAACTCCACAAAAAACATCAAGAAAATCCCCCGAAACAAGCTTACGGGTTGAAAAGAAGTGTAGGGATAATTTCGGGTAGGGTTCGGATCCACAACACAAATGCACAAACGGAATCCAAAAAGAATAGTGTGAAGGGGTACTAACGGGTTGGATTATAAATCCATCGAGCCGCTAACCCGCTCCACCACTTCTTCTTCCTCTCTCTCTTCTTCTCCTTTGAATTTTTCCCTCCAAAAAGCTCCAACTCATCTTCTTCTTCTTCATAAATCGAGCACCAACTCTTCCACCTCGCTCAAACCATCGCCCAGGTCGAAGCCATCGACGAACTTCGTCCTCGACCAGGGAGCGAGGCTCGCCAAAGCTCGATCAACAACGAACGAGCTGCTCCACCATTCGTCTTCAAGAGCGGAGCACACCCAACTCCGAGGCAACACTTGGCCAAACAGAGCTTGACGAAGATAACCAAGGCTTGTAGCTCGATGAGCCCAAAGCCCCATACCTCGCCGAAGCTCTTCCATAGCTCTACCAAGAGCTCGCAGCTCGATGAAACCCCAGCTCGATAAGGGCAGAGATCGGCCAGTTCGACAACAAAGAAGCTCGCCAAATTCGAGCTTAACGGAACCCCTAGCTCATCCAAATTCGATATCGACCAGGTGGCATCAGCACGGCGAAGCCTCACCATGGCTCGACCAACGACGAACAGCCATAGCTCGACAAATGTGTTTGGCAAGCTATGGGGAGGGTGACGATGAGCGCCATCCATTGGATCAAGCGATGGGCTGTGATCAGTGTTAGGATTGCACTGCAAGATTTTAGCCATTGATTTCGCTTCTCCACCGTAGGATCTCCCTCAGCAAGCGAGCTGGGCTCGATCTGCATCTCAAATCGCTTCAAAAAGCAAGCCAGACTTTGATTAAAGGTGAAAATCAATTAAAATTAATTTAAAATCATTTAAAACTCGAAAAAACAATTTAAAAAATTCATAAATAATTATTTTAATTCTGAAAAATAATTAAAAATTTACGAAATATAATTAAAAATGGATTTATTAATTATAAAATTCGAAAAAATAGTTTTAAAATTGGAAAAGATTTCCAGAAAATTCGAAAAATTCTGAAGAAATATGGAAAAATTCCAGAAAATTTGGAAAAATCCGAAGAACTATGGATAGATCCAGGAAAATATTCGCTACCTCCAGAAGCCACAGATCAGTTTCAGGTATTCCCGAACACTCTGATTACTAAGATTATACGTCAGAGTCCAAAAATAAGACATACTACTCCCCGAAAGCCAAGAAAATTTCCTTCCGGGAGTGGAGGACTTATGATGATGGTAAAAATCGCAGTTGATCAGAGTCGTACGATTCCTACACAGATCTCAAAGCCCCTATAGGCAGATTAGCCATCGCAGGCCTCTTTAATAGGTTTAGGCCTCCTCTAGGACATGGACTTCTTCCAAGCCCATAAAAGTGACAGGCTAGGCCCATTAGGAGAGACACCCAACTTATCCCTTAATAAGGATATCTTATCTCTTTAAGGGGAGAGACCCGAAAGAGATAAGTAATTCAAACCGATTCCAACGGATACGGATCAATCTCTTGAAATGTCTCTCAGGCCTATAAATACTCCTCCCCCTCTACAGCCAGAAGGTAATCAACAATTTGCCAGTCTTTACTATCTTACTCGATCTCTCTTTCTGGTTCTGACTTGAGCGTCGGAGGGTCTGTCTCCGGGGCCACTCCCCAATGTTTCAGGCTTTTTGTAGGTCCATCGACCGCATCAGCAACCGTCAAATTCATATCACGGTGGTCAATAAACGATCCAGATTCATTCCCAAGAACTCTAACCATATTTAATGGCCAGGGTTATAGGTTTGACTTTTAGTAGTTTCCTTCAATTATTAACTCACTATTTGTTTGCTCCCACACCAAAATAAGCAGCAACAGTTGGTACCTTAGACCTCTAGGAATCGGGGGTTAGGCGATGCTCCCCGCTCAATTAGATGTTGAAAGGAGAAATTTTTTGTTGTTCACAGCTCTGAGTCGTGGGGAATCCCCACTACATGGAGGAGAACAGTTCCCTCGGCGGTGAAAGCGGAGCCGATGATGACCTTGGAAGGGAAGAGCATTAGTGATGTTGTTCTTGGACTGAAGGTATTGGCGTGGCAAGATATCACTGACGAAGCACTCTTTTGAAGGTGGTCTTGGCCCGGCTATTTCTAGTATGGTTTTACTGTTGTTGCTTTCTTGTCGTTTTATCCATGCCTTTATTGCTTTCATTTGGTTTTACGAGTTTTAACTCCTTCGTGTTTCACCTTACGGGAAGAACATGAATGGATTACGAAGACATTCTGGTGGACTTGGATGCTCTACGTAACAAGAGGAATGACGAGCCGAAGAAGCGAAAGAGGTCAGCTACGCATCTTTCTCCTTCCCAGGACTTTCTGCCCCTGGCCCCTACCGTACGGACTAAGCCCCTTCAGAGGTACTGCCTGCTGCTGATGTAGTTTCTTCCTTGGTTGCGATCGTGGTGAGTGTCACGTCGGCTCCTCTGACTGCTATGGCTACTGTGGTACTTGTTGATAGGAGGGACATGGTCTATACTTCTGACTTGAATGTGAAACCGCAGGAGAGCTTTTTGGGGAACTCCACTGCTTGGCTCGACGCCAGCTGCCACATTCCTACTCCAGCTGACAGAGAGAGGTTGAAGATGGAGCCCCCAAGAGATCTATTCTGGAGATTGCGATGGCACACATGACAGTATGATTTAGTTCTCTTTGTTCCTTAGCTTGCACTTTCCTCCCTTGCATCATCACATTTTAACCGTTTTCTCCTTGTTTTAGGCGATATGTCACTTCGGACATCTGGTGGACTTCTATGCGATCGAGGAGAAGAACTTGAGGGCCCATATCTCTCCCACTGATAAGGACAAGAAAAAAGCCATCATGGAGTCAAAGGCGGAGTTAGAGCAGCTGAGGAAGAAGGAAAGGGAGGCGTGTCTTGAATTGGAGGCATTGGCGACGAGTAAGGAGGAGATGCGCCTTGAGCTATTAGTGTCAATGGAGAGAGAGAAGGCGTTGGAGAAGAGGAACGCCGACCTTCTACTAAAGTTGGAGAAGGCTCACACTGATGCGGCCTCGGAGCTGAAGGTTGAGTTGGCCAAGGTTCATGATGAGTGTAAGTCCAAACTGCAAGATGTGATGCTCAAGTCTTATACCGCTGTGATTTTCCACGTGGCGGAACGTGTTCCCAGTTTCAATGGGAAAGGCTACCATGTGACTCTTCGACCTAGTGAGCCCCTTGATACAGGCAAGAAGGATGATGGCAGGACCTACACTCCTACGGGCAGCGCGAGGAGTGGCTCTGGAAAGAAGAACAGAGGGAAGGAAGCAGCTGGGCGTTCCTTGCCCGTGGTGGCCCCGAAGCAGGTAGATACTTGATTAACCTTGTTATGCCTTTTTTCTTTCAGGCTTTCTTTATTTGCCATTGTTTCGAACTTGTAGCTACTTTCTATGATGCCTAATTACCGATTGGCTACCACATTACTGTATCTTCGTTTTATTAGTTGAAAAACTATCTTCCAAATTTGTTGTCGTTTGTCGTATTGCGTTAATGTGCTTTGAAGTGATGCTGGACCGTGACACCTAGTATTTTGTCTTTTTGCTTGACCATGCTTTTGGAATTGTTGACAGATGATTGTGGAACAGGTGAGAAACCCCGTAGTGACGAGGTTGAGTGACTTCGCAAGCGACTGCGCATAACAGAATTGGCTGTTGCCATTAGCGTGTTCAGTCGGAGGACGAATGGTTGGAGTCTGTTCACCTTCAGTCGGAGGACGAATGGTTGGCTTCAAGCTTATTTACAGTCTTGAAATTATTGTGATTGCTTTCTGGCGGTACCTCTACGGCATTGAGGGGGAGAACCGAGCCCCCCAATGTAGCGGTATAGCATGCTTGTTCTTCCTGTTGGCTCCCTACAACTTGGCCTTCGCCAGCCATTGTTGGGAACTTCATTTTCATGTGAATGGTGGAAGAAACTGCATGGAAGGCCGCTAGGCCAGGACGGTGGAATATAGCGTTGTATGCAGCTTTGACATTGACTACCATAAAGTCCGGTGCTTCCGTTCGAATAGCGGGGGCTTTTCCTGCTGTCACATCAAGTGTGACGACTCCTACTTGAACGGGGACACCGGAGAAACCGTAGAGTGTATAACCAGCTGACTTGAGTCGGTTTCGGGAGAGCTTGAGAGCCTCGAATGTGGCCATGAAGAGAATATTTACTGAGCTGCCATTGTCCACCAGGATGCGGCATACCTCATGATTCACCATCCAATGGTTTATGACCAATGTGTCGCAATGAGGTGTTCGGACACCTTCTAAGTCCTTGTCAGAGAAAGATATCGGGGCCCCGGTGCTCTTGGCAGGTGTGATGTTATTTATGGAGTTGACTTCCCTGACTAAAGCTTTGCGGAAGGAGTTGGACCCCCAACGGGCCTCCTTGAATAGAGTGGAGGACGACCATGTATTCAGAGTCTTGCAACTCCGATGGCCTCTCTTGACGCTTATTAGCCCCTCGAGGTAGAAACTTTTCAGCGTTGTTGTCTTTCTAAACAAATTTGGAGAGATGTCCCCTGCGAATTAGGGCTTCCAGTTCTTCTTTAAGGGCTCGACAGTTCCCAGTAGTGTGTCCATGATCTCTGTAAAATGTGCACCAGTTATTTTTTCTCTTCTCTTGCTAGACGTTGACAGCTTGGGGGGAGAGCGGATCATTTTGTACTTCTCCACTTCCATGAGGATGGCTGATACGCTTGCGTTGAGAGGAGTGAACTTATTGAAGTGTGGTTTTGGAGTTGGACGGCGTTGACCTGCGTCTTTTTTCTGAAACTTCTTGGGTGTTCCCTCACTTGCGTTGTTCTGTTTATTCCCGGAAGGTGACTCTTTCTTGACTTGTGGATTGAGAGCTTCCTCGACCCTGATGTATTTTCCCCTCCTTTCCAGGAGCTCAGTGAAATCTCGAGGAGGGCTCTTGGCGAGGGAGGTCTTTAGTTCCTTATGTATGATGTTGTGGCGGAAAGCTGCAGCTGCCACTGAAGAGTCCAGGGTGAAAATCGGCCTTGCTTCAGTTGTAAAGTATTTGACAAAGTTTCTCAGCAGTTCTCCATCTCTTTGTTTTAGTTCCAGTAGGGAAGTACTTGTTTCTTCAGTGCTAGTAACGAAGTGCGCAATGAAGATCTCCTTGAGCTGATCAAAGAAGAATATTAATTCTGGAGTCAGGTGCGAATACCATTCCCTTGCTGATCCTTTCAGTGTAGCGAGAAATGTTCGACACATGAGTGCATCGGTGGCATTGTAGACCATCAAGAGTGTTTTGAATCTCTCGATATGGTCGATCAGGTATGATTCTCCATTGTAGAATTCGAATTAAGGGGCCTTGAAGTCCATTGGGATGGGTGTATTGAGGATGGCTTTGCTGAAAGGAGGTCGTCTAGGGCCGTAGACCCTGCGGTTTCTCTCATTCTTCATCTGCTCTAGACGGTCTTCTACTTCTTGGATACGGCGAAGGACTTGGTCATCCTTCCCTTTGGACATAGTTGAGTCGGCGGTGTAACGCCCCGGATCCCACTACTGAAAATTCGTGACACAAACCAGAATCTTTTCCTTCAAATGCATCTCAATACAGTAATAATACGGAAATGTAAAAACTGTGTATTGCCAAATAAAATCATAACATCATCAATTACAATCATCGTCTGTTCTTGAACAAGGAATACAAATTACATTAAAGTAATACAAATACTATTTTATAACAGCTACCGTCTGCCACCCAGAATGGTAGTCAACTGTTCTCTACTGGAACTCCACCGAGTGGTCATGCTACTTCCCTGAGATGCTCCCTGTAGCTCGAATCTTCTGCTGCGCTACTCTGATATCCCTGCACCTGCTCGAATGGTAGGGAGGTGTACTGCTAGTCTGCTACTCCGCTTGGATGCCCTGCTTGTCTTGAGTCCTCCGTACTCGCGACCCGGTATCCAACACCTAATTGAGTGAGGATGTCAGTACGTATACTGACACAAGACTGGTAAGGAAACAACAATTCTCCAACTTCACAACCAAAATGTTGAAAGAGAAAAGTGTACAAGTGTGTAACTAACTGTGTATGACATGATCATAGAGTCCAATGCAAGAATTCAATCGAATGCAGATGCACTTGTTCTAATGCATTCTGGACTCTGAGGAAAAATGTATGCATCCCATACTACATACGCTCCATATCCAGCGCTTCTCCAGATTTAGGGATTCAACCCTCCATATGCATTCTATTCTTGTACTTGTCCTGTTCCTGACACATACCACATGACTGATGAGGTTGCAATTGATCAGTCTGTTCTGCCAATGCAGTCACTTAGTGGGATCCCCGTTTGCCACTAGTGTTCGGCACCCGGACCTTACTCAAAAGTTAGTAAAGAACTCAAGGTATCTTACCAGCGCACCTTTGGTACCAAAAGCTCATAGGGTCGCAATCACATGGCCCGTTCATGTCTAACATAGAACCTGACGGAAGTATAGGGTCCATTCCCTAGCTCTGACCGGAGATCCACCCGTTCTTATCATGGGTATTTCAAGAATCAACAGATCGAGATACACAACCCTTAGCGTATCCCTACGACAGGATAGTACAACAACAACAACACCTATTTACTTGCCTCTCAAGCGAGGTCAACAATACAGTTAAATACTGCCTAAGGATGCACTAACCTATGTAGTTATAAAGTTACCAATGTACATTACCTGCTAAGTATTTTCCCAGACTTACTGAGTTCTACAATGTTACTTGACCTGGACTATCGACCCAAGATTCCGACGATGCGATCTCCGCTGCTCGCCACTTTACTTAACCTGAATCTCGTCCTTGCTCCCATCCCGTGATCAACCTTCATTAGCTATCGATCCATCGGCGCACGTGGAGGGACTTATCCACGGTTCTTAAGATGGAAGTAACTATACAAACTTATTGGGTCGGTAGCCCTAGGGTACAAATCACCCTAGACACTGCTAATTCATCGTACAATCACAACTCAACATGATGCCATAAAGATTTGGCTGTAAGAAACACTTCAAGACTAACATTATAACTTATCAATATGGAAAAGTTGTGTTTTTTACTTAACTCGACCCTAACACATCATGTTTTCTGTTGCACTTTCCAAAATTCATATCAATTTATATATTCACCCACATCCTGTAAAACCAAATTCTTTAGAATGTTCGGAATCCCTACTACAATTTCCTCATAAGACTTGAATTCAAATTTAGTTCATAACTTAGTGTAAAACTCTTCCAAACTTTACTAATCAGATTTCAGCTAAACTGAACATGTAGTATTCAAAATTCAATATCAAATCATGTTTAACTCCAAACTGTATGAAACTTGAAATTTCCTGTTCTACACATAACTAGGTTCATCCTGATCCAAAATTCACATTCAGATTCCAAGTATTGAGCATGTTATGGTACTTTAAAGATGGACAAATTTTCAGCCTGCTAGCAGAAATACTGCTGACTAGAATTCTGTCGAGTCGGTTTCTACAAATTGATTGAGATATCAAAACTACTCAAACAAATCTGAAATTTGATATACTGAAACTAGACATATACAAGATACTACACTTAAAATTCCACTATCAGATTCATCCCACATAGTGATATATAATCTATCAAGGTTGCCAAAAAAATTAATTTGAGCAGACTGGCTATTCTGAACTAGCAGTGAAAATATATTGCTTATATATGGCAATTGATGTCCAAATATTGTGAAACTTAAGACATAAGTTAACAACATATACAACAAACTCGGGTTTCAATTTCAACATCTAATTCATCTTTAATCTCCAGACAAGGCTTCTCAAAGTTAACTAAAATTTAAGTTTTAACCAAAGGCAGTAAATTTGACTGTTTTAACATAGGTTAGTTTCAAGACCAATTCAAGGTATTATACCTTCCTTAAAAAGTCCAAAATTCTTGAATTAAACAATAGACATATACATGAAGCTACAAAAAAAAAAGTTCACCATAAGATTCCAAATATTAATGGAGATATGATTTTCCAAAGTTCCTTCCTTTCTCAGAAACAGAGCAGTTTTCTGCCCAACCCACAGTGGGAAAATGAATGGTTAAATATATCAAATAAAATCAAAAAAATATGAAAGCAGGGGGGAAATACTCCTGACATATACAAGAATCACTAATTAAAATCTCAGTTCCTAATTCATCTCCAATCTCAAGTTATGCATCTTCAAAGTTCAGACATAACAGAGCTTCACAGTTTCTGTTTTCAGATTGACTGTTCATCACCACCGAATTTTTATGAGGTATCAATTCAACTCGAAAAAATCTAAAATAATTCATGTATGCTCCTAATATCCTCTACATGCCAAATTAATTTTGGTCATTAAATTCGTTCACATGTTCATCTTGGAAAATCACAAGCAAATGTTCATTTACATGAAACTAGGGTTTTTGCCTACCTAGTTCAAATCTCTCATAACAACTTGTAAACAAAACTCATCATATGGTGATTGTGTGGTCATAGGAGAGAGTTTAAATCCAAGAAAACTCGAGGGATTCAAGAACCCAATCAAGAAAGAAACTATCAAACAACACACACAAAAAAAAAGAAGTGGAGAAATCCTCACTTTGAAACGAGTTAGAGCTTGAGTTTCCTCCTCTCTTGCTTGGTAGCTTTTCTTCCCCACCTATGGCTAGTACTTCTTGATCAAGAAATGGACATGGCCTCCTTTCCTTTCTTTTTCTTGTTTACTTGCTTTCCCCCCTTTTTTTTCTTTTTACCCAAAACTCAAAAAGAAGGGTTTAAATAGAATGAAGAGAGTGAGAGAGATGGAGAATGAGTGATGGAGGGTGGTGAGATGTGGAGGGGGATGGTGTGGCCGGCTAGGGTTAAAGAAGAGGTGGAAGGCTAGGGTTTGGCCAAGTAGCCATGGCCAAATCCAAAAATAAATGTAATTACTTAATTACTTGACCATAGTAATTATCCCTTAATCTATTTACAATATGATGATCCTCTAGCTCTTAAACTCTAACCTTAGCTTAACTTAGTTATCTAATTTCATTTATAGGATTATTGGATCCTAGGTTACATACAATATTTGTATGTACGATCGGTTATTTATACAAATACAATACCATTCATACCCTAAAAGTCAAATTATATAAATAATTCTCAAAAATAGTATTATGATTTAAAATAATATTTTATTATTTCGAGATATTACAGGCGAATCCTTCGTTGGGGAGCTGGCTCAGATCTTGACTTCCATGGATAGCTTGGAGGATGTCGAGCTTGAACTTATCCAATTCGGTCCTAGTAACTGGGGCATTTTTCTCTTTGTTCCGACGATACAGGAAAGAAAGAGAGGGCAATATACTCTCTCAGCAAGTCACTGGTCGAATATGAAAGAAAATACAACTCACATGGAGTTTACTTGTTTAGCATTGGTATGGGCGGATTTGTCGGTTGGTTTATTCTCCAATTACTTTGAAAGAATTCTTCCGGAAGCGAATGCTTTGGAATATTCCATTGATCTGTGTCAAGGAAAATAGGTTCTCTGGTTTACTTGATGTCCCGATCGGGAGGCCTCAGTTCGGGTACGCCTCTCGTCTAATTGGATTCGCAGATCTGTTCCTTGTTGCCTGGCACTGAAGATCTGGCAGAGATCTCTAGACCCCCGGGGGCCTCGTGAGGCCATTGAATCAGTTGAAGCATTATGGACTGAGATGTGGTCGTACAGAGGATCTTGTTCATGATGGTTTTGTCAGAAGCGCCCCGATGCCTCTCCGTTGGAAGGAGCTCGACTATGCTGTCAGGGTGACTATTGAGGAGGAATCGGATCTTCCACAGAAGGAGCTGGTTGATGAAGAAAGTTGGTGCGACGGCTTGAGGCCGCCCCTTTGCCTCTTAGTCTTAGTGGCATGGAGGCAAATCTAACTTGTGTAGTTTTCCACAGACGACGCCAATCTGTTACTGTTTATTTTGGTGTGGGAGTAAACAGATAGTGAGTTCTTATTTAATCGAAACTACTAAAAATCTGACATTTCATCTTTGCCGTGAAATGCGGTTAGAGCTCCTGAGATTGAATCTGGATCGTTGATTGACCACCGTGGTCTGAATCCGACGGTTGCTGACGCGGTCGATGGACCTGCAAAAAAACCTGAAACATCAGGGGTTGGCCCCGGCGACAGACCCTCCGACGCTCAAGTTAGAACCAGAAAGAGAAAGAGAGTTTGAGAGAGAAACTGGTGATTTGTTCATTACCTTCTGACTGGGGGGGGGGGGGGGGGGTATTTATAGGTCTGAGAAACAATTTAGGAGATTGAGATCTATCTGTTAGATCGATATGAATTTATTATCTCATTTATGTTTCTCCCCCTCAAAAAATAAGTTCTCTTGTTAGGGGATAAAAGATTTGACTCCCAGCCTTCATGGGCTAGGTGTCTCTCCTAGTGGGCCTTGTCTATCGCTTTTTATGAGCTTGAAAGAAAACCATGTCTTGTAGATAAGCCTGGAGAAGGACCGGACCTGTTAAAGATGCCCGTTATGGTTAGTCTGCCTGTAGAAGTTTTGAGATCTGTGTCAGAATCGTACGACCCTGATTTGTTGCAATTTTCACCATCATCACAGACTAGTTATTGGACAGTACTCTGCTTTCTATTTATGGCTTCTTTCTGTTATGAACTTGAATTTGAGAATTATTCGGTGTTGTGTAATTCTTCCTACATCGTGTTGCATCTTTGTTAAACACGTATCGGATTATTTGCTCTGCTGCTTCTTTCTGTAAAACCCTGTGAACTGAACTTTTTTTTTTTTTTTTTTTTTTTAATGTTATTGGCTGGAGCTATTTTCTGAGATCTTTTCTTATTATAACAAAGAAAATTTTGCTTTGGGATGTATTCGCCTTTCATCGAGAAGAGGCGCCCGTCTTTCTGATAAAGAGTTTAAGAACAAAGAACTCGTTGAATAAATTATCCATGGGTGTCAAAAAATTTCGCATTTGAACCAAATCCCACCGACTAACAGCTATTGCAGTACACATATTAACAAATTTTTTTTTTTTTTGCCTGCCATCATAATAAGCACGTACACTAATAATTTTAAAAAGATAAAACATTACAAATCCCCAGCTCCCTTATTTCCACTGTAGTAGCTCTCATTCTTCGATGTCATAGTAATGCTTGATTGCTGCCCCACAAAGCACAGCCAGTGTCAAGGCCTGTCCATGAATCCTGATACAATACATTAAAAGATCAAATATATGAAATCAAAGTTCCACACTACAGATTGAAGAACTTAATTGCATAAAAAGCTGACGATCGGTATGATATGATGATATGCTACCTTGCATGTATCAACCGAAGGCTCGGCTTAAGAAGGCTTCGCTTAGCATTGTAAGCTAAAGAAGCTCCGACAGTTGACGCCCACAGTGCTCCTGAGAAACGATAAATTTTATTTTAAGAAAATGTACTTATTACTTATACAGATAGTAGAGTAGTACAGATGCTTACCGATGCTCGTGAGTTTGTGATTCGAGACCCAGGATTGCACAGAGCTCATTCTGAGAAGTTAAAAGAGAGAACTAATTGAGGAATAGCTGCTTGTAGAGGAGAAAGAGAGTGAGCTGTTGTAGGTTTTGAGTGAAATGGGGTTGAGAGGAATATATAGGGATGAGGATGAGGATGAGGAGCCCATGGTATATATAGGGATGTATAAAACTGGGGACCAAATAGAAACTAGCTGCAGGTTGCATTCTGTTTCAGCTCAGCTCCAATGTGCTGCTTTATCGGAATCAGGGTGTTGAAGGAATATATGTAGAAACAGTTACAATAGCTTTTGTTTACATTAGGTGAGACTTTAATTGCTGAATACCACTACCTGCTGTTGGATTCTGCTGCTGGGTTTGTCTCTGAGTAAAATTGTAATGCAACAACATATTCCTTTTTTTTAAAAAAAATAGTTAACAAGTAAATAAGCTTATGCATATCATACAAAAAAGGAGTACACCAGTTCGGATCACTTGGGGATCCACTAAAATCTTTTCAAAATAGCGTTTGATTCCTTACATTTACAGGTGCAAATTGCAGTTGAAAGTTGGAATTTAAGATTTCCTCTTAAAATTTCTTTTTGACTCCGTTAATCTAAAATTCATCCAAGTTTTCGGGAAAAAATGATTGCTGCAATTAAGAGTATATATTAAAAAATATGTGATATTATGGTAACCAAAACTGATTTCGGCCAACCAAAACTGGATCGCCCGAAATCTTTAACCATGGGCCAAAAATTGTAAAGTGAGGATACAGGGAAAGATAATAATTAAATAATTATGAAGCTCAAAGTTTAAACAGCCATACATTAAGCATATAGACCAGATAGTAGAGACTATTCTTAACCATTGTGGCAGCCTACGAATTTCTGTCTTTTCATTCAAATCCAACCATACTGACTCTCTCTTTGTCTTCGTTTTTCTTTGCTTTCTCAATATTTTCTTTCCAAGTTTTCCATGCTTCCCTCACTTCATTCAACTCCGACTCTGGAATGTTTGTGTGTTTATCCAAGTTCTCAATCCATTCCATCCACGGATATTTGGATGGATCCATGAATTTAGAAACCTGAGGCAAAAGCACAGAGGAAAAGAACTCATCGACATGCTTCTGAATATCTTTGGACTCTACTATTCTTTGCATTTCAGGTCGGGTCATTTTCCCAGGGCGGTTTCGGATTGCGAAGCTGTTGGATTTGAGAATTAGGACTTCAGATGGAGCGAGAGGTAGAACAATGCGAGAAAACTTTGAAACCGACAGCTCTATTATGTCACGTGGTAACAATTTCCGCTTCACTGCCACAGCAGTTCCAACCATTTTCCTAATCTGTGACAATGTAAATATTCATTGCCTTTAGGGTTAGAGTTTGCGACAAACAAGTCAAATAACTGGAAACCCAAACTAGACAAACTAGACGCAAGTGAGTATCTATTAAATGTCTAAATATATAGATGTAACATTTGATGGCATAGGAGTGCAAATGAAACAGATAAAGCATTGACAAATTCTTAATTGATCAAATCCACTGGACACATGAATGTGGATATTGCATATTGAACTCAGTTACCATATTTTATTCAAACAAATTTTGAATAAGAATAACTAATTATTTGAATGAAAAAAAAAATTTTAAATGAGTTTAATATTGTGCATTATTTGATTATTCAGTTGATGGAATATAGTATATCCCAACACTATCCCATTCTCATATCAATAAAGATGATGGCTAATCCAAGTAATGGATACGGAGATGAAGTTGAATCCAATGATTCCAATTATTTGTTCCATGATCGCAACTCTGGCTAAAATTGAACTACTATCCTTTCTGAAGACTCTGCATATCCACAACCTGCTAATGGTGTAAAGCCTACAATTCTGATGCTATTGAGCAAGCAAATGCAACATGTAATGCAGCCAGTGATCAAGCATCTCCTTTCAAAGCATTTCAGAATTTATGCGAGCAGGAAATTGATGGGAAATAGATGATTCAAACTAATGTTTCATAGAATAGCGTGTAAAGTTGTGTCAAGAAAGTAGCAAAAGAAATCTTCTACAAGCCCTGAAGACAATAGATTGTCAATAATCCAGTTACTCTTTGAAGTTGAAAAAAGATTGAAATGGTATCTCAAGCAAATAGGAAATCTATATAATAAAACACAAAGAAAGCTATCAAGTGACTCTCCTTCAATCCCCCAAAATCAAGGCCCCTAACTTCACAAAACACATTTTCCCCCCCAAAACTCAAATTCAAATTCCCCCTAAAACAACTCCTTTATTTATTTAATTCTCCCTCCCTCTCTCTCTCTCTCTCTCTCTCTCTATATATATATATATATACACACTAGTAAATTACACGTGCGATGCACGTTTTAATAATTTCAAAAAATAAAAATAAAAACTCTGACGTAGGAAGGATTTAAACTGGAAACCTCTTTTATATTAGTTATGTACATGCGTTGCACATGTTGGTAGAATGACTAAATGACAACTGACACTAAGGCCTTCTCCCATTATAATATACTAATAATTTACACGTGCGATGCACGTCTTAATAAATATATTTTTTTAAAGTAAAAATTTAGATGTAGTGTGGGTTTAAACCTAATACCTCTTTTATAATAGTTATGCATGTGTGTTGCACGTGTTGGTAGATTTACAAATTTACAAATGACACTAAGGCCTTCTCCCATTATATATATATACATATATATACATATATATATATCTATATATATAGATACATATATATACATATATATGTATATATATGTATCTATATATATATATATATATATATATATGGAAACATGAACTTTTATACCCCAATTTGTAATTATTTTTCAACATATACAAATGAAAACATGGACTTTTATTTACAACTAATTATTGTCATACTATTCAAATTTGAGCTATATAATTGTTGATTTACTGTTTACAAGGCTTTTCATATGCTATAAGGTTCTGAAGACGTGTCGTAGGCTCGTGCCCACGGGCAAATCTAGTCTTACATAAATTAGAATGAGTAATGAGAAAAATATTGAAACTTTATATATATTTGAGGCTATATTTACTTTAAATCCAGAGGTACTAAAGTATACATAAATATGGTAATTTTATAACCCTTTTACCGTCTACATATATATATTTGTTCCTCTCAGTTTCAAGCTAAAGTTGTTTAACTTATTATAAACAAGGAGAGATTGTTAGAGAATGGTGGAGGTACTTTCATAACTTGTATCATTAGAAAACTTAAGGCAGAACCAAATATTCAAAGAATCGTGCTGAGAACTATATGCTATCATGAAATTTCAGGCCAAAGGTAAAGATGCCTTAATATAACCTAACCTAATGAGTTAGGAAGTTTTAAGGGGTCATGATTCGGTATGGTTATTGCGTTCATTTCTTCTTTTTGGGATGGCTTCTAACAGAATCAATAATAAGATTTACATAATGGCATTGCAGAGGGAGTACTTCAGCAAATGTGATGAAGAAATTTTTTGGTTAGAAAAAACAATTTCACTATATGTCAAGTAGCACATGGGAGATACTTAGTAAGACAACCGATGGAGAGGTGAGGCAACGCAAAGGGATATAAATTACTTTTTGTAAACCTAAGCAAAGAGATATCCAATAATCACCATGTATATTCCCAACCATATATAACAATACCTAAAAACTTGGCAGTCTTGGCACATCAAATTAAAACTACCAAAAAACGTTAACGACGAGATGTAAATACCCAGTTAGTAGTATAAGCACAACCGCCTAATTTCACTTATTAGATCTTGTTATATTATGAGCAATCACAAAGAGCATATATTATCTTCAGTTATTATTGGTTTATGTTTGCTGCTACTCTTACTTGGGTTGAACATGAACGTGTACAAAACACACATGCACAGATATAGTGATAAAAAGAATTACTTCAAAAAAAAGGTCTGGTTATAACAAGCAAGTAAATTAAACAAATTGCCAGTGTTACAAAAAATTGAGTTGTACCTTGTAAAGATAACTTTCTGTAGAATCACACCCTGTATTATGGTTTTGATGTTTAACTAATTGCATAATTAATGTATCTAATGAGTTTATTATGTGTGTAGGTAATATTGCAAAGTATAGATGATAAAGTTTGAGGTTGGATGGAATTGTGCTACAAACGTCAAATCTAAAGAAGGATGGATGGAACTCAAGTCTCACCGCTCCCAAACTCAACATAAAGTATCAAATAGATATGCTACAGCTTTAAATAATATATTCCAACACTTGAAGTGGAGATTCAAGCAATATGTGGATATTCAAGCCAAAAGTGAAGTATCGAGCGAAGACAAAGACTTATGCTAGCTCCATCAAAATTGAGCTCAGACCTTGACAACATCAACAAGAAGTAATACCATTAAAGCATAGAAATCAATAATCCCTTTTTTCAAATGTGCAGAACAGTGAAAACATAATAGATAGTTACACAAAAATATTATAATCATTAAGAGAGAAAAAATGCAGGGTAAAATCAAATTACAGAAGAAACACAAACATTATAGGGCTGTTACGTACTTGGTGTAGCATGAAGGATTCCCCGCAAATAGACAGTTCAATATAATTGAACCCTGATGACTTCTCAAGCTTTCCAGAAGAGCAATGAAAGATTTTTCTGAAGTGGGATGCACTGATTCTATCCATTTTATCGGGTTCATGAAGCCACCTTGCAAGAACTACATGAGAATCTGGATCCCTGGGTTCATTCCTTTTACTTCTAGAAGAGTTATAGTCCAAAGGTTCTAAATCTTCATCTGATACAAACTCATCATCATTTCCTACAATCAGAGACAACTTATCCTTATACATTCTAGTTCTTTTGACATTGTGGGTTCTCCCAGTCAGGTTTGTCCTATATTTGGAACGAATTGTGTAATTATGAAAAGCATGATCTCCCTGCAGGAGAAAAGAACAATTACAATAGTCAATATGGATGGTAGTTGCATTAGTAAGGTAACGAACGGCGATGGTGGATTCATGAAAAAGGAAAATATTCAGACTGATATGTATTCAGCATATGCCAGGTTGCTATTGCACATACTTTGAAGTAACCAAGTTTTGAGAACTCAGCTTTAGCTTAGGATTTGTTCCCAATAAAAGTATTAGTTTCACCAAATTCAACTCTGATATAATTTTTAAACAATGATTTCAATACTGACCGAGACCAAGACAACACCCCGAGTCATCACAATTTTGGCTTTGCTGATGCCTGGTGGCCAAGATGAACATGGAAATAGATCCAAAAAATTTCAATATTAATCAGACGAACATCTAGATTGGAGAATATGATGTTGCTACACACGAATGGAATAGCATGAGAGAGAGAGAGAGCAAGCAGCAGCAGCAATAACAGAGATTCAATTATTGTTTCTTTGACAGAATCATATTTGTACAACAGAAGTAATATCCCTCATTCTTAGGGAGTTAAACACAACATCACAATGAATTTATGGGTTGGGTTCAAGTCATACATGTAAAACCCGAACCATAGCAATGAATTTTATTGTGAATCAGGTTATGTAATGAATTACTCATACAGATCCTGTTGCTAGCTAAAGCCTACGCAAATATTAAAATTATGCATTTGGTAACCCTAAGTCTAGCTTTCAAAGAGAAACTAAAGGTGACAAAGAGGAAAAAACAGGTGGCAGGAGGGATCCAGTGGCAACAAGAATGAAACTATATTACGAAGTTGGTATTCCAACCATGGTAAGGTTTGGAATACGTTAAGACAATGAGATGCACCAGCCACGCCAATGCGGACACTGACGCACTAGCCATGTCATGTCAGAATTTTGCCTGCAAATACTTCCAACACAACCATATTGTAGATAAATGATAAGCTTATACCTGATAAAGAATAGAGTTTCCAAACCATGGTTCCACCATTTTCTCTGTTTTGGTTTCAATTTTTACCATTGCTTAGAGTTTCACTAGAGCTGCAGACCAGTTTGACATAACAATTCTGCTAGATTGTACGCAACGGTCTTGTAAATCTTCTTCTCTTTGAACCCGACATACCCAACCTAGGATAAGAGGGTTTATCGAGATTTGAAACCCACCAAAAATTTATCACGTTGGAATTTGGATTACTACTTCCTCAAAAACCCGCCCGACAAAAAACGACCACCAATAGAACTATTGACCAACCAAGAATCATACAAAAACTAAAACTGCCCACAATACAAATTTTAAAGAAATGATTTTCCATAAACCAATGTAGAAACTTTTTTGGCATACATAGGCAAATATAAATATCTCAAAAGAACACCATACATTTAAACAATTCAATATTCATGTAGTTTCTTTCTGCAGAGTGCAGAAACGTTTTATTATAATCCACCTAAACTCACCTGGCAGAAGAAAATCTCATCCGAGCCCAATGTTCACCTCGAGAGCGGGCTTTAGATTTCTTTAAAACACACGTGCAGTCTCAAATTGCGCAATTTTTTTCTCAAGGGATTGGGTAGCCCGGCTCATGCACACCCATCAGTTTTGTTAGACCTAGGTAAATTTCTAGTTTTCAAAATTAAGCAATTACACAAGCAAATTCATGCTTTAGATGATTTTGAGATTCACAATTTTTAATGGTTATATCCAATAACTGAATCGAATCAGTGTATCAGACTTTTTTTATAGACAATTTTTTAACTAAAAAATTATAATTAATATATTTTAAAAATAAATTATTTTAATTATTTTTAAAAACATAATTGATCAATCAAATATTACAAATCTAATATCTTAAACAATTGTACGTGTTATGCACATATAATATGTATAATTATAACCTAAGGAGGTGAAAAGTTGACCTGATGTAAAATGTAATCCTAAATAGAGAATTTCCAAAAATCTTAAAGGATTAATTTTACCAACATGTAGTGCGGATCAAAGTTAGAATTTTAAACAATTAATTGGTTTGATGGATTTTCAAGAATTGAATTAAGTTTAACAAGCCCAATTAATAATTCAGTTTTATCAATCAATAATTAAATCTCTAAGCGTTCTTAGCAAGTAAAAGATGCAATATCGATATGTAATCTAATTAGCAAGTACAAACCCTGACTCTCAATATTTGTTGACGACAGATAAATTAAATAATATAATAAAGATGATAAGGCTTATTTGAAAAGTGGAATGAGTATACCGGGAGTTCGAAGAACAGTTGTGACAATCAAGGAAGAAGCTATTGTTGGAGTTGCGAAGCTTGATCCGCGTAGTAGAAGTTCGGGGATGCTGGTGGTCGACGATGGCGGCAACCAAGGAGAGGTGGCGGAGGCGGTCGACGGGGGACCGTCGGAAAATCGACCGGAAAAAGAGGAGGGCGCTAGGCTGTGCTGGCGTGGTTGGGTGCTGCACGGGGTCGCGAAGATGGGGGCGGTGGAAGTTGCGATGGTGATGTACAGTGGAGATGGGGGGCGTCGAAGGTGATGGCGGCGCGGGGTTGGGTTGATGGAGGCGGACGGGAAGTCGAAAGGGGGAGTCGGGGTAGGGGAGGACGATGGCGAGGGTAATAGGCGAGCGGATTTGGTGGCAGCGGTGGTCGAAGGCAGTGAGGAGGGTTGGGTTTGGTCAGGAGTTGGAGGAAGAAGAAGGATTAGGGTTTTGGATTTGGGGATTAGAATTTTGATTTAATTGATTTGGAGATTTGGGGTAGTTGTAGAGTTTATCACAAACCCTAAGAGTTTATTAGAATTTATCAAAAACCCTAATAATTAGATCTCAATTGTATCACACAAAAAGAGAGATGAAAAGCAAAACTCAACACAATAATTTTTTTAATCAAGAATAGCATTTCTTATTGATCTCAAGGCCTATATATACGCTCAAAACAAATCTTGATACAAATCTCAAAATATTCTAAAATCTCAGAAATATTCTAATGCATAAAAGAAATATTACATATGGCTATAATTGCCAAAAACAAATATGGTACTGAAATAAAATACTAGACTAAACAGAATAGATGTCCTCATCATTCTCTCCGGGTAGGAGATAGCTCAACCCAGTCGAGTCAAAACCAGTGATCCTGTCATGGTGCTCCAAAAGATCTGGATCCAGTTGCGGAAGCTCTTCACGATCACTGCAAGTGTCATCCAACTTCGGCTTGTTCTTCCACCTTACCAAATACTTGTGCATACCACCATCTCTTGTAGAGATTATCTGATCATCTAAAATATTATTCAATTCTTTTGTCGGTGGATAAATAGTATCAGGTCGAGGGTAAATGTGGGAATCTCACCATTAGGCTGCAAGATAGGTTCATCTATAAGAAATTTTCTAGGGTTGAATTTTGAGCCTTCATAGAGTAGCAGGTCCTCAATATTGAAAGCCTTACTTATGTCAAAGCCTTTAGGAAGGTCAACGACATTGGTATTATCATTTGATTGTACGAAGAATCTTAAATGGGCCTGCAACACGTATATTCAAATTCTTAACGGATCCAGCTAGAAACCGTTCCGGATAAATCCGAATCATCACTTCGTCACCAACATCAAGAGTTTTAAATTTCCTTCTTGTATCTTTTATAACGTGTAGTTGAAATTATTCTCATTAATTTTCTTGAAAATTTCTCTATGAAAATAATGAATGCAGAATGCAAATGTGGATGCAGACTCTGTAACTCTGTGATAATCTAACACAGGAATAAAATCTATGGGTTGCCAAGTGATTTGGGAAAGGATGGGTGACTCAGGTACACTTAATGGAGGTGACTGAACAGACTGAATACAATTGAGAGACTGGTCATCCTCTTCTTCACCGAAGTCATCGCCTTCAATAGGCTCATAGGAAAACTCATTGTGAGAATTATCAATGATGACAGCGGTACCCTCTACTATATTGATCCTACTGGGGTTGGGACAATTGCTAGCAACATGATCGTATCCCTTATATTTATAGCACCTAGTGAGAGGGTCAATCTTAGAGTAAACTCTTTCGGTGTTCTTACCCTTATGTTCAACTCTATGTGAATTGAAATTTGAATTAGGTTTGCTGGGATAAGATTTGTTGGGGTGCTGAGAGGGAGGCTTAGGCCTAGACGGATCAGTAGAGGTCATTCTAGAGGAGTAATCTCTCGAATCGCTGGACTTAGAATGAGAACTAGCTTTAAGGAAATCCATATCGAGGACAAGGACATAGGCTGCCGCTAGTGAGTCCACATTTCTATGAATTAGCTCGTTCCTAAGGTCGGTTCATAGTCCAGCTCTGAACCTAGAGAGAGTTTGTTCTTCACTCTCTTTACCTAAAGCATTGCACCGAATAAGAAAATCATTAAACTTATCAACATATTCTTGTGTGGATTTACTTCCTTGATAAAGTTGGTTCCACGAATCTAGCAATCGGGTGTGGAATGATAACGGTACATCTCTCTCGGTGGGCTTCTCTTTCATTGCTTCCCAAGTGGCCATGGGTGCCAGGCCTCGGCCTCCGCGGGCGTGTTCAAAATTGGTCCAGTGTTGTTGAGCTTTCTCAGTCAATTTCATCGTGGAAAATTTAACTTTCAGGACTTCGCTCATGACAAACCACACAAAGTAGTGGTCCATCGTACGGATCCAATCAAGATAAACTTTGAATTCCATGTGGCCTTCAAAATGGGGAACGTCAGCCTTAACGTTCTTCTTATATTGTTCGTCAGGATCACGTTCTTGACGTCGATCGTCACGAACATTCCCTTGAAAGACCTGATGATTAGCATGAAGCTCAGAGACAACAATTTGATTTACTTCCGCTTTCTCAAGCCTCTGATTGATATTGGCAAGAATTGCTTGAATGGCAGCTAGGATAGCGAAAATATCAGAGTTGTCCATCTCAGTTCAGGGAGGTCTAGAATTCCTAATTGAGTGGTCAGGAAGGGAGATTTAAGGCTCTTCGGAGTTTGTAGTGGTGCTGCGAAGACGCATTCACCAAAAGTGAGAAACTAGGGGTCGTGTATATGCTGAAATTTAAAAGAAAAACGTGTCCTAAATGCAATAAAGTTTTTTTTAAAATAATCTGAAGTGATCTAAAGGAACGAAAGAAAATAAAATTAAAGACTTTAGACAATCCTAAATGAAAGCAAAATTTTAAGACTAAATGATGCAAGAACTAGGGTTTTAAGAACCTTCGCTCAGATACCAAAATGATGTAAAATGTAATCCTAAATAAAGAATTTCCAAGAATCTTAAAGAATTAATTTTACCAACATGTAGTGTGGATTAAAATTAGAATTTTAAACAATTAATCGGTTTGATGGATTTTCAAGAATTGAATTAAGTTTAACAAGCCCAATTAATAATTCAGTTCTAACAATCAATAATTAAATCTGTAAGCGGTCTTAGCAAGTAAAGGATGCAATATCGATATGTACTCTAATTAGCAAGTAGAAACGCTGACTCTCAATATTTGTTGACGACAGATAAATTAAATAATATAATAGAGATGACAAGGCAATATAACACAAATATTTGAAAAGTGGAAAGAGTATACCGGGAGTTCGAAGATCAGTTGCGATAATCAAGGAAGAAGCTACTATTGGAATTGCGAAGCTGGATCCGCATAGTAGAAGTTCGGGGATGCTGGTGGTCGACGTTGGCGGCAGCCAAGGGGAGGTGGCAGCGGCGATCGACGGGGGACCGTCGGAAAATTGACGGGAAGAGGAGGGCGCTGGGCTGTGCTAGCGTGGGTGGGTGCTGCACAGGGTCGCGAAGATGGGGGCGGTGAAAGTTGCGGTGGTGATGTACAATCGTGATGGCGGCGCGAGGTTGGGCTGACGAAGGTAGACGGGAAGTCGAAAGGGGGAGTCGGGGTAGGGGAGGACGACGGCGAGAGTAATGGGCGAGCTGATTTGGTGGCAGCAGTGGTCGAAGGCGATGAGGAGGGTTGGGTTTGGTCGGGAGTTGGAGGACGAAGAAGAAGGATTAGGGTTTTGGATTTGGGGATTATGATTTTGATTTAATTGATTTGGGAATTTGGGGTAGTTTTAGAGTTTATCACAAACCCTAAGAATTTATTAGGATTTATCACAAACCCTAATAATTAGATCTCAATGGTATCACACAAAAAGAGAGATGAAGAGCAAAACTCAACACAATAATTTTTTAATCAAAAATAGCATAACTTCTTATTAATCTCAAGGCCTATATATAGGCTCAAAACAGATCTTAATACAAATCTCAAAATATTCTAAAATCTCAGAAATATTCTAATGCATAAAAGAAAGATTACATATAGCTATAATTGTCAAAAACAAATATGGTACTGAAATAAAATATTAGACTAAACAGAATAGATGTCCTCATCATGACCTCTCCCAAATATATATATGAAGCAAACCTGCATGTACAATATTAAAAATGTGTATGAAACCACTCATTTTCTTTGTGTATATATATAGTGTGCTATCTTGCAAGTTCTCACAAATATTCATAGATTTCTTGCAATGGAAACTTGATGTAGCAACAATCTTGCATAAAGGTAATATGAAAGTTTCTACTTTCTTCCTTTCTTTTTCATTTGATTTCTTTGTTTCCTCTTTTTTCTTTTGATTACACCTCTTTCAAATTTGACAAAGTTTCGGGGTTGGATCGGACTGAATAACCTGAATCACCTGATCTGTGTTGCATCAAGGCCGAACCCCACTTTGGATCGCTGATCCCGGATTTTGAAGAAGGATGAGATCACCCCCCCCCCTCCAAAACTGACTCGAATCGGCCCCGGATCGGATTGGGATTGGTGACAGCAACTACTTCCACAATCTAGTCTAGACTAAATCACAGACTAACTATATGGCTTATTTTGTACTTGGCCAACGTAAGTCAGAAGATCTACATGTGAGAAGCATAAACAGTAAGAGATCCTTTTCAATAGAATTATGGGTATGAACTGTCAAAATGGTTACAAATCTTACTATTTAAATGTATCAAACACGAAGATCATCAATGAAGGATCAAACAATCAAGGCATGTGGATTTCATTCTTTCTGTAAGCACTAACCATGACGGCTAAACTGCATGGTTTGCACCCCATCCCCAGGTGTGAACATATTATCAAATTACTAACTGTTGGGTTGCTTAGACACATAGAGAACATAGATGAGTGCTCAAGGTTAAAGATGTGTGCACTAAAGATGTGGCATATTTTCATAGCCTTTTGTATCCCCAAGGCATTGGGTGGTTCAATGAGAAAGTGCCAGATCAGGTAGTAGAGCACGTGCATGAATGGAAGCCGTCCATAGCAGTATTCTTACCTCAAAACTTTTCAGTATATCATTGAACTCTAACAGATGGGATTCAACTTCTGCAAAGCTACAGTCACTTTTGATGCCTATAATTTCAGCAGGGAGGAGATACGAGTACATCCGGATAGTACATTCCCTTCTTGCATCAAAGCTCCTGAAAATAAAATTAGAAAAATCAAATGTTAAAATCAATTCACCCTCGAAGAAGAGATGAAAACATACTTCTGATTCAATTCTCTACAGTACAGATCATACGCATTAAAGGATAGGTTAAATGAAGGATCTTATGATTCTTATTTACGGCAAGATGGGTTCAGAATCACTCTTTTAAATTGATAGTGGTAAAAATCACAGCCGTACAATTCCAGCACAGACTTCTACAGTCAGTCAGATTAACATAACAGTAACAGGCCTCTTTAACAGGCACGGGCGGCTCATTAACAAGACATGGACCGCTTTCAAACCCATTAAAAGTGATTGGGCTCACCAAGAGAGAGATCCGGCCCATGAGGGTTGTAAGTCAAATCTCTTGTACCCATCAAAAGAGTAACCGATTCTATCTCTTAAGTGAGGGAATCAAAAGGAGATAACAGATTCATATCAATCTCCTAACTGTTTCTCATGCCTATAAATACCCTCCCCCCTCCTTCAGTTAGAAGGTAATCGGAAATTTCTCTCTCAAACTCTCTTTCTCTGGTTCTGAATTGAGCATCGAACGGTTTGTCGTCGGAGCCAACCCCGGTGTTTCAGGTTTTTTGTAGGTCCATTGGCCGCGTCAGCAACCGTCAAATTCAGATCAAGGTGCTCTTTCAACGATCCAAATCCAACCTCAGGAGCTTTAACAACTTTTTATGGCAACGAACAAAGGTTAGATCTTTAGTAGTTTCCTTAAAAATATAAACTCACTATCCCTTTGCTCTCACCCCAAAATAAGCTGCTAATATTAAGCTACTACTTTAAATATCAAATGCTTGGCCATGCAGCTGTGCTTCTTCTATTTTTCTCTATGGAAAGCAATTGTCGTAGAAAATGATACAACTGATGGAAGTATGTGTTGTATGTATATTAACGAAATGTATAGCATTTATAATCAGCCCAAGGTAACAACAATCCCAAAATTTTGAAATCATAAAATCAAAAGGGGAAAAGTACTGCTTCTACTGGTAGAAGTCACTGAAACGAGGCAATATAATTATGATAAGAGTAGGCTCCCTAAGTTTGCACTTTAAGGGTGTGTGGATGCATGTGAACAACTGCACTATTACTATTGTTGCATGCAAGTTGAACTGAACAAAAGAACAGTTGCAAGTAGAGGAGGGGATGTTTGGGGAGGTGACTGACTAATATGTGGTGATGGTGGCCAACCCAAGTGTTCTGAAATAGCCGAGGCCACACGGGGTGGCTGCAATAGGGGCAGAAAGGAGCAAAGTATGAGCATCCTGCAACTCCGACTTCAACTCGATGTGTTTGCACCTTCAACAGCAGTTACAGGATGATTTGCACCCCTGAAAAGTAACTGCATTTGACCTAGCAACGCAACAGGATTTGCAATGCCTCGAATTGCATATTAGGAAAGAACCACTTATTAGATGAGAGATACAATGATGGTGGCGTGCCACTTCTCTAAAATTGGGGCATGGTGCGTGCCCAAAGTCAGTATGTAGCATGAACCATAATATGATACTTGATTTCATTACTAGAAATCTGATTTCTTTCTAATCCTTCTAACTAATCCACCCCCCCCCCCCTCTCCCCTTTCACAGGCATGCATACACACACACAAGAACTTATACCACTTATGCGTGTACAAGAGTTGAGGTAGGCTACTCTCAATTGACCATCCATTTGATGACCCACACTGTTAGATATTGTGAACAACCCTACTGAGAGACCAAAATTCAGAAGTTGTGGTAAGGGTGAGGGTTTAATATTTATAGTCTAATACGCCCCCATAGGTTGAGGGCTATCTATGTGGACCAAGATCTTGGACAATACGCAACGGGATTCTTTTTTTAATCAACATTTAAATTATGTAGTCAGTGGGATTCGAACCAAGGTTGCTCTCATACTATGTGAAAGACCCTACCAATAGACCAAAACTCTAAAGTTGTGGTAAGGATGAGGTTTTAATATTTATATTCTAATAGATATCATCTACATTCTAACCAAAAACAATTACTCATAAAGTTCTGATGAGTTTTACCTTCCATCCAAAGAATCACGCAGTTTATGATTATCTATGAGAAGTCCATTTGTCATCTAATTGATGGGTAAATTTTGATGTACTTTTAAATATTTATGCAAAATTGACACGCCTGAGGTTGGTTATATCCCAAGTGGCCATCTTACCGGAATGCCAAAAAATAATAGTGTTCATTTTTAATGAATCAATTATCTGATTGACACGAGATAGAGATCACCAAATGAAAAAATGGTCTATAACTTCATCATGAGAATAACATAACACCAAAGCAACACTAGTAGTACTATAATACCGTGGTTGAAGCATCGTGCCACTGGCTGAGAAAACTCATCTACTCATACACGAATGCACAAAATCTCAATACATATCTGTCTCAGACATGGGACCCAATTTGAATATCAAAATTCTACATGATCGTTCAAGACCAGCTAAAGCAAATACTTCAATTGAGTTTTGGATCAAGCCGCATCAAAAGTTATACAATATAGGTGAAATTTATTTATGTAGTTGCAAACTTGAAAACATATCAGTATCTATTAACATTGTCAGCTGTGCATTTGCAGGCAATCAAAAGCATGTAGCATGGAATGGGAATCTTAATCTTATGGTAAAACCAAGTTGGCCATCTGCCTATCTTCACTGGATGCTCATTCTGTTCTGTTTGCATGCATTCCTTGCTGATAAATCATAGCACATATAGGAGTATAGGACTCATTTATGCGGTTAGACAATGTTTTTGCTAATTATGTACCAATTAAAAGCATTGAAGTTTGCCTCCCATCCTCCATATTTCTCGCATTATCTAACCAACCCATGAGTGAAAACCATCTAATTAAAAGTTGAATCTCCATTCTATCTTTAGATCCTACTTTAGAGCAAATGCCTGACATGTTCCTTCACCCATCTCAATAATATTATGCCAGACTAATTTAACTACCAAGTAATCAATGTTCAGTAACAATTGACATTAAAGTTACTTCTGAATCAGACATTTCATTTTACATGCCACATTTTCTTCCATTTGTAGTTCTGCAATAAATTTTGAAAATTATTTAGAGCATGGTATTATAATTTTGTACATTAAAAAGATAAGTTGTCAAGCACTTGTAGTGCAAGTGGCAAGGCTTCTCATTATAAAGTGAGAGGTTACATCTCATTATAAAGTGAGAGGTTACAGGTTCGATTCCGGCATTAGACGAAATTAATTGGGAATGTTGGAAAAATCCATCTCTCCTCAATGCGGGCGGCTACGGGGAAAAAGAGGAAAAATGTTTTCTTGACATTTTTATATAGATATTGGTACTGTTGATGTTTCACATTGCCATTGCATACAACCATGACCAGAATCTACATAACTAATTTTCCTTCAATCTTCTTTGACATGATAGCTCATCACTACTAACCTGAGTATTAGTTTAATCGAACAATTAAAACACATGTTCCGGCAAGCTATTGTCAATTTTTTCATGACTAGGTTTGAATTAATTTTATATTGTATGATATTTCCTTCGATCCTTCCAGGCATGGAAATCACTTGTATGCTGGAGTAGATTGTAGGTGTCAAAGATGTGAGGAAAAATTTTCGTACCATCTTCAACATATTTATTACTTGTATGTCGGTTACCAAACTATTACTAACATTACTATTTCACAAGGCATAAGATTAAATGTAAGTTTTCTTTTTTGCTTTGCATATCAGTAATGAATAACTAAATTCTAAATTCTAACATAAAATTGTCTCACCTTTGGGAAGGTAAAATGCTAAAGACCTTGACATTGGTAGGCAGGTTAGAATTAACATAACTTGCAAGGACGATACCACTAGGATCCTCCTTCCATGCAAATTCTGGGATCTCCATTTTTAATGAAATCATTGTCGCCAAAGAATGGACCTAAAATGTTCCACAAAAAATTTAACAAGAAACAGTCATATTCTCGTGATATAAACATGAGATGAGTAATTTAAAGTCAACTTCAATAAGCCAGGTTAGTTTTCCCGTGTATGAGTCAGATATGATAAACAGACAGGTTAGTTTTTCCTTGTTTGAGTCAGACATGATAAACTGCATCATGGGCATGATTTGCGAAAAGAACTTGGAAAGAACATCTAGCATACTAACATAATGAGGAAAGGGAGCCTCATACGTATAGGAGGAAAATTTCCTCATATAAAGTAGTTGTACAAACAAGGTTGGACCCTATATGGACGATACACACTGTTCATCATGTTTTTTATGTCGTAAGACGCATGTGTACAAAACATAAAATGGTTCGAAGGCTTCTTACACATGCATCGGATGGTGCCAATTTGTTATATTATTGAAAAACTGTTCGTTTCGTAACCACCTGAAACATGAACAAGCATCTAAACTTAATATTCCTTACACAGAGATATAAAGTCATGTAAAACAGCAGGATCAGTGCAGGCTGTTCATGATGGGTCCCATCGAGTGATTATAATCACTCTATATGAGGAAATCAGCACATATAAGTATAAGGTTCCCTTTAACATAATAGAAACCTAAAGTGTACTATTAAAAAGGCAGAAGGTTTTAAATAAAAAAATTATGCTCAGACAGAAAATCTCGAATATTAATATGGTATGAAGCTCATAATAATACTACTTTTAGATAGTTGACCATGTAAACCAATGTTGTCAAACCAAAAAAGATTCCACCATGCAAAAGAATTGGTAAGATGCTAATATCTTTGTGATCATGCCTTACACATCAATAACTCTATCAATGAAGAAATGCATATCCCCATTTGACTAAAATGCTTAAGCTTATGATGGGTGTTGACAAGGTAAATGATGGGTTGTTGACAAGGTAAATCAAGCAATCTTAACACCCCTTACATAACCATCTGACAAAGTGCAAATGCCTCCATTGGGAATATGACAGACTCTGAAGGCAAAATACATGAGGATGAATAAATATAGTTTTAATGTCAATAATGAGGTTTGATACCAACACAGTTCCAGATAAATATAAGAAGTGCTCCCCATTCTCTACAGCATGATTATGCAGTAAAGAAGATGGTCTTCAAACTGAAGTATGGGTCAGCTTAAGAAATTTAATGTATGTTCTTAAAACAATGGCAACCAACTATCTCAAATTTGACAATTGCAATCACTCTTGAGGGGAGAAAAAGAAAAAGAAGAACACCATCTAGAATATGCTTGTGAATCAAAAATTTGATGTTTGTAATGACTCCTTTGAGGTAACAAAATTTCAAAACTAATCTTTTTCCTTGGGAAATTAAAATTTGAGGTATAAGTGCATTATTTGATCAAATATGGGTATCCTCAATTGCCTCGGGAGACTTTCGGGTAGCTTTTGGCTAGAAAAAAAGTGTAGAATAGTTGTCTGAATTTTGCTGAAACTTCAAAGTAGCTGTATGCATTTTAGCCGGAATAATGCTTAAGAATTTATCAGATAGAATTGCAAAAAAAAGATCAGTAAAACCTTACCCCTTTGTCAGTCCGACTACTTCTGGCCCATCCAACTTTATGCAAATTCCCATAATTACTATCATGAATTCCTCCAGCTTTAAAGATGGCAGACTCCAATTCTCCTTCAATTGCTACATGGCAAGATTGGAAAGCTTTATCAAAAGCCCATGCACGTTAAGCTGATGAAAGGAATGACATCATCAAACTTTTGATAGACTAAAGCAACAAAACATATCAGGACTAATCCAAGTACCAACTAAAAAAAAATCAATACAAACAAGATTCAACCAGTTCAAGATCACTAAATAATGGAACAGCAAAATTAGGACGGCATTTAAAGAAGCACATATAATGGAACAGCAAAATATGGGCTCAAAAGCCTAGAAAAAAATGTTGGCTCATTCCAGGATCAACATCAAATTTCTTTGAAATATCAAGTGACGTTACCGCATTCCACCCTAATCCTATTTATTCCTCTTAAAATTGGGAATGTTGCTACCTTTACGACAGAGTTTTATTGGAGAATAGCCAATATAACCATAAATTTTCAGAGGCAAGAGGATCCAAGAAAGGCAATCGCATGTACGAAACAACGACGAAAATTAAATAACAAGTAAATTATTTGTAATCAATTATCAAAAGTTAGTGCAAACTGTACATTCTTTTACCTCGTTCAATTGAATATTACATTGGTCCATACTTCATGAGTGAGACTGCAAGGACTTAATTAATACTTAATGAGAACAACAAAATGTATAAAGACATGACAAATACAGAGAAATGAAGTGATAACTTATTTCGACTAAGTAAGGGTCATTAGGGATAGAGAGGAGTTGGAAGGAGAAGACACAAGTATTTACACAAAATTCGGAATACAAAACTAACCTACAAGACGTAAAATCTTGCATTTTCCTATTATCCTCATTAATGGTCATCAAGGGTGGCTAGAGGTCAATAAGGATCCCTATAAATCAATGATGCTTGAGAAAGAACATATACGTTAAAGAAAATTTTTGGTTCATTTAGTAACAAAAAATGAAAAGGGGAAAGGGAAAAAATATTAGTATTACCCATTGCTATATACAACCAAAATTTTAGTTGTATGCTACTAGAGAAATGATACCCGGCTTCTCCAATTTGCAATGCCAAATAGTAACTCTTCTCCTACTGGTTCGCAGTGAGGACTTTTTTTAAGTGATTTCTTCAACCGGTCAACCAGTAAAAAAGAAAAAGAAAAATACAAAACCCTACTGTTCATTCATCCACCTCTAGGCCCTCCACCGCAGTCTATCCCACTCACGATTAGAATGCCTTGATCCAACTAACCGACAAAGAGAATGCTTCAAACCCACTTAGAGAGAGATTCTATCCCACTTGCCAGAACCCCACATGCTGCGAGAAATGTAGGATGGAGTTAGGTTTTCTTGTTGAAGATTATTAAGGAGAGAGAAAGACAAAGGAGGAAGAAAGAAGGGGTAAAAGAGTCCATGGAAGTGAGTACAGGATGAGTGGATGAAGTAGTTTCTAATTAAGGGTTTTACAAGTGGACCAATAAGAGCTCCGTAACAAAGTGGCGTTTCATGTAGGAAGAGCATGCTATCAGTCCTCATATTATTATGCTTCGTTGGAAACAACATATAAAAAGAAAACTCAAAAGTAAAAGAGCAAAATAACAAATCCTAAAGTTCATGGGATTCATCACTAAGGCAAAGTATTTATGTTTAAGCGCTTGGCTTGGATGCCAACATGCTCACCTTAGCATCCGAAGAGCCCCAAACACGTTCTATTGTACACACCCTTGACACAAAGTAAGCCATCAAGCCTTGCAATATTCGAGCAAAAACTTACTTGTATACTATTATGCTTCATTGAAAGTTGAAACCAACATATAGAAAGAAAACTCAAAAGTAGAAGATCAAACAATACATTTTAAGATAATTGAAAGGGAACTACTTGCAGGAGGTCAATAAGCTTGAACTAGAAAATTAAAAGAGTTCAAGTGGACTTGCCTTTTTGTCGACGATTCAAATGCGAATAAGGAATAACGGGATCAGAATCCCGGGGAGCAATCCCAAAAGCACGTGCAAAGACCGTGAGAAGAAAACCCAAGCAATAACAGCAACAACTCTCGGCAATAATCCCCACACCGATTGGAGCAAACAACAACAAAGAGATCGCCTACGACAGAACACCAAACAGCCAATCTCAACCGATCAGCTTTCGTCTTCTTCTTCCTCAATTCGACTGAGAGAGAGACGGTGGGCAAGGGAAGCAAACGGGTGTGGGCGGCTCGACGGGAGGTCGTGATGCTAGCGGCGGCGACTTGCGGCGGCGTTGATCAGGAAGCGGGCAACGACGGTGGCCTCGATGAAGCGCGGAGCTCTGTTTCGCGCTCGAAAACAGAGAAAGACAGAGCGCCGGCGTGCTCGGCCTTGGATGGCGGCGATGAGGAGCGAATACAGCGACAGGGACCTTCGGAGGAATGCGAGGATGTACGGAGGGGCGGAGACGAGGCGGATGCCATTCAGAATAAAAACTCTTACTTAAATAAAATGATCCTGATCAAAATCATCCATTGTTAGTTCCTATTTATCATACTCGCAGGACAACATTCTTCTTTTTGTCCATGAGGATTCAAATTGGAGCATTGCAATTTGCGCGTGGGAAAGGTAGAGGATTTGGACTAGAGCGTTGTGAAATGCGAGAGGGAAGGACGGAGGATGTGGATAGGAAGGGCGGAGGATTCGATTGGTGTTGGGTTGTGATTTTAAGATGCGGTTCACTTTCTTATGTTTACATGGTGTCTGTTGCAGGTAAATCTTTTTAACATCCATTTATATTTCTATCATAAGATTTTAAAATATATATATATATACCTACTAATATTCACTCAAAAATACATATTATGTTATAGAATCAAAAAAGAGGACTCACGCATTCAAACATCCTAATAACAATTGAAGAAGATGATACGCCTAGGACGGGATGGTTTCGACAGGTTTGTACAAGCTGAGATTTCATATACATTAAAGCATCCAAAGGCACATGCAATTGTCTTAAGGCCTATGATGCATGGATATGGTGATTGTAATCCACATTCACCATGTTGATCGATGGGGTATCCAAGAATAAACGAAACATTAGCGGATGAGCATGATTACATTCTATCCTGGTGTAGAGATGACGGTCAACATTATGTTATAAATGAGTAAAAAGTTGTCGACAACTAGTGGCTCGTAGCATTATATGATGCATTATTATTGTTGAGATATGTTTACAACCTAAGCTACGGAAATATTTATATAAATACATTCATTAGGGCCAAGACAGATCAGCCATAGTCATAGAGGATAACAGTGTGCCAAATCCAACCAACAATAAAATAACTCTTCATATAAATGTTTATATAATTACATATTTGTATAAACATATATTACCAGTCTAAAGATTTTAATGTTGAAAGAAATCTTTTTCAACAAGCAATGGTGTCCAACCTTAGTACAAGGAAGTTGATGAAATTAAACTATATTTGGATTGTCATAATAATGTCATGGATAGAATCATGTTGGAGATTATCACATTGCACAGTGAACATCCCCTCCAGTAGAGCATCTTCCATTTCCTCTCCTAGCCAAACAAATTGTTATGTTCAATGAGACAGATTGCTTGGAAAATGTAGTAGCTAATTCGAGCGTTAGACTGAGAAAGTTGGCTGGATGGTCTAAAGAAAATCGGTTGCATGAAGAACCTCAACTTACAGTGTATAATGAATTTCCTGAGCACTATTTAAAATAACAAGTTAAAGAAATGGATGAAGACAAAATGTATGACATGTATCGTCGGGATGTACTCTACACATCCCACTTTTAGAGACATTTTATCTAAAAATGTTAGTTTGCACAATTCGCAGGGCAAAGAGTTATGAAGACCTGTGAACTGTGGACGGTGTACTCCATCCTAATTTTAAGTCTGCATGTATAACACTTGGCTTGAGGGAAGGATGATAATGAATGGCATCAAGCTTTAATAGAAGCATCTTCATGGTCAACCGATCATCAGCTAAAAATTTTGTTCTATTCCATATTGGTGTTCTTTGACCCGATCGACCCAAGAGCTTTATAGGGCATACTCTGGGAATCTTTGACTGGTGATTTTCTTCGCATAGCTAGAAAGGAGACTTCATACTACCTTTTAGAATACTACCTTTTAGAGTTAATAGAAGATTAACTTAAAAATATGGGGTTGTGAAATTCATGATTCGAGCAGAATGGGCGATTTATCAATCAACAAATAAAAATACAGCAATGCCAAATCCAGTGGATGCCAACATGGATATATTCAACAGTAACAACTTCATTTTTGAAGAGTTTAGTTACAATCGCAAGTAATCGTAATGAATTTCAACTGCTTGAAACAATGTTAAATGAAGATCAAAGAAATGTGATGTGATTAGTGCTCGAGTTTCATACGAGAAAGAAAGGAGGTGGACACTTTGTATACGACAGTGGAGATACAGAAAAAACTTTTTTATGGAAGGTTCTTTGTGCACAATTTAGATTAGAGAAAAAAATTGTTATGTCGGTTGCTTCTTCAGGTACAGCAGCACTGTTGCATCCGGGTAAAGGTGGCAAAATGGGTAGGGTACCCGTGGGACCCAAAGGTAGCACCCAAATGGGCCGGGTATGGGTCCCTATTTTGGAAATTTTTCAAGGCCGACCCGGCCCATAAAATATTGGGTCGGGGCGGAGCAAATCGGGTCGGGTTTGCCCGCAAGAACCCACAGATACTCGTATTTAGTAAGTTATATTATTATTTAACACATATTTTCACATTTTAATAGAATAGACACCCAAACTCAAATACCTATATTCGTAACCCATAACTCATACCCAATTTACTAAACCTAAAAATTCTAAAATCCTAAAAAGTATAACTAAGAAACAGATCTATGTTTTCTTCTTTCCTCTCTCTGCCTCTCATCGGTTGTCGCCGCCTCCTCCATCTCTCACCGGGCCGCCGCCTCCATCGCACCACCGCTGCCTCCTCCATCACACCTCCCCATCATGTCCCATTCCATCACCATCGTGTCACCCAACCCATAACTAGTTTAGGTGAATCAAACAAACCATCAAAAAATAACAATAGTTCATTTTCCTCTTCATTTACAACCACTTCAAATTTTCCATTAGATTTTTTCCCTTTATATTTTGTTGTTAGTTCTACTGTGTCCATATTTTTCTTTTTCTTTTTTTTTTTCGTTAACTTTCTGCAAAAAAAAAATGACAGGCACCCGTGGATACAGAGGTACGGGTCTATAAAATTATGACCCATTAAAAACGGGTACATTTTGACCCAACCTGTTTGACCCATGCGCGTGGCAAGCCACTCACAGGTACTCGACCCTTACACATTGCCCAGTCTACTTCCTGGAGACAGAACAATGCATTCTAGATTCAAAATTCCTATATTTTGCATAACAAATCTAACTACCTTATCACTCAACAATCAACATCCCTAAACTTATAGAGAAAACGTATCTTATAATTTGGGATGTGGCTCCGATGATACACCTTAATCCCTCGAAGAGGTAGATCATACATTCATATATTTGATGAACTTTCAACATGCAAGTGCAGAAAATGCTCTCTTTGGTGGGAAGAGCGTAAAAGTGATTTCAGATAGATTGTATCGGTTATTCCAACAAGTGGTGGTGAGGCTTTTGTTTCGTCTTCGCTGCGGTGATCTCATGTTAAACTGAAGTGCCGTGTTCATCACCTTAAAATTAATATGAGATTAATGGGGGTAGCAGATCATGTGCAAAGGTCTGAAGAAGAGGAACTTGGTAGGTGCGAGAAAGTTCTGAGGGTTTCAATGAAGTTAGATTCAGAGCCAAAATTGATAGAAATACTAAAAGCTTATTGAAGATCTAGAAAACCTGGTGAATTATAAATATCCAAATATCACAAGGAACTATAATAACTAGTCTTACTTGGGACAATGTGCAATTTTACCACCCAGTGAAGATGTTGATAGAACAAATTCTTATATGTTAACATTAGTTCCTAAAGTAGTAAGATACTTGAACGTCGATTCGGTTGCTTGATCTTCTGAAGGTAATGTGGTGAATCTTAACCCCCTAGAGTTTCTGAATTCAATAAAAATGAGTGGACTTCCAAATCACTGTCTCGATCTTAAGGTGGAGTACCGATCATGTTCCTCATGAATATGAACCAAACATTAGGACAGTGTATTGGAATGCAGTTTATGGCATGAAAACTTGGAAAGGTCACTCAAGCAAAGATTGTCACTTGGAGAAACGTAGGGGAAACAATTTTAATACAAAGGATTGCAATAACTCCATCGCAAAACGAGTGGCCCGATGTAATTCGACGGAACAATTCCAGTCAAGCTGGCTTTTTCGATGACAATAAATAAGAGTCAGGGCCAAACACTACAACATGTTGGTTTGAAATTAAAAAATCATGTTACCTATCATGAACTGTTGTATGTTGCACTTTTCTGTTTCACAAGTAGAAATGGATTGAAAACTTTATTAACCAAAAATCCAGAACAAGAAATTACTCAAACACGCAATGTGGTATACAAAGAGGCAATCAATGATGTGAATATTTCATTATAAACAATTAATCAAGTACACGTGGAATCTTTTACATATATTTTAAATTTTTAATTTAAATATGTGTTTTGTTCAATTTAACGGGCATCAATCTGTTTGTTTTAAATCACTCTAGCTTTAAACAATGGAATTAATTATTAACATATATTCTAAATAAAAAATGACTTATACTCAATGTGGTATGCAAAAGGTAATAAATAATTTGTATAATTCTATCGTGACCAATTATTAATCATGTTCAAGTACACTATTTGCATTGGCTTGATTTTTTATATCAATCTTACTTTGATATGTGGAATTAATTATTGGTTTATTTTCTTTTGCTTCTTTTTTCTTATTCTTTTTAAGAACATTTTTTTAATAATCTTTTTTTTCCTTTTTGTAGGCAATTATGATCCCAAAAAAATAAGGATTCTTCCTCCCAGTTTAGATATTAAAAAGTTAGCCAATGAGTTTGATGAGGGATTCATGAAAGAAGGTTACATTTAGATATTTGGCCAATGAAAGATCATGTAATGATGTAGATAGATTTAGGCCATTTGGCTTTTCAACTACAAGGAAAAGGATACAGTATTCGCATAGACTGTTATTGATGCAATTGTGGCAACTGTAACACATAAATGGAGACAATTTGTTGACAATTTAGGTCAACATAAATTTGACAAAATTTACAAGAACTACTAAAGTTGTTGGAAGATGAAGAAAATTATGGGTTTGGGGATGAAGTCATCAATGTGATTTCACCACCAATCAAAATAAACTCACCGGTTTCATCTAATACAGAATCAGAGCATGTCAACAAGACTCAATTATTTCCCAAGGAAAAGAACAAGTACACTTTAATTTTCAGTATTTGTGCCTTTTAAGATGTTTAATAATATTTCAATTCTTTTTGAATAATCAACTTCTGTACATTTTGTCTTGACAAATATAAAGAAATTTTATTAACCAAATAAAGATCTCTCACAACAAGCTATACGCTAAGGCACATTCCATTAAAACAATAAATGAAACTCAACTCAAAGGACGATTCAAATACCAACTAAACTTTATTTGATCCAACAAAATCAACTCCTACACCTAGCCTTCTTGCAAGAATGCGCCACTCGAACATCTTGTCACTTACTCGATTGGTGGTTTTAAAAACATTTAAACAACGTGGGTGAAAATAAACTCTGAGGTTTTAAATACATCCCACTAGCTGAATCAAACAGTTTTAATATACATATACATATAAATATTTCACAAGTCAACTATATATCAATTCTAAAATATCACTTTACATGCTCTCTCTCATTAGTGTTACTATGTCATGTCCTACTAAATTGAAGCACGGTAGCACGAGAAACAAACTTGCTGTTTGTTCACTTCAATATGAGTGTTACCTATCATGTCAAAGGTTTCCAGACTTACAATCACTTCACTTGCTTTGTAACACTCGCTATGGCAGCTCACTTCTCTTGACTTTATAATGTTCCTAGGGATGCCACCAAGTTATCTTACATTTATTTCACTTAGGTTGCCTACAATTAAATCATTTTACTTGTAAAATGATGAATTTCATAGTGTCTAGTTTCTCATTTTCTCGTTTTGCATTTATTGTAGCCGTACAACAAATTAATACGATAACAATTTAGGAACCAATCACATCAATATTTGGCAATACAGTCATGACAACATCCAACTCATATACATTATATATCATAACAAGACGATCAATAATAATCAAATGCTTGTTTGTTCCAAAATGTGCATATAATAAAACAACTCATTTAAGCATGTATTCTGTTGGGTTCACAGCCTTTAAATAACAACAACAACAACAACAACAACAACAACAACAACAACAACAAACAACAACAACAACAACAACAACAACAACAACAACAAAGCCTTTTTCCCAACTAGTTGGGGTTGGCTACATGAATCCTGGTTTTCCATTCGGCACTGTTTAGCGCAATATCTTCTGTAAGGTCACAAACTATCATATCTTTTTTCACTGTTTTCACCAAGTTAGTTTAGGTCTTCCTCTACTCCTAACTCTACCCTCAATACTTATCAAATCACTCTTTCTAACGGGAACACTACTAGGTCTACGTGTGACATGTCCAAACCACCTGAGGCGATTCTCTCTTAACTTATCTTGGATTGGAGCTACCTTTAGCATGTCTCGTATATCTTCGTTTCTAATTCTATCCTTCCTTATTTTATCACACATCCATCTTAGCATCCTCATCTCCGCTACACTCATTTTGTGGACATGTTGTTTCTTTGTTGCCCAACACTCTGCTCCATACATCATTGCTAGTCTAACAGCCGTCCTATAAAATTTTTCCTTCAACTTCAAAGGTATACGTTTATCACACAAAACACCACTGGTACTTCTCCACTTAAGTCACCCTGTTTGGATCCTATGTGTAACATCATCACAAATATCCCCATCTCTTTCTATAATCGAGCCTAAATATCGGAAACGGTCTCTCTTAGGTATCTCCTGGCCATCAAGCTTCACTACTTCCTCAGTTGTGTTCTGAATATCACTAAAATTACACTCCATATCTATTTTAGTTCTGCTTATCCTGAGGCATCTAGCTTCCAAAGTTTTCCACCACAATTCTAATTTAGCATTGACTCCTGCTCTCGTCCACTAAGACGATGTCATTGGCAAAAAGCATACACCAAGGCACCTCATCTTGTATTCCTCGTGTCAATTCAACATAACCAAAGTAAAGAGGTAAGGGCTTAAAGTCAAACCTTGGTGTAAACTTACTGTAATAGGAAAATCGCTCGTCTCTCCTGTGGTTGTTCTAATTGTGGTCGTTGCCCCTTCATACATATCCTTAATTACCTCAATATACCGAATAGTTACTCTTTTATTATTTAACACCCACCATACTGTCTCTAGGGACTTTATCATATTTTAAATAACACATTTTATTTTAAAAATAAAAAAAAGAAATGAATTCTAAGGTTTTAAAAAGTCAAAAAAGCTAAATTTAAGCATCGCTTAGGCGTTAAGCGGCAAGGGAACTCTTAAATTTTTGGAAAAACTTATAAAAAAAGTTGTAGGACCTGATTTTGCAGAAAGCAACTAAAAAAAGTGCTCAAAACCGCTCAAATATGTTTAGCATCATTTTTTGGTTCTAATAAAATTGATATTGGGTTATTTTTCTTGACTATTGAGTCTATTTCTACCCGACTCTGTAAACAATACTTAAATATGCCTGCTCCAAATGCCCTAATCCTCTTTTTGTTTAGAAAAGAGCTTAACGCCCTTTTTTGCTGGGAAAATTATGCAGTTTCTTTTTAGCATTTATAATTGTTGTGAGAGCATGTTTAGAATATAATCCCTTTATAGTTGTCAGTCGTGTTCACCTTTATGTGATTAAATATGTTAGAGTTGGGAGCATGATAATATCACCATAGCCATTCACCAAAATCGATCTTAACCTCAGTTTTTGCATTAAAAATTATAGTTGACAGTTTTTGCGTAATAATTATAGTTCACCTTCCCACGCAAACTAAAAATAAGATCTCATGGTGGACGTTTTTGTTGCTGATAATATAGTAGTCTGTTACTATAGTAGTTGATAAGACTAAAAAAAACCATAGATTACAAATTAAAAGGATGAATCAAAATTGAGGACTTATAATGAATGCAACGTTGGAATTTTATAAAATATGAGGATATAGTAACATATGGAAATATTTAGGAATGACCATTTCCCTAAATAATTGATTTTCATCACATGTAGAGATCAAGGTGGATGGTGTCTATAAAATACCGAAGTGAATAAGTACTTATAGAGTCGGAGATTATCAATTAATACATATGAAATGAAATGAATGATAACAATAAAGAAATGGATACATGATAGAATGTTATACAATTGAAGTTCAAAAAGAGGGGGGGGGGGGAGGGGGGGGAGGGGGGGGATATAATGAACTTGAAATGAGGGTATTGAGGAGAAGAGCGACCAGTGAGTCAGTGACAAGACATGAAGACCATAAAACACATAACAAGACATGACTGCATCTGTAGAAAATAAAATGTGACTGACAAAAGATGAGTTCCCATAGTTGTGATGGTTTTGCATATGAGGCAATAAAAATTCAAGTTATAACAAGAACTATTTTTAGTAGCAACCGCTTAAGCCCCCATATACGCAGGAGCAGTGCTTCGGCCGCTTCATTTGGTGGTGAAGCCCAACCTTGAAGCATTGCTCATCTTTTCAAAGACAAGTAAAAAAAAGAATTTGGCGAAAGAAGGGAGTGTTTGTTCTTGCTGCTTCTTCATCATCTTCATCCTTGATCTCTTACATTGCCATCGTAGATAGGAGACCTCATCCTGTCAATTTAGGCTTTTGCTGCCGGCGATGCTGCCGTCAAAACTACCGCCGCTCCTACACAGTTTTATTATTGACTAGAAACCGAGTATAGTGAATAGTGAGTTACTCATATTATTGCCGCTGCCTCCCAAACAGAGACAGGAGAATGGAGAGAAATGTGGACATTTAGGGTTAGTTATTTTTCTGAAGTGAAACGGGTCGGATCAGACTCGCTTCACGTAATTTAAGTGAAGTGGGTCTGACGTGACCCGTTTCACTTAAGAAAAATATTCACTTAAGAAAACTAACTAATCCTAAATCTCAAGATCTATTTCTCTCTCGCTCTCTCTGGTGGCTACAAAAGTCAGCAATGATACCTTCAGCAATAACAGCAAGAGTTCCGACAGTTAAGGTTGTCGAATCTTTTTTTTTTAAACGAAGATTACCAACAACCATTAACCTTCTCTATCATCTTTCCTCTCTTCTCTTTCAACAATATCATATATCAACAATATTACACACACACAAACAAATATAGTTCTATAGCGTTTTCCACCGATTGAAGCAGTTGTGAAGTGGCCACTGACGCGCTAAGCGCCCAGTCGGTCGCTCCGCGCTACACACTACTTAAAACATTGATAACAAGTCATCGTTAGAACAGAGTAGGATTGTAATTGATGCTGCATACAGTACTGAAATTGATCCAAATGGGCATGGATTGTGGAAAAAATTTAACATAAAAAAAGATATTCGTTAATTTAACCCAAGTAACAAACCATCCCTGAGCAAAGCATGTAGAAAACATATAAAGGCTCAATTTGTCATTATTCTTGTGATAATTCTAATAAAAAATCACTTAATTTTGTTTTGCGATAAAATAAAAAATGCCCCTTACCAATTCTATCATCATCCAAAAGCAAGAGACTATTATTAGGTTAATCAACTATAAAATTCAAGCACAGCCAAAAAAGATCCCTAAATAAATTGAATAAGCCTTCTGAAATAAATCCAAACAATGTCAATAAAAATTCAAAAGCTACCTACATCCAGTAACATTTTTAGGCAAAAGAAACTAGTCGAAAAATCTTACTCAATGAAGCTGCCAAATCCAGCTGCTTTTGTAAACCTGGCAATGCAATTAACAAAATAAATAAACAAATAACCACAGGATTAAGCAACAAAAAAAAACACAGAAAAATTGGGGGATACGATACCTCTGTAATCGGTACCGACGTATCCGACGCGCATTACGACCTTCTTCTTGCGAAAGGATTCCCACCTCTTCTGCGAGGTTTCTTCGGGGTTGTTAGGGCAAGGTGAAGAGCAGAAAACCCGAAGGTTTTTAGGGTTTTTTAGGAGAGCAACAGATTTGGAGAAAGGAAGAAGGAAGAGAGAGAAAGGGTTTGTGGGAGCGAATGAAGAGAGTGGGAATCGCAAAGAAGAGGCAGAGGCCATTGTTGAGGGGGTGATGAATTCAGGAGAAGAGAATGTGAGGGCTGAAGGGGTTTCAGAGGAATGATTTGCGGTACTAGGCCACTTTTTGAAACTATTTGCGATTTTAGGTCACTTTCCAAGCTATTAGCATTTTGAGTAATGCTAGAGCCACTACCAATTTCACTATATTTCTCTTCACTACCTTAGGTGGCACACTCCAATAGGTAGGGGATGATAGAGTAGGTGGGAGAACTCTCCAATAGGAGTATGCCACCTAAGGTAGTGAAGAAAATGGTAGTGAAATTGGTAGTGGCTAAAGCATTACTCTAGCATTTTTGGCTAGCCAGTGCCACGTCAGCATAGGCCGCTATTGGGAATAGCGGCCTCTTCATAGCGACCAATACATTGTACTCCCACACTTGGCAGATTATAGAGGATATTGTATAATTGCAAAGCAGTTGGTGTAACTGAGGTCGCTATTGTCAGTAGTGGCCTTGTCTAACTAAGGTCCCTATTCCCGATAGCGACCTCAGATGGGACTAAAAGCGATTGGGCCAATCTGTGGTCGCTATTGAGAATAGCGACCTTGGTTATACAAGGCCGCCATTGACAATAGAGACCTCAGTTACACCAAGTCCTGTCCATTATACAATAAGCTGACAAGTGTGGGAGATCGCTATGAAGAGGCCGCTATTTCCAATAGCGGACGCTGCTGACGTAGCACTGGCTAGCCAAAAGTGCTAATAGTTTGTGAACTGACCTAAAATCACAAATAGTTTCAAAAAGTGGCCTAGTACCGCAAAAAAATCGTTTCATAATGGGTGTGTCTTAGTATCTCTAATCTCTAATATTATAATGGAAAAAGGCCTTATTGTCATTTTTAAATTTGTAAATCTACCAATGCGTGCATTGCACGTACATAACTAATATGAAGGAGGTCTCAGGTTCGATTCCTCACTACGTCAGATTTTTTACTTGAATTTTTTTTAATATATTAAATATGCATCACACATGTAAATTACTATATATCTATTTATCTATCTATAATATAATATATAATCTCTACTATTTTAATGGAAGAGTTGGAGTTGTAAATCTATCACAACTCTTCCATTATAGTCTTTACATTTACTTTTTTAAAATATATAATCATATTTATTAAGACATGCATCGCACGTATAAATCAGAGTTTTTAATTATTTTTTTCGAAAAAATTAATACGTGCATTGCACGTGTATATTACTAGTAGTGGATAATACCAATGTGGAAAGGGTGTTTTTACTAATTTTTGGTTGTTAGTGTTATTGCTAATCTCTATAATAAAACACAAATAAAGCTATCAAGTGGCTCACCTTCACTCTTCTCTCTTCACTTTTTCATATTTCTCTCTCCCCCCCCCCCCCCCCCCTCCCCCTCACTCCCATTCTTTCTTTATTTAATTAGAAATTTATATTTTAAGATTTTAGGTTTGTAAAATTTTCAAAATTTTTATGCTTTTTTCTTATTGCACATGTTATATTGAAAAAAGCAAATATCTTTTCAACAGTTAAATTTCATCATTTTCCACTCCTAAAGTTCTAAGAAGTTGGATTTTACACCCCCATTTATAATTATTTTTCAACATATACTAATAAAACATGGACTTTTATTTACAACTAATTATTGTTATACTATTCAAACTTGAGTTACATAATTGTTGTTTTACTGTTTACAGGGCTTTTAGTGTGTTGTATCGTTCCGAAGACGTGCCGTAGGCACGTGCCCATGGGCAAATCTAGTCTATATAATAAAACACAACGAAAGCGATCAAGTGCCTCACCTTCAATCCCACCAAAATCAAAGGCCCAGATCTAATCTCACAAAACACATTTTTTCCCCCAAAGTTTTTCCCCAAAACTCATATTCAAATCTTTCCACCCAAAACAATTCCTTTATTTATTTAATTATTTCTCTCTTTCTCTCTCCTATTCAAAAAATTAAGAAAGTAAAAATTTTAAAAAAAATTTAAAAAAAAACTAAAAAATTTAAAAATTTTAAAACTTTAAAAATAATTCGAAAAAATCAAAAATTTAAAAATTTAAAAAAAATTTAAAAATTTTCAAAAAATTAAAAATATTTTAAAATATTTTTAAAATTAAAAAAATAAAAATAATGTAAAAACATTTTTTTAAAAATTAAAAATTTTCAAAATTAAAGCAAAAAATCATAATTTTAAAAAAAAAATAAAATTTTGAAATTTTGAAATTTTGAAATTTTGAAAATCTTAAAGCAAATCCAAATCCAAATCCAATGTCGAACCCCAATTAAGAGGTCGTCGCCGGTATTTGATCTGCTGTTGATTCCGTATTGATGACTCCCCTCCACCAAATCAAGCGCGAATGTCAAGCGACTCCGTATCGGCGACTCCCCTCCACCGAATCGAGAACATCTATATGCGATGCGACGACTCTAATTTCATTTCATTAACCGAATTCTCATTCTAATTTTTAATTTTGTGTGTGCAGGGGATTACTCAGTTTTTTTGTTGACTCGAATTTTGTGTGTGCATGGGATCTAAGTTTAGATAGGTATGATTGTTTTATTTTTTGGTTTAAAAATTTTAAATTTAATGATTTCTTTGATGAGTTTTTTATTGGTATTGAATTAAGGTGTGCGCAAGTGAGAGATGGATTATTTGGTGGCCTCAATTTGGGCTTCCAAACCATAGTAGGACAGGTAAGCTAACCAGCAACCTAAAATAACTTGACAAATATGCAACATTAATTTCTTTACTACAAGAGAAAATACTATCGTGAAGTGTTCCCTTCACTGGTTATTAGAAACCATGGATAATATAACATATAAGAACTTTTACTGTATGTTTGGATATATAGGATTGTTATGACTGTAGTTTATCAGTGAAGGGTGCAAATTCTCCACTCAAGAAAGACAGCTAAAGTAAATTTGTTATTTATCCATTATGATTTTTTTTATAAAGGTGCAATGGGGAGACAAAGTGGAGATAAAAGAAATAATTAGCTTGGATTAGAGTTTTGAGAACTTCATGTATTTCATTTTGGTTGAAATAATAATAAGAGGTATTTTAATTGCAAACTGAGTCTCAGACAAACAAATGTTTAGATTATTGGTATTGTAGATACCTTCACACCTGCACTTGCGTTACCAGTGTATTTAGACATGCTCATAGTGATTATGGGATTAGAGTAAGCTCTATAAAACCTATATGATAATGTCATTGCATAACGATTACAAGTATCTAAAAGTGATGCTGAAGTTAAAAAAAACACTATGCAGTGTTTCTAACAAACTATATGCATTACAGGTAAGTTCAAGCTAATGATAAAGAAGGCAATGGTTGAGCTTAAAGGTAGATATGCTGCTTCCTCATATAATATGTTTGCTACTTCAATTAATTTACCGAACCTCCAAAACTATTTTATATAATCAAACCAGGTGCACCGTTTCTAAGACGTGCCGTAGGCACGTGTCAACGGGCAAACCTAGTACCTCTCTAAACTTAGATCCCATGCACACACAAAATTCGGGTCAGCAAAAAACTGAGTAATCCCCTACACACACAAAATTAAAAATTAGAATAAGAATTCGGTTAATAAAATGAAATTAGAGTCGTCGCATCGCATATAGAGGTTCTCGATTCGGTGGAGGGGAGTCGCCGATACGGAGTCGCTTGATATTCGCGCTCGGTTTGGTGGAGTGAAGTCACCGATACGGAATCAGCAGCGGATCAAATATCGGCGATGACCTCTTGATTGAGGTTCGACATTGGATTTGGATTTGCTTTGAGATTTTCAAATTTTCAAATTTTCAAAATTTTTTAATTATTTATTTTTAAATTATAATTTTTAAAATTTTAAAAATTTTGAAAATTTTAAATTTTTTAAATTTTAAAAATTCTGAAAATTTTAAATTTTTTAAAATTTTAAAATTTTTTAAAATAAAAATTTACATTTTTTTTATTTTTTTAATTTTTAAAACATTTTTAAATATTTTTAACTTTTTGAATTTTTTTTAATAATTTTGATATTTTTGATTTTTCGAATTATTTTTAAAATTTTTAAATTTTTACATTTTTTAGTTTTTAAGGTTTTTTTATTTTTAATTTTTTTTATAAATTTTTTATTTTTAATTTTTAATTTTCTTAATTCTTTGAATGGGAGAGAGAGAGAGAGAGAGAAATAATTAAATAAATAAAGGAATTGTTTTAGGTGGAAAGATTTGAATATGAGTTTTGGGGGGAATTTTTTTTTTTTGGAGGGGGGGATGTGTTTTGTGAGATTAGATCTGGCCTTTGATTTTTGGGGGATTGAAGGTAAGTCACTTGATAGCTTTCTTTGTGTTTTATTATATAGATTTTATTAATTTTTGAAAATGTGCATATTGTATGTGTTAATTGGGAGGGATGTAATTTTTCCCAATTATCTCAAACTTTTTTTGAGATCTATTTAATTTTATGAGTTCTTCAAAATTATTTTAGTCGGTGTAATTTACCCAGGGTAACACTAGTTTATTTTTAAGAGAAATGATAGCCTATCATTCCAAAATTCAAATACAACTCTCACACACAATTGGTTTATGCATAATTTTTAAATAAAAAAAATATAAGTGTCTTAGTTGAACCACTTACCTTTGGGAATTGAATCAATTATAGAGAGTGGCAAATGGAGTTGTACATTTAGAGTGTCATGCTATCATTCCTCTTTATTTACAAATGTTGTGGAAGTTTACTAAATTCTTATTGTAAAATATTTGGGTTTACATTTTGTTATATGTATTCTACTTTAAAATAATGAAGAAAAAAAAAACAACGTGGTGGTAAGTCTTGTCTAAAGCAGCTACAGCTTTGGGTTGTTCAAAAAATTTCAGAAAATTAAACCTAGTTACATATAGTGTGTAATATTCTGAATATTTTTAGGTATTAGTTTCTAAAGTAAAAATATTAGTGAAGGATTGATATGCAAAGTGATCATAATTTATTAGATTGGTTTGTGGATTTGTGAATTTAAGTGTACGTAACTGATTTGATAATTGGGGGGGGGGGGGGGGGGGGGGGGGGGGGGGTTCCGGGCGCCCAGGGGGAAGCGTCGGCATAAATCCTACATGGAGACACTCAAGTACCCTAGCCTACTCTTCCACCCCAAAAAACTTTTCACATCCATCATCACTCCCTACGCAACCACCACATCCCAAAATCCAAGCCATTTTTCAAAACTTTCCAATCCAAAGAAAACCCTAACCCCATATCCAAAATTTTCCCCAAACAAAACCTTAATCAAAGGAGAAAATGGAGAGGAGATGCATGAAATATGTACCGGCGCAAGGATTCTTCTACTTCTACTGCAAAAAAAATCTCACCGTCGTGTTAGGGACTGCCCAATTTTCAACCAACCAGAATCTCGCAAAGTATAGATGGTTCACAACTCAGAGTTCTTAAAGGCGGAGATGGAACTATTCAACTGTGGCTTCTTGCACATCATATTTGACAAGCCAAAGTGGGATGAGTTGGTGTCGACATTGAAATGGCGTTGGTAAGGAAAGTGGTACTGGTTCAGGCTAGATCCGGTTGTAGAAGATGTCTTCTTCATTAAGTTCCCAAATAAAGACATGATAAAGGATGCAGTAGCCGAATCAATCTTCAAGATCGTCGGTGCCACAACAACGGTGACTCCATGGATGGCAAAATTCGGAGCAAGACTCAGGGTGAAATCATGTTATACTTGGATTAACGTCCTGATGATGCCCTCCCACCTATGGAACAAAGCCTCCCTCGATGAGTTATTCAAGCCATTTGCTAAGGTAATCACTCTGAGTTTAGGTATGGAAAATTGTGAGAAAGTGAAGAATGCTATGGTGCTAATAGAGTTCATAGTCTGGCTAATATCCCCATGAATATGGAAGCTAGTGGAGTATTTCACTCCATGGAATAATGCCAAAGAGATCTACGATGTTTCTATTCTCCTAGCTAGAGACGAGGTGGCGGTGGCATATGATGAAGAAGGGAGAGTTCACTTGTTCACTACCAGTTCGTGGCCTCAGCCCCCAAAGTAGCCAGGGATCCAGCCCTTATGAAGGAAGAAAGAGGGGGCAAAACAACTCCAATTCAAATGACATGCAGCCTAACCAGGCACCAGAGGTCCAACCGTCGGCCAAAAACATGGGAAAGCTTCGGCGAGAAATTAAGGCGAGAGAAGCACTTATGTTTGAATTAAAAAATGAGTAATCTGTAGAGGTTGGGCAAGAAGATTCCATCCAGATCCCAGATCATGCCATCCCGGATTTGCAGTAAACTGTTAACATCAAGAATGAGGATTATTCCAAATCTGGTTCTGATTCTGTGGAGGTTGAATGGGAAGGACAGACTATGGATCTCCCAAAATCACACAGGGCCAAAATTGCTCATACTCTTAATCAGCCCACAGGCCCAAGTGAAGCCCACAAATCTGAGAATGATTCCTCAAGTTCAACTTCTAGGACCCGAACACTGCCCTCCAATTCAGATTTGGTGACCGACTCTCGGCCAATTCTTCTTGTTTTGAGGATCAAGCTAGAATCAAAAGAAAAGCTAGCTTTGCGCAGAAGATAGCTCTCTCCATTAGGCCATTTGTGAGGCATCTGGCTAATTCCAAGAGAAAGTCTTCCAACTCCAAAAGTGGTGGTAAATCCCTTAGCTCTACTGCTTCAAAAGTTCTTCAGAATCCTTTCAAATTGCTTAATGATGATCAAGTTACCTGAAATGGCCTAGACTTTGGGTGTGGGGTCCAAGGGGCCGCATTTCATAGCCAATATTAGAAGCACGAAGGAAGCTTCTGTTGGCCGCAATGGCCAATAGAACCTACTCTCAGAGTAATCTAAGCTTGATGTTTTTTGATGTATTAGTTTATTTATCTTTTATAATGAAGATATGTACTTGGAATGTTAGAATGCTAGAATGCCCAAATAAATGTGCCCTGATCAAGGATGGTATTAGAAATATGGAGTTAATAGTTGTCTACCTTCAAGAATCCAAGCTGGTTTCTCCCTCCCCCAGAAAGTTATCTTCGATTAGGGGTTCTGTCATCAATAAATGAGTCATTCTTGACACTCAGAACTAGTACAATCCTGTGCAATATTGCACAAAATTTTCAAAAATGAGAAAATGGCAAAGCTTTTTTTGTTGAAAAATTCATATAATAAATGTATACAATATTGCAATATTTCCAGGTTTGATTAACAGATATGAGTCCAGTTTAAAATTTGTAAGGATAAAGAGCAAGTAGGAGGTTTACCTCTAGCACTGTTATCGAGTCGGTCGGGTCGGGTCATGCATTACCGAACCCAGACATGCTTCTCCACCGGTCCAAATATTGGACCCAGACCCGACCCATGAGAACTGGTTCCGAGCCCTTGTTAAAAAGATGCTAGCCATCAGGTCCGGGTAGCGGCGAGCGGGTGGTGTTGGGAAAGAAAGGGAGGTTGGGTCTGCTGCTTCAACTAGTCCTGATCTGAAAATATGAAGGAGTCCCTATTTTAGGACCCGAACCCTACCCGCAATAGACCAAGTGTAACACCCCAAATTCCAAATAAGACTGAATTCGAAGTTCCCCAGGATCTTTACACTTCACTTCATACAATTTTACAAGGAATTTAAAATTTTTATTACAACAGAGTCTTTTACATCAACACACAACGGAATAAATAAAATACAACAATGATAAATGTACAATTGTAACAACATTAACATTTAAATAATCATCAGCAACAAATTCATCTTTATATCTTCTTGTAAACTCCAAGTCCTGCATATATAACTGTGGGCACGCCAGTTGCTTACAACCGACGAAATATTATACACAGCCATCCTCGCTATGCCGACAGTACAACGATTCTTAAATACTTTAACAAACCACAAACTTGATCACAAACAAAGCTAAAGAAGGACTATCCTATTGATGTCGTGAGTGTTGTGCACTTAATCCTTAATGCAGTTATTTATATTAAATGACACTAATGTCCACTTGTTTAGATTCTATGCATCTCATACTACATAGGTCCGAGGGCAAGCCCTTAATGGTTCTTCATCTTGTAGGATTCAATCCCTCGCTATGACTTAAACTACTACAGTAACTACGGTAAGTATCCTAGATATTCTATGAGTTACGAGCCCATGTCCAGACATCCTGGAGGGGAATCCTACATCGTGAAATGACGCATCATGCAGAGGCTATGGACAATTTAGCCTCCGTCATGAAACGATGACACCACCCGTAGTCACCAAACACCCCACAAGCGTCGCCACGGTCCCGATAATTCCGGAGTAGTATCCACGCCATGACATGACTCATCAAGCAGGCAACATATGAATACTCTCACACTGTAGATCTGAGACCCTCATACTTGTGTTTTTCTCTTATTTTCATCACATCTCCACTATAGTGTTGTCCTTACAATTTTTAGTTTGTATAGAAGAAAATCATCACAACCTAGATCTAGCTTACCCTACCGGACTTAAACCAAACAAAAGAGACAGTCAGCCTAACTGGCTATTTCTCAAGAGACGCTCAACCCACACTAGTTAGCTCTCGAATTCATTAACAAAAACTGCCGGTTACTAGGGTCTCGTCTAGCCTCTAGATTCCAACAACTATCTCTTCCTAGAGATCAACAATAAGTCATATTCAATCTCAAAATGATAATTCTAATTCAATTTCTTTATTCAAAGTCTTTTTCTCAAAAAGAAACATTTCTTTATAATCTCATAACATGAAAACAATTCAATTCAACTCTTTTATCAATTTAATCCCTTTAATCCCTTATACCATTGTATGCAATATCAAATAATCTCAATCAAGTATTAATAATCATAAAATCTCATTAAGAAGAAAATCTAATTGCAATCCAAATATTCATCTCTCTTTAATTATACAATAGTCACAAATTATCATAAAATCACTTCTAATTATTTTAATCGATAAACTCGAGTTCTTTAATGTAAAATCTCATTTTAATCTCATAAAATATATCCAAATAATGTAGAAATAATTTTCATAAAGTCTAAATAATTTTAGAAAATTAAATAGAATTTTTCCCAATTTTATTTCACTTTAAAACTCAATAAGAATTCAAAATGATAAAAAAAATCAAGGATAGGCCAAGTCCGGATTCGAACCCAGACCAAACAGACCCCACCTAATGAACAGTAACTGCCTTCAGGCGCAACCGAAGGCCAGTTAGGCCATAGAGGCTAACTGTCTAATACAGAACTTATAATATACTTAAGTTTTGGGTTTCGGTATTGAGTAAAAATCATATTTCAGAAAAATAGAGTCTCTGGAGAGACTCGAAACTAAGACCAATAGCTCCGCCGAGCTACAGTAATGGACCCAAATCGCACCTGAAGACCAACTTGTCTCAAGTGACTAACTGTCACAAAATGCGTTGGGTTTTTCAAACTCCAACTCTCAGTTTGTTACTAATATTTCATAATTCAGAAACTCCTAAACTATTTTCTCCTCTAATTTATTTCATGAAAATTTCCAGATTACTAATCTTATAGATTTGCAATATAAAATTATTTTAAAATTATTATTTTTTACATAAAAACATGAATTTTTCTTTCTAATTTGTATTCTATGTCTACAATTTCAACATTTAAAAATAACCATGATTTCCACCAAATTTAGCACCACAATTATCACATAAGTTTATTTTCTTGCTTTCTTTTATTTCTACAATAATTTCTAGAGCATAATCTCTTTTATCATACTAGTGTCACATTAATTAATATAGCACAAATCAAATATTTCAATTAACCAACTAGCAATTTCCAAACATATATATTTCTTTAATCTAACATGGTTCAAAATTCACATTTCATAGTAACATGATAATATAAATTTAACAACTCATACTACATTTACCAAAATTATCTAAGCATCATACTCCTAAATTAGAAAGGATTTAAGAAATACCCACCCAAAATGTTGATTTCTTAGCAATTTAACTCTAAAAGACGCCCCGATCGGCCTCATCGAAATCCATGCACCAAGAGAAATCTCCCACTCCAGTTTCGATAGCAACAGGAAGCATCTCATCACTATTTTCGACACGCCACAGTAAGCTCCATCTTCATCTTTTTCATATATATATATGGGTATATATATCTACACACACACACACACACACACACACACACACACACACACACACACACACACACACACACACATATATATATATATATATAATTTGAATGGTAAGAATTATTGGTTGTATATGTGGTAGGTGATGAAAGGAAAAGAGAGTGCTGATGGAGGTGATTTCGACAGAGATAGCAGAGACATCTTCTTACATATATGTACATATATATGATTATATATACATATGTATATATATGCTATAGGTATATTTATGTAAGTGATATGGCTAAAAATGGGGGTTAATCGGAACCTTCCAAATCAGGCACGAATCTTGAAGCCCAGGGGTAAAACGGTAATTTCACCCACAAATAGGGTCTGAGATGGGTACTGGGCCTCCCCGATAAAGACCCAATAACCCACAAACGGACCCGCTTCAATCGGGCGCAGGTCACAACCAGCAACAAAGCCCGATCAGAGGGATAGAATTAAGGCCCCTAATTAGATCCTAATCAACGGCCCTGATTCATGCCTATCCCTCCACTGGGGATTAGGGATTACATTCCTAATCTGTTTACAAGGAGAATATTCCTTATCAGATCACGGGGATTATATTCCTAATCTGTTCCCTAAGATGCCTATAAATACCCCCCATCCATCTCCATTAAGAGGTAATCACTCTCTCACCAGTTTTTGCGCTCTTTCATAGTCTGCCAGATTACTGACTTGAGCGTCGGAGGGTGCGTCGCCGGGAACAACCCCGGTGTCTCGCACTTTTTGCAGGTTACGGCGGGATCGACGATCATACCCCGACGGAACAGGTACGCAGGTTTACTATTCAGTTTCCCTAAGAATCCACAAATACTATCTGTTTGTCCCCACACCAAATTTAGCGGCAACAGATTGGTGCCGTCTGTGGGAAACTAACGAATAGAGACCTCTCCTCTTCTCGGTGAACAAATCTTCTCCAGCCATGCCACCTCGAAAAGTCAGGTCAAGGGGGTCCAACCGAGGACCCAATCCTGATCAGCAGCAAGAAGTCCCCCACAATCCCACACAACAACAAGGGCAACTTTCCCCTACAGCAGAAGACCCGCTACAACAGGACCTTCCCCCTCCTGATCAGCCGCATCCAAAGGGTCCTAACCCTCAGAAACAACCTCTTCATCAAGAGCACGTCTCCATCCACAACGCCTCCACGGATTCCATGGCCTCCCATCACCCCCGAGCCTCTGGTCGCCACAATACCGCCCTCAATCGCCAGAAAGATGATGATCTCTGCCGCCATCTGGATGAAAAGCGGGCCCGAGAGGGAACCTCCCGCCAACACCATCCGGGCGAGCGGTCTCCTCGCCACCGGTACTACAGGTCCCCCGTCCGCAGAGGGAGGAAAGAGTCTCCCGAGCATTACCGAAGAAGGCACTCCCCCGCGGGTCGGCAACAGCCCAGGAACAATGAGACGCCAATCACCCGTGCCGAGTTCCAGCAGTTCCAAGCGACCGTCCTGCAGGCTCTCGACCTCCGTCAAAACCCTAATGAGCCGAAGGCCCCGTCTCCTCCTCCAGTCCGAAGCCCTCGCCGACGGTCCCCATCTCCTCGTCCTGCTCCCAGCAACTCCCGGCGTACCCCAAGTCCTCACCGCTCCCGAAGTTACCATCGCCGTAGCCCTCGCTCTCCCTCATACGAAGACGAGTCTAGGGGCTCGGCTGGTTACCGTCAGAGGGATGACACCATGTACCGCCGTCTTCATGAAGTAGAGAGGCGCCTGAGCCAGATAGACCGAGAAGAGGAGCTTAGGGGGAGGACCGTACGTCCTAGCCGCCCCCCTTTCTCCCGAACCATAGTGGATGCGCCTGTGCCGTTCGGTTTCAAACCTCCCCAATTCGAGACTTACACCGGGGAGACCGATCCCGTGGATCACGTCAAGAGCTTTAAAACCTTGATGCTCCTCCATCAAGCTTCCGACGCCCTCCTCTGCAAAACTTTCCCCGCAACTCTTAAGGGGCCAGCTCGAGAATGGTACTCACGCCTTGCCCCTGCCTCAATATTCTCCTTCGAGCAGTTCGAGACCCTTTTCATTACCCATTTCGTAAGCAGCTGAAGGGCTGAGAAAACCAGCATCTCCCTATTGCACCTCCACCAGAAGAAAGGGGAAAAATTGAGAGACTATGTGAAGAGGTTCACAGTCGAAGCCAGATCCATAGCATCCCTCGACCAGTCGGTCGCTGCAGCAGCATTTCAATCTAATGTCCTCAATTCCAATCTCCGCTCCTCCCTCGCTAAGAAGCCACCACAAAACTTTTCCGATCTCCTTCTTCGCAGCGAAAAGTACATCCGGGCCGAAGAGGCCGAACAGCGACCCAACTGGGAGGGGTCTTCCTCCGGGTTGAAGAGAAAGGGAACAGAGGAGGAAGGAGCCAAGAAGCTCCAAAAGGACAATGTCGGCCAGTGCCGAACTCCCCCCAGGTTCGAAAAGTTCACTCCCCTCACCACTAACGTCGCAACAATTCTGATGGAAGTTGAGAAAGAAGGGGTTTTGCCCCCTGCTCCCAGGATGAACACCCCCGCCAAGACAAGAGATAAAGAAAAATGGTGACGTTATCACCGGGACCATGGGCATGACACCAACGATTGTCGTGCCCTGAAGAACGAGATCGAAGCCCTCATCCAGAGAGGGCAGCTGACCAGGTTTGTACGAAAGGACCGAGCCGAACTTCCTCTCCCGCCTCGGGGGGCTAACAAGCGTCCGGAACGAGAAGAGACGCCTGACTTTGAGGAAGAACGAGTCCTCCACCTCATCCACGGGGGCCCAATGGGGGGCTCCTCCAACTCCTCTCAGAAAGCATTCATAAGGGAGGTCAACTCAGTCCGAACCACCCCTCCTCCCAAAGGCCTCTGAGTGCCCGTCACTTTCTCTGATGAAGATCTTGAGGGTGTCCGCACCCCTCATTGTGACTCACTCGTCATCAGTCTCCACATGGCCAACTTCAAAGTGGAGAGGATCTTAGTAGACAACGGCAGCTCCGTCAACATCCTTTTCCTCGACGATTTTAAAGGCCTAAAGCTCTCCCGAGACAGACTCAAGCCCGTCGGGTACACGCTCCACGGGTTCACGGGAGTGCCAGTGACTATTGAGGGGGTGATTACCCTCGACGTAACCGCTGGCAAAACTCCTACTACCCGAACGGAGTCGATGGACTTCATGGTCGATGTCCCAGCTGCCTACAATGTCATTTTGGGTCGGCCCGGCCTGGCAGCCCTTGAAGCCATTCCTTCCGCCTATCATCTCAAAATGAAGTTCCCCACTCGGGCCGGAGTAGGAGAAGTAAGGGGCAATCAGGAGCAGGCCCGCAAGTGCTATATGACCTCTACCCTTGGACCCGTCCTCTCCTTAGAAACTCTGGAAACCCCCCAAGATGTTGCTCGACCAACGTCCGAGCCGGTGGACGAATTGGAAGAAGTGCTCTTCTCCGAGCAGGAGCCGGCCCGCAAGTTCTTTGTTAGTAAGACGCTCCCGTCCGCCCTGTACTCAGACATTGTGAAATGCATCCGAAGGAACCAGGACCTCTTCGCCTGGTCAGCCGCAGATATGCCCGGTATCTCCGAAGAACTCTTAGTCCACCGCTTAAGCGTCGATCCGGGGTCCAAACCGGTTCAGCAGAAGAGGCGTAAGTTCGCCCCCGAGCGCCAGCTCGCTATTAAAGAGGAGGTGGACAAACTCTTGAAGGCTCGGTTCATACAGGAGGTGAACTATCCTGAGTGGTTGTCGAATGTAGTAATGGTGAAGAAGTCCAACGGGACTTGGAGGATTTGTATTGATTTCACCGACCTCAACAAGGCCTGCCCCAAAGATCCCTTCCCTCTGCCGAGTATCGACACTCTGATTGACGCAACCTCGGGACATGAGCTCCTCAGCTTCATGGATGCCTTCTCAGGTTACAATCAGATAAGAATGTTCCCCCCGGATATCCCGAAGACTTCGTTTGTGACCGACCAAGGCCTCTATTGCTACAGAGTCATGCCGTTCGGTCTAAAGAATGCAGGTGCAACATACCAACGCCTCGTCAACAAGGTTTTCCAGGCTCATATCGGCCGGAACATGGAGGTTTACGTTGACGACATGCTTGTAAAAAGCATCCGAGGCGTTGATCATGTGACCGACCTCCAAGAAGCGTTTGACATTTTGAGAAAGCACAATATGAGACTCAACCTGAACAAGTGTGCGTTCGGCGTCTCATCAGGGAAGTTCCTCGGCTTCATGGATAGCCAACGAGGAATTGAAGCAAACCCGGAGAAGATCAAGGCCATATTGGACATGGCCCCTCCTAGAAATGTCAAGGAAGTTCAGAGACTAACAGGCCGCCTCGCCGCCATAGGGCGCTTTCTCTCGAAATCCGGGGGAAAATGCCTCCCCTTCTTCAAGGCCCTCAGGAGGGCTAAAGGATTCGAATGGGGGCAACAGCAACAGGAGTCCTTCGACCAGCTCAAGGCCTACCTCGTCAATCCCCCTCTCCTCAGCAAGCCGATCCCTGGCGAGCCCCTATACCTCTACCTGGCATCTTCCGAGCAGACCCTAAGTGCGGTTCTAGTAAGGGAAGAAGACCGGGCCCAGAAGCCTATATACTATGTCAGCAAAGTGCTTCGGGACGCCGAGCTTCGATACCCGAAGATTGAAAAGATGGCTTATGCCCTGGTGATGGCCGCGAGAAAGCTTCGCCCGTACTTCCAGTCCCATTCGGTGGTCGTTCTTACCGACCAGCCGCTGAAACAGGTTCTTCACAAGCCCGAGACTTCGGGACGTCTTATGAAATGGTCAATCGAACTGAGCCAACATGACATATCATATCAGCCTCGGACTGCGATCAAGGCTCAGGCGCTGGCCGAATTCATAGTTGAAAGTACCATCCCCGGGCCCAGCCAGACAGTGAAGGGACCACCGGTCTGGTCGGTTTATGTTGACGGATCCTCCTGCAATGAGGGAAGCGGGGCAGGAGTCATTCTGGCAGGCCCAGATGACTTCATCCTTCAATACTCCCTCCGTATAAACTTCAAAGCCTCGAACAACGAAGCCGAATACGAGGCGCTAATAGCCGGTCTTGGAATGGCCCGAAATGCTGGGGCACAGCGACTGCAGATCTTCAGCGACTCTCAGTTGGTCATCAATCAGGTCCTCGGCGAGTATGAAGCCCGCGATGATAGGATGGTTAAATACTTGGCCAAAGTCAAGAGCCTCATGGCGCTGTTTGAAGAGGCCCTCATTCAAAGGATCCCCCGAGAAGAAAATGCTCAGGCCGATGCCCTATCCAAATTAGCCTCCTCTTCCCTTCAAGGTCTTGAGCAGACCGTATTGATAGAAGTCCTCCTGAAGCCGAGCATAGAGGACGAAACACCTGACTCCGTTGAAACATTGCCCGTCCTCCTCGAAGACAACTGGATGAAACCCCTCGTCGAATTCTTAAGGGACGGACTCCTCCCCGAGGATCCGAGGGAAGCAAGAAGAATCAGAACTCAAGCCGAGCGTTATACATTGATCGAAGGTATCCTATATAAACGCTCCTTCACCCAGGTGGACGGGCGACCTTACCTAAGGTGCCTTTTCCCCGGGCAAGCCGACTACGCCCTGCAAGAACTCCACGAGGGCATCAGCGGGGCCCATTCTGGGTCCAGGGCTCTAGCGCGCAAAGTGTTGAACTACGGGTATTTTTGGCCCACTCTCCTACGGGACGCTGAGCGACACGTTCGGCAATGCAGCTCCTGTCAGAAGTATTCAGACATCTGACGCCTTCCACAAGCGCCGCTCACCTCCCTATCAAGTCCGATCCCCTTCGCCATGTGGGGGATGGATTTACTAGGGCCGTTTCCACCAGCCCCCGGACAGCTTAAGTTCCTAGTCATGGCAGTCGACTATTTCTCGAAATGGATAGAGGCCGAGCCCCTGGCCACAATCACCGAACATAAGGTCGTTCAGTTCTTTTGGAAAACTGTGATCTGTCGATTTGGCATTCCCAGGGTCCTGGTTACGGATAACGGAACGCAATTCACCGGGGCCGCCTTCCGAGCTTTATGTGAAGACCTCGCCATACAACACCGATTCTCCTCCGTCTCCCATCCTCAGTCGAATGGCCAGGCCGAAAATGCCAACCGACAGATCCTTTCAGGCATCAAGAAGAGGTTAGACAAGTGTTCCAAAGGACTGTGGGTCGAGCAGCTGCCTAACGTGCTCTGGAATCACCGCACCACCAAGCGGACCCCGACAGGCGAGAGCCCATTTAATCTCACCTATGGGGCCGAGGCCATCATCCCCCTAGAAATCGGGATACCCTCTCCTCGTCTGATAGCTTATGAAGAAGAGCAGAACGCTAGAGAGCTCAGAGCAAGCCTAGATTTGATAGATGAAATCTGAGAGAAAGCTGCCATATGCCAGCAAGCTTACCGAAGGAGGATCGAGCTAGCATACAACAAAAGAGTCCGCCCAACGGACCTCAAAGAAGGGGACCTGGTCCTTTGAAAGTTGGCCGTCTCGTTCCCTGGTCAGAAAAGCAAATTGGCACCAAACTGGGAGGGACCTTACAAGATCTCAAAAGTAATCCGCCCCGGCACATTCCGACTAGAAGATCTCGAAGGCAGGGAGATTCCCAGGGCTTGGAATGCCGACCATCTTTTAAAATACCAAGAGAAAGCGGCAATGCCTCTCTAAGTAATCCGAGATGTCGAGCCATTCTTTTCCTGTCACTTGTAGTAACTTTCTTTTATTCTTCATTGTAATAACGGCTAGCAACTTTAGAAGCAGCCGATCTTTGGATATTAATGAATAAAGTTTTTCATATGTTTAATGCTGTTACATCTCTCTGTTTTCAACCCTTAAATTAATCTAACGATGGTTTGGAGTCCAACACTTGGTTCGATTCTACTTCACAAGTTCGCTCCTAAGCGAGCTAGAAGTAGTTCGCCATTCGGAACTGCTCCCACAACCCTTAAACTAATCTCACGATGGTTCGGAGTCCAACACTTGGTTCGATTCTACTTCACAAGTTCGCTCCTAAGCGACCTAAAGGTAGTTCGCCATTCGGAATTGCTCCCACAGCCGTTGAATGGTTCAGAGTCCAACACTTGGTTCGATTCTACTTCGCAAGTTCGCTTCTAAGCGAGCTAGGGGTAGTTCGCCATTCGGAACTGCTCCCACAACCCTTAAACTAATCTCACGATGGTTCGGAGTCCAACACTTGGTTCGATTTTACTTCACAAGTTCGCTCCTAAGCGACCTAAAGGTAGTTCGCCATTCGGAATTGCTCCCACAGCCGTTGAATGGTTCGGAGTCCAACACTTGGCTCGATTCTACTTCACAAGTTCGCTCCTAAGCGAGCTAGAAGTAGCTCGCCATTCGGAACTGCTCCCACAACCCTTAAATTAATCTAACGATGGTTCGGAGTCCAACACTTGGCTCGATTCTACTTCACAAGTTCGCTCCTAAGCGAGCTAGAAGTAGCTCGCCATTCGGAATTGCTCCTACAGCCGTTGAATGGTTCGGAGTCCAACACTTGGCTCGATTCTACTTCACAAGTTCGCTCCTAAGCGAGCTAGAAGTAGCTCGCCATTCGGAACTGCTCCCACAACCCTCAAATTAATCTAACGATGGTTCGGAGTCCAACACTTGGCTCGATTCTACTTCACAAGTTCGCTCCTAAGCGAGCTAGAAGTAGCTCGCCATTCGGAATTGCTCCCACAGCCGTTGAATGGTTCGGAGTCCAACACTTGGTTCGATTCTACTTCGCAAGTTCGCTTCTAAGCGAGCTAGGGGTAGTTCGCCATTTGGAACTGCTCCCACAACCCTTAAACTAATCTCACGATGATTCGGAGCCCGACTCCTGGATCGATCATACTTCACATGATCGCTCCCAAACGGGCTAGGGGTAGTTCGCCGTTCAGGATCGCGGTCTTAGCTGCTGAACTACTCTAGCAACGATCCGAGGCCCAGCACTTGCGCTTTGACGCAGTTTGAGAGGCAGCCGCTGAATTTGCCTCACAAGATGGCATGATTGGGCATTAGAGACAAGGCTCGGCACCACTGGCCGAACATTCCTCTCGCCAATCGACAGACAAGTATGCGGCCGACTCAGAAGCCTCGGCGCAGCAGACAACAGTCGCAAAAGTAAAAAACACACAAGTTCGGCAACAACACTTTTATTGATGAAACTGATGCGGTACAAAGACAGACACAGCAGGATTACAACTCGTCAAAGAAAAAGTTACAATGCCGACTTATTACACTTAGTAAAAAAAAAAAAAAACACAAAAGCTCGCGGAGTCGACGACCTCAGCGCTTTTTCGGAGCCGGAGCATTCCGCTTCAGAGACACTCGAGAATGACGACGCTTGTCTCCGGAGTGCGACCCCAAGCCGGCGAATTGAGACGTATCCTCGGCACCACTTCTAGTAGCTACTCCGACGGATGCTCCGCTCGACGAAATTGCCACCGAGCTCTGCGCGTCCCCCGGACTAGGTTGGCCGATCCGCTGACGGGTCGCCATCTCGTAAAAGCTAATGCCCCGCTCACTCTCCGCGCGAGTGCATGACGTGCTTCGGACGTTGATTGGTCCCGAATGCGGCTTAAGATGAGCCACTTCCGCCTCCAACTCCGAGATCCGATCACGCAACGAGTCGTCTTTGACATTAACTTCGAAACGAGGGGGTATCGCTGAGTCAGGAACTCCTGATCGACTAGCTATGAGTCGCCGAAGGTGGGTGACCTCGATGCTTTTGTCCACCGTCGCTCTCTTCAACGCTTCGACCTCGGCAGTCAACTAGACCCGTTCGGTCGTCAACCTGGCCACTTCGGCCGTTAGCTCCTCGCCCTCCTTCCGAAGCTTCGCCTCTACGGAGTGCAGATGCTGTATCTCGGAAAGCAAGTTGTCCCTTTTCGCTGTTATTTTGGACAAGTTATGACGGATGCATTGAATCCGAATCTCATTACTGAAATTAGTTGGCGAACATTCACCTTCTCCTGTGGGGGTCAGCTCGGCGATCCTGCTTTCCAAACGACGAATCTCGATATCTCGCCGGCCGAGGACGAGCTGGAGATGGTTCCGCTCGCTTTCAGCTCGGCGCAGTCCAAGCTCGACTTCGTAGAGCCGCTCTCGGCACCTCGCCAGACATAATCTCGTCGCCCCCAAGCCAGCCTCGACTCGAACTCCCTCACCCGAGCGCGTGGGCTCGAAATCTTGGTCAACCACCACGAGCTGAAAAAAGATCAAAGTAATCAGCATAAAGATCGAACACTGTCGAAGAACCAGACTTAAATTTCCAAAAAACATGAAACCTTCGAGACAAAAAGAGAATGTTCGACAAAGAAGGGGCAAAAGACGGAGATCCGAACACCAATACTTCAAAAAAAAAAATCTTTTCATTCATTTCAAAAAGGTAGCGGTGGCCAGTCCGCTATTAGGCGTTACAATGATTGAAAAAAAAAACAAAAAAAAACAACAAACAAAACAAGAAAGCGAGGAGAGGAGTCAAGGCCCGACCTCTTTCCCCGGGCAACGAGTTCGGGGAGGAGTCGGCTGTTCCGAAGGGGTCTCCACTGCCAGCGAAGTGACCACAATACCGGGGACTTCCTCGGTGACCTCGAGCTCTGCGTCACCTTCGCCATCCCCTTCCTCCTCCTCCCCCTCGGACTCAGGGTCGAAGCCTTCGACGTGGCCGGGGAAGTGCCTCCACCCCGAGACGTCCACCTCGGGGTACTCCTTCGACACCCGGTCGATGGCTGCGGCGAAGGCCTTCGCCATGTTCTGGGCGAGGAACCCCTGCGCCTTCTCCAGGGTTGCATCCTCCGCCGCCTTCACAGCCGCCGCCTTGGCTGCCTCCGCATCGGCCAGCTGCTTCGCCGACCCCTCCTTCTGACGAAGGAGCTCGCCCTCCAACCTCGTCACCTCGGCCTCAAGGTAGGCCATCCTCGCCGACCTGCCCTCGTGCTCGACTCGGAGCTTGTCGAGCTCGTTCGACAGCCGAGCTTTTTCATTCCGAGCTTGGTCGGATTCTTGCTTGAGCTCCTTCTCCAGAGCCGTCAACCTCTCGGTGAGGTGACCAAAGTGGACGATGATCTGAAGCAAGGAAGAACACAAGGAGTTAGAAAAAGTTTTTCACGGATTATAAAGAGGCACAACGAATGAAAGAAGTTCGAGGCTTACCGACACCGCCGAACGAGCGATCTCGATCACGTCATCGCCCTCTCGCTCAGCCTCCATGGCGGCTCGATCCTTCGGAGTGGCGAGGTGCTTGATGGCCTGCATGCTGGCCAACGAGTTGCCGAGGAACCCGTCATGCTTCCGGACTTGCCAGTCCGGAACGTGAATTCTTTTGTGCTCCTCCGTCAGGAGCTCCTCGGCAACTGTCGTCAGGGGCGGCGTTGCCATTCCCAGTGCTGCGGCGATAGGGAACTCACTCGGAGCAGTCGGTGCCGAGGTCCTCACCACGGCAGCATCAGTACTGTCGAGGATCTCCACCTCCTCGACTGGGGCCGTGATCCTCGGAGACTTTGAGGTCGACGGCAGCTTGGTCACGATCCTCTTGCGCTTCTTTGGCGTCTTGCTCGCGAGTCCCGCCCTTAACGCCAGCACTGCGTCGTAGTCCATGGTTTCTGCATCAAGAGCAAAAATTGGTTAACACTTTGCGGATAACAGGGAACAGAGTACGGAAATCAAAAACATAACGAAAACCGCGTACTGGGATCTACGCGGCAGAGCCCTCCCTTGTAGAGGATGTCCTCCGTGAGCTCCCTCCAATCAAGCTTCGGCCGATCTAGGAGAATCCGGACCGCCTCTTCTTCTTCAACAGAGAGCTTCGGAAGCGCCCTCGCCCTCTTCGGCACCCCTTCTATCCAGTCCGAGGGGATCGGCCATGCCTCTCGACTCCGCACAACGACCCACTTCTCTCGCCAGTGCTTAATGGAGTCAGGGCATATCACGAGCCTGCCACCGTGCCTCGGAGTTAAGTAATACCGGTACTCCGACTTATTTCCTTGGTGGAGTCGGTATAACGTCCGAAGCACGTTCAGCTGCGGCTCGATCCCTGCGGCCTGGCAGTGGAGAACAAACCCATTTATCACTCGCCACGCGTTCGGCATGAGTTGGATGGGGCTGACCCCGAACCAACTCACCACTGTCACAGCGAACGCGTGGAGAGGTAGCCGAGCCCCGGCGATAAAGGCATCGACCGGCCAGCAACACATGTTCACTGGCAACGGCGAATTAGCCCTAACCCCGGGACCCGGCAACATGAGCTCGAACTCCTCCGAGATGTGGAAAGAGTCCCGGATCACTACTAAATCCTCCTCACGCAGGATCGACGCCGCATCATCCGCCTCCGTAGTCTCCCTTGCGGCATTCTCCTCGAAGGACCTCCCCCTCCCATGAACTATTCGCTCAGCCTGATCCTCCGGGAGCTGCCTAACTCTATGGAGCCCCATCAGCGGCCCTGGAAGCTGTCCGAACTCCCCCATCCTCTTCGGATCCACAACAATCGAATCCTTGCCGAATACCTTCTTGCCCTTCGTCAGAGTCGACTCCTCGACCTCAAGGGAGGGCTCGGACCAAGATATCTCTTCGGACACAGAAGCTACAGACATAATTTAGAAGTTACCTTAAAGAGAATGGCAGCCGGAAAACTTCACCGGAAGCAAACGTCGATCACCGGAAGAAATCGCCTAAGCACAAGAGATCGCCTGAGCAAAAGGGTGAAGAAATGAGAAATGAGCAAGGGGGGTGGGGATTTATAGAGAGATGCGCGCCAAATGAGGATAATGGGCCCGTACGACAGGCCCACATACACAAAACGACAAAGCGACCCCAATCGTCGCATTGATTGCCACGCCTAATCATGCGCTGCATTCAATGCGCGTCTCATCTGACGGAAGCCCAGAGGTCACCACAATTAATACACGTCCCACCTGTCAGAATTGTCAGAAGTTGTTGGAAGTCCAGAAGACGCACGGTAGCTACAAACTTCTATGATGAAAAACGACAAGTCCAGGACCTCGGCATCATGAGCCGAGCATTCTCGGAACCGACCCTGTTACGGGGAAAATCCGAGTTCGGCACCATGAGCCGAGCGTTCTCGGAACCGACCCTGTTACGGGGAAAATCCGAGTTCGGCACCATGAGCCGAGCGTTCTCGGAACCGACCCTGTTACGGGGAAAAATCCGAGTTCGGCACCATGAGCCGAGCGTTCTCGGAACCGACCCTGTTACGGGGAAAATCCGAGTTCGGCACCATGAGCCGAGCGTTCTCGGAACTGACCCTGTTACGGGGAAAAATCCGAGTTCGGCACCATGAGCCGAGCGTTCTCGGAACCGACCCTGTTACGGGGAAAAATCCGAGTTCGGCACCATGAGCCGAGCGTTCTCGGAACCGACCTTGTTACGGGGAAAAATCCGAGTTCGGCACCATGAGTCGAGCGTTCTCGGAACCGACCCTGTTACGGGAAAAAATCCGAGTTCGGCACCATGAGCCGAGCGTTCTCGGAACCGACCCTGTTACGGGGAAAAATTCGAGTTCGGCACCATGAGCCGAGCGTTCTCAGAACCGACCCTGTTGCAGGGAAAAATCCGAGTTCGGCACCATAAGCCGAGCGTTCTCGGAACCGACCCTGTTACGGGGAAAAATCCGAGTTCGGCACCATGAGCCGAGCGTTCTCGGAACCGACCCTGTTACGGGGAAAAATTCGAGTTTGGCACCATGAGCCGAGCGTTCTCGGAACCGACCCTATTACAGGGAAAAATCCGAGTTCGGCACCATGAGCCGAGCGTTCTCGGAACCGACCCTGTTTAGGGGAAAAATCCGAGTTCGGCACCATGAGCCGAGCGTTCTCGGAACCGACCCTGTTACGGGGAAAAATCCGAGTTCGGCACCATGAGCCGAGCGTTCTCGGAACCGACCCCGTTACGGGGGAAAATCCGAGTTCGGCGCCACCTGCCGAGCGTTCTCGGAACCGACCCCGTTACGGGGGAAAATCCGAGTTCGGCGCCATCTGCCGAGCGTTCTCGGAACCGACCCCGTTGCGAGGAAAGATTGGACCTCGAATCGTGCCGAACTCCCTCTCAGCATTTATAACCATGCCGAACTTTCCCCCCTCTTCGGAAAGAGGTGCCGAACTGCATACAGACCCCGACCTCCTAGTGAGCGAGCTCTAGAGGGGGTCGGAAGCAGGAGACGAGCACAGGCGCCCCTCAACAAAGGAAAAAGGTCGAACCATCCACCAAGAGATCGCGAAAAAATAATTAAAAATTTGGGAAATCAAGAAAGAACTCCGGAAAGGCAATTGTAAAAATGAGGAGCGCCTTCCCGTCCCCAAGCAAACGATTAGTGCCAAAAACCATATTCTAAGGCCCCCAAACGTCGAACTGGCACTTCGCAAAGCTAAAAGGATATCCCTGCAGGAGCACCACATGACCAAGAAAGCTCAGGGGCTACTTAGAGCTCAACCCACTTGAAAAACTCGCCGAAATACCTCCTTCAAGACTCAAAAAAACCTCCCGCTTGGGCTTCGACACAACCCCACTAGCCATTAAAACAGTTAAACTACTCCACAAAGGCCAATCAAACTCAGCCTTTAGGAGTGGGGGGCTCGTGATATGGCTAAAAATGGGGGTTAATCGGAACCTTCCAAATCAGGCACGAATCTTGAAGCTCAGGGGTAAAACGGTAATTTCACCCACAAATAGGGTCTGAGATGGGTACTGGGCCTCCCCGATAAAGACCCAATAACCCACAAACGGACCCACTTCAATCGGGCGCAGGTCACAACCAGCAACAAAGCCCGATCAGAGGGATAGAATTAAGGCCCCTGATTAGATCCTAATCAACGGCCCTGATTCATGCCTATCCCTCCACTGGGGATTAGGGATTACATTCCTAATCTGTTTACAAGGAAAATATTCCTTATCAGATCACGGGGATTATATTCCTAATCTGTTCCCTAAGACGCCTATAAATACCCCTCATCCATCTCCATTAAGAGGTAATCACTCTCTCACCAGTTTTTGCGCTCTTTCATAGTCTGCCAGATTACTGACTTGAGCGTCGGAGGGTGCGTCGCCGGGAACAACCCCGGTGTCTCGCACTTTTTGCAGGTTACGGCGGGATCGACGATCATACCCCGACGGAATAGGTACGCAGGTTTACTATTCAGTTTCCCTAAGAATCCACAAATACTATCTGTTTGCCCCCACACCAAATTTAGCGGCAACAGTAAGTAAGTAGGTGGAGAAAGGCAAAGGAGTGCTGGATGGGGATTGCTTTCGGATTAGACAGAGGAGGAAAGAAACAGATGATGGAGTAGAGTGCATAGGCATATATGTATATAAGTATACACACACATGTACTTAGTGAATGGATGGAGAAAGCAACAGGGATGGCTCTGGATTTGCTGATGGACTGGTTTGAGCATGAAGACGAAGAACGATCGTCAATCAGTTCCAATAAAAATGTTAACTCAACAGCGGGATAGTCAATCAGTAACGCAAACGATCGTCACAATGTTTGGACACTGAGAGAAGCAATATGAAGGAGTCAAAATGTCTCACAAACACTTGGTGGATGTCAAGGAGTGAACAATTCCAGAAACACTTGGTAAACATCGTGGGAGGGGAAATTTCACAATCACTTGCTGGAAGTGATAGGGTGAGTAAAATCACAAACACTTGGTGGGTGCTATATACACCACCAATAAAAACCCATTACTAATCAAGCTTCCCTTGTGGCAAAGCCTACTAACCCCGCGGTATCTCCAAGTTTGTTCAGACTCTTTCGACTTAGAGCAACCAAAATTCTTAAGAGAAGATCAACTCCCAAAAAATCTCAAGCACACTAGAACTACTACCTCAATGTGAGAGGGAAAAAAAACCCGTCAGAGATAATTCAAATCCAAACAAAGCGAGCTTTTTCGCGAGATCAAAACTTCAAAATCTCCACAAAAGCTCTGGAGTTTTGCAACGCTCATAAATCTCAAAGAGGAGATCGAAACTCCACAAAAAACATCAAGAAAATCCCCCGAAACAAGCTTACGGGTTGAAAAGAAGTGTAGGGATAATTTCGAGTAGGGTTCGGATCCACAACACAAACGCACAAACGGAATCCAAAAAGAATAGTGTGAAGGGGTACTAACGGGTTGGATTTTAAATCCATCGACCCGCTAACTCGCTCCACCACTTCTTCTTCCTCTCTCTCTTCTTCTCCTTTGAATTTTTCCCTCCAAAAAGCTCTAACTCATCTTCTTCTTCTTCATAAATCGAGCACCAACTCTCCCACCTTGCTCAAACCATCGCCCAGGTCGAGGCCATCGACGAACTACATCCTCGACCAGGGAGCGAGGCTCGCCAAAGCTCGATCAACAACGAATGAGCTGCTCCACCATTCGTCTTCAAGAGTGGAGCACACCCAACTCCGAGGCAGCACTTGGCCAAACAGAGCTTGACGAAGATAACCAAGGCTCGTAGCTCGATGAGCCCAAAGCCCCATACCTCGCCGAAGCTCTTCCATAGCTCGCAGCTCGACGAAACCCCAGCTCGATGAGGGCAGAGATCAGCCAGTTCGACAACAGAGGAGCTCGCCAAATTCGAGCTTAACGGAGCCCCTAGCTCAACCAAATTCGATATCGACCAGGTGGCATCAGCACGGCGAAGCCTCGCCATGGCTCGACCAACGACGAACAGCCATAGCTCGACAAATGTGTTCGGCAAGCTATGGGGAGGGGGACGATGAGCGCCAGCCATTGGATCAAGCGATGGGCTGTGATCAGCGTTAGGATTGCACTACAAGATTTTAGCCATTGATTTCGCTTCTCCGCCGTAGGATCTCCCTCAGCAAGCGAGCTGGGCTCGATCTGCATCTCAGATCGCTTCAAAAAGCAAGCCAGACTTCGATTAAAGGTGAAAATCAATTAAAATTAATTTAAAATCATTTAAAACTCGAAAAAATAATTTAAAAATTCATAAATAATTATTTTAATTCAGAAAAATAATTAAAAATTTACGAAATATAATTAAAAATGGATTTATTAATTATAAAATTCGAAAAAATAGTTTTAAAATTGGAAAAGATTTCCAAAAAATTCGAAAAATTCTGAAGAAATATGGAAAAATTCCAGAAAATTCAGAAAAATCCGAAGAACTATGGATAGATCCAGGAAAATATCCGCTACCTCCAGAAGCCACAGATCAGTTTGAGGTATTCCCGAACACTCTGATTGCTAAGATTATACGTTAGAGTCCAAAAATAAGACATACTACTCCCCGAAAGCCAAGAAAATTTCCTTCCGGGAGTGGAGGACTTATGATGATGGTAAAAATCGCAGTTGATCAGAGTCGTACGATTCCTGCACAGATCTCAAAGCCCCTATAGGCAGATTAGCCATCGCAGGCCTCTTTAACAGGTTTGGGCCTCCTCCACGACATGGACTTCTTCCAAGCCCATAAAAGTGACAAACTAAGCCCATTAGGAGAGACACCCAACTTATCCCCTAATAAGGATATCTTATCTCTTTAGGGGGAGAAACACGAAAGAGATAAGTAATTCAAACCGATTCCAACGGACACGGATCAATCTCTTGAAATGTCTCTCAGACCTATAAATACTCATCCCTCTCTACAGCCAGAAGGTAATCAACAATTTGCCAGTTTTTACTATCTTACTTGATCTCTCTTTCTGGTTCTGACTTGAGCGTCGGAGGGTCTGTCTCCGGAGCCACTCCCCAATATTTCAGGCTTTTTGCAGGTCCATAGACCGCATCAGCAACCGTCGAATTCATATCACGGTGGTCAATAAACGATCCAGATTCATTCCCAGGAACTCTAACCATATTTAATGGCCAGAGTTACAGGTTTGACTTTTAGTAGTTTCCTTCAATTATTAACTCACTATTTGTTTGCCCCCACACCAAAATAAGCAGCAACAGTTGGTACCTTAGCCCTCTAGGAATAGGGGGTTAGGCAATGCTTCCCGCTCAATTAGATGTTGAAAGGAGAAATTTCTTGTTGTTCGCAGCGCTGAGTCGTAGGGAATCCCCACTACATGGAGGAGAACAGTTCCCTCGGCGGTGAGAGCAGAGCCGGTGATGACCTTGGAAGGGAAGAGCATTAGTGATGCCGTTCTTGGACTGAAGGTATTGGCGTGGCAAGATATCACTTACGAAGCACTCTTTTGAAGGTGGTCTTGGCCTGGCTATTTCTAGTATGGTTTTACTATTGTTGCTTTCTTGTCGTTTTATCCATGCCTTTGTTGCTTTCATTTAGTTTTACGAGTTTTAACTCCTTCGTGTTTCACCTTACAGGAAGAACATGCATGGATTACGAAGACATTCTGGTGGACTGTTATGCTCTACGTAACAAAAGGAATGACGAGCCGAAGAAGCGAAAGAGGTTAGCTATGCATCTTTCTCCTTCCCAGGACTTGCTGCCCCTGGCCCCTACCGTACGGACTAAGACCCTTCAGAGGTACCGCCTGCTGCTGATGTAGTTTCTTCCTTGGTTGCGATCATGGTGAGTGTCACGTCGGCTCCTCTGACTGCTATGGCTACCGTGGTACTTGTTGACAGGAGGGACATGGTATATACTTCGGACTTGAATGTGAAACCCCAGAAAAGCTTTTTGGGGAACTCCACTGCTTGGCTCGACGCTAGCCGCCACATTCCTACTCTAGCTGACAGAGAGAGGTTGAAGATGGAGCCCCCAAGAGATCTGTTCTGGAGATTGCGATGGCACACATGATAATATGATTTAGTTCCCTTTGTTCCTTAGCTTGCGCTTTCCTCCCTTGCATCATTACGTTTTAACCGTTTTCTCCTTGTTTCAGTCGATATGTCACTTCGGGCATCTGGTTGACTTCTATGCGACCGAGAAAACAAACTTGAGGGCTCGTATCTCTCCCACTGATAAGGACAAGAAAAAAGCCGTCATGGAGTCAAATGCAGAGTTGGAGCAGCTGAGGAAGAAGGAAAGGGAGGCGTGTCTTGAATTGGAGGCATTGGCGACGAGTAAGGAGGAGATGCGCCTTGAGCTATAAGTGTCAAAGGGGAGAGAGAAGGCGTTGGAGAAGAGGAACGCCGACCTTCTACTAAAGTTGGAGAAGGCTCGCACTGATGCGGCCTCGAAGTTGAAGGTCGAGTTGGCCAAGGTTCATTATGAGTGTAAGTCCAAACTGCAAGATGTGATGCTCAAGTCTTATACTGCCGTGATTTCCTACGTGGCGGAATGTGTTCCCGGTTTTGATGGGAAAGGCTACCATGTGACTCTTCGACCTGGTGAGCCCCTTGATACAGGCAAGAAGGATGATGGCAGGACCGACACTCCTGCGGGCAGCTCGAGGAGCGGCTCTGGAAAGAAGAACAAGGGGAAGGAAGCAGCTGGGCGTTCCTTGCCCGTGGTGGCCCCAAAGCAGGCAGATACTTGATTAACCTTGTTATGCCTTTTTTCTTTCAGGCTTTCTTTATTTGCCATTGTTTCGAACTTGTAGCTACTTTCTATGATGCCTAATTGCCGATTGGCCACCACATTATTGTATCTTCGTTTTAGTAGTTGAAAACTATCTTCCAAATTTGTTGTCGTTTGTCGTATTGCGTTAATGTGCTTTGAAGTGATGCTTGACCGTGACACCTAGTATTTTGTCTTTTTGCTTGACCATGCTTTGGAATTGTTGATAGATGATTGTGGAACGGGTGAGAAACCCCGTAGTGACGAGGTTGAGTGACTTCGCAAGCGACTGTGCATAACGGAATTGGCTGTTGACCATTTGTGTGTTCAGCCGGAGGACGAATGGTTGGAGTCTGTTCGCCTTAAGTCGACGCTTATCGAGAGGGATTGCGAGTTAGCACTCCTGCATGGCGATCGTCTTGCCAACTTGCCCCTGCCTCCAAAAGTGACTAAATACAGTATTAGAGAGTGTGCTCTTCTCAGGGAAGTAGTTGTCGAGAAAAACTTGGAATTGTATCATCTTCAAGCGAGACTTGGTGGGTTACGAATGGCACGCATCTCGCGCTTCATCGGTGCAAAAAAGAGAACAATGGTTCAAGTGAATAAGGGCACCACGACTAAGGCAAAAGGGAGTGCAATGGTTAGAAGAGTTGGGTCGATCGTTGGGGGAGCAGCCTTGATAGCGTAGGTGTTCCTTCAACATCCTAGCGAAGCCCAGAATGGCATGTCTGCTTCGTTAAGTTTAGCTTTGGTTGGTGGAGAATCACGCGCTTCGTATGCCGACCAGTAATCTCAACCCATGGGATCAACGTTTTCTGTCAAAAATGCTGGCGGTCAAGAAAAAGCGGTGGTCGTCAGGCAACCCACAAGGAGGCTCGTATCTCTTAGGAACAACGTCCCTAGTCCACGGATTCGAAGGGACGGCTTGTAGATTGAATTGTATGATTCATAATTTTGTACTTGTAAATATCTGTAGCACTACTAGATCTGAACATATGGGTCTGAGTTAGTTCTCTGATTCTTGATAAAATCTCTTTGCGTGCTTGATCTTTATGGTGCACCTTGTTGTCGATATTGATGAACCATCGACTGAATTCTTTGTGGCTAAATAATAGGGCTTCAAGTCTATTGTGTATAGCTAATGACTGTCGACGGTGCGTAACGAAGTTAAATGTAGATATAGTCGTTTGATCCATCAAGTTTGGGGGTCAGCTCTAAGTCCGAATCGATTATAGAACCTATTGTTTGTACCCGACAAGTTTAAAGAGACGGTCTTAGGGATTAAACCTTTTTGCATGAAGTTATGGGGTTGTTGGAAGGATTCACGCTAGCTAATAGTGGTAAGCGAGACGGTAAAGCCATTGTTCTAAGTCAATGGGTCGCTGGTCTTGAATGGTGATCAGAGCATTGAATTCGTTGTTTGGAGCCAATGAAGTGTTTGACCGGGCTTGTAAATATTTGTAGTGACGCTGGATCTAAATGCATAGATTTGCGATAGTCCTATGATTTGAAGAATTCTTTTCATATGCTTGATGTTGTCAAGGTTGATGTGCCATCGACTGGGTTCTTTGTAGCTAAATAATAGGGCCTCAAGTCTGTTGGGTATAGCTAACGAACTATCGATGGTGTGTGACGGAGTTTAAAACTTCTCCGCCTTGAACTCAGCTAGTTGTAGGAGCAACTCTGAGGGAGAGTCATTTTCCAAACTTGCTGTATGGGTCCTCCGACAAATTGTGAGAGTCACATCGAGTGTGAGAATTGAACTCTAAGTGTTGCTTCTACAAGTGATACTAGAGTAACTGCGATCCATAATTTGGACCTCCTAATCTGTCTTCAAGGAATTTTAACTAGTTTCAGGAACAGATCGAATGGCGAGTTGAATTCTGAACGTGCTTAATTACAGGTTGCTAAAGTAACTTCGAGCCATGGGTATGGATTCTGAACTTGTTAGTTTAAGTATTAACAGGTTGCAGGAGCAGATCGAATGGCGAAGCGCACTCTGAACTTGCTTCTTTACAAATTGCTAAAGTATCTTCAAGCCATGGGTTTGGACTCTAAACCAGTCGTTGAGGCTCTAACGGATTGCAGGAGTAGATCGAATGGCGAAGCGCACTCTGAACTTGCTTCATTGCAAATTGCTAGAGTATCTTCGAGCCATGGGTATGAACTCTGAACCAGTCTTGTAGGAAGCTTTTAACGAGTTTTTGGTGCCATTTTTGTGTATAAGTTTGGCACTCAACTCATTGTATACATATGTTGACCTTTATTATAAATTGAGAAAATTTGCTAATACTACTAAGAGAGGACATTTCAGATGCCCTCGTTCACCTTGGCAAGGTGTTCCACTTTCCAAGTCCCTACTGATATCTCCTTCCCCCCCCCCCCCCCCTCCGAGTCATCAAGTTGATGAGCCGTTAGACGAACAACTTGGTATATTTTACCTGGACTTGCCTGTTTTGGAGGGATCCCCCCATTATATTGCATAGAGAAAAAGAAATCTTTTGATGCACCAATGTGTTTAGGCATGACTATTTGCCTCCGTTGAATGAGCGGAGTGGCTTCAGACGAAGGATTCAAGGTTATTATTGTGTTATGACCTGGTGAGATATGATTTGGCTAGTTTAGAAGTTCTTGGTAGAATTGTTTATGGCAGTGGCTTCAAGCTTATTTACAGTCTTGAAATTATTGTGACTGCTTTCTGGCGGTAGCTCTACGGCATCGAGGGGGAGAACCGAGCCACCCAATGTAGAGGTATAGCATGCTTGTGCTTCCGGTTGGCTCCCTACAACTTGGCCTTCGCCAGCCATTGTTGGGAACTTCATTTTCATGTGAATGGTGGAAGAAACTGCATGGAAGGCCGCTAGGCCAGGACGGTGGAATATAGCGTTGTATGCAGCTTTGACATTGACTACCATAAAGTCCGGTGCTTCTGTTCGAATAGCGAGGGCTTTTCCTGCTTTCCTGCTGTCACATCAAGTGTGACGACTCCTACTTGAATGGGGACACCGGAGAAACCGTAGAGTGTATAACCAGCTGACTTGAGTCGGTCTCGGGAGAGCTTGAGAGCCTCGAATGTGGCCATGAAGAGGATATTTACTGAGTTGCCATTGTCCACCAGGATGCGGCATACCTCATGATTCACCATCCAATGGTTTATGACCAATGTGTCGCAATGAGGTATTCAGACACCTTCTAAGTCCTTGTCGGAGAAAGATATCGGGGCCCCGGTGCTCTTGGCAGGTGTAATGTTATTTATGGAGTTGATTTCCCTGACTAAAGCTTTGCAGAAGGAGTTGGAATTTCCCCCCAATGGGCCTCCATGAATAGAGTGGAGGACGGCTATGTATTCAGAGTCTTGCAACTCCGATGGCCTCTCTTCACGCTTATTAGCCCCCCGAGATAGAAAGTTTTCAGCGTTGTTGTCTTTCTAAACAAATTTGGAGAGATATCCCCTGCGAATCAGGGCTTCCAGTTCTTCTTTAAGGGCTCGACAGTTCCCAGTAGTGTGTCCATGATCTCTGTAAAATGTGCACCACTTATTTTTTCTCTTCTCTTGCTAGACGTTGATAGCTTGGGGGGAGAGCGGATCATTTTGTACTTCTCCACTTCCATGAGGATGGCTGATACGCTTGCGTTGAGAGGAGTGAACTAGTTGAAGTGTGGTTTTGGAGTTGGACGGCATTGACCTGCGTCGTTTTTCTGAAACTTCTTGGGTGTTCCCTCACTTGCGTTGTTCTGTTTATTCCCGGAAGGTGACTCTTTCTTGACTTGTGGATTGAGAGCTTCCTCGACCCTGATGTATTTTCCCCTCCTTTCCAGGAGCTCAGTGAAATCTCGAGGAGGGCTCTTGGCGAGGGAGGCCTTTAGTTCCTTATGTATGACGTTGTGGCGGAAAGCTGCAGCTGCCACTGAAGAGTCCAGGGTGAAAATCGACCTTACTTCAGTTGTAAATTATTTGACAAAGTCTCTCAGCAGTTCTCCATCTCTTTGTTTTAGTTCCAATAGGGAAGCACTTGTTTCTTCAGTGCTAGTAACGAAGTGCGCAATGAAGAGCTCCTTCAGTTGATCAAAGAAGAATATTAATTCTGGAGTCAGGTGCGAATACCATTCCCTTGCTGATCCTTTCAGTGTAGCGGAAAATGTTCGACACATGAGTGCATCAGTGGCATTGTAGACCATCAAGAGTGTTTTGAAGCTCTCGATATAGTTGATCGGGTCTGATTCTCCATTGTAGAATTCGAATTAAGGGGCCTTGAAGTCCATTGGGATGGGTGTATCGAGGATGGCTTTGCTGAAAGGAGGTCGTCTAGGGCGGTAGACCCTGCGGTTTCTCTCATTCTTTATCTGCTCTAGACGGTCTTCTACTTCTTGGATACGGTGAAGGACTTGGTCGTCCTTCCCTTGGGGCCTAGTTGAGTCGGCGGTGTAACGCCCCGGATCCCACTACCGAAAATCCGTGACACAAACCAGAATCTTTTCCTTCAAATGCATCTCAACACAGTAATAACACGGAAATGTAAAAACTGTGTATTGCCAAATAAAATCATTACATCATCAATTACAATCATCGTCTGTTCTTGAACAAGGAATACCAATTACATTAAAGTAATACAAATACTATTTTATAACAGCTACCATCTGCCACCCAGAACGGTAGTCAACTGCTCTCTACTGGAACTCCACCGAGTGGTCATGCTACTTCCCTGAGATGCTCCCTGTAGCTCGAATCTTCTGCTGCGCTACTCTGATATCCCTGCACCTGCTCGAATGGTAGGTAGGTGTACTGCTACTCCGCTTGGATGCCCTGCTTGTCTTGAGTCCTTCGTACTCGTGACCCGGTATCCAACACCTAATTGAGTGAGGATGTCAGTACGTATACTGACACAAGACTGGTAAGGAAACAACAATGCTCCAACTTCACAACCAAAATGTTGAAAGAGAAAAGTGTACAAGTGTGTAACTGACTGTGTATGACATGATCATAGAGTCCAATGCAAGAATTCAATCGAATGCAGATGCACTTGTTCTAATGCATTCTGGACTCTGAGGAAAAATGTATGCATTCCATACTACATATGCTCCATATCTAGTGCTTCTCCAGATTCAGGGATTCAACCCTCGATATGCATTCTATTCTTGTACTTGTCCTGTTCCTGACACATACCACATGACTGATGAGGTTGCAATTGATCGGTCTGTTTCGCCAATGCAGTCACTTAGTGGGATCCCCGTTTGCCACTAGTGTTCGGCACCCGGACCTCACTCAAAAGTCAGTAAAGAACTCAAGGTATCTTACCAGCGCACCTTTGGTACCAAAAGCTCATAGGATCGCAACCCCATGGCCCGTTCGTGTCTACTAACATAGAACCTGGCGGAAGTATAGGGTCCATTCCCTAGCTCCGACCGGAGATCCACCCGTTCTTATCATGGGCATTTCAAGAATCAACAGATCGAGATACACAACCCTTAGCGTATCCTTACGACAGGATAGTACAACAACAACACCACCTATTTACTTGCCTCTCAAGCGAGATCAACAATACAGTTAAATACTGCCTAAGGATGCACTAACCTATGTAGTTATAAAGTTACCAATGTTCATTACCTGCTAAGTATTTTCCCAGACTTAATGAGTTCTACAATGTTACTTGACATGGACTATCGACCCAAGATTCCGGCGATGCGATCTCCGCTGCTCGCCACTTTACTTAACCTGAATCTCGTCCTTGCTCCCATCCCGTGATCAACCTTCATTAGCTAACGATCCATCGGCGCACGTGGAGGGACTTATCCACGGTTCTTAAGATGAAAGTAACTATACAAACTTATTGGGTCGGTAGCCCTAGGGTACAAATCACCCTAGACACTGCTAATTCATCGTACAATCACAACTCAACATGATGCCATAAAGATTTAGGCTGTAAGAAACACTTCAAGACTAACATTATAACTTATCAATATGGAAAAGTTGTGTTTCTTACTTAACTCGACCCTAAAACATATCATGTTTTCTGTTGCACTTTCCAAAATTCATATTAATTTATATATTCACCCACATCTTGTAAAACCAAATTCTTTAGAAAGTTCGGAATCCCTACTACAATTTTCTCATAGGACTTGAATTCAAATTTAGTTCATAACTTAGTGTAAAACTCTTCCAAACTTTACTAATCAGATTTCAGCTAAACTGAACATGTAGTATTCAAAATTCAATATCAAATCATGTTTAACTCCAAACTGTATGAAACTTGAAATTTCCTGTTCTACACATAACCAGGTTCATCCTGATCCAAAATTCACATTCAGATTCCAAGTATTGAGCATGTTATGGTACTTTAAAGATGGACAAATTTTCAGCCTGCTAGCAGAAATACTGCTGACTAGAATTCTGTCGAGTCGGTTTCTACAAATTGATTGAGATATCAAAACTACTCAAACAAATCTGAAATTTGATATACTGAAACTAGACATATACAAGATACTAGACTTAAAATTCCACTATCAGATTCATCCCACATAGTGATATATAATCTATCAAGGTTGCCAAAAAAATTAATTTGAGCAGACTGGCTATTCTGAACTAGCAGTGAAAATATATTGCTTATATATGGAAATTGATGTCCAAAAATTGTGAAACTTAAGACATAAGTTAACAACATATACAACAAGCTCGGGTTTCAATTTCAACATCTAATTCATCTTTAATCTCCAGATAAGGCTTCTCAAAGTTAACTAAAATTTAAGTTTTAACCAAAGGCAGTAAATTTGACTGTTTTAACATAGGTTAGTTTCAAGACCAATTCAAGGTATTATACCTTCCTTAAAAAAATCCAAAATTCTTGAATTAAACAATAGACATATACATGAAGCTACAAAAAAAAAGTTCACCATAAGATTCCAAATATTAATGGAGATATGATTTTCCAAAGTTACTTCATTTCTCATAAACAGAGCAGTTTTCTGCCCAACCCACAGTGGGAAAATGAATGGTTAAATATATCAAATAAAATCAAAAAAATATGAAACCAGGGGGGAAATACTCCTGACATATACAAGAATCACTAATTAAAATCTCAGTTCCTAATTCATCTCCAATCTCAAGTTATGCATCTTCAAAGTTCAGACATAACAGAGCTTCACAGTTTCTGTTTTCAGATTGACTGTTCATCACCACCGAATTTTTATGAGGTATCAATTCAACTCGAAAAAATCTAAAATAATTCATGTATGCTCCTAATATCCTCTACATGCCAAATTAATTTTGGTCATTAAATTCGTTCACATGTTCATCTTGGAAAATCACAAGCAAATGTTCATTTACATGAAACTAGGGTTTTTGCCTACCTAGTTCAAATCTCTCATAACAACTTGTAAACAAAACTCATCATATGGTGATTGTGTGGTCATAGGAGAGAGTTTAAATCCAAGAAAACTCGAGGTATTCAAGAACCCAATCAAGAAAGAAACTATCAAACAACACACACACAAAAAAAGAAGTGGAGAAATCCTCACTTTGAAACGAGTTAGAGCTTGAGTTTCCTCCTCTCTTGCTTGGTAGCTTTTCTTCCCCACCTATGGCTAGTACTTCTTGATCAAGAAATGGACATGGCCTCCTTTCCTTTCTTTTTCTTGTTTACTTGCTTTCCCCCCTTTTTTTCTTTTTACCCAAAACTCAAAAAGTAGGGTTTAAATAGAATGAAGAGAGTGAGAGAGATGGAGAATGAGTGATGGAGGGTGGTGAGATGTGGAGGGGGATGGTGTGGCCAGCTAGGGTTAAAGAAGAGGTGGAAGGCTAGGGTTTGGCCAAGTAGCCATGGCCAAATCCAAAAATAAATGTAATTACTTAATTCCTTGACCATAGTAATTATCCCTTAATCTATTTACAATATGATGATCCTCTAGCTCTTAAACTCTAACCTTAGCTTAACTTAGTTATCTAATTTCATTTATAGGATTATTGGATCCTAGGTTACATACAATATTTGTATGTACGATCGGTTATTTATACAAATACAATACCATTCATACCCTAAAAGTCAAATTATATAAATAATTCTCAAAAATAGTATTATGATTTAAAATAATATTTTATTATTTCGAGATATTATAGGCGAATCCTTCGTTGGGGAGCTGGCTCAGATCTTGACTTCCATGGATAGCTTGGAGGATGTCGAGCTTGAACTTATCCAATTCGGTCCTAGTAACTGGGGCATTTTTTTCTTTGTTCCGACGATACAGGAAAGAAAGAGAGGGCAATATACTCTCTCAGCAAGTCACTGGTCGAATATGAAAGAAAATACAACTCACATGGAGTTTACTTGTTTAGCATTGGTATGGGCGGATTTGTCAGTTGGTTTATTCTCCAATTACTTTGAAAGAATTCTTCCGGAAGCGAATGCTTTGGAATATTCCATTGATCTGTGTCAAGGAAAATAGGTTCTCTGGTTTACTTGATGTCCCGATCGGGAGGCCTCAGTTCGGGTACGCCTCTCGTCTAATTGGATTCGCAGATCTGTTCCTTGTTGCATGGCACTGAAGATCTGGCAGAGATCTCTAGACCCCCGGGGGCCTCATGAGGCCATTGAATCAGTTGAAGCATTATGGACTGAGATGTGGTCGCACAGAGGATCTTGTTCATGATGGTTTTGTCAGAAGCGCCCCGATGCCTCTCCGTTGGAAGGAGCTCGACTATGCTGTCAGGGTGACTATTGAGGAGGAATCGGATCTTCCACAGGAGGAGCTGGTTGACGAAGAGAGTTGGTGCAACGGCTTGAGGCCGCCCCTCTGCCTCTTAGTCTTAGTGGCATGGAGGCAGATCTAACTTGTGTAGTTTTCCACAGACGACGCCAATCTGTTACTGTTTATTTTGGTGTGGGAGCAAACAGATAGCGAGTTCTTATTTAATCAAAACTACTAAAAATCTGACATTTCATCTTTGTCGTGAAATGCGGTTAGAGCTCCTGTGATTGAATCTGGATCGTTGATTGACCACCGTGGTCTGAATCTGACGGTTGCTGACGCGGCCGATGGACCTGCAAAAAAGCATGAAACACCAGGGGTTGGCCCCGACGACAGACCCTCCGACGCTCAAGTTAGAACCAGAAAGAGAAAGAGAGTTTGGGAGAGAAACTGGTGATTTGTTGATTACCTTCTGACTGGGGGGGGGGGGGAGGGGGGGGGGGGGGTATTTATAGGTCGGAGAAACAATTTAGGAGATTGAGATCTATCTGTTAGATCGATATGAATTTATTATCTCATTTATGTTTCTCCCCCTCAAAAAATAAGTTCTCTTGTTAGGAGATAAAAGATTTGACTCCCAGCCTTCATGGGCTAGGTGTCTCTCCTAGTGGGCCTTGTCTATCACTTTTTATGAGCTTGAAAGAAGCCCATGTCTTGTAGATAAGTCTGGAGAAGGACCGGACCTGTTAAAGATGTCCGTTATGGTTAGTCTGCCTGTAGAAGTTTTGAGATCTGTGTCAGAATCGTACGACCCTGATTTGTTGCGATTTTCACCATCATCACATACTACATCAAGTTTCACTAGTTTTTTTTTTTTTTTTTGATAGAAGATGACCTCCGTCATCGTTTCATTAACGATAATTAAAGAAACAAAGTAGTACAATAATACAACCACGATAGGGTCTACCCGACCCTTAAACAATACATAATGACCTAACAACATCTAGATCTGATACAGGTACTACCTGCGATCAAGTGATCAAAACAAACTACATCCTAAAGATAAAACATCAAAAGTAGTACAATCTATGCATCCCCAATCTTCTCCATAGACTTGCACTGTCCTCAATACCGTGTGCCTCTACTCCTCCTCGCTAAGCCTCAATTTTTTCTTTGCTCCCACGTAGCCTGCCCAATCATGAATCAAAAGAAAAATGTTATACATAGAAGTAGTAAATTTGTAGCTGGTATTTCTAAAACATATGTCGTTACGATCTAGCCATAGTCTCCATAGGGTTGCCCCTACTGCAATTTCCCATGCCCTCTTATTCTCTATACTTATAAGCTCTTCTCTTCAAAGACCCCACACATCTGAGGAGGAGGAAGGAAAACGTACACACCCAAACCCTCTACAGATAATTTCCCATGTAAGCCTGGCCTTAGGGCAAGTGAAAAATAAGTGTTTCAAGTCTTCATCTGCTTGTAAGCAAGTCTCGCATCTAACATCAATTTGCATATTTCTTTTGTTTAGATTTAGTTTTGTAAGGATGGCATCGTTATGCACTAGACAACTGAACACTTTAACTTTCAACGGAGCTTGAATGGCCCAAATGACGTTCTCTTCTTTGCCTCTGATCCCTCCGTCATTGATCCATCTGTACATCGATGCTACAGAGAAGGATTGCGACTATTCTAATTTCCACCATCTATCCTCCGGTTCGTTATTTATATGACCTCCTTCCTCCTGGATGACCTTGTTTAACTCTTCGAATTGTCTTGTAGACTCCGGCGTTACTCTGTTGGAAACTGTGAATGTGAGGGTACCTCTTTTCCACACGTCTGCTACTAAGACATCGTTACTCACAACCGCCTCTGCAGCTTGTGGGAATCTGTTCTCCAACGAAACATTCCCGCACCATTTGTCCTTCCAGAATCTTGTGTTCTTCCCGTTTCCAATTCTGCACCTTGTATTTGTATTAAATATCTCTCCTTGCTTGGCTATCCCTTTCCAGAGAGTCGATACCCTCCCTCTTGCACTCCGTCCTCCGAAACGATATTTTTTCCTTCTTTGACTGAGATCGAACGAGTAAGACCACCACCCTTCCTTTCTTTTGTGGATCTTCCACCACCACATACTGAGCGATGCCCGGTTTGATTCAGGATTCCTAACCCTCCAAATTCTCTTTTCTTACATACCCTGCCCCATTTGACAAGGTGGAACCCTTTGTTGCCCTCCTCGGTGCCCCTCCATAGGAATCTTCTTCGCATCTTATCTATTTTATGAATAACCCACTTCGGCAGTTCGAACATTGACATAAGGTACAGCGAGATAGCGTTAAGGACTGAGTTAAGCAATGTAATCCTACCTCCTAATGAAAGGAATCTGCTCTTCCAACCCGCCAACTTTTTCGCAATCTTTTCAATTAATGGCGTCCAGTCCTCTCTTGATAGTGGACCTGGTCTTATTGGCGTCCCCAGGTATTTGAATGGGAAATCTCCTTTCTCGCATCCTAGAATCGCAGTGATCGTGTCAACTGGGGTAGACAGCTGGTCGGAGATTGGTATGACGCAGCTCTTCCGTAGATTAACCTTAAGACCAGACCATCCTTGGAAGCATGCCAAAGCAGCTTTTATAGCTATAATTTCATCTACCTGGGCCCCCCCAAATAGCAGAGTATCGTCGGCATATTGGATAATGTTCATTGACTGGTCGATTCCTTTAATCTGAATTCCTTTGATGATGTTGTTATCCTTTGCCCTTTGAATCATTTCTGCCAATCCGTCTGCTATAATTGCGAATAAGAGCGATGACAAAGGGTCCCCTTGCCTGAGCCCTCTTTTGCATCGGATCTCCTTGCCTTGCCATCCATTCACCTGAATAAACGATTTCCCTCCCTGCACGCACCGTTGCATCCACAATCTCCATTTCGCTCCAAATCCTTTGAGACGAAGTACTTCGTCTAAGCACTCTCAATGAACAGAGTCATACGCCTTTTCGAAGTCTATTTTCAAGAGGAAACCATCTATCTTTCCTTTACTGCCCCTGAACACGACCTCATGCGCTGCAGCGATGCTGTCCATGATGTCCCTTCCTCGAATGAACCCACTTTGCGATTGTGCCACCACGTCTCGTAAATTGGGAGCCAGCCTTTGTGCCAAAACTTTTGTGACGATTTTGAACGATCCGTTAAGTAAGCTGATTGGTCTGAAGTCCTCCGCAGTTCGAACTTCCTCCTTCTTCGGGATAAGGATAATAGTTGCATAATTAAGCCTGTCCAGGTCTGCTACTCCGTTGTGAAAATCCTTGAAGATGTTCAATAGGTCTTCCTTTATGATCTGCCAGTAAATCTTGTAGAAAAAGATAGGGAGTCCGTCCGGCCCCGGTGCCTTGTCTTGTCCCATCAACTTGATTGCCTCGAAGACTTCCACTTCCGTAAAGGTATTTTCGATTCCTTCGCTCCCATCTAGCCTCGAGGAACTCCACATATCTGACAACAGCCCGCATCTCTCGCTTGCTCTACTGCCCAGCAGCTCGTGGTATTTATTATCTAAGTGCTCTCTGATTAAAACCTCATTCTCCGTCCAATTCCCATCCACTAGGAGCCCCGCTATATGATTCTGCCTTCTCCTTCCGTTAGCAACCTTATGAAAGAATTTAGTATTTGCGTCCCCCTCCTTTAGCCATTGTATACGCGATCGTTGCTTCCAGTGCATCTCCTCCCTGATTTGAATGTGTTGAATTTCCAACCTCGCATTTGCCAGCTCGTCCTTCTCTGGTCCTGTCAGATCCCTCTCCTCCTGAAGTGTTTCCAACTCGAAAATTCGATTTGCAAGTGCTTCTCGTCTTGAGGCCGTGTTGGAGAATTTTAACTTTGCCCATCCTTTCAGTTCCCTCCGGAGACGTCTAGTCTTTTCCACCCATATACGCACTGCTGAAATTTGGGTAGTGCTACGCATCCACGATTCGCGAATCACCTGTCTGGTCTCTTCCAGAGTAGTCCATGCTTTCTCGAATCTAAACGGGAAGAATTTTTTCTTATAGTCTTGATCGCAGTCTATCACCAGTGGCAGATGATCAGACATGAATCTTTTCACTAGTTATTGGACAGTACTCTGCTTTCTATTTATGGCTTCTTTCTGTTATGAACTTGAATTTGAGAATTATTCGGTGTTGTGTAATTCTTCCTACATCGTGTTGCATCTTTGTTAAACACGTATCGGATTATTTGCTCTGCTGCTTCTTTCTGTAAAACCCTGTGAACTGAACTTTTTTTTTTTTTTTTTTAATTTTTAATGTTATTGGCTGGAGCTATTTTCTGAGATCTTTTCTTATTATAACAAAGAAAATTTTGCTTTGGGATGTATTCGCCTTTCATCGAGAAGAGGCGAATACGAACCCGTCTTTCTGATAAAGAGTTTAAGAACAAAGAACTCGTTGAATAAATTATCCATGGGTGTCAAAAAATTTCGCATTTGAACCAAATCCCACCGACTAACAGCTATTGCAGTACACATATTAACAAAAAAAATTTTTTTTTGCCTGCCATCATAATAAGCACGTACACTAATAATTTTAAAAAGATAAAACATTACAAATCCCCAGCTCCCTTATTTCCACTGTAGTAGCTCTCATTCTTCGATGTCATAGTAATGCTTGATTGCTGCCCCACAAAGCACAGCCAGTGTCAAGGCCTGTCCATGAATCCTGATACAATACATTAAAAGATCAAATATATGAAATCAAAGTTCCACACTACAGATTGAAAAGCTGACGATCGGTATGATATGATGATATGCTACCTTGCATGTATCAACCGAAGGCTCGGCTTAAGAAGGCTTCGCTTAGCATTGTAAGCTAAAGAAGCTCCGACAGTTGACGCCCACAGTGCTCCTGAGAAACGATAAATTTTATTTTAAGAAAATGTACTTATTACTTATACAGATAGTAGAGTAGTACAGATGCTTACCGATGCTCGTGAGTTTGTGATTCGAGACCCAGGATTGCACAGAGCTCATTCTGAGAAGTTAAAAGAGAGAACAAATTAAGGAATAGCTGCTTGTAGAGGAGAAAGAGAGTGAGCTGTTGTAGGTTTTGAGTGAAATGGGGTTGAGAGGAGGAATATATAGGGATGAGGATGAGGATGAGGAGCCCATGGTATATATAGGGATGTATAAAACTGGGGACCAAATAGAAACTAGCTGCAGGTTGCATTCTGTTTCAGTTCAGCTCCAATGTGCTGCTTTATCGGAATCAGGGTGTTGAAGGAATATATGTAGAAACAGTTACAATAGCTTTTGTTTACATTAGGTGAGACTTTAATTGCTGAATACCACTACCTGCTGTTGGATTCTGCTGCTGGGTTTGTCTCTGAGTAAAATTGTAATGCAACAACATATTCCCTTTTTTTAAAAAAAAAATAGTTAACAAGTAAATAAGCTTATGCATATCATACAAAAAAGGAGTACACCAGTTCGGATCACTTGGGGATCCACTAAAATCTTTTCAAAATAGCGTTTGATTCCTTACATTTACAGGTGCAAATTGCAGTTGAAAGTTGGAATTTAAGATTTCCTCTTAAAATTTCTTTTGACTCCGTTAATCTAAAATTCATCCAAGTTTTCGGGAAAAAAATGATTGCTGCAATTAAGAGTATATATTAAAAAATATGTGATATTATGGTAACCAAAACTGATTTCGGCCAACCAAAACTGGATCGCCCGAAATCTTTAACCATGGGCCAAAAAATGTAAAGTGAGGATACAGGGAAAGATAATAATTAAATAATTATGAAGCTCAAAGTTTAAACAGCCATACATTAAGCATATAGACCAGATAGTAGAGACTATTCTTAACCATTGTGGCAGCCTACGAATTTCTGTCTTTTCATTCAAATCCAACCATACTGACTCTCTTTGTCTTCGTTTTTCTTTGCTTTCTCAATATTTTCTTTCCAAGTTTTCCATGCTTCCCTCACTTCATTCAACTCCGACTCTGGAATGTTTGTGTGTTTATCCAAGTTCTCAATCCATTCCATCCACGGATATTTGGATGGATCCATGAATTTAGAAACCTGAGGCAAAAGCACAGAGGAAAAGAACTCATCGACATGCTTCTGAATATCTTTGGACTCTACTATTCTTTGCATTTCAGGTCGGTTCATTTTCCCAGGGCGGTTTCGGATTGCGAAGCTGTTGGATTTGAGAATTAGGACTTCAGATGGAGCGAGAGGTAGAACAATGCGAGAAAACTTTGAAACCGACAGCTCTATTATGTCACGTGGTAACAATTTCCGCTTCACTGCCACAGCAGTTCCAACCATTTTCCTAATCTGTGACAATGTAAATATTCATTGCCTTTAGGGTTAGAGTTTGCGACAAACAAGTCAAATAACTGGAAACCCAAACTAGACAAACTAGACGCAAGTGAGTATCTATTAAATGTCTAAATATATAGATGTAACATTTGATGGCATAGGAGTGCAAATGAAACAGATAAAGCATTGACAAATTCTTAATTGATCAAATCCACTGGACACATGAATGTGGATATTGCATATTGAACTCAGTTACCATATTTTATTCAAACAAATTTTGAATAAGAATTAACTAATTATTTGAATGAAAAAAAAAATTTTTTAAATGAGTTTAATATTGTGCATTATTTGATTATTCAGTTGATGGAATATAGTATATCCCAGCACTATCCCATTCTCATATCAATAAAGATGATGGCTAATCCAAGCAACGGATACGGAGATGAAGTTGAATCCAATGATTCCAATTATTTGTTCCATGATCGCACCTCTGGCTAAAATTGAACTACTATCCTTTCTGAAGACTACATATCCACAACCTGCTAATGGTGTAAAGCCTACAATTCTGATGCTATTGAGCAAACAAATGCAACATGTAATGCAGCCAGTGATCAAGTATCTCCTTTCAAAGCATTTCAGAATTTATGTGAGCAGGAAATTGATGGGAAATAGATGATTCAAACTAATGTTTCATAGAATAGCGTGTAAAGTTGTGTCAAGAAAGTAGCAACAGAAATCTTCTATATATATATATATATATATATATATATATATATATATATACTAGTAAATTACACATGCGATGCACGTTTTAATAATTTCAAAAAATCAAAATAAAAACTCTGACGTAGGAAGGATTTAAACTGGAAACCTCTTTTATATTAGTTATGTACATGCGTTGCACATGTTGGTAGAATGACAAAATGACAACTAACACTAAGGCCTTCTCCCATTATAATATACTAGTAATTTACATGTGCGATGCACGTCTTAATAAATATAGTTTTTTTAAATTAAAAATTTAGATGTAGTGTGGGTTTAAACCTAATACCTCTTTTATAATAGTTATGCATGTGTGTTGCACGTGTTGGTATATTTACAAATTTACAAATGACACTAAGGCCTTCTCCCATTATATATATATATATATAGAAACATGAACTTTTATACCCCAATTTATAATTATTTTTCAATATATACTAATGAAAACATGGACTTTTATTTACAACTAATTATTGTCATACTATTCAAACTTGAGCTATATAATTGTTGATTTACTGTTTACAAGGCTTTTCATATGCTGTAAGGTTCTGAAGACGTGTCGTAGGCTCGTGCCCACGGGCAAATCTAGTCTTACATAAATTAGAATGAGTAATGAGAAAAATATTGAAACTTTATATATATTTGAGGCTATATTTACTTTTAAATCCAAAGGTACTAAATTATACATAAATATGGTAATTTTATAACCCTTTTACCGTCTACATATATATATTTGTTCCTCTCAGTTTCAAGCTAAAGTTGTTTAACTTATTATAAACAAGGAGAGATTGTTACAGAATGGTGGAGGTACTTTCATAACTTGTATCATTAGAAAACTGAAGGCAGAACCAAATATTCAAAGAATCGTGCTGAGAACTATATGCTATCATGAAATTTCAGGCCAAAGGTAAAGATGCCTTGATATAACCTAACCTAATGAGTTAGGAAGTTTTAAGGGGTCATGATTCGCTATGGTTATTGCGTTCATTTCTTCTTTTTGGGGTGGCTTCAAACAGAATCAATAATAAGATTTACATAATGGCATTGCAGAGGGAGTACTTCAGCAAATGTGATGAAGAAATTTTTTGGTTAGAAAAAACAATTTCACTATATGTCAAGTAGCACATGGGAGCTACTTAGTAAGACAACCGATGGAGAGGTGGGGCAACGCAAAGGGATCTAAATTACTTTTTGTAAACCTAAGCAAAGAGATATCCAATAATCACCATGTATATTCCCAACCATATATAACATTACTTAAAAACTTGGCAGTCTTGGCACATCAAATTAAAACTACCAAAAAACGTTAACGAGGAGATGTAAATACCCAGTTAGTAGTATATGCACAACCGCCTAATTTCACTTATTAGATCTTGTTATATTATGAGCAATCACAAAGAGCATATATTTTCTTCAGTTATTATTGGTTTATGTTTGCTGCTACTCTTACTTGGGTTGAACACCAACGTGTACAAAACACACATGCACAGATATAGTGATAAAGAGAATTACTTCAAAAAAAAAGGTCTGGTTATAACAAGCAAGTAAATTAAACAAATTGCCAGTGTTACAAAAAATTGAGTTGTACCTTGTAAAGATAACTTTCTGTAGAATCACACCCTGTATTATGGTTTTGATGTTTAACTAATTGCATAATTAATGTATCTAATGAGTTTATTATGTGTGTAGGTAATATTGCAAAGTATAGATGATAAAGTTTGAGGTTGGATGGAATTGTGCTACAAACGTCAAATCTAAAGAAGGATGGATGGAACTCAAGTCTCACCGCTCCCAAACTCAACATAAAGTATCAAATAGATATGCAACAGCTTTAAATAATATATTCCAACACTTGAAGTGGAGATTCAAGCAATATGTGGAAATTCAAGCCAAAAGTGAAGTATCGAGCAAAGACAAAGACTTATGCTAGCTCCATCAAAATTGAGCTCAGACCTTGACAACATCAACAAGAAGTAATACCATTAAAGCATAGAAATCAATAATCCCTTTTTTCAAATGTGCAGAACAGTGAAAACATAATAGATAGTTACACAAAAATATTATAATCATTAAGAGAGAAAAAACGCAGGGTAAAATCAAATTACAGAAGAAACACAAACATTATAGGGCTGTTACGTACTTGGTGTAGCATGAAGGATTCCCCGCAAATAGACAGTTCAATATAATTGAACCCTGATGACTTCTCAAGCTTTCCAGAAGAGCAATGAAAGATTTTTCTGAAGTGGGATGCACTGATTCTATCCATTTCATCGGGTTCATGAAGCCACCTTGCAAGAACTACATGAGAATCTGGATCCCTGGGTTCATTCCTTTTACTTCTAGAAGAGTTATAGTCCAAAGGTTCTAAATCTTCATCTGATACAAACTCATCATCATTTCCTACAATCAGAGACAACTTATCCTTATACATTCTAGTTCTTTTGACATTGTGGGTTCTCCCAGTCAGGTTTGTCCTATATTTGGAACGAATTGTGTAATTATGAAAAGCATGATCTCCCTGCGGGAGAAAAGAACAATTACAATAGTCAATATGGATGGTAGTTGCATTAATAAGGTAACGAACGGCGATGGTGGATTCATGAAAAAGGAAAATATTCAGACTGATATGTATTCAGCATATGCCAGGTTGCTATTGCACATACTTTGAAGTAACCAAGTTTTGAGAACTCAGCTTTAGCTTAGGATTTGTTCCCAATAAAAGTATTAGTTTCACCAGATTCAACTCTGATATAATTTTTAAACAATGATTTCAATACTGACCGAGACCAAGACAACACCACGAGTCATCACAATTTTTGCTTTGCTGATGCCTGGTGGCCAAGATGAACATGGAAATAGATCCAAAAAATTTCAATATTAATCAGACGAACATCTAGATTGGAGAATATGATGTTGCTACACACGAATGGAATAGCATGAGAGAGAGAGAGAGCAAGCAGCAGCAGCAATAACAGAGATTCAATTATTGTTTCTTTGACAGAATCATATTTGTCCAACAGAAGTAATATCCCTCATTCTTAGGAAGTTAAACACAACATCACAATGAATTTATGGGTTGGGTTCAAGTCATACATGTAAAACCCGAACCATAGCAATGAATTTTTATTGTGAATCAGGTTATGTAATGAATTACTTATACAGATCCTGTTGCTAGCTAAAGCCTACGCAAATATTAAAATTATGCATTTGGTAACCCTAAGTCTAGCTTTCAAAGAGAAACTAAAGGTGACAAAGAGGAAAAAACAGGTGGCAGGAGGGATCCAGCGGCAACAAGAATGAAACTATATTACGAAGTTGGTATTCCAACCATGGTAAGGTTTGGAATACGTTAAGACAATGACATGCACCAGCCACGCCAATGCGGACACTGACGCACTAGCCATGTCAGGTCAGAATTTTGCCTGCAAATACTTCCAACACATCCATATTGTAGATAAATGATAAGCTTATACCTGATACAGAATAGAGTTTCCAAACCATGGTTCCACCATTTTCTCTGTTTTGGTTTCAATTTTTACCATTGCTTAGAGTTTCACTAGAGCTGCAGACCAGTTTGACATAACAATTCTGCTAGATTGTACGCAACGGTCTTGTAAATCTTCTTCTCTTTGAACCCGACATACCCAACCTAGGATAAGAGGGTTTATCGAGATTTGAAACCCACCAAAAATTTATCACTTTGGAATTTGGATTACTACTTCCTCAAAAACCCGCCCGACAAAAAACGACCACCAATAGAACTATTGACCAACCAAGAATCATACAAAAACTAAAACTGCCCACAATACAAATATTAAAGAAATGATTTTCCATAAACCAATGTAGAAACTTTTTTGGCATACATAGGCAAATATAAATATCTCAAAAGAACACCATACATTTAAACAATTCAATATTCATGTAGTTTCTTTCTGCAGAGTGCAGAAACGTTTTATTATAATCCACCTAAACTCACCTGGCAGAAGAAAATCTCATCCGAGCCCAATGTTCACCTCGAGAGCGGGCTTTAGATTTCTTTAAAACACACGTGCAGTCTCAAATTGCGCAATTTTTTTCTCAAGGGATTGGGTAGCCCGGCTTTAGATTTCTTTAAACAATTAATTGGTTTGATGGATTTTCAAGAATTGAATTAAGTTTAACAAGCCCAATTAATAATTCAGTTTTATCAATCAATAATTAAATCTCTAAGCATTCTTAGCAAGTAAAAGATGCAATATCAATATGTAATCTAATTAGCAAGTAGAAATTCTGACTCTCAATATTTATTGACGACAGATAAATTAAATAATATAATAAAGATGATAAGGCTTATTTGAAAAGTGGAAAGAGTATACCGGGAGTTCGAAGAACAGTTGTGACAATCAAGGAAGAAGCTACTGTTGGAGTTGCGATGCTGGTGGTCGACGGGGGACAATCAAGGAAGTAGAAGTTCCGGGATGCTGGTGGTCGACGATGGCGGCAACCAAGGAGAGGTGGCGGAGGCGGTCGACGGGGGACCGTCGGAAAATCGACCGGAAAAAGAGGAGGGCGCTGGGCTGTGCTGGCGTGGGTGGGTGCTGCACGGGGTCACGAAGATGGGGGCGGTGGAAGTTGCGATGGTGATGTACAGTGGAGATGGGGGGCGTCGAAGGTGATGGCGGCGCGGGGTTGGGTTGATGGAGGCGGACGGGAAGTCGAAAGGGGGAGTCGGGGTAGGGGAGGACGATGGCGAGGGTAATGGGCGGGCGGATTTGGTGGCAGCGGTGGTCGAAGGCGGTGAGGAGGGTTGGGTTTGGTCAGGAGTTGGAGGAAGAAGAAGAAGGATTAGGGTTTTGGATTTGGGGATTAGAATTTTGATTTAATTGATTTGGGGATTTGGGGTAGTTTTAGAGTTTATCACAAACCCTAAGAGTTTATTAGAATTTATCAAAAACCCTAATAATTAAATCTCAATTGTATCACACAAAAAGAGAGATGAAAAGCAAAACTCAACACAATAATTTTTTTAATCAAGAATAGCACAACTTCTTATTGATCTCAAGGCCTATATATAGGCTCAAAACAAATCTTGATACAAATCTCAAAATATTCTAAAATCTCAGAAATATTCTAATGCATAAAAGAAATATTACATATGGCTATAATTGCCAAAAACAAATATGGTACTGAAATAAAATACTAGACTAAACAGAATAGATGACCTCATCATTCTCTCCGGGTAGGAGATAGCTCAACCCAGTCGAGTCAAAACCAGTGATCCTGTCATGGTGCTCCAAAAGATCTGGATCCAGTTGCGGAAGCTCTTCACGATCACTGCAGTGTCATCCAACTTCGGCTTGTTCTTCCACCTTACCAAATACTTGTGCATACCACCATCTCTTGTAGAGATTATCTGATCATCTAAAATATTATTCAATTCTTTTATCGGTGAATAAATAGTATCAGGTAGAGGGGTAAATGTGGGAATCTCACCATTAGGCTGCAGGATAGGCTCATCTATAAGAAAATTTCTAGGGTTGAATTTTGAGCCTTCATAGAGTAGTAGGTCCTCAATATTGAAAGTCTTACTTATGCCAAAGTCTTCAGGAAGGTCAACGACATAGGTATTATCATTTGATTGTACGAAGAATCTTAAATGGGCCTGCAACACGTATATTCATGTTCTTAACGGATCCAGCTGGAAACCGTTCCGGATAAATCCGAATCATCACTTCGTCACCAACATCAAGAGTTTTAAATTTCCTTCTTGTATCTTTTATTAACGTGTAGTTGAAATTATTCTCATTAATTTTCTTGAAAATTTCTTTATGAAAATCATGAATGCAGAATGCAAATGTGGATGCAGACTCTGTAACTTTGTGATAATCTAACACAGGGGTAAAATCTATGGGTTGCCAAGTGACTTGGGAAAGGATGGGTGACTCAGGTACACTCAATGGAGGTGACTGAACAGACTGAATACAACTGAGAGACTGGTCATCCTCTTCTTCACCGAAGTCATCGCCTTCAATAGGCTCATAGGAAAACTCATTGTGAGAATTATCAATGATGACAGCGGTACCCTTTACTATATTGATCCTACTGGGGTTGGGACAATTGCTAGCAACATGATCGTATCCCTTACATTTATAGCACTTAGTGAGAGGGTCAATCTTAGAGTAGTCTCTTTCGGTGTTCTTATCCTTATGTTCATCTCTATGTGAATTGAAATTTGAATTAGGTTTGCTGGGATAAGATTTGTTGGGGTGCTGAGAGGGAGGCTTAGGCCTAGACGGATCAGTAGAGGTCATTCTAGAGGAGTAATATCTCGAATCGCTGGACTTAGAATGAGAACTAGCTTTAAAGAAATCCATATCGAGGACAAGGGCATAGGCTGCCGCTAGTGAGTCCACATTTCTATGAATTAGCTCGTTCCTAAGGTCGGCTCATAGTCCAGCTCTGAACCTAGAGAGAGTTTGTTCTTCACTCTCTTTACCTAAAGCATTGCACCGAATAAAAAAGTTATCAAACTTATCAACATATTCTTGTGTGGATTTACTTCCTTGATAAAGTTGGTTCCACGAATCTAGCAATCGGGTGTGGAACATAACGGTACATCTCTCTCGGTGGGCTTCTCTTTCATGGCTTCCCAAGTGGCCATGGGTGCCAGGCCTCGGCCTCTGCGGGCGTGTTCAAAATTGGTCCAGTGTTGTTGAGCTTTCTCAGTCAATTTCATAGTGGAAAATTTAACTTTCAGGACTTCGCTCATGACAAACCACACAAAGTAGTGGTCCATCGTACGGATCCAATCAAGATAAACTTTGAATTCCATGTGGCCTTCAAAATGGGGAACGTCAGCCTTAACGTTCTTCTTATATTGTTCGTCAGGATCACGTTCTTGACGTCAATCGTCACGAAGATTCCCTTGAATGACCTGATGATTAGCATGAAGCTCAGAGACAACAATTTGATTTACTTCCGCTTTCTCAAGCCTCTGATTGATATTGGCAAGAACTGCTTGAATAGCAGCTAGGGTAGCGAAAATATCAGAGTTGTCCATCTCAGTTCAGGGAGGTCTAGGATTCCTAATTGAGTGGTCAGGAAGGGAGAAGAAAGGCTCTTCGGAGTTTGTAGTGGTGCTGCGAAGACGCATTCACCAAAAGTAAGAAACTAGGGGTCGTGTATATGCTGAAATTTAAAAGAAAAACGTGTCCTAAATGCAATAAAGTTTTTTTTTAAAATAATCTGAAGTGATCTAAAAGAACGAAAGAAAATAAAATTAAAGACTTTAGACAATCCTAAATGAATGCAAAATTTTAAGACTAAATGATGCAAGAACTAGGGTTTCAAGAACCTTCGCTAAGATACCAAAATGATGTAAAATGTAATCCTAAATAAAGAATTTCCAAGAATCTTAAAGGATTAATTTTACCAATATGTGGTGCGGATTAAAAATAGAATTTTAAACAATTAACCGGTTTGATGGATTTTCAAGAATTGAATTAAGTTTAACAAGCCCAATTAATAATTCAGTTCTAACAATCAATAATTAAATCTGTAAGCGGTCTTAGCAAGTAAAGTATGCAATATCGATATGTACTCTAATTAGCAAGTAAAAATGCTGACTCTCAATATTTGTTGACGACAGATAAATTAAATAATATAATAGAGATGATAAGGCAATATATCACAAATATTTGAAAAGTGGAAAGAGTATACCAGGAGTTCGAAGATCAGTTGCAATAATCAAGGAAGAAGCTACTGTTGGAATTGCGAAGCTGGATCCGCATAGTAGAAGTTCGGGGATGCTGGTGGTCGACGTTGGCGGCAGCCAAGGGGAGGTGGCGGCGGCGATCGACGGGGGACCGTCGGAAAATCGACCGAAAGAGGAGGGCGCTGGGCTGTGCTGGTGTGGGTGGGTGCTGCACAGGGTCGCGAAGATGGGGGCAGTGGAAGTTGCGGTGGTGATGTACAATCGTGATGGCGGCGCGAGGTTGGGTTGACAGAGGCAGACGGAAAGTCGAAAAGGGGAGTCGGGGTAGGGGAGGACGACGGCAAGAGTAATGGGCGAGCTGATTTGGTGGCAGCGGTGGTCGAAGGCGATGAGGAGGGTTGGGTTTGGTCGGGAGTTGGAGGACGAAGAAGAAGGAATAGGGTTTTGGATTTGGGGATTATGATTTTGATTTAATTGATTTGGGAATTTGAGGTAGTTTTAGAGTTTATCACAAACCCTAAGAATTTATTAGGATTTATCACAAACCCTAATAATTAGATCTCAATTGTATCACACAAAAAGAGAGATGAAGAACAAAACTCAACACAATAATTTTTTTAATCAAAAATAGCATAACTTCTTATTAATCTCAAGGCCTATATATAGGCTCAAAACAAATCTTAATACAAATCTCAAAATATTCTAAAATCTCAAAAATATTCAAATGCATAAAAGAAAGATTACATATAGCTATAATTGTCAAAAACAAATATGGTACTGAAATAAAATACTAGACTAAACAGAATAGATGTCCTCATCATGACCTCTCCCAAATATATATATGAAGCAAACCTGCATGTACAATAATAAAAATGTTTATGAAACCACTCATTTTCTTTGTGTATATATATAGTGTGCTATCTTGCAAGTTCTCACAAATATTCATAGATTTCTTGCAATGGAAACTTGATGTAGCAACAATCTTGCATAAAGGTAATATGAAAGTTTCTACTTTCTTCCTTTCTTTTTCATTTGATTTCTTTGTTTCCTCTTTTTTCTTTTGATTACACCTCTTTCAAATTTGACAAAGTTTCGGGGTTGGATCGGACTGAATAACCTGAATCACCTGATCTGTGTTGCATCAAGGCCGAACCCCACTTTGGATCGCTGATCCCGGATTTTGAAGAAGGATGAGATCACCCCCCCTCCAAAACTGACTCGAATCGGCCCCGGATCGGATTGGGATTGGTGACAGCAACTACTTCCACAATCTAGTCTAGACTAAATCACAGACTAACTATATGGCTTATTTTGTACTTGGCCAACGTAAGTCAGAAGATCTACATGTGAGAAGCATAAACAGTCAGAGATTCTTTTCAATAGAATTATGGGCATGAACTGTCAAAATGGTTACAAATCTTACTATTTAAATGTATCAAACACGAAGATCATCAACGAAGGACCAAACAATCAAGGCATGTGGATTTCATTCTTTCTGTAAGCACTAACCATGACGGCTAAACTGCAAGGTTTGCACCCCATCCCCAGGTGTGAACATATTATCAAATTACTAACTGTTGGGTTGCTTAGACACATAGAGAACATAGATGAGTGCTCAAGGTTAAAGATGTGTGCACTAAAGATGTGGCATATTTTCATAGCCTTTTGTATCCCCAAGGCATTGGGTGGTTCAATGAGAAAGTGCCAGATCAGGTAGTGGAGCACGTGCATGAATGGAAGCCGTCCATAGCAGTATTCTTACCTCAAAACTTTTCAGTATATCATTGAACTCTAACAGATGGGATTCAACTTCTGCAAAGCTACAGTCACTTTTGATGCCTATAATTTCAGCAGGGAGGAGATACGAGTACATCCGGATAGTACATTCCCTTCTTGCATCAAAGCTCCTGAAAATAAAATTAGAAAAATCAAATGTTAAAATCAATTCACCCTCGAAGAAGAGATGAAAACATACTTCTGATTCAATTCTCTACAGTACAGATCATACGCATTAAAGGATAGGTTAAATGAAGGATCTTATGATTCTTATTTACGGCAAGATGGGTTCAGAATCACTCTTTTAAATTGATAGTGGTAAAAATCACAGCCGTACAATTCCAGCACAGACTTCTACAGTCAGTCAGATTAACATAACAGTAACAGGCCTCTTTAACAGGCACGGGCCTTCTTCAGGCTCATTAACAAGACATGGACCGCTTTCAAACCCATTAAAAGTGATTGGGTTCACCAAGAGAGAGACCCGGCCCATGAGGGTTGTAAGTCAAATCTCTTGTACCCATCAAAAGAGTAACCGATTCTATCTCTTAAGTGAGGGAATCAAAAGGAGATAACAGATTCATATCAATCTCCTAACTGTTTCTCATGCCTATAAATACCCTTCCCCCTCCTTCAGTTAGAAGGTAATCGGAAATTTCTCTCTCAAACTCTCTTTCTCTGGTTCTGAATTGAGCATCGAACGGTTTGTCGTCGGAGCCAACCCCGGTGTTTCAGGTTTTTTGTAGGTCCATTGGCCGCGTCAGCAACCGTCAAATTCAGATCAAGGTGCTCTTTCAACGATCCAAATCCAACCTCAGGAGCTTTAACAACTTTTTATGGCAACGAACAAAGGTTAGATCTTTAATAGTTTCCTTAAAAATATAAACTCACTATCTCTTTGCTCTCACACCAAAATAAGCTGCTAATATTAAGCTACCACTTTAAATATCAAATGCTTGGGCATGCAGCTGTGCTTCTATTTTTCTCTATGGAAAGCAATTGTAGTAGAAAATGATACAACTGATGGAAGTATGTGTTGTATGTATATTAACGAAATGTATACCTATTTATAATCAGCCCAAGGTAACAACAATCCCAAAATTTTGAAATCATAAAATGAAAAGGGGAAAAGTACTGCTTCTACTGGTAGAAGTCACTGAAATGAGGCAATATAATTATGATAAGAGTAGGCTCCCTAAGTTTGCACTTTAAGGGTGTGTGGATGCATGTGAACAACTGCACTATTACTATTGTTGCATGCAAGTTGAATTGAACAAAAGAACGGTTGCAAGTAGAGGAGGGGATGTTTGGGGAGGTGACTGACTAATATGTGGTGATGGTGGCCAACCCAAGTGTTCTGAAATAGCCGAGGCCACACGGGGTGGCTGCAATAGGGGCAGAAAGGAGCAAAGTATGAGCATCCTGCAACTCCGACTTCAACTCGATGTGTTTGCACCTTCAACAGCAGTTACATGATGATTTGCACCCTTGAAAAGTAACAGCATTTGACCTAGCAACGCAACAGGATTTGCAATGCCTCGAATTGCATATTAGGAAAGAACCACTTATTAGATGAGAGATACAATGATGGTGGCGTGCCACTTCTCTAAAATTGGGGCATGGTGCGTGCCCAAAGTCAGTATGTAGCATGAACCATAATATGATACTTGATTTCATTACTAGAAATCTGATTTCTTTCTAATCCTTCTAACTAATCCAACCCCCCCCCCCCCCTTTCACAGGCATGCATACACACACACAAGAACTTATACCACTTATGCGTGTACAAGAGTTGAGGTAGGCTACTCTCAATTGACCATCCATTTGATGACCCACACTGTTAGATATTGTGACCAACCCTACTGATAGACCAAAATTCAGAAGTTGTGGTAAGGGTGAGGGTTTAATATTTATAGTCTAATACGCCCCCATAGGTTGAGGGCTATCTATGTGGGCCAAGATCTTGGACTATACGCAACGGGATTCTTTTTTTTAATCAACATTTAAATTATGTAGTCAGTGGGATTCGAACCTAGGTTGCTCTCATACTATGTGAAAGACCCTACCAATAGACCAAAACTCTAAAGTTGTGGTAAGAATGAGGTTTTAATATTTATATTCTAATAGATATCATCTACATTCTAACCAAAAACAATTACTCATAAAGTTCTGATGAGTTTTACCTTCCATCCAAAGAATTACGCAGTTTATGATTATCTATGAGAAGTCCATTTGTCATCTAATTGATGGGTAAATTTTGATGTACTTTTAAATATTTATGCAAAATTGACACGCCTAAGGTTGGTTATATCCCAAGTGGCCATCTTACCGGAATGCCAAAAAATAATAGTGTTCATTTTTAACGAATCAATTATCTGATTGACACGAGATAGAGATCACCAAATGAAAAAATGGTCTATAACTTCATCATGAGAATAACATTACACCAAAGCAACACTAGTAGTACTATAATATCGTGGTTGAAGCATCATGCCACTGGCTGAGAAAACACATCTACTCATACACGAATGCACAAAATCTCAATACATATCTGTCTCGGACATGGGACCCAATTTGAATATCAAAATTCTACATGATCGTTCAAGACCAGCTAAAGCAAATACTTCAATCGAGTTTTGGATCAAGCCGCATCAAAAGTTATACAATATAGGTGAAATTTATTTATGTAGTTGCAAACTTGAAAACATATCAGTATCTATTAACATTGTCAGGTGTGCATTTGCAGGCAATCAAAAGCATGTAGCATGGAATGGGAATCTTAATCTTATGGTAAAACCAAGTTGGCCGTCTGCCTATCTTCACTGGATGCTCATTCTGTTCTGTTTGCATGCATTCCTTGCTGATAAATCATAGCACATATAGGTGTATAGGACTCATTTATGCAGTTAGACAATGTTTTTGCTAATTATGTACCAATTAAAAGCATTGAAGTTTGCCTCCCATCCTCCATATTTCTCGCATTATCTAACCAACCCATGAGTGAAAACCATCTAATTAAAAGTTGAATCTCCATTCTATCTTTAGATCCTACTTTAGAGCAAATGCCTGACATGTTCCTTCACCCATCTCAATAATATTATGCCAGACTAATTTAACTACCAAGTAATCAATGTTCAGTAACAATTGACATTAAAGTTACTTGTGAATCAGACATTTCATTTTACATGCCACATTTTCTTCCATTTGTAGTTATGCAATAAATTTTGAAAATTATTTAGAGCATGGTATTATAATTTTGTACATTAAAAAGATAAGTTGTCAAGCACTTGTAGTGCAAGTGGCAAGGCTTCTCATTATAAAGTGAGAGGTTACATCTCATTATAAAGTGAGAGGTTACAGGTTCGATTCCGGCATTAGACGAAATTAATTGGGAATGTTGGAAAAATCCATCTCTCCTCAATGCGGGCGGCTACGGGGAAAAAGAGGAAAAATGTTTTCTTGACATTTTTATATAGATATTGGTACACTGTTGATGTTTCGCATTGCCATTGCATACAACCATGACCAGAATCTACATAACTAATTTTCCTTCAATCTTCTTTGACATGATAGCTCATCACTACTAACCTCAGTATTAGTTTAATCGAACAATTAAAACACATGTTCCGGCAAGCTATTGTCAGTTTTTTCATGACTAGGTTTGAATTAATTTTATATTTTATGATATTTCCTTCGATCCTTCCAGGCATGGAAATCACTTGTATGCTGGAGTAGATTGTAGGTGTCAAATATGTGAGGAAAAATTTTCGTACCATCTTCAACATATTTATTACTTGTATGTCGGTTACCAAACTATTACTAACATTACTATTTCACAAGGCATAAGATTAAATGTAAGTTTTCTTTTTTGCTTTGCATATCAGTAATGAATAACTAAATTCTAAATTCTAACATAAAATTGTCTCACCTTTGGGAAGGTAAAATGCTAAAGACCTTGACATTGGTAGGCAGGTTAGAATTAACATAACTTGCAAGGACGATACCACTAGGATCCTCCTTCCATGCAAATTCTGGGATCTCCATTTTTAATGAAATCATTGTCGCCAAAGAATGGACCTAAAATGTTCCACAAAAAATTTAACAAGAAACAGTCATATTCTCGTGATATAAACATGAGATGAGTAATTTAAAGTCAACTTCAATAAGCCAGGTTAGTTTTCCCGTGTATGAGTCAGATATGATAAACAGACAGGTTAGTTTTTCCTTGTTTGAGTCAGACATGATAAACTGCATCATGGGCATGATTTGCGAAAAGAACTTGGAAAGAACATCTAGCATACTAACATAATGAGGAAAGGGAGCCTCATACGTATAGGAGGAAAATTTCCTCATATAAAGTAGTTGTACAAACAAGGTTGGACCCTATATGGACGATACACACTGTTCATCATGTTTTTTATGTCGTACGACGCATGTGTACAAAACATAAAATGGTTCGAAGGCTTCTTACACATGCATCGGATGGTGCCAATTTGTTATATTATTGAAAAACCGTTCGTTTTGTAACCACCTGAAACATGAACAAGCATCTAAACTTAATATTCCTTACACATAGATATAAAGTCATGTAAAACAGCAGGATCAGTGCAGGCTGTTCATGATGGGTCCCATCGAGTGATTATAATCACTCTATATGAGGAAATCAGCACATATAAGTATAAGGTTCCCTTTAACATAATAGAAACCTAAAGTGTACTATTAAAAAGGCAGAAGGTTTTAAATAAAAAAATTATGCTCAGACAGAAAATCTTGAATATTAATATGGTATGAAGCTCATAATAATACTACTTTTAGATAGTTGACCATGTAAACCAATGTTGTCAAACCAAAAAAGATTCCACCATGCAAAAGAATTGGTAAGATGCTAATATCTTTGTGATCATGCCTTACACATCAATAACTCTATCAATGAAGAAATGCATATCCCCATTTGACTAAAATGCTTAAGCTTATGATGGGTGTTGACAAGGTAAATGATGGGTTGTTGACAAGGTAAATCAAGCAATCTTAACACCCCTTACATAACCATCTGACAAAGTGCAAATGCCTCCATTGGGAATATGACAGACTCTGAAGGCAAAATACATGAGGATGAATAAATATAGTTTTAATGTCAATAATGAGGTTTGATACCAACACAGTTCCAGATAAATATAAGAAGTGCTCCCCATTCTCTACAGCATGATTATGCAGTAAAGAAGATGGTCTTCAAACTGAAGTATGGGTCAGCTTAAGAAATTTAATGTATGTTCTTAAAACAATGGCAACCAACTAGCTCAAATTTGACAATTGCAATCACTCTTGAGGGGAGAAAAAGAAGAAGAAGAACACCATCTAGAATATGCTAGTGAATCAAAAATTTGATGTTTGTAATGACTCCTTTGAGGTAACAAAATTTCAAAACTAATCTTTTTCCTTGGGAAATTAAAATTTGAGGTATAAGTGCATTATTTGATCAAATATGGGTATCCTCAATTGCCTCGGGAGACTTTCGGGTAGCTTTTGGCTAGAAAAAAGTGTAGAATAGTTGTCTGAATTTTGCTGAAACTTCAAAGTAGCTGTATGCATTTTAGCCGGAATAATGCTTAAGAATTTATCAGATAGAATTGCAAAAAAAAGATCAGTAAAACCTTACCCCTTTGTCAGTCCGACTACTTCTGGCCCATCCAACTTTATGCAAATTCCCATAATTACTATCATGAATTCCTCCAGCTTTAAAGATAGCAGACTCCAATTCTCCTTCAATTGCTACATGGCAAGATTGGAAAGCTTTATCAAAAGCCCATGCACGTTAAGCTGATGAAAGGAATGACATCATCAAACCTTTGATAGACTAAAGCAACAAAACATATCAGGACTTATCCAAGTACCAACTAAAAAAAATCAATACAAACAAGATTCAACCAGTTCAAGATCACTAAATAATGGAACAGCAAAATTAGGACGGCATTTAAAGAAGCACATATAATGGAACAGCAAAATATGGGCTCAAAAGCCTAGAAAAAAATGTTGGCTCAATCCAGGATCAACATCAAATTTCTTTGAAATATCAAGTGACGTTACCGCATTCCACCCTAATCCTATTTATTCCTCTTAAAATTGGGAATGTTGCTACCTTTACGACAGAGTTTTATTGGAGAATAGCCAATATAACCATAAATTTTCAGAGGCAAGAGGATCCAAGAAAGGCAATCGCATGTACGAAACAACGACGAAAATTAAATAACAAGTAAATTATTTGTAATCAATTATCAAAAGTTAGTGCAAACTGTACATTCTTTTACCTTGTTCAATTGAATATTACATTGGTCCATACTTCATGAGTGAGACTGCAAGGACTTAATTAATACTTAATGAGAACAACAAAATGTATAAAGACATGACAAATACAGAGAAATGAAGTGATAACTTATTTCGACTAAGGGTCATTAGGGATAGAGAGGAGTTGGAAGGAGAAGACACAAGTATTTACACAAAATTCGGAATACAAAACTAACCTACAAGACGTAAAATCTTGCATTTTCCTATTATCCTCATTAATGGTCATCAAGGGTGGCTAGAGGTCAATAAGGATCCCTATAAATCAATGATGCTTGAGAAAGAACATATACGTTAAAGAAAATTTTTGGTTCATTTAGTAACAAAAAATGAAAAGGGGAAAGGGAAAAAAATAATAGTATTACCCATTGCTACATACAACCAAAATTTTAGTTGTATGCTACTAGAGAAATGATACCCGGCTTCTCCAATTTGCAATGCCAAATAGCAACTCTTCTCCTACTGGTTCACATTGAGGACTTTTTTTAAGTGATTTCTTCAACCGGTCAACCAGTAAAAAAGAAAAAGAAAAATACAAAACCCTACTGTTCATTCATCCACCTCTAGGCCCTCCACCGCAGTCTATCCCACTCACGATTAGAATGCCTTGATCCAACTAACCGACAAAGAGAGTGCTTCAAACCCACTTAGAGAGAGATTCTATCCCACTTGCCAGAACCCCACATGCTGCGAGAAATGTAGGATGGAGTTAGGTTTTCTTGTTGAAGATTATTAAGGAGAGAGAAAGACAAAGGAGGAAGAAAGAAGGGGTAAAAGAGTCCATGGAAGTGAGTACAGGATGAGTGGATGAAGTAGTTTCTAATTAAGGGTTTTACAAGTGGACCAATAAGAGCTTCGTAACAAAGTGGCGTTTCATGTAGGAAGAGCATGCTATCAGTCCGCATGCTATCAGTCCTCATATTATTATGCTTCGTTGGAAACAACATATAAAAAGAAAACTCAAAAGTAAAAGAGCAAAATAACAAATCCTAAAGTTCATGGGATTCATCACTAAGGCAAAGTATTTATGTTTAAGCGCTTGGCTTGGATGCCAACATGCTCACCTTAGCATCCGGAGAGCCCCAAACACGTTCTATTGTACACACCCTTGACACAAAGTAAGCCATCAAGCCTTGCAATATTCGAGCAAAAACTTACTTGTACCAAAAACCCGCCCGACAAAAACCCGCCCGACCAAACACGTTCTATTGTACACTACTTCCTCAAAAACCCGCCCGACAAAAAATGACCACCAATAGAACTATTGACCAACCAAGAATCATACAAAAACTAAAACTGCCCACAATACAAATTTTAAAGAAATGATTTTCCATATACCAATGTAGAAACTTTTTTGGCATACATAGGCAAATATAGTGCAGAAACGTTTTATTATAATCCACCTAAACTCACCTGGCAGAAGAAAATCTCATCCGAGCCCAATGTTCACCTCGAGAGCGGGCTTTAGATTTCTTTAAAACACACGTGCAGTCTCAAATTGCGCAATTTTTTTCTCAAGGGATTGGGTAGCCCGGCTCATGCACACCCATCGGTTTTGTCAGACCTAGGTAAATTTCCAGTTTTCAAAATTAAGCAATTACACAAGCAAATTCATGCTTTAGATGATTTTGAGATTCACAATTTTTAATGGTTATATCCAATAACTGAATCGAATCAGTGTATCGGACTTTTTTTATAGACAATTTTTTAACTAAAAAATTATAATTAATATATCTAAAAAATAAATTATTTTAATTATTTTTCAAAACATAATTGATCAATCAAATATTACAAATCTAATATCTTACTGAAACAATTGTACGTGTTATGCACATATAATATGTATAATTATAACCAAAGGAGGTGAAAAGTTGACCAAATGTAAAATGTAATCCTAAATAGAGAATTTTCAAGAATCTTAAAGGATTAATTTTATCAACATGTAGTGCAGATCAAAGTTAGAATTTTAAACAATTAATTGGTTTGATGGATTTTCAAGAATTGAATTAAGTTTAACAAGCCCAATTAATTATTCAGTTTTATCAATCAATAATTAAATCTCTAAGCGTTCTTAGCAAGTAAAAGATGCAATATCGATATGTAATCTAATTAGCAAGTAGAAACGCTGACTCCCAATATTTGTTGATAACAGATAAATTAAATAATATAATAAAGATGATAAGGCTTATTTGAAAAGTGAAAAGAGTATACCGGGAGTTCGAAGAACAGTTGTGACAATCAAGGAAGAAGCTACTGTTGGAGTTGCGAAGCTTGATCCACGTGGTAGAAGAAGTTCGGGGATGCTGGTGGTCGACGATGGAGGCAACCAAGGAGAGGTGGCGGCGGCGGTCGACGGGGGTCCGTCGGAAAATTGAACGGAAAAAGAGGAGTGCGCTGGGCTGTGCTGGCGTGGGTGGGTGCTGCACGGGATCGCGAAGATGGGGGCGGTGGAAGTTGCGGTGATGATGTACAGTGGAGATGGGGGGCGTCGAAGGTGATGGCGGCGCGGGGTTGGGTTGATGGAGGCGAACGGAAAGTCGAAAGGGGGAGTCGGGGTAGGGGAGGACGACGGCGAGGGTAATGGGCGAGCGGATTTGGTGGCAGCGGTGATCGAAAGCGGTGAGGAGGATTGGGTTTGGTCAGGAGTTGGAGGAAGAAGAAGGATTAGGGTTTTGGATTTGGGGATTAGGATTTTGATTTAATTGATTTGGGGATTTGGGATAGTTTTAAAGTTTATCACAAACCCTAAGAGTTTATTAGAATTTATCAAAAATCTTAATAATTAGATCTCAATTGTATCACACAAAAAGAGAGATGAAGAGCAAAACTCAACACAATAATTTTTTTAATCAAGAATAGCATAACTTCTTATTGAGCCTATATATAGGCTCAAAACAAATCTTGATACAAATCTCAAAATATTCTAAAATCTCAGAAATATTCTAATGCAGAAAAGAAATATTACATATGGCTATAATTGCCAAAAATAAATATGGTACCGATATAAAATACTAGACTAAACAGAATTGACGCCCTCATCATTCTCTCCGGGTAGGAGATAGCTTAACCCAGTCGAGTCAAAACCAGTGATCCTGTCATGGTGCTCCAAAAGATCTGGATCCAGTTGCGGAGGCTCTTCACGATCACTGCAAGTGTCATCCAACTTCGGCTTGTTCTTCCACCTTACCAAATACTTGTGCATACCACCATCTTTTGTAAAGATTATCTGATCATCTAAAATATTATTCAATTCTTCTGTCGGTGGGTAAATAGTATCAGGTAGAGGGGTAAATGGGGGAATCTCACCATTAGGCTGCAGGATAGGCTCATCTATAAGAAAATTTCTAGGGTTGAATTTTGAGCCTTCATAGAGTAGTAGATCCTCAATATTGAAAGTCTTACTTATGCCAAAGCCTTCAGGAAGGTCAACGACATAGGTATTATCATTTGATTGTATGAAGAATCTTAAATGGGCCTGCAACACGTATATTCAAGTTCTTAACGGATCCAGCTGGAAACCGTTCCGGATAAATCCGAATCATCACTTCGTCACCAACATCAAGAGTTTTAAATTTTCTTCTTGTATCTTTTATTAACATGTAGTTGAAATTATTCTCATTAATTTCCTTGAAAATTTCTCTATGAAAATCATGAATGCAGAATGCAAATGTGAATGCAGACTCTTTGACTCTGTGATAATCTAACACAAGGGTAAAATCTATGGGTTGCCAAGTGACTTGGGAAAGGATGGGTGACTCAGGTACACTCAATGGAGGTGACTGAACAGAATGAATACAATTGAGAGACTGATCATCCTCTTCTGCACCGAAGTCATCGCCTTCAATAGGCTCATAGGTAAACACATTGTGAGAATCATCAATGATGACAGCGGTAGCCTCTACTATATTGATCCTACTGGGACTGGAACAATTGCTAGCAACATGACCGTATCCCTTACATTTATAGCACTTAGTGAGAGGGTCAATCTTAGAGTAGTCTCTTTCGGTGTTCTTACCCTTATGTTCATCTCTATGTGAATTGAAATTTGAATTAGGTTTGCTGGGATAAGATTTGTTGGGGTGCTGAGAGGGAGGCTTAGGCCTAGATGGATCAGTAGAGGTCATTCTAGAGGAGTAATCTCTCGAATCGCTGGACATAGAATGAGAACTAGCTTTAAGGGAATCCATATCGAGGACAAGGACATAGGCTGACGCTAGTGAGTCCACATTTCTATGAATTAGCTCGTTCCTAAGGTTAGCTCATAGTCCAGCTCTGAACCTAGAGAGAGTTTGTTCTTCACTCTTTTTACCTAAAGTATTGCACCGAATAAGAAAGTCATCAAACTTATCAACATATTCTTGTGTGGATTTACCTCCTTGATAAAGTTGGTTCCACGAATCTAGCAATCAGGTGTGGAACGATAACGGTACATCTCTCTCGGTGGGCTTCTCTTTCATGGCTTCCCAAGTGGCTATGGGTGCCAGGCCCCGGCCTCTGCGGGCGTGTTCAAGATTGATCCAGTGTTGTCGAGCTTTTCCAGTCAATTTCATCGCAAAAAATTTAACTTTCAGGGCTTCGCTCATGACAAACCATACAAAGTAGTGGTCCATCGCACGGATCCAATCAAGATAAACTTTGGATTCCATGTGGCCTTCAAAATGAGGAATGTCAGCCTTAACGTTCTTCTTATATTGTTCATCAGGATCACGTTCTTAACGTCGATCGTTACGAACATTCCCTTGAATGACCTGACGATTAGCATGAAGCTCAGAGACAACAATTTGATTTACTTCCGCTTTCTCAAGCCTCTGATTGATATTGGCAAGAATTGCTTGAATGGCAACTAGGGTAGCGAAAATATCAGAGTTGTCCATCTTAGTTCGGGGAGGTCTAGGGTTCCTAATTGAGTGGTCAGGAAGGGAGAAGAAAGGATCTTCAGGGTTTGCAGTGGTGCTGCGAAGACGCATTCACCAAAAGTGGAAAACTAGGGGTCGTGTATATGCTGAAATTTAAAAGAAAAACGTGTCCTAAATGCAATAAAAAAAATTAAAATAATCTGAAGTGATCTAAAAGAACGAAAGAAAATAAAATTAAAGACTTTAGACAATCCTAAATGAATGCAAAATTTTAAGACTAAATGATGCAAGAACTAGGATTTTAAGAACCTTCGCTCTGATACCAAAATAATGTAAAATGTAATCCTAAATAAAGAATTTCCAAGAATCTTAAAGGATTAATTTTACCAAAATGTAGTGCGGATTAAAATTAGAATTTTAAACAATTAACCGATTTGATGGATTTTCAAGAATTGAATTAAGTTTAACAAGCCCAATTAATAATTCAGTTCTAACAATCAATAATTAAATATGTAAGCGGTCTTAGCAAGTAAAGGATGCAATATCAATATGTACTCTAATTAGCAAGTAGAAATGCTGACTCTCAATATTTGTTGACAACAAATAAATTAAATAATATAATAGAGATGATAAGGCAATATAACACAAATATTTGAAAAGTGGAAAGAGTATACCGGGAGTTCGAAGATCAGTTGCGATAATCAAGGAAGAAGCTATTGTTGGAATTGCGAAGCTGGATCCGCATAGTAGAAGTTCGGGGATGCTAGTGGTCGACGTTGGCGGCAGCCAAGGGGAGGTGGCGGCGGCGATCGACGGGGGACCGTCGGAAAATCGACCGGAAGAGGAGGGCGCTGGGCTGTGCTGGCATGGGTGGGTGCTGCACAGGGTCGCGAAGATGGGGGCGGTGGAAGTTGCGGTGGTGATGTACAATCGTGATGGCAGCACGAGGTTGGGTTGACGGAGGTAGACGGGAAGTCGAAAGGGGGAGTCGGGGTAGGGGAGGACGACGGCGAGAGTAATGGGCGAGCTGATTTGGTGGCAGCGGTGGTCGAAGGCGATCAGGGTTGGGTTTGGTCGGGAGTTGGAGGATAAAGAAGGATTAGGGTTTTGGATTTGGGGATTATGATTTTGATTTAATTGATTTGGAAATTTGGGGTAGTTTTAGAGTTTATCACAAACCCTAAGAGTTTATTAGGATTTATCACAAACCCTAATAATTAGATCTCAATTATATCACACAAAAAGAGAGATGAAGAGCAAAACTCAACACAATAATTTTTTTAATCAAAAATAGCATAACTTCTTATTAATCTCAAGGCCTATATATAGGCTCAAAACAAATCTTAATACAAATCTCAAAATATTCTAAAATCTTAAAAATATTCTAATGCATAAAAGAAAGAATACATATAGCTATAATTGCCAAAAACAAATATGGTACTGAAATAAAATACTAGACTAAACAGAATAGATGTCCTCATCATGACCTCTCCCAAATATATATATGAAGCAAACCTGCATGTACAATATTAAAAATGTGTATGAAACCACTCATTTTCTTTGTGTATATATATAGTGTGCTATCTTGCAAGTTCTCACAAATATTCATAGATTTCTTGCAATGGAAACTTGATGTAGCAACAATCTTGCATAAAGGTAATATGAAAGTTTCTACTTTCTTCCTTTCTTTTTCGTTTGATTTCTTTGTTTCCTCTTTTTTCTTTTGATTACACCTCTTTCAAATTTGACAAAGTTTCGGGGCTGGATCGGACAGAATAACCTGAATCACCTGATCTGTGTTGCATCAAGGCCGAACCCCACTTTGGATCGCTGATCCCGGATTTTGAAGAAGGATGAGATCACCCCCCTCCAAAACTGACTCGAATCGGCCCCAGATCGGATTGGGATTGGTGACAGCAACTACTTCCACAATCTAGTCTAGACTAAATCACAGACTAACTATATGGCTTATTTTGTACTTGGCCAACGTAAGTCAGAAGATCTACATGTGAGAGAAGCATAAACAGTAAGAGATTCTTTTCAATAGAATTATGGGTATGAACTGTCAAAATGGTTACAAATCTTACTGTTTAAATGTATCAAACACGAAGATCATCAACGAAGGACCAAACAATCAAGGCATGTGGATTTCATTCTTTCTGTAAGCACTAACCGTGACGGCTAAACTGCATGGTTTGCACCCCATCCCCAGGTGTGAATATATTATCAAATTACTAACTGTTGGGTTGCTTAGACACATAGAGAACATAGATGAGTGCTCAAGGTTAAAGATGCGTGCACTAAAGATGTGGCATATTTTCATAGCCTTTTGTATCCCCAAGGCATTGGGTGGTTCAATGAGAAAGTGCCAGATCAGGTAGTAGAGCACGTGCATGAATGGAAGCCGTCCATAGCAGTATTCTTACCTCAAAACTTTTCAGTATATCATTGAACTCTAACAGATGGGATTCAACTTCTGCAAAGCTACAGTCACTTTTGATGCCTATAATTTCAGCAGGAAGGAGATACGAGTACATCCGGATAGTACATTCCCTTCTTGCATCAAAGCTCCTGAAAATAAAATTAGAAAAATCAAATGTTAAAATCAATTCACCCTCGAAGAAGAGATGAAAACATACTTCTGATTCAATTCTCTACAGTACAGATCATACGCATTAAAGGATAGGTTAAATGAAGGATCTTATGATTCTTATTTACGGCAAGATGGGTTCAGAATCACTCTTTTAAATTGATAGTGGTAAAAATCACAGCCGTACGATTCCAGCAGAGACTTCTACAGTCAGTCAGATTAACATAACAGTAACAGGCCTCTTTCACAGTCACGGGCCTTCTTCAGGCTCATTAACAAGACATAGACCACTTTCAAACCCATTAAAAGTGATTGGGCTCACCAAGAGAGAGACTCGGCCCATGAGGGTTGTAAGTCAAATCTCTTGTACCCATCAAAAGAGTAACCGGTTCTATCTCTTAAGTGAGGGAATCAAAAGGAGATAACAGATTTATATCAATCTCCTAACTGTTTCTCATGCCTATAAATACCCTCCCCCCTCCTTCAGTTAGAAGGTAATCGGAAATTTCTCTCTCAAACTCTTTCTCTGGTTCTGAATTGAGCATCGAACGGTTTGTCGTCGGAGCCAACCCCGGTGTTTCAGGTTTTTTGTAGGTCCATTGGCAGCGTCAGCAACCGTCAAATTCAGATCAAGGTGCTCTTTGAACGATCCAAATCCAACCTCAGGAGCTTTAACAACTTTTTATGGCAACAAACAAAGGTTAGATCTTTAGTAGTTTCCTTAAAAATATAAACTCACTATCTCTTTGCTCTCACCCCAAAATAAGCTGCTAATATTAAGCTACCACTTTAAATATCAAATGCTTGGCCATGCAGCTGTGCTTCTTCTATTTTTCTCTATGGAAAGCAATTGTCGTAGAAAATGATACAACTGATGGAAGTATGTGTTGTATGTATATTAACGAAATGTATAGCTATTTATAATCAGACCAAGGTAACAACAATCCCAAAATTTTGAAATCATAAAATCAAAAGGGGAAAAGTACTGCTTCTACTGGTAGAAGTCACTGAAATGAGGCAATACATTTATGATAAGAGTAGGCTCCCTAAGTGTGCACTTTAAGGGGGTGTGAATGCATGTGAACAACTGCACTATTACTATTGTTGCATGCAAGTTGAATTGAACAAAAGAACAGTTGCAAGTAGAGGAGGGGATGTTTGGGGTGGTGACTGACTAATATGTGGTGATGGTGGCCAACCCAAGTGTTCTGAAATAGCCGAGGCCACATGGGGTGGCTGCAATAGGGGCAGAAAGGAGCAAAGTATGAGCATCCTGCAACTCCGACTTCAACTCAATGTGTTTGCACCTTCAACAGCAGTTACAGGATGATTTGCACCCCTGAAAAGTAACTGCATTTGACCTAGCAACGCAACAGGATTTGCAATGCCTCGAATTGCATATTAGGAAAGAACCACTCATTAGATGAGAGATACAATGATGATGGCGTGCCACTTCTCTAAAATTGGGGCATGGTGCGTGACCAAAGTCAGTATGTAGCATGAACCATAATATGATACTTGATTTCATTACTAGAAATCTGATTTCTTTCTAATCCTTCTAACTAATCCACCCCCCCCCTCCCCCTTTCACAGGCACACAAGAACTTATACCACTTATGCGTGTACAAGAGTTGAGGTAGGCTACTCTCAATTGGCCATCCATTTGATGACCCACACTGTTAGATATTGTGAACAACCCTACTGATAGACCAAAATTCAGAAGTTGTGGTAAGGGTGATGGTTTAATATTTATAGTCTAATACGCCCCCATAGGTTAAGGGCTATCTTTGTGGACCAAGATCTTGGACTATACGCAACGGGATTCTTTTTTTTAATCAACATTTAAATTATGTAGTCAGTGGGATTCGAACCTAGGTTGCTCTCATACTATGTGAAAGACCCTACCAATAGACCAAAACTCTAAAGTTGTGGTAAGGATGAGGTTTTAATATTTATATTCTACTACATTCTAACCAGAAACAATTACTCATAAAGTTCTGATGAGTTTTACCTTCCATCCAAAGAATTACGCAGTTTATGATTATCCATGAGAAGTCCATTTGTCATCTAATTGATGGGTAAATTTTGCTCTACTTTTAAATATTTATGCAAAATTGACACGCCTAAGGTTGGTTATATCCCAAGTGGCCATCTTACCAGAATGCCAAAAAATAATAGTGTTCATTTTTAACAAATCAATTATCTGATTGACACGAGATAGAGATCACCAAATGAAAAATGGTCTATAACTTCATCATGAGAATAACATAACACAAAAGCAACACTAGTAGTACTATAATATCGTGGTTGAAGCATCGTGCCACTGGCTGAGAAAACTCATCTACTCATACACGAATGCACAAAATCTCAATACATATCTGTCTCGGACATGGGACCCAATTTGAATATCAAAATTCTACATGATCGTTCAAGACCAGCTAAAGCAAATACTTCAATCTAGTTTTGGATCAAGCCGCATCAAAAGTTATACAATATAGGTGAAATTTATTTATGTAGTTGCAACCTTGAAAACATATCAGTATCTATTAACATTGTCAGGTGTGCATTTGCACGCAATCAAAAGCATGTAGCATGGAATGGGAATCTTAATCTTATGGTAAAACCAAGTTAGCCGTCTGCCTATCTTCACTGGATGGTCATTCTGTTCTGTTTGCATGCATTCCTTGCTGTTAAATTATAGCACATATAGGAGTATAGGACTCATTTATACGGTTAGACATTGTTTTTGCTAATTATGTACCAATTAAAAGCATTGAAGTTTGCCTCCCATCCTCCATATTTCTCGCATTATCTAACCAACCCATGAGTGAAAACCATCTAATTAAAAGTTGAATCTCCATTCTATCTTTAGATCCTACTTTAGAGCAAATGCCTGACATGTTCCTTCACCCATCTCAATAATATTATGCCAGACTAATTTAACTACCAAGTAATCAATGTTCAGTAACAATTGACATTAAAGTTACTTGTGAATCAGACATTTCATTTTACATGCCACATTTTCTTCCATTTGTAGTTATGCAATAAATTTTGAAAATTATTTAGAGCATGGTATTATAATTTTGTACATTAAAAAGATAAGTTGTCAAGCACTTGTAGTGCAAGTGGCAAGGCTTCTCATTATAAAGTGAGAGGTTACATCTCATTATAAAGTGAGAGGTTACAGGTTCGATTCCGGCATTAGACGAAATTAATTGGGAATGTTGGAAAAATCCATCTCTCCTCAATGCGGGCGGCTACGGGGAAAAAGAGGAAAAATGTTTTCTTGACATTTTTATATAGATATTGGTACACTGTTGATGTTTCGCATTGCCATTGCATACAACCATGACCAGAATCTACATAACTAATTTTCCTTCAATCTTCTTTGACATGATAGCTCATCACTACTAACCTCAGTATTAGTTTAATCGAACAATTAAAACACATGTTCCGGCAAGCTATTGTCAGTTTTTTCATGACTAGGTTTGAATTAATTTTATATTTTATGATATTTCCTTCGATCCTTCCAGGCATGGAAATCACTTGTATGCTGGAGTAGATTGTAGGTGTCAAAGATGTGAGGAAAAATTTTCGTACCATCTTCAACATATTTATTACTTGTATGTCGGTTACCAAACTATTACTAACATTACTATTTCACAAGGCATAAGATTAAATGTAAGTTTTCTTTTTTGCTTTGCATATAAGTAATGAATAACTAAATTCTAAATTCTAACATAAAATTGTCTCACCTTTGGGAAGGTAAAATGCTAAAGACCTTGACATTGGTAGGCAGGTTAGAATTAACATAACTTGCAAGGACGATACCACTAGGATCCTCCTTCCATGCAAATTCTGGGATCTCCATTTTTAATGAAATCATTGTCGCCAAAGAATGGACCTAAAATGTTCCACAAAAAATTTAACAAGAAACAGTCATATTCTCGTGATATAAACATGAGATGAGTAATTTAAAGTCAACTTCAATAAGCCAGGTTAGTTTTCCCTTGTATGAGTCAGATATGATAAACGGACAGGTTAGTTTTCCCCTGTTTGAGTCAGACATGATAAACTGCATCATGGGCATGATTTGCGAAAAGAACTTGGAAAGAACATCTAGCATACTAACATAATGAGGAAAGGGAGCCTCATACGTATAGGAGGAAAATTTCCTCATATAAAGTAGTTGTACAAACAAGGTTGGACCCTATATGGACGATACACACTGTTCATCATGTTTTTTATGTCGTACGATGCATGTGTACAAAACATAAAATGGTTCGAAGGCTTCTTACACATGCATTGGATGGTGCCAATTTGTTATATTATTGAAAAACCGTTCATTTCGTAACCACCTGAAACATGAACAAGCATCTAAACTTAATTTTCCTTACACAGAGATATAAAGTCATGTAAAACAGCAGGATCAGTGCAGGCTGTTCATGATGGGTCCCATCGAGTGATTATAATCACTCTATATGAGGAAATCAGCACATATAAGTATAAGGTTCCCTTTAACATAATAGAAACCTAAAGTGTACTATTAAAAAGGCAGAAGATTTTAAATAAAAAAATTATGCTCAGACAGAAAATCTTGAATATTAATATGGTATGAAGCTCATAATAATACTACTTTTAGATAGTTGACCATGTAAACCAATGTTGCCAAACCAAAAAAGATTCCACCATGCAAAAGAATTGGTAAGATGCTAATATCTTTGTGATCATGCCTTACACATCAATAAATCAATGAAGAAATGCGTATCCCCATTTGACTAAAATGCTTCAGCTTATGATGGGTGTTGACAAGGTAAATGATGGGTTGTTGACAAGGTAAATCAAGCAATCTTAACACCCCTTACATAACCATCTGACAATGTGCAAATGCCTCCATTGGGAATATGACAGATTCTGAAGGTAAAATACATGAGGATGAATAAATATAGTTTTAATGTCAATAATGAGGTTTGAAACCAACACAGTTCCAGATAAATATAAGAAGTGCTCCCCATTCTCTACAGCATGATTATGCAGTAAAGAAGATGGTCTTCAAACAGATGTATGGGTCAGCTTAAGAAATTTAATGTATGTTCTTAAAACAATGGCAACCAACTAGCTCAAATTTGACAATTGCAATCACTCTTGAGGGGAGAAAAAGAAGAAGAAGAACACCTTCTAGAATATGCTTGTGAATCAAAAATTTGATGTTTGTAATGACTCCTTTGAGGTAACAAAATTTCAAAACTAATCTTTTTCCTTGGGAAATTAAAATTTGAGGTATAAGTGCATTATTTGATCAAATATGGGTATCCTCAATTGCCTCGGGAGACTTTCGGGTAGCTTTTGGCTAGAAAAAAAGTGTAGAATAGTTGTCTGAATTTTGCTGAAACTTCAAAGTAGCTGTATGCATTTTAGCCGGAATAATGCTTAAGAATTTATCAGATAGAATTGCAAAAAAAAGATCATTAAAACCTTACCCCTTTGTCAGTCCGACTACTTCTGGCCCATCCAACTTTATGCAAATTCCCATAATTACTATCATGAATTCCTCCAGCTTTAAAGATGGCAGACTCCAATTCTCCTTCAATTGCTACATGGCAAGATTGGAAAGCATTATCAAAAGCCCATGCACGTTAAGCTGATGAAAGGAATGACATCATCAAACCTTTGATAGACTAAAGCAACAAAACATATCAGGATTTATCCAAGTACCAACTAAAAAAAATCAATACAAACAAGATTCAACCAGTTCAAGATCACTAAATAATGGAACAGAAAAATTAGGACGGCATTTAAAGAAGCACATATAATGGAACAGCAAAATATGGGCTCAAAAGCCTAGAAAAAAAATGTTGGCTCAATCCAGGATCAACATCAAATTTCTTTGAAATATCAAGTGACGTTACCGCATTCCACCCTAATCCTATTTATTCCTCTTAAAATTGGGAATGTTGCTACCTTTACGACAGAGTTTTATTGGAGAATAGCCAATATAACCATAAATTTTCAGAGGCAAGAGGATCCAAGAAAGGCAATCGCATGTACGAAACAACGACGAAAATTAAATAACAAGTAAATTATTTGTAATCAATTATCAAAAGTTAGTGCAAACTGTACATTCTTTTACCTTGTTCAGTTGAATATTACATTGGTCCATACTTCATGAGTGAGACTGCAAGGACTTAATTAATACTTAACGAGAACAACAAAATGTATAAAGACATGACAAATACAGAGAAATGAAGTGATAACTTATTTCGACTAAATAAGGGTCATTAGGGATAGAGAGGAGTTGGAAGGAGAAGACACAAGTATTTACACAAAATTCGGAATACAAAACTAACCTACAAGACGTAAAATCTTGCATTTTCCTATTATCCTCATTAATGGTCATCAAGGGTGGCTAGAGGTCAATAAGGATCCCTATAAATCAATGATGCTTGAGAAAGAACATATACGTTAAAGAAAATTTTTGGTTCATTTAGTAACAAAAAATGAAAAGGGGAAAGGGGAAAAATAATAGTATTACCCATTGCTACATACAACCAAAATTTTAGTTGTATGCTACTAGAGAAATGATACCCGGCTTCTCCAATTTGCAATGCCAAATAGCAACTCTTCTCCTACTGGTTCACATTGAGGACTTTTTTTAAGTGATTTCTTCAACCGGTCAACCAGTAAAAAAGAAAAAGAAAAATACAAAACCCTACTGTTCATTCATCCACCTCTAGGCCCTCCACCGCAGTCTATCCCACTCACGATTAGAATGCTTGCATGATAAAAGGGGGGAGAGAGAATTCATCAGAGCACAGGAGGGTCCCACGCGCTGCTTCTTCTTCTCTCTGTTTTGACGTGGACCAAGGGCTCTGGCTGGCTGACGCGACGCACTCGTGGACTTCGCGCAGATATCGAGGCTTCACAGACAGCAGAGACGTGACAGGTCCTCTGCTGCTTCTCTGACTGGCGCATGTGACGTGCGCTGTGGCTGGCGGGTTCAGACTTCGAGACAGAAACAGAGAGAGAATTGATTACTTTGGGCACAATTTTCGAGACTGTTCGGTTTGCATTTTTTATTACAAAACAGTATATTTTTGTATCTCTTTTCTCTCTCTAATTTTATTATGCAATTCATGAACAATTTTGTTAATTGCAATTTTGATATGAACTAAATTTATTTTTCTAGGGTTTAGATGTAGCCTAGTTTTGAGAACCCAATTTTTAATTTCATATTATTTCTATTTCTCCATGGTTGTGTGTTTAATTTTTGTGCTTAATGCTTACAATTATTTGGCCGATTTTTGTATGATTATTGGATCATGGAGAGACTGAGAGGTAATTTGTGATTTAGAACAATAAAAATTGAACACCATTGATTGAGCGAAATTAGAGATAATTTACCGCGATTGATGTGACCGTTAAGAAATCCACAGAACTTAATGAGTCTTCGATTAATTAAATTTGCATAGAGATGTGTCAAACTGTTAGTTGGAGATATTTTTGGCGTTGTTCGAGAGAAAGCATTAAATAATTTGGGAATTTCGGTCTACAACTTGGAAAAATAATGTTTTTATTCTTATGGAATTATAAATTGTGTGGGATGAACTAGGTGAAGTCTAAAGCCCTAGAATTAATTTTACCATCAACAAATTACAATTTTTAGACTCCGCTCCCTCTCCATTAATTTAGTTAGTTAGACTTTTAGGTTAATTGTTTTCTTTATTTATTAAATTTCGATCTTCCAAATAGTAAATAATCTAGTAATATCGGTACTCAATAAAATATCTAGTCCCTGTGGGTTCGACACTCTATTCACTACTATATTACTTGTTGCGATTTTGTACACTTGCAAATATTCACACCAAGTTTTTGGCGCCGTTGCCGGGGACTAGTTATTCTTTTATTGATATTGAAAATTGCTAGATTATTACTAGTTTGGATTTTTTTGTATTTTATTATTATTTTACCGCTTTTGACTTACTTTTACTTTCATTTATTTTTCTTATTTTATTTTTTAGTTTTTCTATTTTTTTAGTATTTACATTTCAGGACATACAAGAAAATTATCATGGCAAACGATGAAAACAGGCCTTTGAGAGACTATGTTATGCCCTCGATTTATGAATCAAGCATAAAGAAGCCGGTTATTGAAGTTGACGATTTTGAGATTGAACCGGAGATGATTCTATTGATTCAACAGACTGTTCAATTTTGGGGATTACCGCACGAGGATCCTTGTGCTCACATTGCAAACTTTTTAAAAATTTGTGACACTTTCAAGCACAACGGTGTATCAGACGATGCAATTAGACTGAGACTCTTTTCTTTTTCCCTACGAGATAAGGCGAAGGCTTGGCTACATTATCTACCACCCGGTAGTATTACTACTTGGGAGGAACTTGCACAAAAGTTTCTAGCCAAGTATTTTCCACCAGCAAAGACCGCAAGGCTAAGAAATGATATTTGCACATTTACTCAATTTGAGACCGAGTCTTTGTATGATGCATGGGAAAGGTTTAAAGAGTTATTGAGAAAGTGTCCTAATCATGAACTACCGAAATGGCTGCAAATGCAAACATTCTATAATGGTTTGGGAGTTATACATAGATCTATGGTTGACACAGCAGCTGGTGGTGCACTCATGAGCAGAACTTACGAAGCAGCCTATGAGATTTTAGAGGAGATGGCATCAAATGATTACCAGTGGTCTTCAGAGAGAGCAATGCCAAGAAAAGTGGCTGAAGTTTTTGAACTTGATCCTCTTTCTACTTTAAATGCAAATAATGATATTCTATCTAAACAAGTAGAAGATTTGAATTTTAATGTTATTCATTCTAATATCATTTGTAATCTTTGTGCAGGAAACCATTCAAGTATAGATTGCCAAGTGGGGAACCCTTTTGCTCCATCAAATGCCGAACATGAAAATTTTGTGTCAAATTTTCAAATGCAAAACAATCATTATGCAAACACATACAATCAAGAATGGAGAAACACCCCCAATTTTTTTTGGAACAACAATCAAGGAGCAGTTATGCCACCTCTTTTCCACAGCAAGAAAAGAAGTCGACATTAGAAGAGATGTTCATGCAATACATACAAAAGACAGATTCGACAATTCAAAATGTTGCAAATTCAACTTCGGCTTCCATTCACAATCTTGAGGTACAAATTGATCAAATTTTAAATATTTTAAATAAAAGAACTGCAGGAATATTACCAAGCAACACAGTTGTCAACCCCACGGAGGATGTCAAAGTAATAACACTAAGCAGTGGGAGGACAATTGAGCAACCACAAGAAGAAAATGGCGAACAGAATGTGGTTGAAAAGCAAAGTGAGATCGAACAAATTATGGAGGAACAAATTCAGCACGAGCAAGTAACGTATGATGTTTTTAATTCCATAAAGTTTCCTCCTGAAGAACAGTCATGCTTTCAAGTAAGTAAAATTGATTTAATTGTGGGCGAGAAACATAGTGTCGAAATCGAAAAGCTGCCAATCGAAGTATGTCCAACAAATGCAGCAAGATTTGAATCTGTTAAAGAAAATATTTTAGAAAATGTTATGTATTTGGATGCTGCACCCTCTATTTATTCATTTTTGCAGCATAAATTCAAAGAGGTGGGGGAATCAAAGACATCATCAGGAAGGAAACGCCTCAAATTAGAGCTTGAACCTGATCCACATCTGAAGAGAAAAATTAGAAAAGATGTGCTAATGCTGTTGGATCTTGGCGTTACATAACCATCTCACCCCCACGTCTGGCTGAAGACTTAAAATTTAGCGCTTCTTGGGAGGCAACCCATGTTTTCTTTTTCTGCATTTAGATTTTATTTTTCTTTTAGTTTATTATAATTTTTAATGTTTGATTTTATCTTGTAGGATTGCATAAATTTTGAAGTCGCCGGGCGGAGCTGTTTTGAACACATGCATTGATGGCTGTTTTTGAGCAGTTTGGAGTCAAAATCTGGAAAAGTGATTCAAAGAGAAGTTGTAGCCTATCTTCTTAGCTTTTCAGCAAAAAAAACATTCAGCCCATTTGGACATCTACAGCTCCAGATATCGCCAAAACACTGAACGCTGCGCGTGCAGAAATTTAAAGACGAATCAGGGGAGAAATTCTAAACTTTTTGCATTCTTTTTGTTTTTCTTTTTCTTTCCCATTGAGAACAATGTGATATTTAAGTTTGGGGGGAAGGTTTACAAAAAATTTTATTTTTATTATTTTTGAAAAGAAAAACAAAACAAAAGGATTTCAATTAGGCTTACTATTACACTTTTGAGTTCTTTATTGTGATAAGCATTGAAATAATTTTTTTTGGGATAGACACTTGCTTATAAAGCAAGAGTAAGCATACTTATTTACTTTAGGATTATTGAGTTTCAAAATTCCTTACAAAATTGTGTGAGTCATGCGATTATACATTAAAGACAAATGTGATGCTTTTTCTTGTGATTATCCCCTTTGATCTAGTCCTAAACAGAGTTTAAGTAAATAGAGTAATAATGAAAAAAAAATTTATGAATAAAGTCAATCTACTCCAATGTTTTGAGTTGCTTAGTAACTAGGGGTATTCATTACAAATGTTTACTTTTACGTAAAACAGCAACTTGAAATATGAGTATGCAAAGCACTTTAAGTTTGTGACTTATTGAGTAACCGGGTGAATTCATCACAAATGTTTTGCATTCGCGTCAAAAGGCAAGTGACGACTTAAAGAAGAAAGAAGAAAAAAAAAACTCTAGTTTGCTACTCGGTTTGTAGTAGAGAGAAGGGATAATCACAGATTGAGTTGTTGCATACTATAATTACATTAATTGCATGACAAATGCGATTGGGTTGGGAATTATGAATAAATAATTGCACTGGAGAAAGTGGGTATGCTTAGGTTCACTTTATTTGCAATTGTTTATATTTTTAATTGAAATTTTGATGCTTGCATGATAAGATCTTTTAGTGTGATGGGTTGAGATTATTATTCCCTTGTTCATGATTCTACTTTTTGCTCGAGGACAAGCAAAATCTTAAGTTTGGGGGTATTAGACTTCACCTAGTTCATCCCACACAATTTATAATTCCATAAGAATTAAAATATTATTTTTCCAAGTTGTAGACCGAAATCCCCAAATTATTTAATGCTTTCTCTCGAACAACGCCAAAAATATCTCCAACTAACAGTTTGACACATCTCTATGCAAATTTAATTAATCGAAGACTCATTAAGTTCTGTGGATTTCTTAACGGTCACATCAATCGCGGTAAATTATCTCTAATTTCGCTCAATCAATGGTGTTCAATTTTTATTGTTCTAAATCACAAATTACCTCTCGGTCTCTCCATGATCCAATAATCATACAAAAATCGGCCAAATAATTGTAAGCATTAAGCACAAAAATTAAACACACAACCATGGAGAAATAGAAATAATATGAAATTAAAAATTGGGTTCTCAAAACTAGGCTACATCTAAACCCTAGAAAAATAAATTTAGTTCATATCAAAATTGCAATTAACAAAATTGTTCATGGATTGCATAATAAAATTAGAGAGAAGAGATACAAAAATATACTGTTTTGTAATAAAAAATGCAAACCGAACAGTCTCGAAAATTGTGCCCAAAGTAATCAATTCTCTCTCTGTTTCTGTCTCGAAGTCTGAACCCGCCAGCCACAGCGCACGCCACGTCACATGCGCCAGTCAGAGAAGCAGCAGAGGACCTGTCACGTCTCTGCTGTCTGTGTCGCCTCGATATCTGCGCGAAGTCCACGTCGGCGTGCGTCGCGTCAGCCAGCCAGAGCCCTTGGTCCACGTCAAAACAGAGAGAAGAAGAAGCAGCGCGTGGGACCCTCCTGTGCTCTGATGAATTCTCTCTCTCCCCTTTACTTTTCCTTTGTATTCTCTCTCCTGGAAGTGTGCCGCCCACCTACTTTTCTCCTTTTCTTCAGATCCTGTAGTATATATATAGGAAGTAGATTAGGATTAGATTAGTATAAAAATTAGGTTTAGTTTTAAATTTAAAGTAATTAGGATAATTATTAACATTAAATAGATAACTATTTAGAATTTTAAGAATATTATTAATCCTAAATTATGAATTTAAACAAAACCTATGAATATTTTATTATTATTATCATTATTATTTTTTATACAAAATTTTATTCTAATCCTTACTTGATAATAATATTTCTATTTTGCTTTTTACATGGCCAAAATGTAAAAATTAAAAATCAACAAATCAATAAAAAATTAATAATCATTCTATTTGTTTTGTTTGTTGAAATTTTCCAAAAATAATCACTTTTTGCATCAAAAATCTTATTTCTTCATAAATAAATAATTAATTGAAATCTTATAGAAATAAGATGCAATATAAACAAATTAAATGAAAACAAGCAATTTTAATGGGTAAATGAGTACAAATATTTGTATATAAATTAGACACATCAGAATGCCTTGATCCAACTAACCGACAAAGAGAGTGCTTCAAACCAACTTAGAGAGAGATTCTATCCCACTTGCCAGAACCTCACATGCTGCGAGAAATGTAGGATGGAGTTAGGTTTTCTTGTTGAAGATTATTAAGGAGAGAGAAAGACAAAGGAGGAAGAAAGAAGGGGTTAAAGAGTCCATGGAAGTGAGTACAAGATGAGTGGATGAAGCAGTTTCTAATTAAGGGTTTTACAAGTGGACCAATAAGAGCTTCGTAACAAAGTGGCGTTTCATGTAGGAAGAGCATGCTATCAGTCCTCATATTATTATGCTTCGTTGGAAACAACATATAAAAAGAAAACTCAAAAGTAAAAGAGCAAAATAACAAATCCTAAAGTTCATGGGATTCATCACTAAGGCAAAGTATTTATGTTTAAGCACTTGGCTTGGATGCCAACATGCTCACCTTAGCATCCGGAGAGCCCCAAACACGTTCTATTGTACACACCCTGCCTTGACACAAAGTAAGCCATCAAGCCTTGCAATATTCGAGCAAAAACTTACTTGTATACTATTATGCTTCATTGAAAGTTGAAACCAACATATAGAAAGAAAACTCAAAAGTAGAAGATCAAACAATACATCCTGAAGTTAATATAAGTTTATAGGATTCTCCAGTAAGGCAGTCTTTTTAGTTTAAGCACTTGGCCTATTATGCTCACCAAGCATCCGGAGGGGCTCAAGCACTTGTTTATCCTACATACCCTGCCTTGACCAGAGGCAAGGCATCGAGCCTTGAAATTGACTGGACAAAACAAATGAGCCTTCAAACCTCATCGAAATTTAAAACTTTACTTTAGGCCCTGGTCTATATGTTCAATCAACCCATGACTTTGCATCATTCTTCCATCGCTAGTGAGCTTGTGAGTTCTTTCCCACTTCGAAATTTTAATGGGTAAAATAAAGAAATAATGAAAGAAAAGAATCAACATAATTTATTTTCTTCTTATTCTTTCCATTATGCAACCTAGTCCCATAAACCTATATCCTAAGCTGTAAGGGTTTTCCCATAACGCCATCCAAAAATTTTGCTCTTTCCATAATACTACCCCAAATCTTGGTATTTGTAAAATCCACCAAACATTAGTAACTTTGTCAATTTTTAGAAATATTCCTAAAATAATCATATTAATGGGTTTGGAAACAATAAGAGACTTTGTTTACATCTAAAATACTCTTTAATCTTCATCTTCTTCTACATTCAAATTCCTTCTCTCTCCCATCAATTCCTTCACTCTCTCCATCAAAACCCAATTCCCCAAAAGAAACATCAAAACCCTATCCAACTCATCTAATTCATCGAATTTATCCTTCCACATCAGAAACCTAACCTAGCACTCACCTCTTTCATTGAAGCCTCCCCTCGTCTTCGCAAAAACTCAAAAGTCTATTGGTTTACAATAAAATCTAGTTTCATGATTTGATGATAAGATAATTTAACCTAGCACTCACCTCTTTCATTGAAGCCTCCCCTCGTCTTCGCTATAAAGTCTATCGGTTTACATTATAATCTAGTTTCATGATTTGATGATAAGATAATTTTCCTTTTAAGAGGAAGGGGGAATTACAGTGAACTTACTTGCTCGAACTATTGAGATTTTCATGAGAAAAAATTAGAGTGGGTGTTGAAAGAGTGATAAGGGAAAGTAATAAAAAGGAAAAAAAAAATATTTCAAAGCCCAAAGCTACATCTTGATTTATTTTTAAACCCAATGAGTTTCATAAATACCTAAGGACCCAACTCCCTAAAATAGTTTATTTTTAAACCCAATTCTCCTTTTAAATTATATTATTTACTAATTTAAATATTGTTTCCTTACATTTTCTATATTACCCTTTCAAAAAAGCAAAGGTGTTATTTCTTTTTCTCCTTCCATTCTTTCTCATAAATTAAAGAGCTAAAATCCTAAACTGAATAGAAATGTTGTAACGCCCTGCTTCCCAAAATACGGGAATACGAGCCCGTGACGAAGGCCCAGCGAATGAAATTAACATCATTCATAAGTTGTACCAGTCTCAACTCAACATTATGCAAAAAGGATAATCACAACCACGCAGATAATATCATCACATAAACAACAACTGAATTAAGAATTCAATAGTCTAACATAATAACTAATAATGAGAAAACAAACAGCAGTTACGGGTCAAAAGCCCGGGATACAAGTTTAATCAAATGAATTGCAATAAGATGAAGAAAACATGGAAAGAAATAGTTTATTCTAATGCAGCTCCTGCTCCAATCTAGAAATACTGCTTGCCAATACCTTCTGGCAAATTCCCTGGCTCACATGTAGCTGAATTAGCTAGAATGAAAAAGCGATGTCCTTAGAGCAAGTATGGACAGCAAGTAGTGAAAAACAGAGAGTAAGGGAGTAAGGTGCATAAAAGAATATGAATCAAGATCAAATTACAAAGACAATAATGGTATTAATAAACGATGGCCATAATCAAGTATATACGTGTCAACTTATGTCTATCAGTATGTTGTTTTTCCTATCTAGTGCACGTACTACTGTGTCCCATACCACAGGTTTGTTGCACGCAAAATAGTGTTCGTTTTAGACATAGTGGTGGGATCTGCAGAGCATGTACTCGGTGTTAATAACAATCATTTACAATTAACAATCAATCATTCACAATCAATACTCCTTCCATGTCAATACGATATCACAATAAGGCCTTACCGAGTATATTTTCTGAGACTATCCACTACTAAGTCAACCCTTATTAACCCCGGCTTGTTTAGTATTTTATTATTAGGTCACTCGTGTCCATGCAAATGTGTATAAGGATGTCAAGGGGATGATGAGAATGCAACAACATGATGCATTGCACAATAATAACATAAAGTAGTAAATCTGAAACAGCCGACACAGTTACACTAAAACAGTGATAACTCATAGACTACAATTCACAATTCGAAGCTCCAGGATGCTATCAGCAACTAGACACTTAGGGCTACAATTTATATTCAGTAACTTTCTGATAATTTTGACTGTAGCTAGGTTAAACACCCTATTCTTTGCAGTTTAGCTGTTCTGGCAGCAACTAGATATCAACATCTAATGGGTGAAAATATGGTATAAAGACACTATAAAAATCTACGAAAATTAGATATGAACCCTAAGCATGTCTATAAAGTTCCTGGAGATTTTCATGGCATTATAATACTGTTAACATGCTGTTTCACTAATAATTGTGTCGATGATACATTAATTATGCGATCTGAAAAGTGCAGACCAGCAAAGACTAAAAATGTGATATCTCATAGCTCGTAACTCGGAATCAGGATCCGCCAATTGGGTTGGAAACTAGGCTCAGTAGGCTAAAACTCTCTTTTGTATCATTTGTGTTAATTCTCAAGTTAACAGTGTCAAAACCTCTGTGCAAAGCAATACAGGCAGCAAGAGTTCATATAAAACTATCACACATGTGTTCATCAAAGTGGGTAATTAACATGCTATAGTATCATGAAATGCATTACACTAATGTACGGCAATTAGAATGGATTTTACAGTGTACGAGTCAATTTATCATGTCATTGTTCAAGTCACAAGATCTCAATCAATCAATGTATTCGATCACCATTCATTTTTCTTATATGCAATTTCTAGTCATTTTATTTATGTCAAGTGTGTATGTAGGCTTGGGTTTGAGTCAATGGATAAGGATACGATGTCAAGAGTACGTCGGGTTAGCTCGTGTAAACCCTCAATACTCTCAACGGAAAGGACACAAGGCAATTTTAAGATAATTGAAAGGGAACTACTTGCAGAAGGTCAATAAGCTTGAACTAGAAAATTAAAAGAGTTCAAGTGGACTTGTCTTTTTGTTAACGATTCAAATGCGAATAAGGAATAATGGGATCAGAATCTCGGGGAGCAATCCCAAAAGCACGTGCAAAGACCGTGTGAAGAAAACCCAAGCAGTAACAGCAACAGCTCTCGGCAATAATCCCCACACCGATTGGAGCAAACAGCAACAAAGAGATCGCCTACGACAGAACACCAAACAGCCAATCTCAACCGATCAGCTTTTGTCTTCTTCCTCAATTCGACTGAGAGAGAGACAGTGGGCAAGGGAAGCGAACGGGTGTGGGCGGCTCGACGGGAGGTCGCAATGCTAGCGGTGGCGACGTGCGACGGCGTTGGTCGGGAAGCGGCGCAACGACGGTGGCCTCGACGAAGCGCGGAGCTCTGTTTCGCGCTCGAAAACAGAGAAAGACGGAGCGACGGCGTGCTCGGCCTTGGATGGCGGCGATGAGGAGCGAATACAGCGACGGGGACCTTCCGAGGAATGCGAGGATGTACGGAAGGGCGGAGACGAGGCGGAGCAATGGGTTTGATGGGTTTTCGAGGTGGGTTCGAGCGAGCGGCAATGGCGGAGGGACAGGGAAGACAGCACAGGGATGGTGAGGTTGGGGGGGGGGGAATGTGATCGGAGGTGATGGTGGTTGGAGTTGGCGACGGGGAAGGGGTAGTGCGATGCGTTTCTTGAGTTTCGGTGGCTTGGGTTTGGGTTTGGGTTGAGGCGATGAGGACGGGGTGAGAGGAGGGCGATGCGAGGTCAGGGTGAGATGGGGGAGAGGTTGACGACGGCAATGTGGTGAGAGGTCGATGGTGGCGATCGGAGAGGCGATGAGGAGTGGGTTGGTTCGGTTATGGGTGAAGACGAAGTGGAGAAGGGAGCGAGCGAGAGGTTGAAGGGGGGATGGTTGTACAGTACGTAGGGATTAGGAGTTGAGAAGGAATTGGTTTTAGTTCTGATTTTGTGGGAGAGTGGGGGAGGAATTTAATATAATAAAATAAGAGGAAATCATGGGGAGATACGGGGAGTTGGGTAGAGAAGATCTGGATTATTAGTTAGGGAAATGTGGGTTGGGTAGACTGGGTTTTGGATTTAATATCCAATAAAGAGATGAGTTTTGAAAGATTCAAAATGGGCTCTGAAAGAATTGGGCAAATAGGATAATAAGAACAAAAATAATAACAACAATAGTATAAGCATAATAAATAGCAACATAAGGCCCACAACAGTCCAAGACCAAAAATGTATTAGAATAGAAAGAGCACACTACAAAATGCAAGTAATCCGTACAATCGAAAATAGGGGTTACAAATGTATTTGATTTATTGAGGCAAGAGAAAGGTGGATGATGGTAATGGAGGTACATCAAACCCCTATGATCCATCCTCAAAATAATATCATTCTCTTTCTCCTTACTTTTTTTTTAAGAGGGTAAATCATGGTGTATGATGAAGTACATGAAACCCTAATTATATATCTCCAACACCCCCCCCCCATCTTCTAGAAAGACTTGATTCCGATATGAAACCCTAATTAAATAATTATTTGTTAGTTGAGGAAATTGGATCTCTTTATTTTGTGGGTTTTTTAAATCAATATTGATTCACATAAAAATGTTCCCGATTATTAATGATTCTAATCTTTCTACAACACATGAAGTTTTTCTAATTTCATTTGTTTCCTTTTATTAGATTATTCTATGAAGATAGATCTCTTTCCTTTTTAGAAGGGTGATATAGAAAATGGAAAGACAAAAATATTTAAATCAGTAAAAAAATTAATTAAAAATGAGATTTGGGTCTAAAAATAATATGATTTAGGATACTGGGGCTTTCAGTATTTATAAAATTTAGACAAAAGCAATAAATTGGACAAAAAACTCCCTTCCCCACAATATTCAAGAAGTCTTTTGGTTTTGTATACCATTAATGCAACTATCAACCTCACTAAAAAACCAAGATAAAGAGTAACATCACATTGTTGCCTTGACCCGTATGTAAAGAAAACTCAAACGTAGGGGGCATTTGGTAAGGTGTAAGTGAAAAATAAGTGAACATATAAGAGCAAAGTGAAAGTCAACCCCCCCCCCCCCCCTTTTCACATTTCCACGTAAAAATTGAAAATAAAGTAGGTGTTTACTCGGATAAATGTAGGGGTGAAAGTGAAATAAGTGTGTTGTTTATGTGAGAAAATTAAATATTTCTTAATTGCATTTTCTTAATTTCTCGGCCTAACTTCCCCACTTATATAGGTGAGTGGTGAGATGAAAATCAACACTTTCTCCTAGTTGGCGAAAGTGCAAAACCACTTTCATTTTGCACTTTTATCGAATATTCAGAGTACTGAAGGTGGGTTCATTTTCCCCTCCACTCTCCACTGCCTCTAGCCAAATGCCCCCTCGATGTGACAATTAGCCTTATCCAAGAACAATCACAAAACTAATCCCAATCCTCAACAAGACCACTTCAGACCACTTCAGAAATATATAGATGCAATATGTTTTATTATTAGCTTATAAGCATAGCTTCACCATTGCATGCTATATAATGTTATCAACTTACCTATGCAACTAATCACACGACTCTTTTCTAAATAACAATGTTGCGTCATTTAATACCTCGTGTTCTTGACAAGACTTTGTAGCCACGAAGCAAATTATTGTGATAGCATGAAACATAATGGATTAATTGCATAGATGATTCATTAAAAAGAACATCTTTTTAGAAAGAGTTAAAGCATGCCTAAAATGTTCACCTTGAAGTTGACTTTACAGTTCCTCCTCTAGCGGCTTTCCTTTCAACATCTGTGAAAGCCCAACAATAGCTTCTATTAGGCTGAGGGTCATTTGAGCGACTCAGACGTCTTTATGTCCCTATATTCCTCTCGAAACCCTATATACTCCTCACTCTCACCCCCCCTTCCTTAAAGTTGGACCAAACCCCACTAGTAACACAGAAACCTATGATATAAAGATCATAAATCCACAAGTTGAGTTCCAAGACATGCATCACTCCAGCTTCATCCAAAAAATGGAGTCGAGAGATCAACTCGCTAGGGAGTTTTGAAATAATAGGAATATTGATTACTATCAAATCTTGTACAAAGTTGGGAAATCAAGGATTTGTACATAAAATCATCAAAATTGGTTATAGCAACCACCCATTTTATAAAAAATGGAACATGAGCATCTCAAGACCTAACCTTCGCTACCACACACTTTTCAACCTTCATTCACCCTCTTGAGAATGGATCTCAAAATTGAAACAGACTTGCCTGAGGAGGATGTTGAAGCTGTGGGATCCACGAGGATTCAAATTGGAGCATTGCAATTTGCGCGTGGGAAAGGTAGAGGATTTGGACTGGAGCATTGTGAAATGCGAGAGGGAAGGATGGAGGATGTGGATAGGAAGGGCGGAGGATTCGATTGGTGTTGGGTTGTGATTTTAAGATGCGGTTCACTTTCTTATGTTTACATGGTGTCTGTTGCAGGTAAATCTTTTTAACATCCAAATATATTTCTATCATAAGATTTTAATATATATATATATATATATATATATATACCTACTAATATTCACTCAAAAATACATATTATGTTATAGAATCAAAAAAGAGGACTCCCACATTCAAACATCCTAATAACAATTGAAGAAGAAGATACGCCTAGGACGGGATGGTTTCGACAGGTTTGTACAAGCTGAGATTCCATATACATTAAAGCATCCAAAGGCACATGCAATTGTCTTAAGGCCTATGATGCATGGATATGGTGATTGTAATCCACATTCACCATGTTGATCGATGGGGTATCCAAGAATAAACGAAACATTAGCGGATGAGCATGATTACATTCTATCCTGGTGTAGAGATGACGGTCAACATTATGTTATAAATGAGTAAAAAGTTGTCGACAATTAGTGGCTCGTAGCATTATATGATGCATTATTATTGTTGAGATATGTTTACATCCTAAGCTACGGAAATATTTACATAAATACATTCATTAGGGCCAAGACAGATCAGCCATAGTCATAGAGGATAACAGTGTGCCAAATCCAACCAACAATAAAATAACTCTTCATATAAATGTTTATATAGTTACATATTTGTATAAACATATATTACCAGTCTAAAGATTTTAATGTTGAAAGAAATCTTTTTCAACAAGCAATGGTGTCCAACCTTAGTACAAGGAAGTTGATGAAATTAAACTATATTTGGATTGTCATAATAATGTCATGGATAGAATCATGTTGGAGATTATCACATTGCACAGTGAACATCCCCTCCAGATTGCTTGGAAAATGTAGTTGCTAATTCGGGCATTAGACTGAGAAAGTTGGCTGGATGGTCTAAAGAAAATCGGTTGCATGAAGAACCTCAACTTACAGTGTATAATGAATTTCCTGAGCACTATTTGAAATAACAAGTTAAAGAAATGGATGAAGACACAATGTATGACATGTATCGTTGGGATGTACTCTGCACATCCCACTTTTAGAGACATTTTATCTAAGAATGTTAGTTTGCACAATTCGCAGGGCAAAGAGTTATGAAGACCTGTGAACTGTGGACGGTGTACTCCATCCTAATTTTAAGTCTGCATGTATAACACTTGGCTTGAGGGAAGGATGATAATGAATGGCATCAAGCTTTAATAGAAGCATCTTCATGGTCAACCGATCATCAGCTAAAAATTTTGTTCTCTTCCATATTGGTGTTCTTTGACCCGATCGACCCAAGAGCTTTATGGGACATACTCTGGGAATCTTTGACTGGTGATTTTCTTCGCATAGCTAGAAAGGAGACTTCATACTACCTTTTAAAATACTACCTTTTAGAGTTAATAGAAGATTAACTTAAAAATATGGGGTTGTGAAATTCATGATTCGAGCAGAATGGGCGATTTATCAATCAACAAATAAAAATACAGCAATGCCAAAGCCAGTGGATGCCAACATGGATATATTCAACAGTAACAACTTCATTTTTGAAGAGTTTAGTTACAATGTCGCGAGTAATCGTAATGAATTTCAACTGCTTGAAACAATGTTAAATGAAGATCAAAGAAATGTGATGTGATTAGTGCTCGAGTTTCATACGAGAAAGAAAGGAGGTGGACACTTTGTATACGGCAGTGGAGATACAGAAATTTTTTTTCTATGGAAGGTTCTTTGTGCACAATTTAGATTAGAGAAAAAAATTGTTATGTCGGTTGCTTCTTCAGGTACAACAGCATTGTTGCATCCGGGTAAAGGTGGCAAAATGGGTAGGGTACCCGTGGGACCCAAAGGTAGCACCCAAATGGGCCGGGTATGGGTCCCTATTTTGGAAATTTTTCAAGGCTGACCCGGCCCATAAAATATTGGGTCGGGGCGGGGCAAATCGGGTCGGGTTTGCCCGCAAGAACCCACAGATACTCGTATTTAGTAAGTTATATTATTATTTATATGTAGTATACACATTTTCACATTTTAATAGTATAGACACCCAAACTCAAATACCTATATTCGTAACCCATAACTCATACCCAATTTACTAAACCTAAAAATCCTAAAATCCTAAAAAGTATAACTAAGAAACAGATCTATGTTTTCTTCTTTCCTCTCTCTACCTCTCATCGGTTGTCGCCGCCTCCTCCATCTCTCACCGGGCCGCCGCCTCCATCGCACCACCGCTGCCTCCTCCATGCCACCGCCTCCTCCATCACACCTCTCCATCATGTCCCATTGCCATCACCATCGTGTCACCCAACCCATAACTAGTTTAGGTGAATCAAACAAACCATCAAAAAATAACAATAGTTCATTTTCCTCTTCATTTACAACCCCTTCAAATTTTCCATTAGATTTTTTCCCTTTATATTTTGTTGTTAGTTCTACTGTGTCCATATTTTTCTTTTTCTTTTTCTTTTTTCGTTAACTTTCTGCAAAAAAAAAATGACAGGCACCCGTGGAAACGGGTACGGGTCTATAAAATTATGACCCATTAAAAACGGGTACATTTTGACCCAACCTATTTGACCCATGCTCGTGGCAAGCCGTACTCACAGGTACTCGACCCTTACACATTGCCCAGTCTACTTCCTGGAGACAGAACAATGCATTCTAGATTCAAAATTCCTATATTTTGCATAACAAATCTAACTACCTTATCACTCAACAATCAACATCCCTAAACTTATAGAGAAAACATATCTCATAATTTGGGATGTGGCTCCGATGATACACCTTAATCCCTCGAAGAGGTAGATCGTACATTCATATATTTGATGAACTTTCAACATGCAAGTGCAGAAAATGCTCTCTTTGGTGGGAAGAGCGTAGGAGTGATTTCAGATAGATTGTATCGGTTATTCCAACAAGTGGTGGTGAGGCTTTTGTTTCGTCTTCGCTGCGGTGATCTCATGTTAAACTGAAGTGTCGTGTTCATCACCTTAAAATTAATATGAGATTAATGGGGGTAGCAGATGATGTGCAAAGGTCTGAACAAGAGGAACTTGGTAGGTGCAAGAAAGTTCCGAGGGTTTCAATGAAGTTAGATTCAGAGCCAAAATTGATAGAAATACTAAAAGCTTATTGAAGATCTAGAAAATCTGGTGAATTATAAATATCCAAATATCACAAGGAACTATAATAACTAGTCTTACTTGGGACAATGTGCAATTTTACCACCCAGTGAAGATGTTGATAGAACAAATTCTTATATGTTAACATTAGTTCCTAAAGTAGTAAGATACTTGAACGTCGATTCGGTTGCTTGATCTTCTGAAGGTAATGTGGTGAATTTTAACCCCCTAGAGTTTCTGAATTCAATAAAAATGAGTGGACTTCCAAATCACTGTCTCGATCTAAAGGTGGAGTACCGATCATGTTCCTCATGAATATGAACCAAACATTAGGACAGTGTATTGGAATGCAATTTATGGCATGAAAACTAGGAAAGGTCACTCAAGCAAAGATCGTCACTTGGAGAAACGTAAGGGAAACAATTTTAATACAAAGGATTGCAATAACTCCATCGCAAAACGAGTGCCTGATGTAATTCGGCGGAACAATTCCAGTCAAGCTGGCTTTTTCGATGACAATAAATAAGAGTCAGGGCCAAACACTACAACATGTTGGTTTGAAATTAAAAAATCATGTTACCTATCACGAACTGTTGTATGTTGCACTTTTCTATTTCACAAGTAGAAATGGATTGAAAACTTTATTAACCAAAAATCCAGAACAAGAAATTACTCAAACACGCAATGTGGTATACAAAGAGGCAATCAATGATGTGAATATTTCGTTATAAACAATTAATCAAGTACATGTGGAATCTTTTACATATATTTTAAAATTTTAATTTAAATATGTGTTTTGTTCAATTTAACGGGCATCAATCTGTTTGTTTTAAATCACTCTTGCTTTAAACAATGGAATTAATTATTAACATATATTCTAAATAAAAAATGACTTATACTCAATGTGGTATGCAAAAGGTAATAAATAATTTGTATAATTCTATCGTGACCAATTACTAATCATGTTCAAGTACACTATTTGCATTGGCTTGATTTTTTATATCAATCTTACTTTGATATGTGGAATTAATTATTGGTTTATTTTCTTTTGCTTCTTTTTTCTTATTCTTTTTAAGTACATTTTTTTAATAATCTTTTTTTTCCTTTTTGTAGGCAATTATGATCCCAAAAAAATAAGGATTCTTCCTCCCAGTTTAGATATTAAAAAGTTAGCCAATGAGTTTGATGAGGGATTCATGAAAGAAGGTTACATTTAGATATTTGGCCAATGAAAGATCATGTAATGATGTAGATAGATTTAGGCCATTTGGCTATTCAACTACAAGAAAATGGATACAGTATTCGCATAGACTGTTATTGATGCAATTGTGGCAACCGTAACACATAAATGGAGACAATTTGTTGACAACTTAAGTCAACATAAATTCGACAAAATTTACAAGAACTACTAAAGTTGTTGGAAGATGAAGAAAATTATGGGTTTGGGGATGAAGTCATCAATGTGATTTCACCACCAATCAAAAAAAACTCACCGGTTTCATCTAATACAGAATCAGAGCATGTCAGCGAGACTCAATTATTTCCCAAGGAAAAGAACAAGTACACTTTAATTTTCAGTATTTGTGCATTTTCAGATGTTTAATAATATTTCAATTCTTTTTGAATAATCAACTTCTGTACATTTTGTCTTGACAAATATAAAGAAATTTTATTAGCCAAATAAAGATCTCTCACAACAAGCTATACGCTAAGGCACATTCCATTAAAACAATAAATGAAACTCAACTCAAAGGACGATTCAAATACCAACTAAACTTTATTTGATCCAACAAAATCAACTCCTACACCTAGCCTTTTTGCAAGAATGCGCCACTCGAACATCTTGTCACTTACTCAATTGGTGGTTTTAAAAACATTTAAACAACGTGGGTGAAAATAAACTCTGAGGTTTTAAATACATCCCACTAGCTGAATCAAACAGTTTTAATATACATATACATAAAAATATTTCACAAGTCAACTATATATCAATTCTAAAATATCACTTTACATGCTCTCTCTCATTAGTGTTACTATGTCATGTCCTACTAAATTGAAGCACGGTAGCACGAGAAACAAACTTGCTGTTTGTTCACTTCAATATGAGTGTTACCTATCATGTCAAAGGTTTCCAGACTTACAATCACTTCGTAACACTCGCTATGGCAGCTCACTTCTCTTGACTTTATAATGTTCCTAGGGATGCCACCAAGTTATCTTACATTTATTTCACTTAGGTTGCCTACAATTAAATCATTTTACTTGTAAAATGATGAATTTCATAGTGTCTAGTTTCTCATTTTCTCGTTTTGCATTTATTGTATCCGTACAACAAATTAATACGATAACAATTAAGGAATCAATCACATCAATATTTGGCAATACAGTCATGACAACATCCAACTCATATACATTATATATCATAACAAGACGATCAATAATAATCAAATGCTTGTTTGTTCCAAAATGTGCATATAATAAAACAACTCATTTAAGCATGTATTCTGTTGGGTTCACAGCCTTTAAACAACAACAACAACAACAACAACAACAACAACAACAACAAACAACAACAACAACAACAACAACAACAACAAAGCCTTTTTCCCAACTAGTTGGGGTTGGCTACATGAATCCTGGTTTTCCATTCGGCACTGTTTAGCGCAATATCTTCTGTAAGGTCACAAACTATCATATCTTTTTTCACTGTTTTCACCAAGTTAGTTTAGGTCTTCCTCTACTCCTAACTCTACCCTCAATACTTATCAAATCACTCTTTCTAACGGGAACACTACTAGGTTTACGTGTGACATGTCCAAGCCACCTGAGGCGATTCTCTCTTAACTTATCTTGGATTGGAGCTACCTTTAGCATGTCTCGTATATGTTCGTTTCTAATTCTATCCTTCCTTATTTTATCACACATCCATCTTAGCATCCTCATCTCCGCTACACTCATTTTGTGGACATGTTGTTTCTTTGTTGCCCAACACTCTGCTCCATACATCATTGCTAGTCTAACAGCCGTCCTATATAATTTTTCCTTCAACTTCAAAGGTATACGTTTATCACACAAAACACCACTGGCACTTCTCCACTTAAGTCACCCTGTTTGGATCCTATGTGTAACATCATCACAAATATCCCCATCTCTTTCTATAATCGAGCCTAAATATCGGAAACGGTCTCTCTTAGGTATCTCCTGGCCATCAAGCTTTACTACTTCCTCAGTTGTGTTCTGAATATCACTAAAATTACACTCCATATCTATTTTAGTTCTGCTTATCCTAAGGCATCTAGCTTCCAAAGTTTCCCACCACAATTCTAATTTAGCATTGACTCCTGCTCTCGTCCACTAAGACGATGTCATTGGCAAAAAGCATACACCAAGGCACCTCATCTTGTATTCCTCGCGTCAATTCAACATAACCAAAGTAAAGAGGTAAGGGCTTAAAGCCAAACCTTGGTGTAAACTTACTGTAATAGGAAAATCGCTGGTCTCTCCTGTGGTTGTTCTAATTGTGGTCGTTGCCCCTTCATACATATCCTTAATTACCTCAATATACCGAATAGTTACTCTTTTATTATTTAACACCCACCATACTATGTCTCTAGGGACTTTATCATATTTTAAATAACACATTTTATTTAAAAAATAAAAAAAAGAAATGAATTCTAAGGTTTTAAAAAGTCAAAAAAGCTAAATGTAAGCATCGCTTAGGCATTAAGCGGCAAGGGAACTCTTAATTTTTTGGAAAAACTTATAAAAAAGTTGTAGGACCTGATTTTGCAGAAAGCAATTAAAAAAAGTGCTCAAAACCGCTCAAATATGTTTTAGCATCATTTTTTGGTTCTAATAAAATTGATATTGGGTTATTTTTCTTGACTATTGAGTCTATTTCTACCCGACTCTGTAAACAATACTTAAATATGCCTGCTCCAAATGCCCTAATCCTCTTTTTGTTTAGAAAAGAGCTTAACGCCTTTTTTTGCTGGGAAAATTATGCAGTTTCTTTTTAGCATTTATAATTGTTGTGAGGGCATGTTTAGAATATAATCCCTTTATAGTTGTCAGTCGTGTTCACCTTTATGTGATTAAATATGTTAGAGTTGGGAGCATGATAATATCACCATAGCCATGCACCAAAATCGATCTTAACCTCAGTTTTTGCATTAAAAATTATAGTTGACAGTTTTTGCGTAATAATTATAGTTCACCTTCCCACGCAAACTAAAAATAAGATCTCATGGTGGACGTTTTTGTTGCTGATAATATAGTAGTCTATTACTATAGTAGTTGATAGGACTAAAAAAACCATAGATTACAAATTAAAAGGATGAATCAAAATTGAGGACTTATAATCAGTATGAATGCAACGTTGGAGTATTATAAAATATGAGGATATAGTAACATATGGAAATATTTAGGAATGACCATTTCCGTAAATAATTGATTTTCATCACATGTAGAGATCAAGGTGGATGGTGTCTATAAAATACCGAAGTGAATAAGTACTTATGGAGTCGGAGATTATCAATTAATACATATGAAATGAAATGAATGATAACAATAAAGAAATGGATACATGATAGAATGTTATACAATTGAAGTTCAAAAAGAGGGGGGGATATTATGAACTTGAAATGAGGGTATTGAGGAGAAGAGCGACCAGTGAGTCGGTGACAAGACATGAAGACCATAAAACACATAACAAGACATGACTGCATCTGTAGAAAATAAAATGTGACTGACAAAAGATGAGTTCCCATAGCTGTGATGGTTTTGCATAAGAGGCAATAAAAATTCAAGTTATAACAAGCACTATTTTTAGTAGCAACCGCTTAAGCCCCCATATACGCAGGAGCGGTGCTTCGGCCGCTTCATTTGGTGGTGAAGCCCAACCTTGAAGCATTGCTCATCTTTTCAAAGACAAGTAAAAAAAAGAATTTGGCGAAAGAAGGGAGTGTTTGTTCTTGCTGCTGCTTCATCATCTTCATCCTTGATCTCTTACATTGCCATCGTAGATTGGAGACCTCATCCTGTCGATTTAGGCTTTTGCTGCAGGCGATGCTGCTGTCAAAACTATCGCCGCTCCTACACAGTTTTATTATTGACCAGAAACCGAGTATAGTGAATAGTGAGTTATTCATATTATTGCCGCCGCCTCCCAAACAGAGACAGGAGAATGGAGAGAAATGTGGACATTTAAGTTATTTTTTTGAAGTGAAACGGGTCGGATCAGACCCGCTTCACGTAATTTAAGTGAAGTGGGTCTGACGTGACCCGTTTCACTTAAGAAAAATATTCACTTAAGAAAACTAACTAATCCTAAATCTCAAGATCTATTTCTCTCTCGCTCTCTCTGGTGGCTACAAAAATCAGCAATGATACCTTCAGCAATAACAGCAAGAGTTCCGACAATTAAGGTTGTCGAATCTTTTTTTTTAACGAAGATTACCAACAACCATTAACCTTCTCTATCATCTTTCCTCTCTTCTCTTTCAAGAATACCATATATCAACAATATTACACACACACACACACAAATATAGTTCTAAAGCGTTTTCCTCCGATTGAAGCAGTTGTGAAGTGGCCACTGACGCGCTAAGCGCCCAGTCGGTCGCTCCGCGCTTCACACTACTTAAAACATTGATAACAAGTCATCGTTAGAAAAGGGTAGGATTGTAATTGATGCTGCATACAGTACTGAAATTGATCCGAATGGGCATGGATTGTGGAAAAAATTTAACATAAAAAAAAGATATTTGTTAATTTAACCCAAGTAACAAACCATCCCTGAGCAAAGCATGTAGAAAACATATAAAGGCTCAATTTGTCATTATCCTTGTGATAATTCTAATAAAAAATCACTTCATTTTGTTTTGCGATAAAATAAAAAATGCCCCTTACCAATTCTATCATCATCCAACAGCAAGAGACTATTATTAGGTTAATCAACTATAAAATTCAAGCACAGCCAAAAAAGATCCCTAAATAAATTGAATAAGCCTTCTGAAATAAATCCAAACAATGTCTCTAAAAATTCAAAAGCTACCTACATCCAGTAACATTTTTAGGCAAAAGAAACTAGTCGATAAATCTTACTCAATGAAGCTGCCAAATCCAGCTGCTTTTGTAAACCTGGCAATGCAATTAACAAAATAAATAAACAAATAATCACAGGATTAAGCAACAAAAAAAAAAACACAGAAAAATTGGGGGATACGATACCTCTGTAATCGGTACCGACGTATCCAACGCGCATTACGACCTTCTTCTTGCGAAAGGATTCCCACCTCTTCTGCGAGGTTTCTTCGGGGTTGTTAGGGCAAGCTGAACAGCAGAAAACCCGAAGGTTTTTAGGGCTTTTTAGGAGAGCAACAGATTTGGAGAAAGGAAGAGAGAGAAAGGGTTTGTGGGAGCGAATGAAGAGAGTGGGAATCGCAAAGAAGAGGCAGAGGCCATTGTTGAGGGGGTGATGAATTCAGGAGAAGATAATGTGAGGGCTGAAGGGGTTTCAGAGGAATGATTTGCGGTACTAGGCCACTTTTTGAAAGTATTTGCGATTTTAGGTTACTTTCCAAGCTATTAGCATTTTTGGCTAGCCAGTGTCACGTCAGCATCGGCCGCTATTGGGAATAGCGGTCTCTTCATAGCGACCAACACATTATACTCTCACACTTGGCAGATTATAGAGGATATTGTATAATTGCAAAGCACTTGGTGTAACTGAGGTCGTTATTGTCAATAGTGGTCTTATCTAACTAAGGTCTCTATTCCCAATAGCGACCTCAGATGGGACTAAAAGCGATTGGGCCAATCTGTGGTTGCTATTGGAAATAGCGACCTTGGTTATACATGGCCGCTATTGACAATAGCGACCTCAGTTACACCAAGTCCTGTCCATTATACAATAAGCTGACAAGTGTGGGAGGTCGCTATGAAGAGGCCGCTATTTCCAATAGCGGACGCTGCTGATGTAGCACTGGCTAGCCAAAAGTGCTAATAGTTTGTGAACTGACCTAAAATCACAAATAGTTTCAAAAAGTGGCCTAGTACCGCAAAAAAATCATTTCAGGATGGGTGTGACTTAGTATCTCTAATATTATAATGGAAAAAGGCCTTATTGTCATTTTTAAATTTGTAAATCTACCAATGCGTGCATTGCACGTACATAACTAATATGAAGGAGGTCTCAGGTTCGATTCCTCACTACGTCAGATTTTTTACTTGAATTTTTTTTAATATATTAAATATGCATCACACATGTAAATTACTATCTATCTATTTATCTATCTATAATATAATATATAATCTCTACTATTTTAATGGAAGAGTTGGAGTTGTAAATCTATCAAAACTCTCCCATTATAGTTTTTACATTTACTTTTTAAAATATATAATCATATTTATTAAGACATGCATCGCACGTGTAAATCAGAGTTTTTAATTATTTTTTTCGAAAAAATTAATACGTGCATCGCACGTGTATATTACTAGTAGTGGATAGTACCAATGTGGAAAGGGTGTTTTTACTAATTTTTGGTTGTTAGTGTTATTGGTAATCTATATAATAAAACACAAATAAAGCTATCAAGTGGCTCACCTTCAATCCCCCCAAAATTAAAGGCTCAGATCCAACCTCACAAATCACATTTTCCCTCCCAAAATTTCAAACCCCAAACCCAAAATTTTCCCCCCAAAACTAAAAAACTCATTACTTTATTACTATCTCACTCTTCTCTCTTCACTTTTTCATATTTCTCTCTTTCTACCCCCCCCCCCCTCTCTCACTCCCATTCTTTCTTTATTTAATTAGAAATTTATATTTTAAGATTTTAGGTTTGTAAAATTTTCAAAATTTTTATGCTTTTTTCTTATTGCACATAATATATTGAAAATAGCAAATATCTTTTCAACAGTTAAATTTCATCATTTTCCACTCCTAAAGTTCTAAGAAGTTGGATTTTACACCCCCATTTATAATTATTTTTCAACATATACTAATAAAAATATGGACTTTTATTTACAACTAATTATTGTTATACTATTCAAACTTGAGTTACATAATTGTTGTTTTACTGTTTACAGGGTTTTTAGTGTGTTGTATCGTTCCGAAGACGTGCCGTAAGCATGTGCCCATGGGCAAATCTAGTCTATATAATAAAACACAACGAAAGCTATCAAGTGCCTCACCTTCAATCCCACCAAAATCAAAGGCCCAGATCTAATCTCACAAAACACATTTTTTCCCCCAAAATTTTTCCCCAAAACTCATATTCAAATCTTTTCACCCAAAACAATTCCTTTATTTATTTAATCATTTCTCTCTCTCTCTCTCTCCTATTCAAAAAATTAAGAAAGTAAAAATTTTTAAAAAAAATTTAAAAAAACTAAAAAACTACAAAATTTAAAAATTTTAAAACTTTAAAAATAATTCGAAAAAATCAAAAATATAAAAAATTTATAAAAAATTTAAAAATTTTCAAAAAATTAAAAATATTTTAAAATATTTTTTAAAGTAAAAAAAATAAAAATAATGCAAAAACGTTTTTTTAAAAATTAAAAATTTTCAAAATTAAAGCAAAAAATCATAATTTTAAAAAAAATTAAAATTTTGAAAATTTGAAAATCTTAAAGCAAATCCAAATCCAAATCCAATGTCGAACCCCAATTAAGAGGCCGTCGCCGGTATTTGATCCGCTGTTGATTCCGTATCGATGACTCCCCTCCACCAAATCGAGCGCGAATATCAAGCGACTCCGTATCGGCGACTCCCCTCCACCGAATCGAGAACCTCTATATGCGATACGACGACTCTAATTTCATTTCATTAACCGAATTCTCATTCTAATTTTTAATTTTGTGTGTGCAGGGGATTACTCAGTTTTTTTGCTGACTCGAATTTTGTGTGTGCATGAGATCTAAGTTTAGATAGGTATAATTGTTTTATTTTTTGGTTTAAAAATTTTAAATTTAATGATTTCTTTGATGAGTTTTTTATTGGTATTGAATTAAGGTGTGCGCAAGTGAGAGATGTATTATTTGGTGGCCTCAATTTGGGCTTCCAAACCATAGTAAGACAGCTAAGCTAACCAGCAACCTAAAATAACTTGGCAAATATGCAACATTAATTTCTTTACTACAAGAGAAAATACTATCGTGAAGTGTTCCCTTCACTGGTTATTAGAAACCATGGATAATATAACATATAAGAACTTTTACTGTATGTTTGGATATATAGGATTGTTATGACTGGAGTTTATCAGTGAAGGGTGCAAATTCTCCACTCAAGATTGACGGCTAAAGTAAATTTGTTATTTATCCATTTTGATTTTTTTTATAAAGGTACAATGGGGAGACAAAGTGGAGATAAAAGAAATAATTAGCTTGGATTAGAGTTTTGAGAACTTCATGTATTTCATTTTGGTTGAAATAATAATAAGAGGTATTTTAATTGCAAACTGAGTCTCAGACAAACAAATGTTTAGATTATTGGTATTGTAGATACCTTCACACCTGCACTTGCGTTACCAGTGTATTTAGACATGCTCATAGTGATTATGGGATTAGAGCAAGCTCTATAAAACCTATATGATAATGTCATTGCATAACGATTACAAGTATCTAAAAGTGATGCTGAAGTTAAAAAAAACACTATGCAGTGTTTCTAACAAACTATATGCATTACAGGTAAGTTCAAGCTAATGATAAAGAAGGCAATGGTTGAGCTTAAAGGTACATATGCTGCTTCCTCATATAATATGTTTGCTACTTCAATTAATTTACCGAACCTCCAAAACTATTTTATATAATCAAACCAGGTGCACCGTTTCTAAGACATGCCGTAGGCACGTGTCAACGGGCAAACCTAGTACCTCTCTAAACTTAGATCCCATGCACATACAAAATTCGGGTCAGCAAAAAACTGAGTAATCCCCTACACACACAAAATTAAAAATTAGAATAAGAATTCGGTTAATAAAATGAAATTAGAGTCGTCGCATCGCATATAGAGGTTCTCGATTCGGTGGAGGGGAGTCGCCGATACGGAGTCGCTTGATATTCGCGCTCAATTTTGTAGAGTGAAGTCACCGATACGGAATCAGCAGCGGATCAAATATCGGCGATGACTTCTTGATTGAGGTTCGACATTGGATTTGGATTTGGATTTGTTTTGAGATTTTCAAATTTTCAAATTTTCAAAATTTCAAATTTTCAAAAATTTTTATTTATTTATTTTTAAATTATATTTTTTAAAATTTTGAAAATTTTGAAAATTTTAAATTTTTAAAATTTTTAAAATTTCAAAATTTTTGAATTTTTTAAATTTTTTAAAATAAAATTTTACATTTTTTTTATTTTTTTAATTTTTAAAACATTTTTAAATATTTTTAACTTTTTGAATTTTTTTAATAATTTTTTGATATTTTTGATTTTTCGTATTATTTTTAAAATTTTTAAATTTTTAAATTTTTTAGTTTTTAAGGTTTTTTATTTTTAATTTTTTTATAAATTTTTTATTTTTAATTTTTAATTTTCTTAATTTTTTGAATGGGAGAGAGAGAGAGAAATAATTAAATAAATAAAGGAATTGTTTTAGGTGGAAAGATTTGAATATGAGTTTTGGGGGGAAACTTTTTTTTTTGGGGAGGGGGGGGGGGGGGGGATGTGCTTTGTGAGATTAGATCTGGGCCTTTGATTTTGGGAGGATTGAAGGTAAGTCACTTGATAGCTTTCTTTGTGTTTTATTATATAGATTTTATTAATTTTTGAAAATGTGCATATTGTATGTGTTAATTGGGAGGGATGTAATTTTTCCCAATTATCTCACACTTTTTTTGAGATCTATTAAATTTTATGAGTTCTTCAAAATTATTTTAGTCGGTGTAATTTACCCAGGGTAACACTAGTTTATTTTTAAGAGAAATGATAGCCTACCATTCCAAAATTCAAATACAACTCTCACACACAATTGGTTTATACATAATTTTTAAATAAAAAAAATATAAGTGTCTTAGTTGAACCACTTATCTTTGGGAATTGAATCAATTATAGAGAGTGGCAAATGGAGTTGTACATTTAGAGTGTCATGCTATCATTCCTCTTTATTTACAAATGTTGTGGAAGTTTACTAAATTCTTATTCTAAAATAGTTGGGTTTACATTTTGTTATATGTATTCTACTTTAAAATATTGAAGAAAAAAAAGCAACATGGTGGTAAGTCTTGTCTAGAGCAGCTACAGCTTTGGGTTGTTCAAAAAATTTCAGAAAATTGAACCTAGTTACAGATAGTGTGTAATATTCTGAATATTTTTAGGTATTAGTTTCTAAAGTAAAAATATTAGTGAAGGATTGATATGCAAAGTGAACATAATTTATTAGATTGGTTTGTGGATTTGTGGATTTGTGAATTTAAGTGTAACTGATTTGATAATTGGGGGGGGGGGGGGGGGGGGGGGCAAAACCCTTTTCACATCCATCATCACTCCCTACGCAACCACCACATCCCAAAATCCAAGCCATTTTTCAAAACTTTCCAATCCAAAGAAAACCCTAACCCCATATCCAAAATTGTCCCCAAACAAAACCTTAATCAAAGGAGAAAATGGAGAGGAGATGCATGAAATATGTACCGGCGCAAGGATTCTTCTACTTCTACTGCAAAAAAAATCTCACCATCGTGTTAGGGACTGCCCAATCTTCAACCAACCAGAATCTCGCAAAGTATAGATGGTTCACAACTCAGAGTTCTTAAAGGCGGAGATGGAACTATTCAACTGTGGCTTATATGACAAGCCAAAATGGGATGAGTTGGTGTCGACATTGAATTGGCGTTGGTAAGGAAAGTGGTACTGGTTCAGGCTAGATCCGGTTGTAGAAGATGTCTTCTTCATTAAGTTCCCAAATAAAGACATGATAAAGGATGTAGTAGCTGAATCAGTCTTCAAGATCGTCGGTGCCACAACAACGGTGACTCCATGGATGGCAGAATTCGGAGAAAGACTCAGGGTGAAATCATGTTATACTTGGATTAACGTCCTGATGATGCCCTCCCACCTATGGAACAAAGCCTCCCTCGATGAGTTATTCAAGCCATTTGCTAAGGTAATCACTCTGAGTTTAGGTATGGAAAATTGTGAGAAAGTGAAGAATGCTATGGTGCTAATAGAGTTCATAGTCTGGCTAATATCCCCATGAATATGGAAGCTAGTGGAGTATTTCACTCCATGGAATAATGCCAAAGAGATCTACGATGTTTCTATTCTCCTAGCTAGAGACGAGGCAGCGGTGGCATATGATGAAGAAGGGAGAGTTCACTTGTTCACTACCAGTTCGTGGCCTCAGCCCCCAAAGTAGCCAGGGATCCAGCCCTTATGAAGGAAGAAAGAGGGGGCAAAACAACTCCAATTCAAATGACATGCAGCCTAACCAGGCACCAGAGGTCCAACCGTCGGCCAAAAACATGAGAAAGCTTCGCCGAGAAATTAAGGCGAGAGAAGCACTTATGTTTGAATTAAAAAATGAGTAATCTGTAGAGGTTGGGCAAGAAGATTCCATCCAGATCCCAGATCATGCCATCCCGGATTTGCAGTAAACTGTTAACATCAAGAATGAGGATTATTCCAAATCTGGTTCTGATTCTGTGGAGGTTGAATGGGAAGGACAGACTATGGATCTCCCAAAATCACTCTGGGCCAAAATTGCTCCTACTCTTAATCAGCGCACAGGCCCAAGTGAAGCCCACAAATCTGAGAATGATTCCTCAAGTTCAACTTCTAGGACCCGAACACTGCCCTCCAATTCAGATTTGGTGACCGACTCTCGGCCAATTCTTCTTATTTTGAGGATCAAGCTAGAATCAAAAGAAAAGCTAGCTTTGCGCAGAAGATAGCTCTCTCCATTAGGCCATTTGTGAGGCATCTGGCTAATTCCAAGAGAAAGTCTTCCAACTCCAAAAGTGGTGGTAAATCCCTTAGCTCTACTGCTTCAAAAGTTCTTCAGAATCCTTTCAAATTGCTTAATGATGATCAAGTTACCTGAAATGGCCTAGACTTTGGGTGTGGGGTCCAAGGGGCCGCATTTCATAGCGAATATTAGAAGCACGAAGGAAGCTTCTGTTGGCCGCAATGGCCAATAGAACCTACTCTCAGAGTAATCTAAGCTTGATGTTTTTTGATGTATTAGTTTATTTATCTTTTATAATGAAGATATGTACTTGGAATGTTAGAATGCTAGAATGCCCAAATAAATGTGCCCTGATCAAGGATGGTATTAGAAATATGGAGTTAATAGTTGTCTACCTTCAAGAATGCAAGCTGGTTTCTCCCTCCCCCAGAAAGTTATCTTCGATTAGGGGTTCTGTCATCAATAAATGAGTCATTCTTGACACTCTAGACACTTGCAGAGGTGTTCTAATTGATTGGAACTAGTACAATCCTGTGCAATATTGCACAAAATTTTCAAAAATGAGAAAATGGCAAAGCTTTTTTTGTTGAAAAATTCATATAATAAATGTATACAATATTGCAATATTTCCAGGTTTGATTAACGGATATGAGTCCAGTTTAAAATTTGTAAGGATAAAGAGCAAGTAGGAGGTTTGCCTCTAGCACTATTATCGAGTCGGTCGGGTCGGGTCATGCATTATCGAACCCAGACATGCTTCTCCACCGGTCCAAATATTGGACCCAGACCCGACCCATGAAAACTGGTTCCGAGCCCTGTTAAAAAGATGCTAGCCATCAGGTCCGGGTAGCGGCGAGCGGGTGGTGTTGGGAAAGAGAGGGAGGTTGGGTCTGCTGCTTCAACTAGTCCTGACCTGAAAATATGAAGGAGTCCCTATTTTAGGACCCGAACCCTACCCGCAATAGACCAAGTGTAACACCCCAAATTCCAAATAAGACTGAATTCGAAGTTCCACAGGATCTTTACACTTCACTTCGTACAATTTTACAAGGAATTTAAAACTTTTATTACAACAGAGTCTTTTACATCAACACGCAACGGAATAAATAAAATACAACAACGATAAATGTACAATTGTAACAACATTAACATTTAAATAATCATCAGCAACAAATTCATCTTTATATCTTCTTGTAAACTCCAAGTCCTGCATATAAAACTGTGGGCACGTCAGTTGCTTACAACCGACGAAATATTATACACAGCCATCCTCGCTATGCCGACAGTACAACGATTCTTAAATACATTAACAAACCACAAACTTGATCACAAACAAAGCTAAAGGTGGACTATCCTATTGATGTCGTGAGTGTTGTGCACTTAATCCTTAATGCAGATATTTATATTAAATGACACTAATGTCCACTTGTTTAGATTCTATGCATCCCATACTACATAGGTCCGAGGGCAAGCCCTTAATGGTTCTTCATCTTGTAGGATTCAATCCCTCGCTATGACTTAAACAACTACAGTAACTACGGTAAGTATCCTAGATATTCTATGAGTTACGAGCCCATGTCCAGACATCCTGGAGGGGAATCCTACATCGTGAAATGACGCATCATGCAGAGCCTATGGACAATTTAGCCTCCGTCATGAAACGATGACACCACCCGTAGTCACCAAACACCCCACAAGCGTCACCACGGTCCCGATAATTCCGGAGTAGTATCCACGCCATGACATGACTCATCAGATCTAACTTGTGTAGTTTTCCACAGACGACGCCAATCTGTTACTGTTTATTTTGGTGTGGGAGCAAACAGATAGTGATTTCTTATTTAATCGAAACTACTAAAAATCTGACATTTCATCTTTGCCGTGAAATGCGGTTAGAGCTCCTGAGATTGAATCTGGATCGTTGATTGACCACCGTGGTCTGAATCCGACGGTTGCCGACGCGGCCGATGGACCTGCAAAAAAGCCTGAAACATCAGGGTTTGGCCCCGGTGACAGACCCTCCGACGCTCAAGTTAGAACCAGAAAGAGAAAGAGAGTTTGAGAGAGAAACTGGTGATTTGTTCATTACCTTCTGACGGGGGGGGGGGGGGGGGGGGGGGGGGGGGGGGGGAGGGGTATTTATAGGTCTGAGAAACAATTTAGGAGATTGAGATCTATCTGTTAGATCGATATGAATTTATTATCTCATTTATGTTTCTCCCCCTCAAAAAATAAGTTCTCTTGTTAGGGGATAAAAGATTTGACTCCCAGCCTTCATGGGCTAGGTGTCTCTCCTAGTGGACCTTGTCTATCACTTTTTATGAGCTTGAAAGAAGCCCATGTCTTGTAGATAAGCCTGGAGAACGACCCTGATTTGTTGCGATTTTCACCATCATCACAGACTACATCAAGTTTCACGAGTTATTGGACAGTACTCTGCTTTCTATTTATGGCTTCTTTCTGTTATGAACTTGAATTTGAGAATTATTCGGTGTTGTGTAATTCTTCCTACATCGTGTTGCATCTTTGTTAAACACGTATCGGATTATTTGCTCTGCTGCTTCTTTCTGTAAAACCCTGTGAACTGAACTTTTTTTTTTTTTTTTTTTAATTTTTAATGTTATTGGCTGGAGCTATTTTCTGAGATCTTTTCTTATTATAACAAAGAAAATTTTGCTTTGGGATGTATTCGCCTTTCATCGAGAAGAGGCGAATACGAACCCGTCTTTCTGATAAAGAGTTTAAGAACAAAGAACTCGTTGAATAAATTATCCATGGGTGTCAAAAAATTTCGCATTTGAACCAAATCCCACCGACTAACAGCTATTGCAGTACACATATTAACAAAAAAAATTTTTTTTTGCCTGCCATCATAATAAGCACGTACACTAATAATTTTAAAAAGATAAAACATTACAAATCCCCAGCTCCCTTATTTCCACTGTAGTAGCTCTCATTCTTCGATGTCATAGTAATGCTTGATTGCTGCCCCACAAAGCACAGCCAGTGTCAAGGCCTGTCCATGAATCCTGATACAATACATTAAAAGATCAAATATATGAAATCAAAGTTCCACACTACAGATTGAAAAGCTGACGATCGGTATGATATGATGATATGCTACCTTGCATGTATCAACCGAAGGCTCGGCTTAAGAAGGCTTCGCTTAGCATTGTAAGCTAAAGAAGCTCCGACAGTTGACGCCCACAGTGCTCCTGAGAAACGATAAATTTTATTTTAAGAAAATGTACTTATTACTTATACAGATAGTAGAGTAGTACAGATGCTTACCGATGCTCGTGAGTTTGTGATTCGAGACCCAGGATTGCACAGAGCTCATTCTGAGAAGTTAAAAGAGAGAACAAATTAAGGAATAGCTGCTTGTAGAGGAGAAAGAGAGTGAGCTGTTGTAGGTTTTGAGTGAAATGGGGTTGAGAGGAGGAATATATAGGGATGAGGATGAGGATGAGGAGCCCATGGTATATATAGGGATGTATAAAACTGGGGACCAAATAGAAACTAGCTGCAGGTTGCATTCTGTTTCAGTTCAGCTCCAATGTGCTGCTTTATCGGAATCAGGGTGTTGAAGGAATATATGTAGAAACAGTTACAATAGCTTTTGTTTACATTAGGTGAGACTTTAATTGCTGAATACCACTACCTGCTGTTGGATTCTGCTGCTGGGTTTGTCTCTGAGTAAAATTGTAATGCAACAACATATTCCCTTTTTTTAAAAAAAAAATAGTTAACAAGTAAATAAGCTTATGCATATCATACAAAAAAGGAGTACACCAGTTCGGATCACTTGGGGATCCACTAAAATCTTTTCAAAATAGCGTTTGATTCCTTACATTTACAGGTGCAAATTGCAGTTGAAAGTTGGAATTTAAGATTTCCTCTTAAAATTTCTTTTGACTCCGTTAATCTAAAATTCATCCAAGTTTTCGGGAAAAAAATGATTGCTGCAATTAAGAGTATATATTAAAAAATATGTGATATTATGGTAACCAAAACTGATTTCGGCCAACCAAAACTGGATCGCCCGAAATCTTTAACCATGGGCCAAAAAATGTAAAGTGAGGATACAGGGAAAGATAATAATTAAATAATTATGAAGCTCAAAGTTTAAACAGCCATACATTAAGCATATAGACCAGATAGTAGAGACTATTCTTAACCATTGTGGCAGCCTACGAATTTCTGTCTTTTCATTCAAATCCAACCATACTGACTCTCTTTGTCTTCGTTTTTCTTTGCTTTCTCAATATTTTCTTTCCAAGTTTTCCATGCTTCCCTCACTTCATTCAACTCCGACTCTGGAATGTTTGTGTGTTTATCCAAGTTCTCAATCCATTCCATCCACGGATATTTGGATGGATCCATGAATTTAGAAACCTGAGGCAAAAGCACAGAGGAAAAGAACTCATCGACATGCTTCTGAATATCTTTGGACTCTACTATTCTTTGCATTTCAGGTCGGTTCATTTTCCCAGGGCGGTTTCGGATTGCGAAGCTGTTGGATTTGAGAATTAGGACTTCAGATGGAGCGAGAGGTAGAACAATGCGAGAAAACTTTGAAACCGACAGCTCTATTATGTCACGTGGTAACAATTTCCGCTTCACTGCCACAGCAGTTCCAACCATTTTCCTAATCTGTGACAATGTAAATATTCATTGCCTTTAGGGTTAGAGTTTGCGACAAACAAGTCAAATAACTGGAAACCCAAACTAGACAAACTAGACGCAAGTGAGTATCTATTAAATGTCTAAATATATAGATGTAACATTTGATGGCATAGGAGTGCAAATGAAACAGATAAAGCATTGACAAATTCTTAATTGATCAAATCCACTGGACACATGAATGTGGATATTGCATATTGAACTCAGTTACCATATTTTATTCAAACAAATTTTGAATAAGAATTAACTAATTATTTGAATGAAAAAAAAATTTTTTTAAATGAGTTTAATATTGTGCATTATTTGATTATTCAGTTGATGGAATATAGTATATCCCAGCACTATCCCATTCTCATATCAATAAAGATGATGGCTAATCCAAGCAACGGATACGGAGATGAAGTTGAATCCAATGATTCCAATTATTTGTTCCATGATCGCACCTCTGGCTAAAATTGAACTACTATCCTTTCTGAAGACTACATATCCACAACCTGCTAATGGTGTAAAGCCTACAATTCTGATGCTATTGAGCAAACAAATGCAACATGTAATGCAGCCAGTGATCAAGTATCTCCTTTCAAAGCATTTCAGAATTTATGTGAGCAGGAAATTGATGGGAAATAGATGATTCAAACTAATGTTTCATAGAATAGCGTGTAAAGTTGTGTCAAGAAAGTAGCAACAGAAATCTTCTATATATATATATATATATATATATATATATATATATATATATACTAGTAAATTACACATGCGCTGCACGTTTTAATAATTTCAAAAAATCAAAATAAAAACTCTGACGTAGGAAGGATTTAAACTGGAAACCTCTTTTATATTAGTTATGTACATGCGTTGCACATGTTGGTAGAATGACAAAATGACAACTAACACTAAGGCCTTCTCCCATTATAATATACTAGTAATTTACATGTGCGATGCACGTCTTAATAAATATAGTTTTTTTAAATTAAAAATTTAGATGTAGTGTGGGTTTAAACCTAATACCTCTTTTATAATAGTTATGCATGTGTGTTGCACGTGTTGGTATATTTACAAATTTACAAATGACACTAAGGCCTTCTCCCATTATATATATATATATATAGAAACATGAACTTTTATACCCCAATTTATAATTATTTTTCAACATATACTAATGAAAACATGGACTTTTATTTACAACTAATTATTGTCATACTATTCAAACTTGAGCTATATAATTGTTGATTTACTGTTTACAAGGCTTTTCATATGCTGTAAGGTTCTGAAGACGTGTCGTAGGCTCGTGCCCACGGGCAAATCTAGTCTTACATAAATTAGAATGAGTAATGAGAAAAATATTGAAACTTTATATATATTTGAGGCTATATTTACTTTTAAATCCAAAGGTACTAAATTATACATAAATATGGTAATTTTATAACCCTTTTACCGTCTACATATATATATTTGTTCCTCTCAGTTTCAAGCTAAAGTTGTTTAACTTATTATAAACAAGGAGAGATTGTTACAGAATGGTGGAGGTACTTTCATAACTTGTATCATTAGAAAACTGAAGGCAGAACCAAATATTCAAAGAATCGTGCTGAGAACTATATGCTATCATGAAATTTCAGGCCAAAGGTAAAGATGCCTTGATATAACCTAACCTAATGAGTTAGGAAGTTTTAAGGGGTCATGATTCGCTATGGTTATTGCGTTCATTTCTTCTTTTTGGGGTGGCTTCAAACAGAATCAATAATAAGATTTACATAATGGCATTGCAGAGGGAGTACTTCAGCAAATGTGATGAAGAAATTTTTTGGTTAGAAAAAACAATTTCACTATATGTCAAGTAGCACATGGGAGCTACTTAGTAAGACAACCGATGGAGAGGTGGGGCAACGCAAAGGGATCTAAATTACTTTTTGTAAACCTAAGCAAAGAGATATCCAATAATCACCATGTATATTCCCAACCATATATAACATTACTTAAAAACTTGGCAGTCTTGGCACATCAAATTAAAACTACCAAAAAACGTTAACGAGGAGATGTAAATACCCAGTTAGTAGTATATGCACAACCGCCTAATTTCACTTATTAGATCTTGTTATATTATGAGCAATCACAAAGAGCATATATTTTCTTCAGTTATTATTGGTTTATGTTTGCTGCTACTCTTACTTGGGTTGAACACCAACGTGTACAAAACACACATGCACAGATATAGTGATAAAGAGAATTACTTCAAAAAAAAAGGTCTGGTTATAACAAGCAAGTAAATTAAACAAATTGCCAGTGTTACAAAAAATTGAGTTGTACCTTGTAAAGATAACTTTCTGTAGAATCACACCCTGTATTATGGTTTTGATGTTTAACTAATTGCATAATTAATGTATCTAATGAGTTTATTATGTGTGTAGGTAATATTGCAAAGTATAGATGATAAAGTTTGAGGTTGGATGGAATTGTGCTACAAACGTCAAATCTAAAGAAGGATGGATGGAACTCAAGTCTCACCGCTCCCAAACTCAACATAAAGTATCAAATAGATATGCAACAGCTTTAAATAATATATTCCAACACTTGAAGTGGAGATTCAAGCAATATGTGGAAATTCAAGCCAAAAGTGAAGTATCGAGCAAAGACAAAGACTTATGCTAGCTCCATCAAAATTGAGCTCAGACCTTGACAACATCAACAAGAAGTAATACCATTAAAGCATAGAAATCAATAATCCCTTTTTTCAAATGTGCAGAACAGTGAAAACATAATAGATAGTTACACAAAAATATTATAATCATTAAGAGAGAAAAAACGCAGGGTAAAATCAAATTACAGAAGAAACACAAACATTATAGGGCTGTTACGTACTTGGTGTAGCATGAAGGATTCCCCGCAAATAGACAGTTCAATATAATTGAACCCTGATGACTTCTCAAGCTTTCCAGAAGAGCAATGAAAGATTTTTCTGAAGTGGGATGCACTGATTCTATCCATTTCATCGGGTTCATGAAGCCACCTTGCAAGAACTACATGAGAATCTGGATCCCTGGGTTCATTCCTTTTACTTCTAGAAGAGTTATAGTCCAAAGGTTCTAAATCTTCATCTGATACAAACTCATCATCATTTCCTACAATCAGAGACAACTTATCCTTATACATTCTAGTTCTTTTGACATTGTGGGTTCTCCCAGTCAGGTTTGTCCTATATTTGGAACGAATTGTGTAATTATGAAAAGCATGATCTCCCTGCGGGAGAAAAGAACAATTACAATAGTCAATATGGATGGTAGTTGCATTAATAAGGTAACGAACGGCGATGGTGGATTCATGAAAAAGGAAAATATTCAGACTGATATGTATTCAGCATATGCCAGGTTGCTATTGCACATACTTTGAAGTAACCAAGTTTTGAGAACTCAGCTTTAGCTTAGGATTTGTTCCCAATAAAAGTATTAGTTTCACCAGATTCAACTCTGATATAATTTTTAAACAATGATTTCAATACTGACCGAGACCAAGACAACACCACGAGTCATCACAATTTTTGCTTTGCTGATGCCTGGTGGCCAAGATGAACATGGAAATAGATCCAAAAAATTTCAATATTAATCAGACGAACATCTAGATTGGAGAATATGATGTTGCTACACACGAATGGAATAGCATGAGAGAGAGAGAGAGCAAGCAGCAGCAGCAATAACAGAGATTCAATTATTGTTTCTTTGACAGAATCATATTTGTCCAACAGAAGTAATATCCCTCATTCTTAGGAAGTTAAACACAACATCACAATGAATTTATGGGTTGGGTTCAAGTCATACATGTAAAACCCGAACCATAGCAATGAATTTTTATTGTGAATCAGGTTATGTAATGAATTACTTATACAGATCCTGTTGCTAGCTAAAGCCTACGCAAATATTAAAATTATGCATTTGGTAACCCTAAGTCTAGCTTTCAAAGAGAAACTAAAGGTGACAAAGAGGAAAAAACAGGTGGCAGGAGGGATCCAGCGGCAACAAGAATGAAACTATATTACGAAGTTGGTATTCCAACCATGGTAAGGTTTGGAATACGTTAAGACAATGACATGCACCAGCCACGCCAATGCGGACACTGACGCACTAGCCATGTCAGGTCAGAATTTTGCCTGCAAATACTTCCAACACATCCATATTGTAGATAAATGATAAGCTTATACCTGATACAGAATAGAGTTTCCAAACCATGGTTCCACCATTTTCTCTGTTTTGGTTTCAATTTTTACCATTGCTTAGAGTTTCACTAGAGCTGCAGACCAGTTTGACATAACAATTCTGCTAGATTGTACGCAACGGTCTTGTAAATCTTCTTCTCTTTGAACCCGACATACCCAACCTAGGATAAGAGGGTTTATCGAGATTTGAAACCCACCAAAAATTTATCACTTTGGAATTTGGATTACTACTTCCTCAAAAACCCGCCCGACAAAAAACGACCACCAATAGAACTATTGACCAACCAAGAATCATACAAAAACTAAAACTGCCCACAATACAAATATTAAAGAAATGATTTTCCATAAACCAATGTAGAAACTTTTTTGGCATACATAGGCAAATATAAATATCTCAAAAGAACACCATACATTTAAACAATTCAATATTCATGTAGTTTCTTTCTGCAGAGTGCAGAAACGTTTTATTATAATCCACCTAAACTCACCTGGCAGAAGAAAATCTCATCCGAGCCCAATGTTCACCTCGAGAGCGGGCTTTAGATTTCTTTAAAACACACGTGCAGTCTCAAATTGCGCAATTTTTTTCTCAAGGGATTGGGTAGCCCGGCTTTAGATTTCTTTAAACAATTAATTGGTTTGATGGATTTTCAAGAATTGAATTAAGTTTAACAAGCCCAATTAATAATTCAGTTTTATCAATCAATAATTAAATCTCTAAGCATTCTTAGCAAGTAAAAGATGCAATATCAATATGTAATCTAATTAGCAAGTAGAAATTCTGACTCTCAATATTTATTGACGACAGATAAATTAAATAATATAATAAAGATGATAAGGCTTATTTGAAAAGTGGAAAGAGTATACCGGGAGTTCGAAGAACAGTTGTGACAATCAAGGAAGAAGCTACTGTTGGAGTTGCGATGCTGGTGGTCGACGGGGGACAATCAAGGAAGTAGAAGTTCCGGGATGCTGGTGGTCGACGATGGCGGCAACCAAGGAGAGGTGGCGGAGGCGGTCGACGGGGGACCGTCGGAAAATCGACCGGAAAAAGAGGAGGGCGCTGGGCTGTGCTGGCGTGGGTGGGTGCTGCACGGGGTCACGAAGATGGGGGCGGTGGAAGTTGCGATGGTGATGTACAGTGGAGATGGGGGGCGTCGAAGGTGATGGCGGCGCGGGGTTGGGTTGATGGAGGCGGACGGGAAGTCGAAAGGGGGAGTCGGGGTAGGGGAGGACGATGGCGAGGGTAATGGGCGGGCGGATTTGGTGGCAGCGGTGGTCGAAGGCGGTGAGGAGGGTTGGGTTTGGTCAGGAGTTGGAGGAAGAAGAAGAAGGATTAGGGTTTTGGATTTGGGGATTAGAATTTTGATTTAATTGATTTGGGGATTTGGGGTAGTTTTAGAGTTTATCACAAACCCTAAGAGTTTATTAGAATTTATCAAAAACCCTAATAATTAAATCTCAATTGTATCACACAAAAAGAGAGATGAAAAGCAAAACTCAACACAATAATTTTTTTAATCAAGAATAGCACAACTTCTTATTGATCTCAAGGCCTATATATAGGCTCAAAACAAATCTTGATACAAATCTCAAAATATTCTAAAATCTCAGAAATATTCTAATGCATAAAAGAAATATTACATATGGCTATAATTGCCAAAAACAAATATGGTACTGAAATAAAATACTAGACTAAACAGAATAGATGACCTCATCATTCTCTCCGGGTAGGAGATAGCTCAACCCAGTCGAGTCAAAACCAGTGATCCTGTCATGGTGCTCCAAAAGATCTGGATCCAGTTGCGGAAGCTCTTCACGATCACTGCAGTGTCATCCAACTTCGGCTTGTTCTTCCACCTTACCAAATACTTGTGCATACCACCATCTCTTGTAGAGATTATCTGATCATCTAAAATATTATTCAATTCTTTTATCGGTGGATAAATAGTATCAGGTAGAGGGGTAAATGTGGGAATCTCACCATTAGGCTGCAGGATAGGCTCATCTATAAGAAAATTTCTAGGGTTGAATTTTGAGCCTTCATAGAGTAGTAGGTCCTCAATATTGAAAGTCTTACTTATGCCAAAGTCTTCAGGAAGGTCAACGACATAGGTATTATCATTTGATTGTACGAAGAATCTTAAATGGGCCTGCAACACGTATATTCATGTTCTTAACGGATCCAGCTGGAAACCGTTCCGGATAAATCCGAATCATCACTTCGTCACCAACATCAAGAGTTTTAAATTTCCTTCTTGTATCTTTTATTAACGTGTAGTTGAAATTATTCTCATTAATTTTCTTGAAAATTTCTTTATGAAAATCATGAATGCAGAATGCAAATGTGGATGCAGACTCTGTAACTCTGTGATAATCTAACACAGGGGTAAAATCTATGGGTTGCCAAGTGACTTGGGAAAGGATGGGTGACTCAGGTACACTCAATGGAGGTGACTGAACAGACTGAATACAATTGAGAGACTGGTCATCCTCTTCTTCACCGAAGTCATCGCCTTCAATAGGCTCATAGGAAAACTCATTGTGAGAATTATCAATGATGACAGCGGTACCCTTTACTATATTGATCCTACTGGGGTTGGGACAATTGCTAGCAACATGATCGTATCCCTTACATTTATAGCACTTAGTGAGAGGGTCAATCTTAGAGTAGTCTCTTTCGGTGTTCTTATCCTTATGTTCATCTCTATGTGAATTGAAATTTGAATTAGGTTTGCTGGGATAAGATTTGTTGGGGTGCTGAGAGGGAGGCTTAGGCCTAGACGGATCAGTAGAGGTCATTCTAGAGGAGTAATATCTCGAATCGCTGGACTTAGAATGAGAACTAGCTTTAAAGAAATCCATATCGAGGACAAGGGCATAGGCTGCCGCTAGTGAGTCCACATTTCTATGAATTAGCTCGTTCCTAAGGTCGGCTCATAGTCCAGCTCTGAACCTAGAGAGAGTTTGTTCTTCACTCTCTTTACCTAAAGCATTGCACCGAATAAAAAAGTTATCAAACTTATCAACATATTCTTGTGTGGATTTACTTCCTTGATAAAGTTGGTTCCACGAATCTAGCAATCGGGTGTGGAACGATAACGGTACATCTCTCTCGGTGGGCTTCTCTTTCATGGCTTCCCAAGTGGCCATGGATGCCAGGCCTCGGCCTCTGCGGGCGTGTTCAAAATTGGTCCAGTGTTGTTGAGCTTTCTCAGTCAATTTCATAGTGGAAAATTTAACTTTCAGGACTTCGCTCATGACAAACCACACAAAGTAGTGGTCCATCGTACGGATCCAATCAAGATAAACTTTGAATTCCATGTGGCCTTCAAAATGGGGAACGTCAGCCTTAACGTTCTTCTTATATTGTTCGTCAGGATCACGTTCTTGACGTCAATCGTCACGAAGATTCCCTTGAATGACCTGATGATTAGCATGAAGCTCAGAGACAACAATTTGATTTACTTCCGCTTTCTCAAGCCTCTGATTGATATTGGCAAGAACTGCTTGAATAGCAGCTAGGGTAGCGAAAATATCAGAGTTGTCCATCTCAGTTCAGGGAGGTCTAGGATTCCTAATTGAGTGGTCAGGAAGGGAGAAGAAAGGCTCTTCGGAGTTTGTAGTGGTGCTGCGAAGACGCATTCACCAAAAGTAAGAAACTAGGGGTCGTGTATATGCTGAAATTTAAAAGAAAAACGTGTCCTAAATGCAATAAAGTTTTTTTTTTAAATAATCTGAAGTGATCTAAAAGAACGAAAGAAAATAAAATTAAAGACTTTAGACAATCCTAAATGAATGCAAAATTTTAAGACTAAATGATGCAAGAACTAGGGTTTCAAGAACCTTCGCTAAGATACCAAAATGATGTAAAATGTAATCCTAAATAAAGAATTTCCAAGAATCTTAAAGGATTAATTTTACCAATATGTGGTGCGGATTAAAAATAGAATTTTAAACAATTAACCGGTTTGATGGATTTTCAAGAATTGAATTAAGTTTAACAAGCCCAATTAATAATTCAGTTCTAACAATCAATAATTAAATCTGTAAGCGGTCTTAGCAAGTAAAGTATGCAATATCGATATGTACTCTAATTAGCAAGTAAAAACGCTGACTCTCAATATTTGTTGACGACAGATAAATTAAATAATATAATAGAGATGATAAGGCAATATATCACAAATATTTGAAAAGTGGAAAGAGTATACCAGGAGTTCGAAGATCAGTTGCAATAATCAAGGAAGAAGCTACTGTTGGAATTGCGAAGCTGGATCCGCATAGTAGAAGTTCGGGGATGCTGGTGGTCGACGTTGGCGGCAGCCAAGGGGAGGTGGCGGCGGCGATCAACGGGGGACCGTCGGAAAATCGACCGAAAGAGGAGGGCGCTGGGCTGTGCTGGTGTGGGTGGGTGCTGCACAGGGTCGCGAAGATGGGGGCAGTGGAAGTTGCGGTGGTGATGTACAATCGTGATGGCGGCACGAGGTTGGGTTGACAGAGGCAGACGGAAAGTCGAAAAGGGGAGTCGGGGTAGGGGAGGACGACGGCAAGAGTAATGGGCGAGCTGATTTGGTGGCAGCGGTGGTCGAAGGCGATGAGGAGGGTTGGGTTTGGTCGGGAGTTGGAGGACGAAGAAGAAGGAATAGGGTTTTGGATTTGGGGATTATGATTTTGATTTAATTGATTTGGGAATTTGAGGTAGTTTTAGAGTTTATCACAAACCCTAAGAATTTATTAGGATTTATCACAAACCCTAATAATTAGATCTCAATTGTATCACACAAAAAGAGAGATGAAGAGCAAAACTCAACACAATAATTTTTTTAATCAAAAATAGCATAACTTCTTATTAATCTCAAGGCCTATATATAGGCTCAAAACAAATCTTAATACAAATCTCAAAATATTCTAAAATCTCAAAAATATTCAAATGCATAAAAGAAAGATTACATATAGCTATAATTGTCAAAAACAAATATGGTACTGAAATAAAATACTAGACTAAACAGAATAGATGTCCTCATCATGACCTCTCCCAAATATATATATGAAGCAAACCTGCATGTACAATAATAAAAATGTTTATGAAACCACTCATTTTCTTTGTGTATATATATAGTGTGCTATCTTGCAAGTTCTCACAAATATTCATAGATTTCTTGCAATGGAAACTTGATGTAGCAACAATCTTGCATAAAGGTAATATGAAAGTTTCTACTTTCTTCCTTTCTTTTTCATTTGATTTCTTTGTTTCCTCTTTTTTCTTTTGATTACACCTCTTTCAAATTTGACAAAGTTTCGGGGTTGGATCGGACTGAATAACCTGAATCACCTGATCTGTGTTGCATCAAGGCCGAACCCCACTTTGGATCGCTGATCCCGGATTTTGAAGAAGGATGAGATCACCCCCCCTCCAAAACTGACTCGAATCGGCCCCGGATCGGATTGGGATTGGTGACAGCAACTACTTCCACAATCTAGTCTAGACTAAATCACAGACTAACTATATGGCTTATTTTGTACTTGGCCAACGTAAGTCAGAAGATCTACATGTGAGAAGCATAAACAGTCAGAGATTCTTTTCAATAGAATTATGGGCATGAACTGTCAAAATGGTTACAAATCTTACTATTTAAATGTATCAAACACGAAGATCATCAACGAAGGACCAAACAATCAAGGCATGTGGATTTCATTCTTTCTGTAAGCACTAACCATGACGGCTAAACTGCAAGGTTTGCACCCCATCCCCAGGTGTGAACATATTATCAAATTACTAACTGTTGGGTTGCTTAGACACATAGAGAACATAGATGAGTGCTCAAGGTTAAAGATGTGTGCACTAAAGATGTGGCATATTTTCATAGCCTTTTGTATCCCCAAGGCATTGGGTGGTTCAATGAGAAAGTGCCAGATCAGGTAGTGGAGCACGTGCATGAATGGAAGCCGTCCATAGCAGTATTCTTACCTCAAAACTTTTCAGTATATCATTGAACTCTAACAGATGGGATTCAACTTCTGCAAAGCTACAGTCACTTTTGATGCCTATAATTTCAGCAGGGAGGAGATACGAGTACATCCGGATAGTACATTCCCTTCTTGCATCAAAGCTCCTGAAAATAAAATTAGAAAAATCAAATGTTAAAATCAATTCACCCTCGAAGAAGAGATGAAAACATACTTCTGATTCAATTCTCTACAGTACAGATCATACGCATTAAAGGATAGGTTAAATGAAGGATCTTATGATTCTTATTTACGGCAAGATGGGTTCAGAATCACTCTTTTAAATTGATAGTGGTAAAAATCACAGCCGTACAATTCCAGCACAGACTTCTACAGTCAGTCAGATTAACATAACAGTAACAGGCCTCTTTAACAGGCACGGGCCTTCTTCAGGCTCATTAACAAGACATGGACCGCTTTCAAACCCATTAAAAGTGATTGGGTTCACCAAGAGAGAGACCCGGCCCATGAGGGTTGTAAGTCAAATCTCTTGTACCCATCAAAAGAGTAACCGATTCTATCTCTTAAGTGAGGGAATCAAAAGGAGATAACAGATTCATATCAATCTCCTAACTGTTTCTCATGCCTATAAATACCCTTCCCCCTCCTTCAGTTAGAAGGTAATCGGAAATTTCTCTCTCAAACTCTCTTTCTCTGGTTCTGAATTGAGCATCGAACGGTTTGTCGTCGGAGCCAACCCCGGTGTTTCAGGTTTTTTGTAGGTCCATTGGCCGCGTCAGCAACCGTCAAATTCAGATCAAGGTGCTCTTTCAACGATCCAAATCCAACCTCAGGAGCTTTAACAACTTTTTATGGCAACGAACAAAGGTTAGATCTTTAATAGTTTCCTTAAAAATATAAACTCACTATCTCTTTGCTCTCACACCAAAATAAGCTGCTAATATTAAGCTACCACTTTAAATATCAAATGCTTGGGCATGCAGCTGTGCTTCTATTTTTCTCTATGGAAAGCAATTGTAGTAGAAAATGATACAACTGATGGAAGTATGTGTTGTATGTATATTAACGAAATGTATACCTATTTATAATCAGCCCAAGGTAACAACAATCCCAAAATTTTGAAATCATAAAATGAAAAGGGGAAAAGTACTGCTTCTACTGGTAGAAGTCACTGAAATGAGGCAATATAATTATGATAAGAGTAGGCTCCCTAAGTTTGCACTTTAAGGGTGTGTGGATGCATGTGAACAACTGCACTATTACTATTGTTGCATGCAAGTTGAATTGAACAAAAGAACGGTTGCAAGTAGAGGAGGGGATGTTTGGGGAGGTGACTGACTAATATGTGGTGATGGTGGCCAACCCAAGTGTTCTGAAATAGCCGAGGCCACACGGGGTGGCTGCAATAGGGGCAGAAAGGAGCAAAGTATGAGCATCCTGCAACTCCGACTTCAACTCGATGTGTTTGCACCTTCAACAGCAGTTACATGATGATTTGCACCCTTGAAAAGTAACAGCATTTGACCTAGCAACGCAACAGGATTTGCAATGCCTCGAATTGCATATTAGGAAAGAACCACTTATTAGATGAGAGATACAATGATGGTGGCGTGCCACTTCTCTAAAATTGGGGCATGGTGCGTGCCCAAAGTCAGTATGTAGCATGAACCATAATATGATACTTGATTTCATTACTAGAAATCTGATTTCTTTCTAATCCTTCTAACTAATCCAACCCCCCCCCCCCCCCCTTTCACAGGCATGCATACACACACACAAGAACTTATACCACTTATGCGTGTACAAGAGTTGAGGTAGGCTACTCTCAATTGACCATCCATTTGATGACCCACACTGTTAGATATTGTGACCAACCCTACTGATAGACCAAAATTCAGAAGTTGTGGTAAGGGTGAGGGTTTAATATTTATAGTCTAATACGCCCCCATAGGTTGAGGGCTATCTATGTGGGCCAAGATCTTGGACTATACGCAACGGGATTCTTTTTTTTAATCAACATTTAAATTATGTAGTCAGTGGGATTCGAACCTAGGTTGCTCTCATACTATGTGAAAGACCCTACCAATAGACCAAAACTCTAAAGTTGTGGTAAGAATGAGGTTTTAATATTTATATTCTAATAGATATCATCTACATTCTAACCAAAAACAATTACTCATAAAGTTCTGATGAGTTTTACCTTCCATCCAAAGAATTACGCAGTTTATGATTATCTATGAGAAGTCCATTTGTCATCTAATTGATGGGTAAATTTTGATGTACTTTTAAATATTTATGCAAAATTGACACGCCTAAGGTTGGTTATATCCCAAGTGGCCATCTTACCGGAATGCCAAAAAATAATAGTGTTCATTTTTAACGAATCAATTATCTGATTGACACGAGATAGAGATCACCAAATGAAAAAATGGTCTATAACTTCATCATGAGAATAACATTACACCAAAGCAACACTAGTAGTACTATAATATCGTGGTTGAAGCATCATGCCACTGGCTGAGAAAACACATCTACTCATACACGAATGCACAAAATCTCAATACATATCTGTCTCGGACATGGGACCCAATTTGAATATCAAAATTCTACATGATCGTTCAAGACCAGCTAAAGCAAATACTTCAATCGAGTTTTGGATCAAGCCGCATCAAAAGTTATACAATATAGGTGAAATTTATTTATGTAGTTGCAAACTTGAAAACATATCAGTATCTATTAACATTGTCAGGTGTGCATTTGCAGGCAATCAAAAGCATGTAGCATGGAATGGGAATCTTAATCTTATGGTAAAACCAAGTTGGCCGTCTGCCTATCTTCACTGGATGCTCATTCTGTTCTGTTTGCATGCATTCCTTGCTGATAAATCATAGCACATATAGGTGTATAGGACTCATTTATGCAGTTAGACAATGTTTTTGCTAATTATGTACCAATTAAAAGCATTGAAGTTTGCCTCCCATCCTCCATATTTCTCGCATTATCTAACCAACCCATGAGTGAAAACCATCTAATTAAAAGTTGAATCTCCATTCTATCTTTAGATCCTACTTTAGAGCAAATGCCTGACATGTTCCTTCACCCATCTCAATAATATTATGCCAGACTAATTTAACTACCAAGTAATCAATGTTCAGTAACAATTGACATTAAAGTTACTTGTGAATCAGACATTTCATTTTACATGCCACATTTTCTTCCATTTGTAGTTATGCAATAAATTTTGAAAATTATTTAGAGCATGGTATTATAATTTTGTACATTAAAAAGATAAGTTGTCAAGCACTTGTAGTGCAAGTGGCAAGGCTTCTCATTATAAAGTGAGAGGTTACATCTCATTATAAAGTGAGAGGTTACAGGTTCGATTCCGGCATTAGACGAAATTAATTGGGAATGTTGGAAAAATCCATCTCTCCTCAATGCGGGCGGCTACGGGGAAAAAGAGGAAAAATGTTTTCTTGACATTTTTATATAGATATTGGTACACTGTTGATGTTTCGCATTGCCATTGCATACAACCATGACCAGAATCTACATAACTAATTTTCCTTCAATCTTCTTTGACATGATAGCTCATCACTACTAACCTCAGTATTAGTTTAATCGAACAATTAAAACACATGTTCCGGCAAGCTATTGTCAGTTTTTTCATGACTAGGTTTGAATTAATTTTATATTTTATGATATTTCCTTCGATCCTTCCAGGCATGGAAATCACTTGTATGCTGGAGTAGATTGTAGGTGTCAAATATGTGAGGAAAAATTTTCGTACCATCTTCAACATATTTATTACTTGTATGTCGGTTACCAAACTATTACTAACATTACTATTTCACAAGGCATAAGATTAAATGTAAGTTTTCTTTTTTGCTTTGCATATCAGTAATGAATAACTAAATTCTAAATTCTAACATAAAATTGTCTCACCTTTGGGAAGGTAAAATGCTAAAGACCTTGACATTGGTAGGCAGGTTAGAATTAACATAACTTGCAAGGACGATACCACTAGGATCCTCCTTCCATGCAAATTCTGGGATCTCCATTTTTAATGAAATCATTGTCGCCAAAGAATGGACCTAAAATGTTCCACAAAAAATTTAACAAGAAACAGTCATATTCTCGTGATATAAACATGAGATGAGTAATTTAAAGTCAACTTCAATAAGCCAGGTTAGTTTTCCCGTGTATGAGTCAGATATGATAAACAGACAGGTTAGTTTTTCCTTGTTTGAGTCAGACATGATAAACTGCATCATGGGCATGATTTGCGAAAAGAACTTGGAAAGAACATCTAGCATACTAACATAATGAGGAAAGGGAGCCTCATACGTATAGGAGGAAAATTTCCTCATATAAAGTAGTTGTACAAACAAGGTTGGACCCTATATGGACGATACACACTGTTCATCATGTTTTTTATGTCGTACGACGCATGTGTACAAAACATAAAATGGTTCGAAGGCTTCTTACACATGCATCGGATGGTGCCAATTTGTTATATTATTGAAAAACCGTTCGTTTTGTAACCACCTGAAACATGAACAAGCATCTAAACTTAATATTCCTTACACATAGATATAAAGTCATGTAAAACAGCAGGATCAGTGCAGGCTGTTCATGATGGGTCCCATCGAGTGATTATAATCACTCTATATGAGGAAATCAGCACATATAAGTATAAGGTTCCCTTTAACATAATAGAAACCTAAAGTGTACTATTAAAAAGGCAGAAGGTTTTAAATAAAAAAATTATGCTCAGACAGAAAATCTTGAATATTAATATGGTATGAAGCTCATAATAATACTACTTTTAGATAGTTGACCATGTAAACCAATGTTGTCAAACCAAAAAAGATTCCACCATGCAAAAGAATTGGTAAGATGCTAATATCTTTGTGATCATGCCTTACACATCAATAACTCTATCAATGAAGAAATGCATATCCCCATTTGACTAAAATGCTTAAGCTTATGATGGGTGTTGACAAGGTAAATGATGGGTTGTTGACAAGGTAAATCAAGCAATCTTAACACCCCTTACATAACCATCTGACAAAGTGCAAATGCCTCCATTGGGAATATGACAGACTCTGAAGGCAAAATACATGAGGATGAATAAATATAGTTTTAATGTCAATAATGAGGTTTGATACCAACACAGTTCCAGATAAATATAAGAAGTGCTCCCCATTCTCTACAGCATGATTATGCAGTAAAGAAGATGGTCTTCAAACTGAAGTATGGGTCAGCTTAAGAAATTTAATGTATGTTCTTAAAACAATGGCAACCAACTAGCTCAAATTTGACAATTGCAATCACTCTTGAGGGGAGAAAAAGAAGAAGAAGAACACCATCTAGAATATGCTAGTGAATCAAAAATTTGATGTTTGTAATGACTCCTTTGAGGTAACAAAATTTCAAAACTAATCTTTTTCCTTGGGAAATTAAAATTTGAGGTATAAGTGCATTATTTGATCAAATATGGGTATCCTCAATTGCCTCGGGAGACTTTCGGGTAGCTTTTGGCTAGAAAAAAGTGTAGAATAGTTGTCTGAATTTTGCTGAAACTTCAAAGTAGCTGTATGCATTTTAGCCGGAATAATGCTTAAGAATTTATCAGATAGAATTGCAAAAAAAAGATCAGTAAAACCTTACCCCTTTGTCAGTCCGACTACTTCTGGCCCATCCAACTTTATGCAAATTCCCATAATTACTATCATGAATTCCTCCAGCTTTAAAGATAGCAGACTCCAATTCTCCTTCAATTGCTACATGGCAAGATTGGAAAGCTTTATCAAAAGCCCATGCACGTTAAGCTGATGAAAGGAATGACATCATCAAACCTTTGATAGACTAAAGCAACAAAACATATCAGGACTTATCCAAGTACCAACTAAAAAAAATCAATACAAACAAGATTCAACCAGTTCAAGATCACTAAATAATGGAACAGCAAAATTAGGACGGCATTTAAAGAAGCACATATAATGGAACAGCAAAATATGGGCTCAAAAGCCTAGAAAAAAATGTTGGCTCAATCCAGGATCAACATCAAATTTCTTTGAAATATCAAGTGACGTTACCGCATTCCACCCTAATCCTATTTATTCCTCTTAAAATTGGGAATGTTGCTACCTTTACGACAGAGTTTTATTGGAGAATAGCCAATATAACCATAAATTTTCAGAGGCAAGAGGATCCAAGAAAGGCAATCGCATGTACGAAACAACGACGAAAATTAAATAACAAGTAAATTATTTGTAATCAATTATCAAAAGTTAGTGCAAACTGTACATTCTTTTACCTTGTTCAATTGAATATTACATTGGTCCATACTTCATGAGTGAGACTGCAAGGACTTAATTAATACTTAATGAGAACAACAAAATGTATAAAGACATGACAAATACAGAGAAATGAAGTGATAACTTATTTCGACTAAGGGTCATTAGGGATAGAGAGGAGTTGGAAGGAGAAGACACAAGTATTTACACAAAATTCGGAATACAAAACTAACCTACAAGACGTAAAATCTTGCATTTTCCTATTATCCTCATTAATGGTCATCAAGGGTGGCTAGAGGTCAATAAGGATCCCTATAAATCAATGATGCTTGAGAAAGAACATATACGTTAAAGAAAATTTTTGGTTCATTTAGTAACAAAAAATGAAAAGGGGAAAGGGAAAAAAATAATAGTATTACCCATTGCTACATACAACCAAAATTTTAGTTGTATGCTACTAGAGAAATGATACCCGGCTTCTCCAATTTGCAATGCCAAATAGCAACTCTTCTCCTACTGGTTCACATTGAGGACTTTTTTTAAGTGATTTCTTCAACCGGTCAACCAGTAAAAAAGAAAAAGAAAAATACAAAACCCTACTGTTCATTCATCCACCTTTAGGCCCTCCACCGCAGTCTATCCCACTCACGATTAGAATGCCTTGATCCAACTAACCGACAAAGAGAGTGCTTCAAACCCACTTAGAGAGAGATTCTATCCCACTTGCCAGAACCCCACATGCTGCGAGAAATGTAGGATGGAGTTAGGTTTTCTTGTTGAAGATTATTAAGGAGAGAGAAAGACAAAGGAGGAAGAAAGAAGGGGTAAAAGAGTCCATGGAAGTGAGTACAGGATGAGTGGATGAAGTAGTTTCTAATTAAGGGTTTTACAAGTGGACCAATAAGAGCTTCGTAACAAAGTGGCGTTTCATGTAGGAAGAGCATGCTATCAGTCCGCATGCTATCAGTCCTCATATTATTATGCTTCGTTGGAAACAACATATAAAAAGAAAACTCAAAAGTAAAAGAGCAAAATAACAAATCCTAAAGTTCATGGGATTCATCACTAAGGCAAAGTATTTATGTTTAAGCGCTTGGCTTGGATGCCAACATGCTCACCTTAGCATCCGGAGAGCCCCAAACACGTTCTATTGTACACACCCTTGACACAAAGTAAGCCATCAAGCCTTGCAATATTCGAGCAAAAACTTACTTGTATACTATTATGCTTCATTGAAAGTTGAAACCAACATATAGAAAGAAAACTCAAAAGTAGAAGATCAAACAATACATCCTGAAGTTAATATAAGTTTATAGGATTCTCCAGTAAGGCAGTCTTTTTAGTTTAAGCACTTGGCCTATTATGCTCACCAAGCATCCGGAGGGGCTCAAGCACTTGTTTATCCTACATACCCTGCCTTGACAAGAGGCAAGGCATCGAGCCTTGAAATTGACTGGACAAAACAAATGAGCCTTCAAACCTCATCGAAATTTAAAACTTTACTTTAGGCCCCGGTCTATATGTTCAATCAAACCATGACTTTGCATCATTCTTCCATCGCTGGTGAGCTTGTGAGTTCTTTCCCACTTTGAAATTTTAATGGGTAAAATAAAGAAATAATGAAAGAAAAGAATCAACATAATTTATTTTCTTCTTATTCTTTCCATTATGCAACCTAGTCCCATAAACCTATATCCTAAGCTGTAAGGGTTTTCCCATAACGCCATCCAAAAATTTTGCTCTTTCCATAATACTACCCCAAATCTTGGTATTTGTAAAATCCACCAAACATTAGTAACTTTGTCAATTTTTAGAAATATTCCTAAAATAATCATATTAATGGGTTTGGAAACAATAAAAGACTTCGTTTACATCTAAAATACTCTTTAATCTTCATCTTCTTCTACATTCAAATTCCTTCTCTCTCCCATCAATTCCTCCATCATTTCCTTCACTCTTCTCCATCAAAACCCAATTCCCCAAAAGAAACATCAAAACCCTATCCAACTCATCTAATTCATCGAATTTATCCTTCCACATCAGAAACCTAACCTAGCACTCACCTCTTTCATTGAAGCCTCCCCTCGTCTTCGCTAAAACCCAAAAGTCTATTGGTTTACAATATAATCTAGTTTCATGATTTGATGATAAGATAATTTAACCTAGCACTCACCTCTTTCATTGAAGCCTCCCCTCGTCTTCGCTATAGAGCCTATCGGTTTACATTATAATCTAGTTTCATGATTTGATGATAAGATAATTTTCTTTTTAAGAGGAAGGGGGAATTACAGTGAACTTACTTGCTCGGACTATTGAGATTTTGTTGAGAAAAAATTAGAGTGGGTGTTGAAAGAGTGATAAGGGAAAGTAAAAAAAAGGAAAAAAAATATATTTCAAAGCCCAAAGCTACATCTTGATTTATTTTTAAACCCAATGAGTTTCATAAATACCTAAGGACCAAGCTCCCTAAAATAGTTTCTAATTAAGGGTTAACTTGCAAGGACGATAGCTAAGGACCAAGCTCCCTAAAAAGAAATGTCCTTAGAGCAAGTATGGACAGCAAGTAGTGCAAAACAGAGAGTAAGGGAGTAAGGTGCATGAAAGAATGTGAATCAAGATCAAATTACAAAGACAATAATGGTATTAATAAACAATGGCCATAATCAAGTATATACGTGTCAACTTATGTCTATCAGTATGTTGTTTTTCCTATCTAGTGCACGTACTACTGATTGGAGCAAACAACAAAGAGATCGCCTACGACAGAACACCAAACAGCCAATCTCAACCGATCAGCTTTCGTCTTCTTCTTCCTCAATTCGACTGAGAGAGAGACAGTGGGCAAGGGAAGCAAACGGGTGTGGGCGGCTCGACAGGAGGTCGTGATGCTAGCGGCGGCATTGATCAGGAAGCGGCGCAACGACGGTGGCCTCGATGAAGCGCGGAGCTCTGTTTCGCGCTCGAAAACACAGAAAGACAGAGCGACGGCGTGCTCGGCCTTGGATGGCGGCGATGAGGAGCGAATACAGCGATAGGGACCTTCGGAGGAATGCGAGGATGTACTGAGGGGCGGAGACGAGGCGGATGCCATTCAGAATAAAAACTTACTTAAATAAAATGATCCTGATCAAAATCATCCATTGTTAGTTCCTATTTATCATACTCGCAGGACAACATTCTTCTTTTTGTCCATGAGGATTCAAATTGGAGCATTGCAATTTGCGCGTGGGAAAGGTAGAGGATTTGGACTAGAGCGTTGTGAAATGCGAGAGGGAAGGACGGAGGATGTGGATAGGAAGGGCGGAGGATTCGATTGGTGTTGGGTTGTGATTTTAAGATGCGGTTCACTTTCTTATGTTTACATGGTGTCTGTTGCAGGTAAATCTTTTTAACATCCATTTATATTTCTATCATAAGATTTTAAAATATATATATATACCTACTAATATTCACTCAAAAATACATATTATGTTATAGAATCAAAAAAGAGGACTCCCGCATTCAAACATCCTAATAACAATTGAAGAAGATGATACGCCTAGGACGGGATGGTTTCGACAGGTTTGTACAAGCTGAGATTTCATATACATTAAAGCATCCAAAGGCACATGCAATTGTCTTAAGGCCTATGATGCATGGATATGGTGATTGTAATCCACATTCACCATGTTGATCGATGGGGTATCCAAGAATAAACGAAACATTAGCGGATGAGCATGATTACATTCTATCCTAGTGTAGAGATGACGGTCAACATTATGTTATAAATGAGTAAAAAGTTGTCGACAACTAGTGGCTCGTAGCATTATATGATGCATTATTATTGTTGAGATATATTTACATCCTAAGCTACGGAAATATTTATATAAATACATTCATTAGGGCCAAGACAGATCAGCCATAGTCATAGAGGATAACAGTGTGCCAAATCCAACCAACAATAAAATAACTCTTCATATAAATGTTTATATAATTACATATTTGTATAAACATATATTACCAGTCTAAAGATTTTAATGTTGAAAGAAATCTTTTTCAACAAGCAATGGTGTCCAACCTTAGTACAAGGAAGTTGATGAAATTAAACTATATTTGGATTGTCATAATAATGTCATGGATAGAATCATGTTGGAGATTATCACATTGCACAGTGAACATCCCCTCCAGTAGAGCGTCTTCCATTTCCTCTCCTAGCCAAACAAATTGTTATGTTCAATGAGACAGATTGCTTGGAAAATGTAGTAGCTAATTCGAGCGTTAGACTGAGAAAGTTGGCTGGATGGTCTAAAGAAAATCGGTTGCATGAAGAACCTCAACTTACAGTGTATAATGAATTTCCTGAGCACTATTTGAAATAACAAGTTAAAGAAATGGATGGAGACAAAATGTATGACATGTATCGTCGGGATGTACTCTGCACATCCCACTTTTAGAGACATTTTATCTAAGAATGTTAGTTTGCACAATTCGCAGGGCAAAGAGTTATGAAGACCTGTGAACTGTGGACGGTGTACTCCATCCTAATTTTAAGTCTGCATGTATGACACTTGGCTTGAGGGAAGGATGATAATGAATGGCATCAAGCTTTAATAGAAGCATCTTCATGGTCAACCGATCATCAGCTAAAAATTTTGTTCTATTCCATATTGGTGTTCTTTGACCCGATCGACCCAAGAGCTTTATGGGGCATACTCTGGGAATCTTTGACTGGTGATTTTCTTCGCATAGCTAGAAAGGAGACTTCATACTACCTTTTAGAATACTACCTTTTAGAGTTAATAGAAGATTAACTTAAAAATATGGGGTTGTGAACTTCATGATTCGAGCAGAATGGGCGATTTATCAATCAACAAATAAAAATACAGCAATGCCAAAGCCAGTGGATGCCAACATGGATATATTCAACAGTAACAACTTCATTTTTGAAGAGTTTAGTTACAATCGCGAGTAATCGTAATGAATTTCAACTGCTTGAAACAATGTTAAATGAAGATCAAAGAAATGTGATGTGATTAGTGCTCGAGTTTCATACGAGAAAGAAAGGAGGTGGACACTTTGTATACGACAGTGGAGATACAGAAAAAACTTTTTTATGGAAGGTTCTTTGTGCACAATTTAGATTAGAGAAAAAAATTGTTATGTCGGTTGCTTCTTCAGGTACAGCAGCACTGTTGCATCCGGGTAAAGGTGGCAAAATGGGTAGGGTACCCGTGGGACCCAAAGGTAGCACCCAAATGGGCCGGGTATGGGTCCCTATTTTGGAAATTTTTCAAGGCCGACCCGGCCCATAAAATATTGGGTCGGGGGGGAGCAAATCGGGTCGGGTTTGCCCGCAAGAACCCACAGATACTCGTATTTAGTAAGTTATATTATTATTTAACACATATTTTCACATTTTAATAGTATAGACACCAAAACTCAAATACCTATATTCGTAACCCATAACTCATACCCAATTTACTAAACCTAAAAATTCTAAAATCCTAAAAAGTATAACTAAGAAACAGATCTATGTTTTCTTCTTTCCTCTCTCTGCCTCTCATCGGTTGTCGCCGCCTCCTCCATCTCTCACCGGGCCGCCGCCTCCATCGCACCACCGCTGCCTCCTCCATGCCACCGCCGCCTCCTCCATCACACCTCTCCATGTCCCATTCCATCACCATCGTGTCTCCCAACCCATAACTAGTTTAGGTGAATCAAACAAACCATCAAAAAATAACAATAGTTCATTTTCCTCTTCATTTACAACCCCTTCGAATTTTCCATTAGATTTTTTTCCCTTTATATTTTGTTGTTAGTTCTACTGTGTCCATATTTTTCTTTTTCTTTTTTTTTTCGTTAACTTTCTGCAAAAAAAAAATGACAGGCACCCGTGGATACAGGTACGGGTCTATAAAATTATGACCCATTAAAAACGGGTACATTTTGACCCAACCTGTTTGACCCATGCTCGTGGCAAGCCATACTCACAGGTACTCGACCCTTACACATTGCCCAGTCTACTTCCTGGAGACAGAACAATGCATTCTAGATTCAAAATTCCTATATTTTGCATAACAAATCTAACTACCTTATCACTCAACAATCAACATCCCTAAACTTATAGAGAAAACATATCTCATAATTTGGGATGTGGCTCCGATGATACACATTAATCCCTCGAAGAGGTAGATCGTACATTCATATATTTGATGAACTTTCAACGTGCAAGTGCAGAAAATGCTCTCTTTGGTGGGAAGAGCGTAGGAGTGATTTCAGATAGATTGTATCGGTTATTCCAACAAGTGGTGGTGAGGCTTTTGTTTCGTCTTCGCTACGGTGATCTCATGTTAAACTGAAGTGCCGTGTTCATCACCTTAAAATTAATATGAGATTAATGGGGGTAGCAGATGATGTGCAAAGGTCTGAACAAGAGGAACTTGGTAGGTGCGAGAAAGTTCCGAGAGTTTCAATGAAGTTAGATTCAGAGCCAAAATTGATAGAAATACTAAAAGCTTATTGAAGATCTAGAAAACCTGGTGAATTATAAATATCCAAATATCACAAGGAACTATAATAACTAGTCTTACTTGGGACAATGTGCAATTTTACCACCCAATGAAGAAGTTGATAGAACAAATTCTTATATGTTAACATTAGTTCCTAAAGTAGTAAGATACTTGAACGTCGATTCGGTTGCTTGATCTTCTGAAGGTAATGTGGTGAATCTTAACCCCCTAGAGTTTCTGAATTCAATAAAAATGGGTGGACTTCCAAATCACTGTCTCGATCTTAAGGTGAAGTACCGATCATGTTCCTCATGAATATGAACCAAACATTAGGACAGTGTATTGGAATGCAGTTTATGGCATGAAAACTTGGAAAGGTCACTCAAGCAAAGATCGTCACTTGGAGAAACGTAGGGGAAACAATTTTAATACAAAGGAGTGCAATAACTCCATCGCAAAACGAGTGGCCTGATGTAATTCGGCGGAACAATTCCAGTCAAGCTGGCTTTTTCGATGACAATAAATAAGAGTCAGGGCCAAACACTACAACATGTTGGTTTGAAATTAAAAAATCATGTTACCTATCACGAACTGTTGTATGTTGCACTTTTCTGTTTCACAAGTAGAAATGGATTGAAAACTTTATTAACCAAAAATCCAGAACAAGAAATTACTCAAACACGCAATGTGGTATACAAAGAGGCAATCAATGATGTGAATACTTCATTATAAACAATTAATCAAGTACACGTGGAATCTTTTACATATATTTTAAATTTTTAATTTAAATAGGTGTTTTGTTCAATTTAACGGGCATCAATCTGTTTGTTTTAAATCACTCTTGCTTTAAACAATGGAATTAATTATTAACATATATTCTAAATAAAAAATGACTTATACTCAATGTGGTATGCAAAAGGTAATAAATAATTTGCATAATTCTATCGTGACCAATTATTAATCATGTTCAAGTAAACTATTTGCATTGGCTTGATTTTTTATATCAATCTTACTTTGATATGTGGAATTAATTATTGGTTTATTTTCTTTTGCTTCTTTTTTCTTATTCTTTTTAAGAACATTTTTTTAATAATCTTTTTTTTTCCTTTTTGTAGGCAATTATGATCCCCAAAAAATAAGGATTCTTCCTCCCAGTTTAGATATTAAAAAGTTAGCCAATGAGTTTGATGAGGGATTCATGAAAGAAGGTTACATTTAGATATTTGGCCAATGAAAGATCATGTAATGATGTAGATAGATTTAGGCCATTTGGCTTTTCAACTACAAGGAAATGGATACAGTATTCGCATAGACTGTTATTGATGCAATTGTGGCAACTGTAACACATAAATGGAGACAATTTGTTGACAACTTAAGTCAACATAAATTTGACAAAATTTACAAGAACTACTAAAGTTGTTGGAAGATGAAGAAAATTATGGGTTTGGGGATGAAGTCATCAATGTGATTTCACCACCAATCAAAAAAAACTCACCGGTTTCATCTAATACAGAATCAGAGCATGTCAGCGAGACTCAACTATTTCCCAAGGAAAAGAACAAGTACACTTTAATTTTCAGTATTTGTGCCTTTTCAGATGTTTAATAATATTTCAATTCTTTTTGAATAATCAACTTCTGTACATTTTGTCTTGACAAATATAAAGAAATTTTATTAACCAAATAAAGATCTCTCACAACAAGCTATACGCTAAGGCACATTCCATTAAAATAATAAATGAAACTCAACTCAAAGGACGATTCAAATACCAACTAAACTTTATTTGATCCAACAAAATCAACTCCTACACCTAGCCTTCTTGCAAGAATGCGCCACTCGAACATCTTGTCACTTACTCAATTGGTGGTTTTAAAAACATTTAAACAACGTGGGTGAAAATAAACTCTGAGGTTTTAAATACATCCCACTAGCTGAATCAAACAGTTTTAATATACATATACATATAAATATTTCACAAGTCAACTATATATCAATTCTAAAATATCACTTTACAAGCTCTCTCTCATTAGTGTTACTATGTCATGTCCTACTAAATTGAAGCACGGTAGCACGAGAAACAAACTTGCTGTTTGTTCACTTCAATATGAGTGTTACCTATCATGTCAAAGGTTTCCAGACTTACAATCACTTCACTTGCTTTGTAACACTCGCTATGGCAGCTCACTTCTCTTGACTTTATAATGTTCCTAGGGATGCCACCAAGTTATCTTACATTTATTTCACTTAGGTTGCCTACAATTAAATCATTTTACTTGTAAAATGATGAATTTCATAGTGTCTAGTTTCTCATTTTCTCGTTTTGCATTTATTGTATCCGTACAACAAATTAATACGATAACAATTAAGGAATCAATCACATCAATATTTGGCAATACAGTCATGACAACATCCAACTCATATACATTATATATCATAACAAGACGATCAATAATAATCAAATGCTTGTTTGTTCCAAAATGTGCATATAATAAAACAACTCATTTAAGCATGTATTCTGTTGGGTTCACAGCCTTTAAATAACAACAACAACAACAACAAACAACAACAACAACAACAACAAAACCTTTTTCCCAACTAGTTGGGGTTGGCTACATGAATCCTGGTTTTCCATTCGGCACTGTTTAGCGCAATATCTTCTGTAAGGTCACAAACTATCATATCTTTTTTCACTGTTTTCACCAAGTTAGTTTAGATCTTCCTCTACTCCTAACTCTACCCTCAATACTTATCAAATCACTCTTTCTAATGGGAACACTACTAGGTTTACGTGTGACATGTCCAAACCACCTGAGGCGATTCTCTCTTAACTTATCTTGGATTGGAGCTACCTTTAGCATGTCTCGTATATGTTCGTTTCTAATTCTATCCTTGCTTATTTTATCACACATCCATCTTAGCATCCTCATCTCCGCTACACTCATTTTGTGGACATGTTGTTTCTTTGTTGCCCAACACTCTGTTCCATACATAATTGCTAGTCTAACAGCTGTCCTATAAAATTTTTCCTTCAACTTCAAAGGTATACGTTTATCACACAAAACACCACTGGCACTTCTCCACTTAAGTCACCCTGTTTGGATCCTATGTGTAACATCATCACAAATATCCCCATCTCTTTCTATAATCGAGCCTAAATATCGAAAACGGTCTCTCTTAGGTATCTCCTGGCCATCAAGCTTCACTACTTCCTCAGTTGTGTTCTGAATATTACTATAATTACACTCCATATCTATTTTAGTTCTGCTTATCCTAAGGCATCTAGATTCCAAAGTTTCCCACCACAATTCTAATTTAGCATTGACTCCTGCTCTCGTCCACTAAGACGATGTCATTGGCAAAAAGTATACACCAAGGCACCTCATCTTGTATTCCTCGCGTCAATTCAACATAACCAAAGTAAAGAGGTAAGGGCTTAAAGCCAAACCTTGGTGTAAACTTACTGTAATAGGAAAATCGCTGGTCTCTCCTGTGGTTGTTCTAATTGTGGTCGTTGCCCCTTCATACATATCCTTAATTACCTCAATATACCGAATAGTTACTCTTTTATTATTTAACACCCACCATACTATGTCTCTAGGGACTTTATCATATTTTAAATAACACATTTTATTTAAAAAATAAAAAAAAGAAATGAATTCTAAGGTTTTAAAAAGTCAAAAAAGCTAAATGTAAGCATCGCTTAGGCGTTATGCGGCAAGGGAACTCTTAATTTTTTGGAAAAACTTATAAAAAAGTTGTAGGACCTGATTTTGCAGAAAGCAATTAAAAAAAGTGCTCAAAACCGCTCAAATATGTTTTAGCATCATTTTTTGGTTCTAATAAAATTGATATTGGGTTATTTTTCTTGACTATTGAATCTATTTCTACCCGACTCGGTAAACAATACTTAAATATGCCTGCTCCAAATGCCCTAATCCTCTTTTTGTTTAGAAAAGAGCTTAACGCTTTTTTTTGCTGGGAAAATTATGCAGTTTCTTTTTAGCATTTATAATTTTTGTGAGAGCATGTTTAGAATATAATCCCTTTATAGTTGTCAGTCGTGTTCACCTTTATGTGATTAAATATGTTAGAGTTGGGAGCATGATAATATCACCATAGCCATGCACCAAAATCGATCTTAACCTCAATTTTTGCATTAAAAATTATAGTTGACAGTTTTTGCGTAATGATTATAGTTCACCTTCCCACGCAAACTAAAAATAAGATCTCATGGTGGACGTTTTTGTTGCTGATAATATAGTAGTCTATTACTATAGTAGTTGATAGGACTAAAAAAACCATAGATTACAAATTAAAAGGATGAATCAAAATTGAGGACTTATAATCAGTATGAATGCAACGTTGGAGTATTATAAAATATGAGGATATAGTAACATATGGAAATATTTAGGAATGACCATTTCCCTGAATAATTGATTTTCATCACATGTAGAGATCAAGGTGGATGGTGTCTATAAAATACCGAAGTGAATAAGTACTTATGGTGTCGGAGATTATCAATTAATACATATGAAATGAAATGAATGATAACAATAAAGAAATAGATACATGATAGAATGTTATACAATTGAAGTTCAAAAAGAGGGGGGGATATAATGAACTTGAAATGAGGGTATTGAGGAGAAGAGCGACCAGTGAGTCAGTGACAAGACATGAAGACCATAAAACACATAACAAGACATGAATGCATCTGTAGAAAATAAAATGTGACTGACAAAAGATGAGTTCCCATAGTTGTGATGGTTTTGCATATGAGGCAATAAAAATTCAAGTTATAACAAGCACTATTTTTAGTAGCAACCGCTTAAGCCCCCATAAACGCAGGCGCGGTGCTTCGGCCGCTTCATTTGGTGGTGAAGCCCAACCTTGAAGCATTGCTCATCTTTTCAAAGACAAGTAAAAAAAAGAATTTGGCAAAAGATGGGAGTGTTTGTTCTTGCTGCTTCTTCATCATCTTCATCCTTGATCTCTTACATTGCCATCGTAGATTGGAGACCTCATCCTGTCGATTTAGGCTTTTGCTGCCGGCGATGCTGCTGTCAAAACTACCGCCGCTCCTACACAGTTTTATTATTGACTAGAAACCGAGTATAGTGAATAGTGAGTTATTCATATTATTGCCGCCGCCTCCCAAACAGAGACGAGAATGGAGAGAAATGTGGACATTTAGGGTTAGTTATTTTTCTGAAGTGAAACGGGTCGGATCAGACCCGCTTCACGTAATTTAAATGAAGTGGGTCTGACGTGACCCGTTTCACTTAAGAAAAATATTCACCTAAGAAAACTAACTAATCCTAAATCTCAAGATCTATTTCTCTCTCGCTCTCTCTGGTGGCTACAAAAGTCAGCAATGATACCTTCAGCAATAACAGCAAGAGTTCCGACAATTAAGGTTGTTGAATCTTTTTTTTTTAAATGAAGATTACCAACAACCATTAACCTTCTCTATCATCTTTCCTCTCTTCTCTTTCAACAATATCATATATCAACAATATTACACACACACACACACACACACACAAATATAGTTCTATAGCGTTTTCCTCCGATTGAAGCAGTTGTGAAGTGGCCACTGACGCGCTAAGCGCCCAGTCGGTCGCTCCGCGCTTCTCACTACTTAAAACATTGATAACAAGTCATCGTTAGAAAAGAGTAGGATTGTAATTGATGCTGCATACAGTACTGAAATTGATCCAAATGGGCATGGATTGTGGAAAAAATTTAACATAAAAAAAGATATTTGTTAATTTAACCCAAGTAACAAACCATCCCTGAGCAAAGCATGTAGAAAACATATAAAGGCTCAATTTGTCATTATTCTTGTGATAATTCTAATAAAAAATCACTTAATTTTGTTTTGCGATAAAATAAAAAATGCCCCTTACCAATTCTATCATCATCCAAAAGCAAGAGACTATTATTAGGTTAATCAACTATAAAATTCAAGCACAGCCAAAAAAGATCCCTAGCCTTCTGAAATAAATCCAAACAATGTCTCTAAAAATTCAAAAGCTACCTACATCCAGTAACATTTTTAGGCAAAAGAAACTAGTCGAAAAATCTTACTCACTGAAGCTGCCAAATCCAGCTGCTTTTGTAAACCTGGCAATGCAATTAACAAAATAAATAAACAAATAACCACAGGATTAAGCAACAATAAAAATAAAAAAAAACAGAAAAATTGGGGGATACGATACCTCTGTAATCGGTGCCGACGTATCCGACTCGCATTACGACCTTCTTCTTGCGAAAGGATTCCCACCTCTTCTGCGAGGTTTCTTCGGGGTTGTTAGGGCAAGGTGAACAGCAGAAAACCCGAAGGTTTTTAGGGCTTTTTAGGAGAGCAACAGATTTGGAGAAAGGAAGAGAGAGAAAGGGTTTGTGGGAGCGAATGAAGAGAGTGGGAATCGCAAAGAAGAGGCAGAGGCCATTGTTGAGGGGGTGATGAATTCAGGAGAAGATAATGTGAGGGCTGAAGGGGTTTCAGAGGAATGATTGCGGTACTAGGCCACCTTTGAAACTATTTGCGATTTTAGGTCACTTCCCAAGCTATTAGCATTTTTGGCTAACCAGTACCACGTCAGCATCGACCGCTATTGGAAATAGCGGCATCTTCATAGCAACCAACACATTGTACTCCCACACTTGACAGATTATAGAGAATATTGTATAATTGCAAGGCACTTGGTGTAACTGAGGTCGCTATTGTCAATAGTGGCCTTATCTAACTAAGGTCACTATTCTCAATAGCGACCTCAGATGGGACTAAAAGCGTTTGGGCCAATCTGTGGTCGCTATTGGGCTCTATTGGGAATAGCCCAATAGCGACCTTGCTTATACAAGACTGTTATTGACAATAGCGACCTTAGTTACATCAAGTCCTGTCCATTATATAATAAGCTGACAGGTGTGGAAGGTCGCTATGAAGAGACCGTTATTCCCAACAGCGGACGTTGCTACGTGGCACTGGCTAGCCAAAAGTGCTAATAGTTTGTAAACTGACCTAAAACCGCAAATAGTTTCAAAAAGTGGCCTAGTACCGCAAAAAATTCTTTTCAGAGTGGGTGTGACTTAGTATCTCTAGTCTCTAATATTATAATGGAAAAAGGCGTTATTGTCTTTTTTAAATTTGTAAATCTACCAATGCATGCATTGCACGTACATTACTAATATGAAGGAGGTCTCAGGTTCGATTCCTCACTACGTCAGATTTTTTACTTGAATTTTTTTTAATATATTAAATATGCATCACACATGTAAATTACTATCTATCTATCTATCTATAATATAATATATAATCTTTACTATTTTAATGGAAGAGTTGGAGTTGTAAATCTATCACAACTCTCCCATTATAGTCTTTACATTTACTTTTTAAAATATATAATCATATTTATTAAGACATGCATCGCACGTGTAAATCAGAGTTTTTAATTATTATTTTCGAAAAAATTAATACGTGCATCGCACGTGTATATTACTAGTAGTGGATAATACCAATGTGGAAAGGGTGTTTTTACTAATTTTTGGTTGTTAGTGTTATTGGTAATCTATATAATAAAACACAAAGAAAGCTATCAAGTGGCTCACCTTCAATCCCCCCAAAATCAAAGGCTCAAATCCAATCTCACAAAACACATTTTTCCTTCCAAAATTTCAAACCCCAAAACCAAAATTTTTCCCCCAAAACTAAAAAACTCATTACTTTATTACTATCTCTCTATTCTCTCTTCACTTTTTCATATTTCTCCCCCCCCCCCTCTCTCTCACTCCCATACTTTCTTTATTTAATTAGAAATTTAGATTTTAAGATTTTAGGTTTGTAAAATTTTCAAAATTTTTATGCTTTTTTCTTAATGCACATGTTATATTGAAAATAGCAAATATCTTTCCAACAGTTAAATTTCATCATTTTCCACTCCTAAAGTTCTAAGAAGTTGGATTTTACACCCCATTTATAATTATTTTTCAACATATACTAATAAAAATATGGACTTTTATTTACAACTAATTATTGTTATACTATTCAAACTTGAGCTACATAATTGTTGTTTTACTGTTTACAGGGCTTTAAGTGTGTTGTATCATTCCGAAGACGTGCCGTAGGCACGTGCCCATGGGCAAACCTAGTCTATATAATAAAACACAACGAAAGCTATCAAGTGCCTCACCTTCAATCCCACCAAAATCAAAGGCCCAGATCTAATCTCACAAAATACATTTTTCTCCCCAAAGTTTTCCCCCAAAACTCATATTCAAATCTTTCCACTCAAAACAATTCCTTTATTTATTTAATTATTTCTCTCTCTCTCTCTCTCCTATTCAAAAAATTAAGAAAGTAAAAAAAATTTTAAAAAAATTAAAAAAAAACTAAAAAACTAAAAAATTAAAAATTTTAAAAACTTTAAAAATAATTCGAAAAAATCAAAAATATAAAAAACTTATAAAAAATTTTCAAAAAATTAAAAATATTTTAAAATATTTTTAAAAGTAAAAAAAATAAAAATAATGTAAAAACGTTTTTTTAAAATTAAAAATCTTCAAAATTAAAAAAAAAATCATAATTTAAAAAAAAATTAAAATTTTGAAATTTTGAAATTTTGAAAATCTCAAAGCAAATCCAAATCCAAATCCAATGTCGAAGCCCAATTAAGAGGTCGTCGTCGATATTTGATCCGCTGCTGATTCCGTATCGATGACTCCCTCCACCAAATCGAGCGCGAATATCAAGCGACTCCGTATCGGCGACTCCCCTCCACCGAATCGAGAACCTCTATATGCGATGCGATGAGTCTAATTTCATTTCATTAACCGAATTCTCATTCTAATTTTTAATTTTGTGTGTGCAGGGGATTACTCAGTTTTTTTGCTGACTCGAATTTTGTGTGTGCATGGGATCTAAGTTTAGATAGGTATGATTGTTTTATTTTTTGGTTTAAAATTTTTTAATTTAATTATTTATTTGATGAGTTTTTTATTGGTTTTGAATTAAGGTGTGCGCAAGTGAGAGATGGATTATTTGGTGGCCTCAATTTGGGCTTCCAAACCATAATAGGACAGGTAAGCTAACCAGCAACCTAAAATAACTTGGCAAATATGCAACATTAATTTCTTTACTACAAGAGAAAATACTATCGTGAAGTGTTCCCTTCACTGGTTATTAGAAACCATGGATAATATAACATATAAGAACTTTTACTGTATGTTTGGATATATAGGATTGTTATGACTGGAGTTTACCAGTGAAGGGTGTAAATTCTCCACTCAAGAAAGACGGGTAAAGTAAATTTGTTATTTATCCGTTTTTATTTTTTTTATAAAGGTGCAATGGGGAGACAAAGTGGAGATAAAAGAAATAATTAGCTTGGAGTAAAGTTTTGAGAACTTCATGTATTTCATTTTGGTTGAAATAATAATGAGGGGTATTTTAATTGCAAACTGAGTCTCAGACAAACAAATGTTTAGATTATTGGTATTGTAGATACCTTCACACCTGCACTTGCGTTACCAATATATTTAGACATGCTCATAGTGATTATGGGATTAGAGTAAGCTCTATAAAACCTATATGATAATGTCATTGCATAACGATTACAAGTATCTAAAAGTGATGCTGAAGTTAAAAAAAATACTATGCAGTGTTTCTAACAAACAGTATGCATTATAGGTAAGTTCAAGTTAATGATAAAGAAGGCAATGGTTGAGCTTAAAGGTTGTTGCCGCTAATTTTGGTGTGGGGGCAAACAGATAGTATTTGTGGATTCTTAGGAAAACTGAATAGTAAACCTGTATACCTGTTCCGTCGGAGTACGATCGTCGCTCCCGCCGTATACCTGCAAAAAGTGCGAGACACCAGGGATGTTCCCGGCGACGCACCCTCCGACGCTCAAGTCAGTAATCTGGAAGACTATGAAAGAGCGCAAAAACTGGTGAAAGATTGATTACCTCTTAATAGAGATGGGTGGGGGGTATTTATAGGCGTCTTAGGGAGCAGTTTAGGCATGTAATTCCTGTGTATAGATAAGGAATGTAATCCCTAATCCCCAGTGAAAAGATAGGTATGAATCAGGGCCGTTGATTAATATTAATCAGAAACCCTAATTCTATCCTGCTGGACCGGGTTTGTTGCGGGTTGAAACCCGCACCCAGTTGAGGTGGATCCGTTCGCGGGTTATCGGATCTGTGAGAAGGAGACCCAGTACCCACTTCAGACCCGTTTGCAGGTGAAATTACTGTCTTACCCCCGGACTTCAGGATTCGTGCCCAGTTTGGACGGTCTCGATTAAACCCCTATTTTTAGCCATATCACGAGCCCCCCACTCCTAAAGGCTGAGGGCAATCAGCCTTTGAGGAGTAGTTTGACTGTTTTAGTGGCTAGTGGAGTTGTATCGGAGTCCGAATGGGTGATTTTGAATCCCGAAGTGGGTGGTAAGGTAACTCCTTCTTTTTTGAAGCCATATGGTGTATCGAGCTTTTTATCTATTTTTTCGGGCTATTTATTTAATTTTGCGATGTGTCAACTAATCGTTCGGGGGTTTTAGCCGTATATTCTAAGCAATTATTGTTCGTTCGGGGGCTCAAAAATATCCTCTCGAATTTTTAATTGTTTCCTAGAATTTTTAGCTAATTTTCCCAAATTTTTAGCAATTTTTCGCAATTTTTAAATAAATAAAATAATTTAAATAAATAAAAATCGATTTTTAAATACTTATTTATGACGTGGCGGAATCTGGGCCATCGATCAGGGCGAAGCGCAAATTTCTTAACGATCAGACGGTCCCTACTCCTCGGCAGGCTTTTTTGCCGTATACGAGGGTCGGCTCCTCGGCACCTCGGCTTGGAAGTCAGTTCTCCGGCTCAGAGGATCCGAGGTACGTGGCGTCATCTAGGCCGTTCATCTCAGCGTAGATCCCCATAAAACGCTATCTTGTCGTGTGGTGGACGTGGTAAGATCTGAACCGTCCATCTTGACGAGCGCGCTTTTTTACAAGATCCAACGGCTGATATGGGTCAGCGAGTTTTTTCGCCATATACGAGGGTCGGCACCTCGGCTCGGAGAATCAACGCCCCGGCTCGATGGGTCGGTGCCTCGGTTCGGAGGATCCGAGGGACGTGGCTCCATATGGGCCGTCCATCTCAGCGTGGATCCCCATAAAACGCTATCTTGTCGTTTAGTGGACGTGGCAAGATCTGGGCCGTCCATCAGATTCTGCCGCTAATTTCGGAGAGATCCGACGGTGACTTCACCTCGGGATGATTAGTCCCCATATACGAGGGTCGGCACCTCGGCACCTCGGCTCGGAGAATCAACGCCCCGGCTCGATGGGTCGGTGCCTCGGTTCGGAGGATCCGAGGGACGTGGCATCATCTGGGCCGTCCATCTCAGCGTGGATCCCCATAAAATGCTATCTTGTCGTTTAGTGGACGTGGCAAGATCTGGGCCGTCCGTTAGATTCTGCCGCCAATTTTAGAGAGATCCGACGGTGACTTCGCCTCGGGATAATTTTTCCCCATATACGAGGGTCGGTACCTCGTCATCTCGGCTCGGCATCTCAGTGCTGTTGGCCGAGGTGCTGAGTTGGCTATCTTGGAGGAAGCGTCTCTTGATGGTTCCACCTTTCCGAGCCCAGTAGCTCGGCTGCTCGGCTGAGCTGTTCGGTAGCTCGGCTGAGTAGGCCGATAGCAGGTAGTTCGGAAGGTATACGTGGCCGAATCTGGGCCGTTTATCATGGCACGCGTCACGAGGATGGGGTTCAGATCACTAGAAAACGTTATCTTGTCGTTTTGTGGGCGTGGCGCAATCTGGACCGTCCATCAGATTCTGTCGCGAATTTTGGAGAGATCCGACGATGGCTTCGCCTCGGGATGATTTTTCTCCATATACGAGGGTCGGTACCTCGTCATTTCGGCTCGGCATTTCAGTGCTGTTGGCTGAGGTGCCGAGTTGGCTATTTTGGAGGAAGCGTCTCTTGATGGTTCCACCTTTCCGAGCCCAGTAGCTCGGCTGCTCGGCTGAGCTGTTCGGTAGCTCGGCTGAGTAGGCCGATAGCAGGCATTTCGGAAGGTACACGTGGCCGAATCTGGGCCGTTCATCATGGCGCGCATCACGAGGATGGGGTTCAGATCACGAGAAAACGTTATCTTGTCATTTTGTGGGCATGGCGCAATCTGGACCGTCCATCAGATTCTGTCGCGAATTTTGGAGAGATCCGACGGTGGCTTCGCCTCGGGATGATTTTTCTCCATATACGAGGGTCGGTACCTCGTCATCTCGGCTTGGCATCTCAGTGCTGTAGGCCGAGGTGCCGAGTTGGCTATTTTGGAGGAAGCGTCTCTTGATGGTTCCACCTTTCCGAGCCCAGTAGCTCGGCTGCTCGGCTGAGCTGTTCGGTAGCTCGGCTGAGTAGGCCGATAGCAGGCAGTTCGGAAGGTACACGTGGTCGAATCTGGGCCGTTCATCATGGCGCGCATCACGAGGATGGGGTTCAGATCACGAGAAAACGTTATCTTATCGTTTTGTGGGCATAGCGCAATCTGGACCGTCCATCAGATTCTGTCGCGAATTTTGGAGAGATCCGACGGTGGCTTTGCCTCGGGATGATTTTTCTCCATATACGAGGGTCGGTACCTCGTCATCTCGGCTCGGCATCTCAGTGCTGTAGGCCGAGGTGCCGAGTTGGCTATTTTGGAGGAAGCGTCTCTTGATGGTTCCACCTTTCCGAGCCCAGTAGCTCGGCTGCTCGGCTGAGCTGTTCGGTAGCTCGGCTGAGTAGGCCGATAGCAGGCAGTTCGGAAGGTACACATGGCCGAATCTGGGCCGTTCATCATGGCGCGCATCACGAGGATGGGGTTCAGATCACGAGAAAACGTTATCTTGTCGTTTTGTGGGCGTGGCGCAATCTGGACCGTCCATCAGATTCTGTCGCGAATTTTGGAGAGATCCGACGGTGGCTTCACCTCGGGATGATTTTTCTCCATATACGAGGGTCGGTACCTCGTCATCTCGGCTCGGCATCTCAGTGCTGTAGGCCGAGGTGCCGAGTTGGCTATTTTGGAGGAAGCGTCTCTTGATGGTTCCACCTTTCCGAGCCCAGTAGCTCGGCTGAGCTGTTCGGTAGCTCGGCTGAGTAGGCCGATAGCAGGCAGTTCGGAAGGTACACGTGGCCGAATCTGGGCCGTTCATCATGGTGCACATCACGAGGATGGGGTTCAGATCACGAGAAAACGTTATCTTGTCGTTTTGTGGGCGTAGTGCAATCTGGACCGTCCATCAGATTCTGTCGCGAATTTTGGAGAGATCCGACGGTGGCTTCGCCTCGGGATGATTTTTCTCCATATACGAGGGTCGGTACCTCGTCATCTCGGCTCGGCATCTCAGTGCTGTAGGCCGAGGTGCCGAGTTGGAGGATGGTTCCACCTTTCTGAGCCCAGTAGCTCGGCTGCTTGGCTGAGCTGTTCGGTAGCTCGGCTGAGTAGGCCGATAGTAGGCAGTTCGGAAGGTACACGTGGCCGAATCTGGGCCGTTCATCATGGCGCGCATCACGAGGATGGGGTTCAGATCACGAGAAAACGTTATCTTGTCGTTTTGTGGGCGTGGCGCAATCTGGACCGTCCATCAAATTCTGTCGTGAATTTTGGAGAGATCCGACGGTGGCTTCGCCTCGGGATGATTTCTCTCCATATACGAGGGTCGGTACCTCGTCATCTCGGCTCGGCATCGCAGCGCTGCTTGCCGAGGCGCTGAGTTGGCTGTTTGGCGGACCGGTGGTCGAGTCGTGGACTTGAGTGATTTGGGGAGCCCTTTCGTTTTTCGAAACGTCGCAACTCCGCTGGACGCTTTGGCTTATTGGGCTTTTCACGTTTCCCAAGGAGGCCCAACATTTTAGAGGTTATAAGTTTTCACTCCTACTCCCAAGCTCATTTCTTACTTTTTACTTCCAAGACTTCACTTTTGTTTTCTAAGTTCTCTGCTAGCGGCGACTTTTGCTCCAAGGCGGTGACGTTAGCTGTCGCGTGGGCCAGGAAATTTCCGGCGAGCAAATTCCGACCGTGAACGTCACTTCAAAGGTCAGTCTACTAGCCTTAGCTTTTTTCTAGAGATGTCACGAGTGAACTCGGGGAGTGGGGCCTCGTCCTCGGGCGATGATGGTGCCGAGGAGAGGAGGAGGTCGGAGATCCGGAGAAAGGGTAAACAGGTCGCCGAGCCTTCTGTAGCCGAGGCAAGGCAGGAGAAGAAGAAGAGGAGGGTGGCGACCCAATCTCCCGTGGTTGAGGTGGTCGTGGAGAACCTGAAGCAAGCCCCCGAGATGGGATGATATCCCTCGGTTCTGTCCGGGCATTCGGGGGTCAGGCAGTACGAAGGTGACCTTTTAGAGAAGGCGGTCTATAGAAAGTCGAAAATCCTTGAAGAACCCAACCCGGCCCTTCCTACTGAGGCCGACGAGATCATTTCGGTGCTATCCGAGAGGGATCTCCTTCGGATCAGAAAGGGATTCGCCATCCCTCCGGAGTACAAACTAATGATCCCCGATCCTGGGATGCGAGCGAATTCCAAGCTGTCGTCGTCGGACATGTGTATGTTCGACTTCGACTCCTTGAATGCCGGACTACGTTTCCCGCTGCATCCTTTCATCCTCCAGATCCTCAGCTGGTTCTGCCTCGTGCCGACCCAATTCATGCCGAACACATGGCATCACGTGAACACTTTCTTGCTTCAGTGCTACAAAGCTGAAGTCGTGCCGGACCTAACGGTCTTCCGAAGCCTGTATCGAATAAACCGTCAGCACAAGACGGAGCATCGGTACTACTTGGGGCCGAGGAAGGGTGTTAGGATCATAGAAAACCTTGACTCAATTAAGGGTTGGAAAGAGAAGTATTTTATATTAAGGGGTGAGGCGATTCGGCACATTCCGACCCGGTGGAAAGTGGAGGTGCCGAAGTTTGCGAGAGCCGACCCTGTACTGTCTAAGGCCGAGGAGGAGGTGGCGAGGAAGATCATGGCCCTTCCACTGTTGAGTTGGAGGTAGTTGACGGAGGAGGTGCTGTTCGGGTCCGGCCTAAGCCCTATCGACCCGAGTATGCTCCTGACATCTCATTTATTTTCGTTTTTCAAGTCTTTAGTTCGTCTTGCTGATTTGTTTTTTGTTGTCCGATGCAGAAGCGATGAAGATTGATTTCAACGCTATGATGGCCGATAGGTCCAAGTTGGCCGGGGGCAGAAAGAGGAAGAGGGCGACCGAGGCTGCCTCGTCGACTCCGCAGCCCACGGTCGCCTCTACCACCACCCCGCCTCCTCCGGCTACCGAGGTGCCTTCGGAGGTGGTTGTTGCTGAGGAGGCCTCGGTCCCTGTGGCCCCGACCGTGATAGAGGGGGCTTTTGATGTTAACGCGGCTCTGGCGCTCGAGGCTCCGCCATTGACCAAGGCGGCCGAGGAAATCCTGACCGAGCAGCACAAGCAGTTGTTTGTGCCGAACTGGCAGGTGAAGAATCACGACGGATTCCTCGGCAACTCGCAGATGTCAGTGCAGGTCGTCAAGCACTTGGCGACCCCGAAGGACAGAGCCGCGCTGAAGGTGGGGACGGTCGGCGACGACACCTATGAAGTCGCTCGGTCGCTTGTGTCGGTAAGTGTCTTATTGCGAATTTCTTCAAGTTTGCTGCCCGGCTCGCACATTGCTCTAATCGTTGTCTTTGCAGGCCACCTGCCACTTCGGCCACCTCCTCGAGACGTTCGCTGTGCAGGAGAAGGAGCTGAAGGCCGCCAGCGACAAAGACAGGAAAGCAAAGGTCAGGGCGGTCAAGGAACTCGAGGCTGAGCAGAGGCGAGCCGAGGCGTTGGAGGTCCGGGACGCTGATCTTGAGGCCGACCTGGAAAGGGTCAAGCGGAGACTCGACGCGGAGTCGGTGAAGGCCACGAAGGCCGCCGAGGAGTTGGCCGCGTCGGTGAAGTCTCTGGCCGACCTGAAGGCGGAGAAAGAGGCGGTGGCGGTTAAGATTAGGGCCGAGGTAAGGCCGAGGTCGAGGCTGAGGCGAAGAAACACATGGCCGAGAACATGGAGAGGTCCTATCAGAGGGCACTCGATCATGTTCAGGATCGTGTCCCCGGCTTCGAACGGGTCGGCTACAGACTGTGGCCAGGATCGCCTTCAGGTGGCGAGGAGGAGGGGGGCGAAGGCGACGAGGACGAAGGCGACGACGAGGAGGAGGAGACCGACCCCCCTGTGGCGAACGCCCAGGTCGAGGGGAGGATCGAGGGGCCATCTAACGACGCGCCCGAGGTCGACGCGGCGACGCAGGTGGACCCCTGATCCCCTCGCAAATTCTTTGTAGTTTCTTGTTTTGTTTTTTCTTTCAATCAGTGTAATGCCTTTTGCGGACTGGCCACCGCTTTTGATAATGAATGAAAAGTGTTGTTTTGATTTTGGACTTCTGTCTAAGTGTTTGGTTCGGCCATTCAGTACTTTAATGTTGTCCATTTCTTATTTCAGATCGCCGAGCCTACTGCTATCTCCGCGGCGGCTCGACGCCGTGTAGAGCTATTTCAGCAGTCGCGGGAGGACCGTCTTGAAGGTGAGGTTCATCTGACGAGGAGGATACTTCACAACTTAGAGATTAGGCATAGTGAGGCATTGGCCGAGCTGCACCATCTACGGATAGTCGAGGCCGAACTATCTGCGAAGGAGGAGGAACTGGTGCGAGTTTCGGCCGAACGAGATGACTTTGCGAAGAAGGTAGAACAGCTGCAAAGGGTGACGGTCGATAAGAGCATCGAGGTGACCCATTTGCACCGCGTTATATCTGACAGTGCCGAGTATCCGGGTTCGGCGAAACTTCCTCGATTCAAAGTGATTGTAAAGGATGACACGTTGAAGGACCAGATCGACGAACTAGAGGAAGAGGTTGCTCAGCTCAAACCTCAGCCGGTGAGGGCTAACGTCCGGAGCACCTCTTGCACTCGCGAAGAAATTGAGCGAGGGATTACGTTCTATCAAGCCGCGAGCCGAACTCCTATCATAGGCAGGTCAGCAGCCGACGCCCAAAGCGGCGTAGCGGTGTCTTCAAGTGGTGCTTCGGTTGGAGCGACTGTTAGGGTCAGCGGCGAGGAGGCATCTCGATTCGTTAGTCTGGAGACGAGCTCGGGGGTCAAGAAGCGCCGACCTAAGGTGTCGTTGAACCGGAGCATCCCCCTTCCGCGTAGGCAGTAAACGGGTCGTGTCTTGTCTTCGGATTTCCAAACTGTGTTTTGTTGTAATCTTTTTGTAGATTTATCCAAGTTATTAATAAAATTGGAGTTGATTTATCCGAACTGTTATCTGCTGGCTTCTTATTGTGCTGTAATTGCGCTAGCTAGGGTAGGCTCGAAATGAACCACGAGGCAAGCGTTTGCTTCGTCGAGCATCTTGGTCTCGAAACTCACACTCTTGCCGTGGTTCTGAACCTTGCTCGGCGCCTTCAGGTGCGGCTCGGTTCGGCGGCTAAGGTACAGCTGTTTTGAAGCTGCGGCCACGCGGCCTGATTAGGAATGCGGGCCCTCGGACGTTCGAGCGTGGTTCTGAAAAGATGGGACTAGTCCCCCAACAGCATTAACGGCGCTCCGGGATCCGTGGGGGCGTTCCACCTTCCCAAGGGCGTTAAGAACGGTGCCCCTTAATTAATACGCGGCGGTTCAGCTCCCTAGGCGCAACTTTTGGACTCCCGAGGGTCATAATGACAGTCTCTTGGGGGAAGGCTATAAAACCCACACCCCCCTGTAGCTTGTCATTGCAGTCTTGAACTTGGGTGGCATCGATGGCGTCTGCCCTAGGGCGGATGCCAGCTTTGTGAAAAATTTTGATCTCGAGAGGTCTGGAGGATGGTCACTCTTCTGTCTTGTTCTTTTCCCGTTCCAGACAGTAACGATGTGGGTGTCAGGGGCGGGGGAGGACAAGGCAGAAGAGTTGGCGACCGTAGTCCGGACCCAAGGGAAGGACGGGTGGCCGTTCTTCCACCATGGTCTCCTCCTGACTCTGACGGCCCCGGTGCGGACGTCAGGGTCAGGGGAGGCCATGGTGGAAGAGGTGGCGACCAAAGTTCGGACTCGGGGGATCGTGTGTCTCGGAAGGACGGGTGGTCGTTCTTCTACCATGATCTTCACCCGATTCTGACTGTTCCGATGTGGATGTCAGGGTCGGGGAAGGTCATGGTAGAAGAGGTGATGACCCAGGTCCGGAACCCGGGGGGAAAGTCCCTGAATCTTAACCTAACTTTTCTTTCGACGTCCAGCAGGATACTTGCTCGGCGCGGGCCGACTTTCGCCGAAGGTTGGTCCTGGTTGTCTGTCGCTCGTCATTTGGTGCCGAGCGAAGTGAAGTGATCAGGGCCATTGGATGGCTGCACGAATCTTGAGGCGGGTCCAGTTCCCAAGAAAACGTTATCTTGTCGTTTTGTGGACACGTGGCTGAATCAGATCCGCTCATCACTCTCTTGCACACATTTTGAGTCGATCTGACGGTGGTTTCGCCTCGGAAGGTTTTTTTGCCATATACGAGGGTCGGTACCTCGTCCGCTCGGCTCGGTGGTCGTGGGGCAGTTCGGAATGGCCATCTATCTCCGGTCGGCCTGAGGACGAGCTGGTGCAATAAGGACGAGCCATAGGACCCCGACCTTCGTCAGATTAGTTCGAGGGCTGTGGGAGCAATTCCGAATGGCGAACTACTTCTGGCTTGCTAAGGAGCAAACTTACGAAGTAGTATCGAGCCAAGTGTTGGACTCCGAACCATTCAACGGCTGTGGGAGAAATTCCGAACGGTGATGTACTTCTGACTCGCCTATGGGCGAGCCGAGGAAGTAAAGTCGAACCGAGTGTTGGACTCCGAACCATCGTGAGATTAGTTCAAGGGTTGTGGGAGCAGTTCCGAATGGCGAACTACTTCTGGCTTGCTTAGGAGCAAACTTACGAAGTAGAATCGAGCCAAGTGTTGGACTCCGAACCATTCAACGGTTGTGGGAGCAATTCCGAACGGTGATGTACTTCTGACTCGCCTATGGGCGAGCTGAGGAAGTAAAGTCGAACCGAGTGTTGGACTCCGAACCATCGTTAGATTAGTTCAAGGGTTGTGGGAGCAATTCCGAACGACGAACTACTTCTGGCTTGCTAAGGAGCAAACTTACGAAGTAGTATCGAGCCAAGTGTTGGACTCCGAACCATTCAACGGCTGTGGGAGCAATTCTGAACGGTGATGTACTTCTGACTCGCCTATGGGCGAGCCGAGGAAGTAAGTTCGAGCCGAGTGTTGGACTCCGAACCATCGTGAGATTGAGGAGTTAAAAGCAGAGAGATGTAACAGTATCAAAAATATGAAAAAACTTTATTTATTAATATCCAATGATTGGCTGCTTCTAAAGTTGCTAGCCGTTATTACAAGGAAAAATAAAAGAAAAGTACTACTAGTGATAGGAAAGGAACGGTTCGACATCTCGAATTACTTAGAGAGGCGTTGTTGCCCTCTCTTGGTATTTTAAGAGATGGTCGGCATTCCAAGTCCGGGGTATCTCCCTGCCTTCGAGATCTTCTAGTTTGTATGTGCCGGGGCGGATTTCTTTAAAAATCTTGTAAGGTCCTTCCCAGTTCGGGGCCAATTTGCCTTTCTGACTAGGGAACGAGATGGCCAACTTTCGGAGGACCAGGTCCCCTTTTTTGAGGTCCGTTGGGCGGACTCTTTTGTTGTATGCTAGCTCGATCCTTCTTCGGTAAGTTTGCTGGCGTATGACAGCTCTCTCTCGGATTTCGTCTATCAAATCTAGACTTGCTCTGAGCTCCTTAGCATTCTGTTCTTCTTCATAAGCTATCAGGCGAGGAGAGAGTAACCCGACTTCTAGGGGGATGATGGCTTCAGACCCGTAGGTGAGATTGAATGGTCTCTCGCCTGTTGGGGTCCGCTTCGTGGTGCGATAATTCCAGAGCATGTTGGGCAGCTGATCGACCCACAAGCTTTTGGAGCACTTGTCTAACCTCTTCTTAATGCCTGAAAGGATCTGTCGGTTGGCATTCTCGGCCTGGCCGTTGGACCGAGGATGAGAGATGGAGGAGAATCGGTGTTGTATGGCGAGGTCTTCACATAGGGCTCGGAAGGCAGCCCCAGTGAACTGCGTTCCGTTATCGGTAACCAGGACCCTGGGGACGCCGAATCGGCAGATCACGCTCTTCCAGAAGAATTGAACAACCTTGTTCTCGGTAATCGTGGCCAGGGGCTCGACCTCTATCCATTTCGAGAAATAGTCGATCGCCACAACTAGGAACTTGAGCTGTCCGGGGGCTGGTGGAAATAGCCCTAGTAAATCCATCCCCCACATAGCGAAGGGGATCGGACTTGATAGGGAGGCGAGCGGTGCTTGTGGAAGGCATCGAATGTCGGAGTGCTTCTAACAGGAGCTGCATTGCCGAACGTGTCGTTCGGCGTCCCGGAGGAGTGTGGGCCAGAAATACCCATAGGTCAACACTTTGCGCGCCAGGGCTCTGGAGCCAGAATGGGCCCCGCCGATGCCCTCATGAAGTTCTTGCAGGGCGTAGTCGGCTTGTCCGGGGGAGAGGCACCTCAGGTAGGGTCGTCCGTCTACCTGGGTGAAAGAGCGTTTATAGAGGACACCTCCGATTAGTGTGTAACGTTCGGCCCGGGTTCTTACTCTCCGTGCTTCTTTCGGATCCTCGGGAAGGAGTCCGTCCTTTAAAAATTCGACGAGGGGTTTCATCCAGTTGTCTTCGAGGAGGACAGGCAATGTTTCAACGGAGTCAAGTGTATCGTCCTCTATGCTCGGTTTCAGGAGGACTTCTATCAAAACAGTCTGTTCGAGGCCTTGAAGGGAAGAGGAGGCTAATTTGGATAGGGCATCAGCCTGAGCATTTTCTTCTCGGGGGATCCTTTGGATGAGGGCCTCTTCAAACAGTGCCATGAGGCTTCTGACTTTAGCCAAGTATTTAACCATCCTACCATCGCGGGCTTCATACTCGCCAAGGACCCGATTGACGACCAACTGAGAGTCGCTGAAGATCCGCAGTCGTTGTGCCCTTGCATTTCGGGCCATTCTAAGACCGGCTATTAGCGCCTCGTATTCGGCTTCGTTGTTCGAGGCTTTGAAGTTTATACGGAGGGAGTATTGAAGGATGGGCCTACCAGAATGACCCATGCCCCACTTCCCTCATTGCACGAGGATCCGTCTACATAAACCGACCAGACAGGTGGTCCCTTCACTGCTGGGCTGGACTCGGGGATAGTAGTCTCAATTATGAATTCGGCTAGCGCCTGAGCCTTGATCGCGGTCCGAGGCTAATAAGTTATGTCGTGTTGGCTCAGCTCGATCGACCACTTCATAAGGCGTCCCGAAGTCTCGGGCTTGTGAAGAACCTGTTTCAGCGGCTGGTCGGTAAGAACAACCACCGAATGGGACTGGAAGTACGGGCGAAGCTTTCTCGCGGCCATCACCAGGGCATAAGCCATTTTTTCTATCTTCGGGTACCGAAGCTCGGCGTCCCGAAGTACTTTGCTGACATAGTAGATGGGCTTCTGAGCCCGCTCTTCTTCCCTCACTAAGACTGCGCTGAGGGTCTGTTCGGAGGCTGCCAGGTAGAGGTAGAGGGGTTCGCCTGGGATCGGTTTGCTGAGGAGAGGAGGATTGACGAGGTAAGCCTTGAGCTGGTCGAAGGACTCCTGTTGCTGCTGCCCCCATTCGAATCCTTTAGCCCCCCTAAGGGCCTTGAAGAAGGGGAGACATTTTTCCCCGGATTTTGAGAGAAAGCGCCCTATGGCGGCGAGGCGGCCTGTTAGTCTCTGAACTTCTTTAACATTTCTAGGGGGGGCCATGTCCAATATGGCCTTGATCTTTTTCGGATTTGCCTCAATTCCTCGTTGGCTAACCATGAAGCCAAGGAACTTCCCTGATGAGACACCGAATGCACACTTGTTCGGGTTGAGTCTCATATTGTGCTTTCTTAAGACGTCAAACGCCTCTTGGAGGTCGGTCACATGATCAATGCCTCGGATGCTTTTCACAAGCATGTCGTCAACGTACACCTCCATGTTCCGGCCGATCTGAGCCTGGAAAACCTTGTTGACGAGGCATTGGTATGTTGCACCTGCATTCTTTAGACCGAACGGCATGACTCTGTAACAATAGAGGCCTTGGTCGGTCACAAACGAAGTCTTCGGGATATCCGGGGGGAACATTCTTATCTGATTGTAACCTGAGAAGGCATCCATGAAGCTGAGGAGCTCATGTCCCGAGGTTGCATCAAAATCAGAGTGTCAATACTCGGCAGAGGGAAGGGATCTTTGGGGCAGGCCTTGTTGAGGTCGGTGAAATCAATACAAATCCTCCAATGGGATTGGACTTCTTTACCATTACTACGTTTGACAACCACTCAGGGTAGTTCACCTCCTGTATGAATCGGGCCTTCAGGAGCTTGTCCACCTCCTCTTTAATGGCGAGCTGACGTTCGGGGGCGAACTTACGCCTTTTCTGCTGAACTGGTTTGGACCCCGGATCCACGCTGAGGCGGTGGACCAAGAGTTCTTCGGAGATACCGGGCATATCTGCAGCTGACCAAGCAAAGAGGTCTTGGTTCCTTCGGATGCATTGTACAATATCTGAGTATAGGGCGGACGGGAGGGTCTTGCTAACAAAGAACTTGTGGGTCGGCTCCTGCTCAGAGAAGAGTACTTCCTCCAATTCGTCCACCGGCTCGGAAGTAGGCCGAGCAGCATCTTGGGGGATTTCCAGAGTTTCTAAGGAGAGGACGGGTCCGAGGGTAGAGGTCATATAACACTTGCGGGCCTGCTCCTGATTGCCCCTTACTTCTCCTACTCCGGCCCGAGTGGGGAATTTCATTTTGAGGTGGTAGGCAGAAGGGACGGCTTCAAGGGCGGCCAGGCCGGGCCGACCCAAAATGACATTGTAGGCTGCTGGGACGTCTACGACCATAAAATCCATCGACTCCGTCCGGGTAGTAGGAGTTTTTTCAGCGGTTACGTCGAGGGTAATTACCCCCTCAATAGTCACAGGTACTCCCGTGAACCCGTGGAGCGTGTAACCGGCGGGCTTGAGTCTGTCCCGGGAGAGCTTTAGGCCTTTAAAAGCGGCAAGGAAGAGGATGTTGACGGAGCTGCCGTTGTCTACTAAGATCCTCTCCACTTTGAAATTCGCCATGTGGAGACTGATGACGAGCGCGTCACAATGAGGGGTGCGGACACCTTCGAGATCTTCCTCAGAGAATGTGACGGGCACGCCGAGGCCTTTGGGAGGAAGGGTGGTTCGGACCAAGTTTACTTCTCTAATAAATGCCTTCCGAGAGGAGTTCGAGGAGCCCCCCATTGGGCCCCCATGAATGAGGTGGAGGACTCGCTCTTCCTCAAAGTCTGGCGTCTCTTCTCGTTCCGGATGCTTGTTAGCCCCCCGAGGCTGGGGAGGAAGTTCTGCTCGGTCCTTTCTTACAAACTTCGTCAGCTGCCCCCTCTGGATAAGGGCTTCGATCTCGTTCTTCAGAGCACGACAATCGTTGGTGTCATGCCCATGGTCCCGGTGATAACGACACCATTTTTCTTTATCCCTCCTCTTGGCGAGGGTGTTCATCCTCGGAGCAGGAGGCAAGATCCCCTCCTTTTCGACCTCCATCAGAATAGTTGAGACGTTAGTGGTGAGGGGAGTGAACTTCTCGAATCTAGGGGGAGGTCGGCGCTGGCCGGCATTATCCTTCTAGAGCTTCTTAGCCCCTTCCTCTTCTGTTCCCTTTCTCTTAAACCCAGAGGAAGACCCCTCCCAGTTGGGTTGGTGCTCGGCCTCTTCGGCCCGGATGTACTTTTCACTGCGAAGGAGGAGGTCGGAAAAGTTCTGTGGTGGCTTCTTGGCGAGGGAGGAGTAGAGGTTGGAATTGAGGACATTAGATTGAAACGCTGCCGCAGCGACCGACTGGTCGAGGGATGCTATGGATCTGGATTCAGCTGTGAACCTCTTCACATAGTCTCTCAATTTTTCCCCCTTCTTCTGGCGGAGGTGCAATAGGGATATGCTGGTCTTCTCAGCCCTACGGCTGCTTACGAAATGGGTGACGAAAAGGGTCTCGAACTGCTCGAAGGAGAAAATTGAGGAGGGAGCAAGGCGAGAGTACCATTCTCGAGCTGGGCCCTTGAGAGTTGCGGGGAAGGTCTTGCAGAGGAGGGCGTCGGAAGCTTGATGGAGGAGCATCAGGGTCTTAAAGCTTTCGACGTGATCAACGGGATCGGTCTCCCCGGTGTAAGTCTTAAATTGGGGAGGTTTGAAACCGAACGGCACAGGTGCATCCACTATGGTTCGGGAAAAAGGGGGTCGGCTAGGGCGTAGGGTCCTCCCCCTAAGCTCCTCTTCTCGGTCTATCTGGCCCAGGCGCCTCTCTACTTCATGAAGACGGCGGTACATGGTGTCATCCCTCCGACGGTAATCAGCCGAGCCCCTAGACTCGTCTTCGTATGAGGGAGAGCGAGGGCTACGGCGATGGTAACTTCGGGAGCGACGAGGACTTGGGGTACGCCGGGAGTTGCTAGGAGCAGGACGAGGAGATGGGGACCGTCGGCGAGGGCTTCGGACCGGAGGAGGAGATGGTGATCGTCGGCGAGGGCTTCGGACTGGAGGAGGAGACGGGGCCTTCGGCTCATTAGGGTTCCGACGGAGGTTGAGAGCCTGCAGGACGGTCGCTTGGAACTGCTGGAACTCGGCACGGGTGATGGGTGCCTCATTATTCCTGGGCTGCTGCCGACCCGCGGGGGAATGCCTTCTTCGGTGATGCTCAGGGGATTCTTTCCGCCCTCTTCAGACGGGGGACCAGTAGTACCGGTGGCGAGGAGACCGCTCACCCGGATGGTGTTGGCGGGAGGTTCCCTCTCGGGCCCGCTTTTCATCCAGATGGCGGCGGAGGTCATCATCTTTCTGGCGATTGAGGGCGGTATTGTGGCGACCAGAGGCTCGGGGATGATGGGAGGCCATAGAGTCTGTGGAGGCGTTGTGGATGGAGACGTGTTCTTGATGAAGAGGCTGTTTCTGAGGGTTAGGACCCTTAGGAGGCGGCTGATTAGGAGGATGAAGGTCGTGTTGGAGCGGGTCTTCCGCTGCAGTGGGGAGTTGCCCCTGTTGTTGAGTGGGATTAGGGGGGACTTCTTACTGCTGATCAGGGTTGGGTCCTCGGTTGGACCCCCTTGACCTGACTTTCCGAGGAGGCATGGCTGGAGAAGATCTGTTCACCGGGAAGAGGGGAGATTTCTATTCGTTAGTTTCCCACAGACGGCGCCAATCTGTTGCCGCTAATTTTGGTGTGGGGGCAAACAGATAGTATTTGTGGATTCTTAGGGAAACTGAATAGTAAACATGTATACCTGTTCCGTCGGAGTACGATCGTCGCTCCCGCCGTATACCTGCAAAAAGTGCGAGACACCGGGGATGTTCCCGGCGACGCACCCTCCGACGCTCAAGTCAGTAATCTGGAAGACTATGAAAGAGCGCAAAAACTGATGAAAGATTGATTACCTCTTAATAGAGATGGGTGGGGGTATTTATAGGCGTCTTAGGGAGCAGTTTAGGCATGTAATTCCTGTGTATAGATAAGGAATGTAATCCCTAATCCCCAATGAAAAGATAGGTATGAATCAGGGCCGTTGATTAATATTAATCAGAAACCCTAATTCTATCCTGCTGGACTGGGTTTGTTGCGGGTTGAAACCCGCACCCAGTTGAGGTGGATCCGTTCGCGGGTTATCGGATCTGTGAGAAGGAGACCCAGTACCCACTTCAGACCCGTTTGCAGGTGAAATTACTGTCTTACCCCCGGACTTCAGGATTCGTGCCCAGTTTGGACGGTCTCGATTAAACCCCTATTTTTAGCCATATCAAAGGTGATATGCTGCTTCCTCATATAATATGTTTGCTACTTCAATTAATTTACCGGACCTCCAAAACTATTTTATATAATCAAACCAGGTGCACCGTTTCTGAGACGTGCCGTAGGCACATGTCAACGGGCAAACCTAGTACCTCTCTAAACTTAGATCTCATGCACACACAAAATTCGGGTCAGCAAAAAACTGAGTAATCTCCTGCACACACAAAATTAAAAATTAGAATGAGAATTCGGTTAATGAAATGAAATTAGAGTCGTCGCATCGCATATAGAGGTTCTCGATTCGGTGGAGGGGAGTCGCCGATACGGAGTCGCTTGATATTCGCGCTCGATTTGGTGGAGTGAAGTCACCGATACGGAATCAGCAGCGGATCAAATATCGGCGACGACCTCTTGATTGGGGTTCGACATTGGATTTGGATTTGGATTTGCTTTGAGATTTTCAAAATTTCAAAATTTCAAAATTTCAAAATTTTTTTATTTTTAAATTATAATTTTTTAAATTTTAAAAAATTTGAAAATTTTTAATTTTTTAAATTTTTTAAATTTTTTAAAATAAAAATTTACATTTTTTATTTCTTTTAATTTTTAAAACATTTTAAAACATTTTTAACTTTTTGAATTTTTTTTTATAATTTTTTGATATTTTTGAATTTTTGAATTATTTTTAAAGTTTTTAATTTTTTAAAATTTTTTGTTTTTAAGGTTTTTTTATTTTAAAAATTTTTTAAAAATTTTCAATTTTTAATTTTCTTAATTTTTTGAATAGGAGAGAGAGAGAGAGAGAGAGAGAGAGAGAAATAATTAAATAAATAAAGGAATTATTTTGGGTGGAAAGATTTGAATATGAGTTTTGGGGGGAAACTTTTTTTTCTTGGGGGGGGGGGGGATGTGTTTTGTGAGATTAGATCTGGGCCTTTGATTTTGGGGGTATTGAAGGTGAGCCACTTGATAGCTTTCTTTGTGTTTTATTATATAGATTTTATTATTTTTTGAAAATGTGCATATTGTATGTGTTAATTGGGAGAGATGTAATTTTTTCCAATTATCTCAAACTTTTTTGGAGATCTATATAATTTTATGAGTTCTTCAAAATTATTTTAGTCGGTGTAATTTACCCAGGGTAACACTAGTTTATTTTTAAGAGAAATGATAGCATATCATTCCAAAATTCAAATACAACTCTCACACACAATTGGTTTATACATAATTTTTAAATAAAAAAATATAAGTGTCTTAGTTGAACCACTTACCTTTGGGAATTGAATCAATTATAGAGAGTGGCAAATGGAGTTGTACATTTAGAGTGTCATGCTATCATTCCTCTTTATTTACAAATGTTGTGGAAGTTTACTAAATTCTTATTGTAAAATATTTGGGTTTACATTTTGTTATATGTGTTCTACTTTAAAATAATGAAGAAAAAAAAACAACATGGTGGTAAGTCTCGTCTAGAGCAGCTACAGCTTTGGGTTGTTCAAAAAATTTCAGAAAATTGAAGCTAATTACAGATAGTGTGTAATATTCTGAATATTTTTAGGTATTAGTTTCTAAAGTAAAAATATTAGTGAAGGATTGATATGCAAAGTGAACATAATTTATTAGATTGGTTTGTGGATTTGTAGATTTGTGGATTTGTGAATTTAAGTGTAACTGATTTGATAATTTGGGGGGGGGGGGGGGGGGGGGAGGAGCGGTTCCGGGCGCCCAGGGGGAAGCGTCGGCATAAATCCTACATGGAGACACTCAAGTAACCTAGCCTACACTTCCACCCCAAAAACCTTTACCGGTGCAAGGATTCTTCTACTTCTACTGCAAAAAAAATCTCACCATCGTGTTAGGGACTGCCCAATCTTCAACCAACCAGAATCTCGCAAAGTATAGGTGGTTCACAACTCAAAGTTCTTAAAGGCGGAGATGGAACTATTCAACTGTGGCTTCTTGCACATCATATTTGACAAGCCAAAGTGGGATGAGTTGGTGTCGACATTGAATTGGCATTAGTAAGGAAAGTGGTACAAGTTCAGGCTAGATCCGGTTGTAGAAGATGTCTTCTTCATTAAGTTCCCAAATAACGACATGATAAAGGATGTAGTAGCCGAATCAGTCTTCAAGATCGTCGGTGCCACAACAACGGTGACTCCATGGATGGCAGAATTCGGAGCAAGACTCAGGCTGAAATCATGTTATACTTGGATTAACGTCCTGATGATGCCCTCCCACCTATGGAAAAAAGCCTCCCTCGATGAGTTATTCAAGCCATTTGCTAAGGTAATCACTCTGAGTTTATGAAAAACTGTGAGAAAGTGAAGAACGCTATGGTGCTAATAGAGTTCATAGTCTGGCTAATATCCCTATGAATATGGAAGCTAGTGGAGTATTTCACTCCATGGAATAATGCCAAAGAGATCTACGATGTTTCTATTCTCCTAGCTGGAGACGAGGTGGCGGTGGCATATGATGAAGAAGGGAGAGTTCACTTGTTCACTACCAGTTCGTGGCCTCAGCACCCAAAGTAGCCAGGGATCCAGCCCTTATGAAGGAAGAAAGAGGGGGCAAAACAACTCCAATTCAAATGACATGTAGCCTAACCAGGCACCAAAGGTCCAACCGTCGGCCAAAAACATGGGAAAGCTTCGCCGAGAAATTAAGGCAAGAGAAGCACTTATGTTTGAATTAAAAAATGAGTAATCTGTAGAGGTTGGGCAAGAAGATTCCATCCAGATCCCAGATCATGCCATCCCGGATTTGCAGTAAGCTGTTAACATCAAGAATGAGGATTATTCCAAATATGGTTCTGATTCTGTGGAGGTTGAATGGGAAGGACAGACTATGGATCTCCCAAAATCACTCTGGGCCAAAATTGCTCCAACTCTTAATCAGCCCACATGCCCAAGTGAAGCCCACAAATCTGAGAATGATTCCTCGAGTTCAACTTCTAGGACCTGAACCCTGCCCTCCAATTCAGGTTTGGTGACCGACTTTTGGCCAATTCTTCTTGTTTTGAGGATCAAGCTAGAATCAAAAGAAAAGCTAGCTTTGCGCAGAAGATAGCTCTCTCCATTAGGCCATTTGTGAGGCATCTGGCTAATTCCAAGAGAAAGTCTTCCAACTCCAAAAGTGGTGGTAAATCCCTTAGCTCTACTGCTTCAAAAGTTCTTCAGAATCCTTTCAAATTGCTTAATGATGATCAAGTTACCTGAAATGGCATAGACTTTGGGTGTGGGGTCCAAGGGGCCGCATTTCATTGCCAATATTAGAAGCACGAAGGAAGCTTCTGTTGGCCGCAATGGCCAATAGAACCTACTCTCAGAGTAATCTAAGCTTGATTTTTTTTGATGTATTAGTTTATTTATCTTTTATAATGAAGATATGTACTTGGAATGTTAGAATGCTAGGATGCCCAAATAAATGTGCCCTGATCAAGGATGGTATTAGAAATATGGAGTAAATAGTTGTCTACCTTCAAGAATCCAAGCTGGTTTCTCCCTCCCCCAGAAAGTTATCTTCGATTAGGGGTTCTGTCATCAATAAATGAGTCATTCTTGACACTCTAGACACTTGCAGAGGTGTTCTAATTGATTGGAACTAGTACAATCCTGTGCAATATTGCACAAAATTTTCAAAAATGAGAAAATGGCAAAGCTTTTTTTGTTGAAAAATTCATATAATAAATGTACACAATATTGCAATATTTCCAGCTTTGATTAACGGATATGAGTCTAGTTTAAAATTTGTAAGGATATAGAGCACGTAGGAGGTTTACCTCTAGCACTGTTATCGAATCGGTCGGGTCGGGTCATGCATTACCGAACCCAGACATGCTTCTCTACCGATCCAAATATTGGACCCAGACCCGACCCATGAGAACTGGTTCCGAGCCCCGTTAAAAAGATGCTAGCCATCAGGTCCAGGTGGCGGCGAGCGGGTGGTGTTGGGAAAGAGAGGGAGGTTGGGTCTGCTGCTTCAACTAGTCCTGACCTGAAAATATGAAGGAGTCCTTATTTTAGGACCCGAACCCTACTCGCAATAGACCAAGTGTAACACCCTGAATTCCAAATAAGACTGAATTCGAAGTTCCACAGGATCTTTACACTTCACTTCGTACAATTTTACAAGGAATTTAAAACTTTTATTACAACAGAGTCTTTTACATCAACACGCAACGGAATAAATAAAATACAACAATGATAAATGTACAATTGTAACAACATTAACATTTAAATAATCATCAGCAACAAATTCATCTTTATATCTTCTTGTAAACTCCAAGTCCTGCATATAAAACTGTGGGCACGTCAGTTGCTTACAATCGACGAAATATTATACACAGCCATCCTCGCTATGCCGATAGTACAACGATTCTTAAATACTTTAACAAACCACAAACTTGATCACAAACAAAGCTAAAGAGGGACTATCCTATTGATGTCATGAGTGTTGTGCACTTAATTCTTAATGCAGTTATTTATATTAAATGACACTAATGTGCACTTGTTCGGATTCTATACATCCCATACTATATAGGTTCGAGGGCAAGCCCTTAATGGTTCTTCATCTTGTAGGGTTCAATCCCTCGCTATGACTTAAACTGCTACAGTAACTACGGTAAATATCCTAGATATTCTATGAGTTACGAGCCCATGTCCAGACATCCTGGAAGGGAATCCTACATCGTGACATGACGCATCATGCACAGCCTATGGACAATTCAGCCTTCGTCTTGAAACGATGACACCACCCGTAGTCACCAAACACCCCACAAGCGTCGCCACGGTCCCGATAATTCCGGAGTAGTATCCACGCCATGACATGACTCATCAAGCAGGCAACATATGAATACTCTTACACCGTAGATCTGAGACCCTCATACTTATGTTTTTCTCTTATTTTCATCACATCTCCACTATAGTGTAGTGCTTACAATTTTTAGTTTGTATAGAAGAAAATCATCACAACCTAGAGCTAGCGTATCCTACCGGACTTAAACCAAACAAAAGAGACAGTCAGCCTAACTAGCTACTTCTCAAGAGACGCTCAACCCACACTGGTTAGCTCTCGAATTCATTAATAAAAATTGCCGGTTACTAGGGTCTCGCCTAGCCTCTAGATTCCAACAACTATCTCTTTCTAGAGATCAACAATAAGTCATATTCAATCTCAAAATGATAATTCAATTTCTTTATTCAAAGTCTCTTTCTCAAAGAGAAACATTTCTTTATAATCTCATAACATGAAAACAATTCAATTCAACTCTTTTATCAATTTAATCCCTTATACCATTGTATGCAATATCAAATAATCTCAATCAAGTATTAATAATCATAAAATCTCATTAAGAAGAAAATCTAATTGCAATCCAAATATTCATCTCTCTTTAATTATACAATAGTCACAAATTTCCATAAAATCACTTCTAATTATTTTAATCGATAAACTCGAGTTCTTTAATGTAATCCCATTTTAATCTCACAAAATATATCCAAATAATGTAGAAATAATTTTCAGAAAGTCTAAATAATTTTAGAAAATTAAATAGAATTTTTTCCAATTTTATTTCACTTTAAAACTCAATAAGAATTCAAAATGATAAAAAAAAATCAAGGATAGGCCAAGTCCGGATTTGAACCCAGACCAAACAGACCCCACCTAATGAACAGTAACCGCCTTCAGGCGCAACTGAAGACCAATTAGGCCATAGAGGCTAACTGTCTAATACAGAACTTATAATGTACTTAAGTTTTGGGTTTCGGTATTGAGTAAAAATCATATTTCAGAAAAATAAAGTCTCTGGAGAGACTCGAAACCAAGACCAATAGCTCCGCCGAGCTACAGTAATGGACCCAAATCGCACCTGAAGACCAACTTGTCTCAAGTGACTAACTGTCACAAAATGAGTTGGGTTTCTCAAACTCCAACTCTCAGTTTGTTACTAATATTTCATAATTCAGAAACTCTAAAACTATTTTCTCCTCTAATTTATTTCATGAAAATTTCCAGATTGCTAATCTTATAGATTTGCAATATAACATTATTTTAAAATTATTATTTTTTACATAAAAACATGAATTTTTCTTTCTAATTTGTATTCTATGTCTACAATTTCAACATTTAAAAATAACCATGATTTCCACCAAATTTAGCACCACAATTATCACATAAGTTTATTTTCTTGCTTTCTTTTATTTCTACAATAATTTCTAGAGCATAATCTCTTTTATCATACTAGTGTCACATTAATTAATATAGCACAAATCAAATATTTCAATTAACCAACTAGCAATTTCCAAACATATTTCTTTAATCTAACATGGTTCAAAATTCACATTTCATAGTAACATGATAATATAAATTTAACAACTCATACTACATTTACCAAAATTATCTAAGCATCATACTCCTAAATTAGAAAGGATTTAAGAAACACCCACCCAAAATGTTGATTTATTAGCAATTTAACTATAAAAGAAGCCCCAATCGGCCTCATCGAAATCCGTGCACCAAGAGAAATCTCCCACTTTAGTTTCGGTAGCAACAGGAAGCATCTCATCACCATTTTCGACACGCCACAGTAAGCTCCATCTTCAACTTTTTCATATATATATGGGTATATATATCTACACACACACACACACACACACACACACACACACACACACACACACACACACACATATATATATATATATAATTTGAATGGTAAGAATTATCGGTTGTATATGTGGTAGGTGATGAAGGCCCAACCTTGATTGTAGCACATTTTTGAGATAAAAGAAATGATTAGCTTGTATTAGAGTTTTGAGAATTTCATGTATTTCATTTTGGTTGAAATAACAATAAGAGGTATTTTAATTGCAAACTGAGTCTCAGACAAACAAATGTTTAGATTATTGGTATTGTAGATACCTTCACACCTGCACTTGCATTACCATTGTATTTAGACTTACTCATAGTGATTATGGGATAGAGTAAGCTCTATAAAACCTATATGATAATGTCATTGCATAACAATTATAAGCATCTAAAAGTGATGCTGAAGTTAAAAAAATACTATGCAGTGTTTCTAACAAACTATATGCATTACAGGTAAGTTCAAGCTAATGATAAAGAAGGTAATGGTTGAGCTTAAAGGTAGATATGCTGCTTCCTCATATTATATGTTTGCTACTTCAATTAATTTTTCGGACCTCCAAAACTATTTTATATAATCAAACCAGATGCACCATTTCGAAGACGTGCCGTAGGCACGTGTCAACGGGCAAACCTAGTATATATATAGAGAGAGAGGTAGGATCTATCCCACCTTTTTATACTAAAAAAAATAAAGTAAGGGTTTCTTTGTAATTGTTATTTATTTATCTCTACTCTAATATTATAATGGGAGAAGGCCTTAGTGTCATTTGTAAATCTACCAACGCATACATTGCACTTGTATAATTAATATGAAGGAGGTCTCAGGTTCGAGTTCTCACTACGTCAGATTTTTTACTTTAATTTTTTTTTAAAATATATTAAATGTGCATCACACGTGAAAATTACTATCTATTTATCTATCTATCTATAATATAATATATAATCTCTACTATTTTAATGGAAGAGTTGCAGTTGTAAATCTACTTACTTATGTGGAACGTGCACATCCAACTCTTCCATTATAGTCTTCAGATTTACTTTTACAAATATATAATCATATTTATTAAGACATGCATCGCACGTGTAAATCAGAATTTTTACTTTATTTTTTTTAAAAATAATACGTCGCGATATTACTAGTTAAGTTTTGAGATGAAAGGTGGGATGTGCTGTGTGTGTAAGTGGACATTTTTGGTGAGAATGATCATGTGAATTGACGGTTATGCCTAAAATTATCTAGCCTTTGGGATTAAGGCTTGTTTTTTTTTGATAAAAGATGACACCCGTTGTCGTTCCATTAATGAGCAATAACGAAACAAAGTAGTACAGATAAACATAATACCCGTGGCTTCAAGCATCACATTACATCAACGTACCGGTAGGTAACATAAAATCAAAATAGATCAACAACTGTCTATGTAGAAGCATACAGATACAAAGACTACAACAAACTCCACCCTGACAAACATCCATATAGAGCTAGAGTCATACTATCTCAAAATGCTCTGGAAGTCTACACCTCTTCATCCCCGCTTTCCTTTGCTATTCCCCTTCATTTATCTTCAACCTCTTCCTGGTCTCTGCGGCACCTTCCCATTCATGAATAAGAACGAAAATTTTATGCATTGAGGTTGGAAAAGTGTATGATTTATTGTGAAAGATTAAAGCATTTCGCTCTAGCCATAGGTTCCACATAGATGCAGCGGTAGCTAAGTCCCAAACCCTTCTATCTTCTAGCCTAATATGATCATCTCTTAGGACCCCCCAAATGTCAGTGGTTGAATTCGGATTTTGCGAGCACCCGAATCCCCTACAAACTACCTCCCACGTTAGTCTAGCTTTAGGACATTGAGAAAGAATGTGTTTGACGTCCTCTACATCGTTGAAACACTGCCCACATGTAACGTCGATTAGCATGTTTCTCTTCCTCAAGTTAACTTTAGAGAGAATCGCATCGTTATGAGCTAACCAACAGAAAACTTTCACTTTCAGAGGCACCTGCGCCCCCCAGATGATGCTTTCTTCTTTACCTTTCAGTCCTCCATCATTTATCCATTTATACATAGATGCCACCGAAAAGACTTTTGAATCTTCCCTGTCCCACCATCTTTCGTCTTCGGTATTGTTCTTCTGTCCTCCTTCTTCTTGGATTAACCTGTTCATATCTTCGAACTCGGCTATACTCTCCGGGGTTAGGCTGTCCGTGACTATAAATGTGAGTTTGCCTTTCTTCCGAACTTCTGCCACCAAAGATTCTAAATTTGTCGTTGAGGCTGCAGCATGTGGGAATCTGTTTTTTAGTGATGTGTTCCCACACCATTTATCCTTCCAAAATCTGGTGCTTTTCCCATTCCCTACTTTACTTATAGTATTAGCAAAGAAAATCTCTCCCTGCTTCATAATTTCTTTCCAGAGCAGTGACACCTTTGCAGACGCACTTCTGCCACCAAACCTATATTTTCTTCTCCTACGAAAAAGATCGAAAGAAAAAATCCACCAGCTCTTGTGCTTGTTAACTATCTTCCACCACCACTTTCTTAGAAGCGCTCTATTCATATCTTGGAGATTCATGAAACCCAATCCCCCGAATTCCCTTCTCTTACAGACTCTTCCCCACTTTACCAAGTGTAGTCCCTTGTTACCATCATCCGTTCCTTTCCATAAGAATCTTCTTCTAAGCTTGTCAATCTTTTGGATAACCCACTTTGGCAGTTTGTACATAGACATCAGATACGTCGGAATCGCGCTAAGAACCTAATTTAACAAAATAATCCTTCCTCCCAAATAAAGGAATCAGCTCTTCCATCCTGCCAGTTTCTTTGCTATCTTTTCGATCAGGAACGTCCAATCATCCTTAAGAAGAGTGTCTGGTCTAATGGGGGTTTCTAGGTAAATTAATGGAAAATCGCTCTTTCCACATTGTATAATATCCATTATGTCGCTGATGGGGGTTGATAACTGATCGCTAATGGGGATGATGCTTGTTTTATTTAGATTAACCTTCAGGCCAGACCAATCTTGGAAGCAAATAAGAGCTGCCTTTATAGCCACTACTTCTTCAACTTTAGCCTTTCCAAAAAGCAGTGTGTCGTCTGCATATTGTAAGATCGACACCGGCTGCACAATTCCTCTAATCTCGACCCCTTTGATAATGTTTTGTTCTTGAGCCCTCCTAATCATTTCTGCCAGACCGTCCACCACTAAAGCAAATAGAAGAGCTGATAGAGGATCTCCTTGCCTTAGTCCGCTTTTACAAGTAATCTCTCTTCCTTGCCAACCATTTACTTGAATGGATGATTTTCTGCCCTGCACGCAATTTTTATCCACATCATCCATTTTGCCCCAAATCCTTTGAGATCCATACTTCGTCAATACATTCCCAGTGCACGAAATCATAAGCTTTCTGGAAGTCTAATTTATGGAGAAATCCATACGCTTTAGCTCTGTTGCCCCTGAAACAATTTCGTGAGCTGATGCTATGCTGTCCATAATGTCTCTTCCACGAATGAATCCACTTTGCGATAGAGCGACCACATCGTCCATATGCGGTGCCAATCTCTGAGCCAACACTTTCGTAATTATTTTGAACGACCCATTAAGCAAATTGATTGGTCTGAGGTCTTCATAGGAGGTTACCTGACTTTTTTTGGGGACCAGTATAATTGTTGCATAGTTTATCCTTTCTAGCTTTGCAGTACCGTCATATAGCTCGTGAAAGATGTTCATTAAATCCTCCTTGATGATATGCCAATATATCTTATAAAAGAAAATAGGCAGACCGTCTGGCCCTGGGCCTTGTCTTGGTTGAGATTCTTGATTGCTTCGTGGACTTCTATTTCTGAGAATCTCGTTTCGATACCTTTGCTTCCGTCCAATCTAGATGAACTCCAGATTTCTGACACACACTTGCATCTACCCGTTGGTTTACGGCCTAGTAAGTCGTGAAATTCCTTGTCTAAGTGTTCTCTGATGCGCCCTTCGTTCTCAGTCCAAGAACCGTGCACCGATCAACCTGTTATATGGTTTTGTCTTCTTCTTCCGTTCGCCACCTTATGAAAATATTTTGTGTTTGCGTCCCCTTCCGTGAGCCAATGGATCCTTGATCTCTGCTCCAGTACATCTCCTCTATGGTCCCTATCTGCTAAACCTCCAGTCTTAAGCTAACTAATTCATCTTTTTCCTGCTCCAGAAGATCCCTGATCTCTTGAATGGTCTCCAGGACTACGATTCTGTTGCCTATCGTCTCCCTTCTGAGGTTGATCTCGCCCATTTTATGTTTAGCCCACCCTTTTAATCTCCTACGTAGGTGCCTCGTCTTCTCCACCCAAATTCCAACTGCTGTTACCTCATTGGTGTTGGCAGACCAGGAGTCTACGATAACTTTTCTAGTCTTCTCACATACGGTCCATGCTTTCTTAAATCTAAAGAAGAAAGGCTTGTCCCTCCTGCCCTACCTACAGTCTATAACCAGTGGTAGATGATTTGACGTAAATCGCGTTGCGGATTTGACCTTTGCCAATGGAAATGCCTCCTCCCAGTCGTTGGACACCAGTACTCTATCTAGCTTTGCCATGATCGGATTACGTTGCTTGTTCGACCAGGTGAATTTTCTGTTTGTCATTTCTAATTCCAATAACTCTAAATCGTCTATTGTCGCATTGAACGAGTCCTGTTCGTTAGTACTGTGACCTCTCCCCTTATGTTCTTCTCGGGATCTGGTGATGTTGAATCTCCTCATACTATCCAAGGTCCGTCCCATTTGTTCCTGATGCCTATTAGTTCATTCCAAAGCTCTTTGCGCATTCTAGAGTCATAGGGTCCATACACACTGGTAATCGTCTGTAACTAGTCGTCACTTCTCCTTCTGATTCTAATCGAGACCGTAAATACTCCTATGTAGTTGTCTACAATCCCAATAGTCTTGAGTTTGCTCCAACCGCGATGCCCCCCGAAAATCCCACCGCCGGTTTGTACCTCCAGTCAAAATCTACTAACCCTCTGATACAAGTGAAATCCTCCTTGGTGGGTGATTCTATTCTTGTTTCTTGGAACCCGCAGATAATGGGCCTAATTTTGTTCAAGTTACTCCTAGCACTCTTTTTTTTAATTTTTTGACGCATCCCCCTTACATTCCAAAATATGTACACCATTATAGACTATTTTGAACTCCTACCCTCTCCCCCCTACTCCCACCACCCTCGTAGCTAAACGATAACTACTCTGGAATCCTCTCTAATGAGAGCTACATTAATTAATTGTTCAGTCCTAGAGGAACCCATGGCTAGGCCATACAGACTAGCAAAGTAAATAAGCAATTCATCATTCAATGAGTTAAGAACTGAATAATTATTAGTAGAGGTACCTTCCCCAGTCGTGTCTGGCTCCGATGCTTTTTGCCCCCTCAGGGATAGGCCTTTTTTCCCACGGTCTAGCTCTCTAACGCTGTCCATCTGTCTATAAGGCTTGTTGAATAAATAAAGTGAGAAAAATCTGAGATAGAAATGATACTGAGAAAGAGAAGGTGACAGTGAGTGAGGTCTGTGAGTGGTCTCGGGGAGGACGAGAAGAACATGGTGATGGTGATGGTGATGGTGATGGTGATGGTGATGATGGAAAACATGATAGCTGTGAGTTTGCGATCATAGTTAAGTAGCTAATAGTAGTGATTATTCGTGCTTCATGATATATGTTCATCTGTGCAATGATTAAATGTATATTTTTTTATGCATGCATTGGATCAGACAATATTAGTTTTAGTTGGTATGAAATACCATAATTGCATTGCAAAGGGATTTAAAATGTTTTTGTTATTGTTGTTGATGTTGTTGTGCGTAAAAGACCAAAGTGCCTGCATGCAGATCTAAGTGCAACACAGAGTTAGTGATAAATCGGGAATAGATGTGGGTCACATTATCATTTGTCGGTACTCTGCATATCCTCACATCTCCTCTATCGATGATCGTTCGAATGAAATGGAAGCGCCTAAGTATATATTTGGATCGCTGGTGAGATCTAGGATCCTTAGCATGTTCAATGGCCCCATCGTTATCACAATAGAAGTCCACCGGGTCCACAATGCTAGGAACTATGCCAAGTTCAGTGTGAAACTTTCTTATCCAAATAGCCTCCTTTGCTACATTGGAGGCAGAAATATACTCAGCCTCTGTGGTAGAATTGTAACGCCCTGAATTTTATTTACATGCAATTAGTAGCACAACAGGATCTTTTACTTTAATTCGTACAATTTTACAAGGAATTTAAAATATTTCATTACACATGTTCTTTTACAAAAATACACAGCGGAAGTTGCAACAAAATATACAACTCTAACATTCAAAAAATTTAATCTGGAAATAATCATCAACATCAATTCATCTTTATGCCTTTGTTAATCCAAGTCCTGTACTAGAAAACTGTGGGCACGTCAGTTGCATACAACTAACACAATGCTATAACACAGCGATTCTCTTACTTTAGCAAACACAAACTTGAATGCACAATAAAGTGGGAAAGTGACTATTTTAAACATGTCAGTGTATGATATGACTTAATGTCTGATGCAGATGTTTACACTACGATGACACTAATGCATACTTGTTCAAATTCTATGCATCCCGTACTACATAGGTCCGAGGGCAAGCCCTTACGTACTCCACATTATAGGGTTCAATCCCTCGCCATGAAATTCTACTCGGTAACAAAACAAGGTCTAGACATCCCAAAAGTATGGATTCCAGTCCCGAAGTACATCGCCCTACTATACAGAATCCACCTCATGCAGATATCCCGCAAGTGCCGCTCTAGCCCAGGAATATCAAAGATTTGCCTCCCATCCGCCCGACTGTTCATGATCCTGGAGTACACCGTCCGATCATTCATAATTCATAATCCCGGATTTAATTTTGGCTCGTCCCGTTCCACATCACAGTCCCGAAGTACACTGCTCGGCTGGATGCAGGGCAATTACAGTCCCAGAGTACACCATCTGACTGAATCTATAGTCCCGGGGTACACCGCCCGACTGAATCTATAGTTCCGGAGTACACCGCCCGACTATATAGACATGCTCCACTTATGTTTGCCCAGGTTTCATGACATCTTCTTCTCGTTCTTGTTCTTAGGTTCAGTTATAATCATCACAACCTAGAACTAGCTTACTCTACAGGAGTTAATCAACACACGAGAACATTAGCCCACACTGGCTACTTCTCAAATATCTTTATTCATAAATTTCCGGTCACTACGGGTCTCACCTAGCCTCTAGATTCCAACAACCATCTCACTATAGGGATTAATTAGGTTACATCTAACCTCAACATAAACATTTCATTCATCATCCATCATCACTTCTTTATCCACTTTCTCTATGTTTATAGATCATGAGGTATTCACTTCTTATAACGACATTCGAAACAATTTACAATTCAAAATCTTGTAGACAAATTCTTGGTTAACAAACCAAACAATTCACTTTAATAATTTTCAATGTTCTTCTGATTAACATAACCATTTTTCATGTTTATCTATACTTCAAGTATATTTCTTAATACAAAAGTTCTTTAAGACTTAACCACTATTTCTTAATACACCATCTCTTTAAGATTAATCACAAGAATTTCCAATTTTAATCTCCTAATCATGTTTTTGATTTTAATGTTAACCCACTCCTAAAATCTTTAATCATGTATATTTTCTTTTAAAACTTGGATTCAAAACTTATCTAATACATGAATATGACTTTTAAATTCTCAAAATATCTCTTAGAATAATATGAAATAATTCTCAAGTGTTCTAATAATATTCTATAATATTTCTATGAAGTTTCCCAATTTATAAAACTTGAAAAACCCCAAAATAAAATAAAAACTCAAAATTGTGTTCAACCGGTTTCGAACCCAAAGCCAATAGAAAGCCAACTGCAACCCCAAACCAATGAGCCACTCGCTGACTGTGACACAAGCCTCTCCGTGTTCTTTTTGTAACCCAGAGGCGCCATTTCATTTATTTCAAAAGAAAAACAAAAAAAAGGCAGAGCCTCCTAAGGTATCAAACCTGCAACCAAAGAACCCTCCAAGCAACACGTGGCAGCGCCAACGCACGCGCTAGCCATTAACCCAAAGCTCTATTCTGATTATATATGGATTTAAATTCTCTTAACCCAACTCACTGTTTCCATCTAATTTTTAACTCAATCATTTATTTTTAATTTCTAATCTTTTCTTTCAATTTAATTGTTCATAAATTACATTCCTAGATTTTCAGAAATGAATTCTCACTAATTTCATCCATATTAGAGTGAAATTATACACAAATATTGTAAATAGTAATTTTTTAGGACCATCTTAAACATATGCTTTTATTAATCATCAAGTCTACCTTTTTATAACCACTAACATGAACATATTTTCTTTTAGCAATTGTATGGAGAATTCTCATCTCCATATTTAATTATAATCCTCCCAATATTTACACAATTTCTTGTGCATAAGTTTACAACTTTATATATATATATATAAATTGTGCATAAGTTTACAACTTTATATATATATATATATATATATATATATAATTCATATAATCTAATTATGGCATACCACTATGTGCCTAACAATACTACAACATGCTCTAAATAGAATTTCAATTTAACAACCTAACAATTTTGTATTGAAACTTTCAACTAGCATGCATTATTTCTCATATTTCATTATTACTATGAATTTTAGATAACAACACAACATGTATTATAAAAGTAACTAAATAACTCATACCAATTTTCCATTTCAAGCATGAATTACCTAGGCATGCATTCTACAAAAATTTAGAAAGTAAAAGAGACACTCACCTCTTTCTTGATGCAAATTGTAAATAGAACTCCTAGAAAATTGCTTCAAACTCCAACAAAATTGCCTCCTCCTCCTTAAGCAAAGAAAACCAAAACGCTTTCTTTCTAGCAAAACTGAACTCCTCTCTTTTTCTCTCTTTTGTTTTGTTTAATTCTTTTGTGTGTGTTCATGTTTAAGGAGGGGGGTATTTATAGGAGTATTGTGTCGTTGATATGACTCCCACTACTCAAATAACTACCCACTTTCTCACACAATCTCTACTCTCTCCTATGCATGACCGGCCCACTCTAGGGTGCACAACACGTGCACGTGCACCTTATGTGCACACCCCTTTCTCATTCTATTATTAATTGTTATTAAATTAAATGTAGGTGTATATTACATGACAAGTGTGCTAGAGTTTAAAGTGTTTATTTAAGTGTAGAATTTATCATGGGCCTCATATTGTAATTAATTTTTTTAGTGGGCTAAAAAAATAGATTTAGGCCTAATGGGTTTAATTAAAATAAATAACACTAAGTGTGACAAATAAAATGAGGAGAAAATTGTGCCTGACTCTTAGAAAATTTTTAGGAACCAAAGTGCATAAATTTTTACTTGCAATGCACGTGCAAAATATAAAAATATATTTGAGAGAACGAAAAATAGTCAATATACAAAATACGTAAAACATGTATATTAATAATGTTATGAATATTTCACGTAACAGTAAAACATATGTAATCGACACGTGTATTGAAACACATGCAATGTTCGTAAAACACAAGGATTAAAATAATTGTTTAAGTTGGCTCAAAATAAGATAAAAATGAGTTTTGAGGAGACGAAAAATGTATAAATAGTCGAAATACAAAAATACATAGGAAAGTACATTATGACTATTACTCGTAACAGTACGAAATACATGTGTGTAACACACGTGGAGCAAAATTTTCATAACTCAATTTTGTGGGGTGTTACAAGAATCGACTACTGTCTTTTTCTTCGAACTATTCCAGCTCATAGCTCCAACATTTAGGCAAAACACAAAACCCGTTTGCGATTTGGTGTCGCCCTTATCGGACTGGAGGGTAGCGTTAGTGTAACCCTTTACAATAAGCTCTTTCTCGGCTCCATATATAAAAAACGAATCGTTAGTCCTTCTTCAGTACTTAAGGATGTTCTTGACAGCAGTCCAGCGACTTTCACCGCGATCTGACTGGTATCTGCTCGTCATGCTCAAGGCAAATGAGACATCTGGACGAGTACATAACTGACATACATGATAGATCCAATTGCAGATGCATATGGAATCTTAGTCATGCGGTCCCTCTTATCTTGAGTTATAGGACATTGATCCTTAGACAGACTTACACCATGCGACATAGGCAGAAATCCCCATTTAGACTCTAGCATATTAAAATATTTCAATACTTCGTCTATGTATGTACTTTGACTCAGGACAAACAATCTTCTTGATCTATCTCTATAGATCTTGATGCCTAATACATAGGTAGCTTCATACAAGTCCTTCATGAAAAAACAATTTCCTAGCCAAGTCGTTATAGAATGTAAGGTAGTGATGTCATTCCCGATAAGTAGTATGTCATCTACATACAAAACCAGAAAGACAATTGTGCACCCACTAACCTTCATGTAGACACAAAGTTCATATTCATTCTTGATGAAACCAAGCTCTTTGATTGCATCAATGAAGCAAAGATTCCAACTTCTAGAAGCTTGCTTTTACTCATAAATGGATCATTGCAGCTTACACACCTTTCCAGCATCCTTTGGAGTAACAAAACCCTCAAGCTGTGTCATATACACATCCTCGAGAAGATTTCCATTTAGAAAAACAGTTTTGACATCCTTCTGCCAGATTTCATAATCGTGATATGCTGCAATAGCATGCAAGAATGGATTTAAGCATGACAACTGGGGATAAGTCTCATCATAGTCTACACCATGAACTTTCTTGAAACTTTTAGCCACCAACTGCCCCTTAAGGGTTTACACATTACCATCCATGTCAATTTTCTTTTTGAAAATCCATTTGCACCTAATAGGTTTTACCCCTTCAGGTGGGTCTACCAAGGTCCATATTTGGTTGGCATACATGGATTCCATCTCAGATCTCATGGCTTCAAGTCATTTCTCAGAGTCTGGACCTTTTACAGTCTCATAAGTTGTAAGCTCATCTTGATCCATGAGCAATACATCATTATGTTGAGTCACGAGAAATTCATATCTCTCGATTTGATGAGGTATCCTACTAGACTTTTGTAGGCCTTGTGCTACTTGAGCAGGTTGTTGTTCCATAACTATTTATGGATCCTGCTCTATTTCCACGATTGGTTCACTACTACTTTGAGAAGTTTGAATTTCTTCATGTTCTATTGTTCTCCCACTGGTTCTTTTGGAGATGAATTCTCTCTCTAGGAACACATCAGTCCGTGCAACAAACACTTTATCTTCAGTGGGATTATTGAAATAGTATCCCTTGGTTTTCTTGGGATATCCTACAAAGAAACACTTATCAAATATGGGACCAAGTTTATCAGATACTTGGTGCCTTACATAGGCTTCGCAACCCCAAATCTTCATAAAATACACACTAAGATGCCTCCCAGTCCATATCTCATATGGTGTTTCTTGAACCGTTTTAGACAGAACACGGTTAAGTGTGAAAGCAGCTGTTAATAGAGCATGTCCCTAGAAGGAGCTTGGAAGATCTGCATGACTCATCATGGATCGGACCATGTCTAACAAGGTCCGGTTCCTCCTCTTAGGAACACCATTCCATTGCGGTGTTCCAGGGGGAGTGAGTTGAGATATTATTCCGCACTCTTTTAGATTGTCATCAAAATTTTTGCTTAAGTACTCACCACCTCAATCTGATCGAAGAGCTTTAATACTTTTCCCAAGTTGGTTTTGTACCTCGTTCTTGAATTCTTTGAACATTTCAAATGATTCCGATTTGTGTTTCATCAGATACACAAACCCATATCTACTTAAATCATCAGTAAATGTAATGAAGTACTGAAAAACCTCCTCTAGCCAATGTGTTGAAAGGTCCGCAGACATCACTATGTATGAGACTTAAAAAATCACTAGCACTTTTACATTTTTCAGTGAATGAAGCTTTTGTCATCTTGCCCAACAAACAAGGTTCACATATCTCATATGATTCAAAATCAAATGCGTTGAAGAATACATCTTTATAGAGTTTGGATATGCATTTCTCATTTATGTGGCCCAAACGACAATGCCAGAGCTAAGTTGGGTTCGTATCATTTGACTTGAACCTCCTAATATTTATATTATAGACGGGCATTTCAAGGTCGAGATTATAAAGTCCATTACTCAATTGTGCACTACCATAAAAAATCTCATTCAAATAAATAAAACAACTTTTATCCTTTATTATAAATGAAAAACCCTTATTGTCCAGACAAGAAATAGAAATAATATTCCTACTAATAGCATACACAAAATAACAGTTCCCCATCTCAATGATAAGTCCAGTGGGTAATCATAAATGACAAGTCCCTACAGCTAAAACAACAACTTTTGCTCCATTTTCCAACTCGTAGGTCAACTTCGCCCTTAGACAATGGTCTACTCCTTTTGAGATCCTGCACATTTACACAAATGTGACATCCACATCCAGCATCCAATATCTAATACCCAAGATGCAGAAGTAGGTAAATTGACTTCTATAACAAAAATACCACTAGTGGAAGTCTCACTTTATTTCTTCTTCTTATGCTTCTCCAGGTACTTATGACAGTTCCTCTTCCAATGTCCGATCTCACCACAGTGGAAGCATGTGCCCTCCTTGGCCACCCCACCCTTAGGTTTCAAGGTAGAAGTGCTGGGCTTGAAATTGCCCTTGCCCTTCCCCTTGCCCTTGAGTTTCTTAATATGCCTTTTGCCATTGCCCTTACCTTTGGCCTATTGGACCATCATAATGGTCTTTCCCTTACTAATATTTTGCTCAGCAGTTCTCAACATGCTTAGCAATTCTGACAGAGGTTTGTCCATTTCATTTATGTTGTAGTTAATGATGAATTGACTATAATTTTTTGGTAACGATTGCTGGACCAAGTCAGTGGCCAACTCTTGACCCAAAGGGAAATCAAGCCTTTCAAAGTTCTCTATGTACCCAATCATCTTGAGCACATAAGTTCCAACAAGGCTTCCTTCTACCAGTTTGCACTGAAACATTGCCTTTAAGACTTTAAACCTCTCACGCCTAGCCTGCTCTTGATAGAGTCTCTTGATGTGTACAATCATATCGTAGGCAACCATGTTCTCATGTTGCTTCTGAAGCTCAGAGTTCATGGTGGCTAGCATGAGACAACCAACGTCTAATGCATCATCTTGATGCTTCTTATGAGCATCATTTTCAGTGTGAGGGGCACTTACAGCAGGTGGCTCCGGAATATGTTGCTCTATAACATACAACTTTTTCCCATGCCTGAGGACTATCCTCAGAGTCCTGTACCAGTCTAGGAGTTTTTTTTCCAGACAGTTTGTCATTCTCAAGGACAGATCGTAATGATAGGTTATTTGATGTGTTGGATGGCATGGTAATCTATCAACAAAAATATTCAAAGTAAATATCATTTCATCGAAATATTTAACATAAATATGCAAAGTAAGAAATATTTAACCATCAACAAAAATATGCAGAGTATGTATCATGACATTGAAATATTTAATAAGGCATTTTATTAAATATACCTCCTGCCATTTTTTATTCAAATCAACGACCCTCAGCATTGACTCAAAAAATCTCATTGTAAGATTTTCTAGTAGGCCAAGATCCATATTTGACCTTCATCTGAGTCAGCTTTGGCTGATCACCCAAAATTCAGTTATTTAGGTAGGGAACACTTCCCAATTACATCGCCAGCAACTCTTGGATAGTGGAGTGAATAACACTTATTCTAATCTATCTCATAGACTAAAGTACAACTCTATGCCTATAACTTTCAATCCTACTGAAATAACCTAGTTAAGTCAAACCCAATGGTTGGCAGTTGAATATTACTTTTATCCCATCCCGTCTCACCACGATAGATAAAGGCACCCTGCTTTGGCAGACACTTAATCGATCCTAGCCTAGACGAGTGCCACGCATTGGAAGACATCTTATTATGACATAATATGTAACGCCCCTGCTCCAAACTCAGACAATTTATACAATTTATCAAACAAATTATTTATTATTTTAGTACAACTGCCCACCATAGGCTGCCTCTCAAAAGGTGGTTAACCGGATTGGTGACTCTTGATCATAGGTAATCATATATATATTTAATTAATTTTTGTAAACTCCTGATGTGGGAAAAATCTCCCACATCTCTCTCTCCTCTGTCCCGTGACACAGCAGGACCATGATGCGGGCCCCATGCCACGTGGACAGCAGCAGCAGCATTTCGCTGCTGTCCCTTTCTGTAACCCCCATTCCCGCTAAGAAGTAATTCCCGTGTATTTTCTAAAATTTGATTTTTACAAATTTATTTTGTGCTAAATTCGTTTCGAATATTTTATTAAAGTGTTTTCTAATCGAAAATTTTAATTATTTCGAATAATGGTGTATTTTAATCCTACTTATATTTCTCATTGATCGACCATTTATATTTTAGCCAAAACAAATATATTATTATTATTGGATTATTTTAATGAAATTGTTAAACCCGAATATTATTTTGTTGTATGATTTTATTTTTATAATTATAATAATTAATTGTTAGTTCATGATTATCCATTTAAAATTCGTCTATTGAATTATTTTATTATCGTATTTGATCTGATTTTCTTGACGAATTCCAATTTATTTCAAGCCCAATTGATATTCTTCTCATTTGTATTATTTATTTATCTAATAGGATTTAAATTTTCATTCATGAACTATTTTCTCTTTTTGTTGGGCTATATATCTTGTGCATTTTATTTTATTGGATTGCGATTATTTTATTTGAACCCTATTGTCTTCAAACCCATCTCTTGTTGAACCCAAAACCCAATTGCAATTATTTCTTGTTCCAAAACCCACTATTATTGGTTCCCAACCTATTAACCATACAATCTACTTGTATTCTATAAATACAACCCTAATATAAACCCTAAAAAAACACAAATTGAACCTTAATTGTAGCCGTATATTCTCTATCCTCTCTCCTCGGTTTCTCTCTCCCCGATCTGCAACAAACACCCCCAATCCTGACCTTCTTCTCCGGTGAACAGTCCGGTGACCCCCCTCCTAGCCCCCCGTCGACTTCCCTATCCCCAGTCATCGACCCCCCCTGCTCAACCAAACCCCGGCGCCGCCGTCCTCCCTCAACCGTCGAGCGACGCTGCTCGATCTCCAGGCCGTCGCAACCCCTCCTGACGCTGCCCTTGCTCCACTATTCCGTCGACCTGCTACAACGCCACCCCGCTGCTGCCCCTTTCCGATCGACAATAGCCCCCCTCACCTCCCGTCGAAGCCCCTCATCGTCGACCTCCAAGCGCCGCCAGCCCCCGCCGTCGGCCTGGCTGTCGCCGCTGCTCTTGGTCTTTGCTGCCTTGCTGCCATTGTTGCTGTTCTTGTCTCTCTTGTTGTGCTTTTGCTGTTGATTGCTTGGGTTGGTTTGCACGTAGTTTGCGCGTGTTATTTTGTGTTAGTTTGTGGGTTCATTGCTCCGAGATTCTCATCTCGTTATTCTTGGTATTCAATTTCATCAACTAAAAGACAAGTCACTTTTCCCTTGAATTGAACCTTGTATCAAATTCAAGTTTTATTTGAAATTCCGCAAGTAGATCCTATTCGCTTATCGCATTATTGTATTGATTACCTTTCATTGGGTATATTGAGGGTTTACACGAGATAACCCCAATTTACTTGACATCCTGTCACTTTTGACTCCAAAGATTGAATCTTTCATGTGTACATATAGAATTGATAATATGGTTATTAATATAATTGTCACACAATTAATCTATTGTAGAAACGATTGCTGGTTGTATGTTTGATTGATTGTTTGTTGTTCAATTGATATTAAATTAGTGTATATATGTGATTTTATTTTTATTTTACACCCATCATGCTGATTGACAATTTTATCGACTAGTAGGATTGATACCCATCATGTTAATTAATTTGTTTCATGAAAATATCCCAAAACATGTATGTTGCTTCCTAGCTGTGTTTTGTTTGTTATTTTTTACCTAGTAAATGATCTTAAAATGAATAACTTTCTGAATAAGAGTTTTACCCTTATCTTTCTAGTTTCCATAACATCTTGAATTTTTGAATTCTGAGTTGTGTACAAAAAGTTATGCCCATTTTACTACAGAAGTGCTTTTATTTCCAGATTTTCAAATTCTTGTATGGTTGATATTTAAACTGTTAAAAGGCTGATCATATGTTAAAATTTTGCTCTTAATATTTCTAGAACACTAGTTGACATGTTTACGAGCGTAATAAATATTTTAAATGAATTTATTATGGAGTTTTTGCTGATTTCTAAAAATAAAATAACATGATGTCGAATTTCTGCCTGAACATGAAATCTGTAAAGAACATTGTGTTTGACCTAGCTACTGTTGTCGGTTTTTGAACTTTAAATATGCGTTGGAACCGTGTGGAAGTCTAGTTTTCAGAATTTCTGACGGTTTCTATTTTCGAGTTCTGAAACATCGGAAAATTTTATTTTTGTACAGACTACTCTTGCTATCCAGAATTTTATATTCCAGATTTTAATTTCTAAATTATTTATATATCGTAGTATTGCATGAATCAAAGTATGTATGTTGCATTGCATGATCCTAGTTTCCTATTTTCATCATTCTAATTGTCCTATCTAAGTTATCGTCCTATTGTTCCCCCATTGTTACTATTGTCCATTAATGTCTCATATTTGCATATTGTATTGTATTGTATTATTGCATTAATAAAATTGTTAATCAAGCCAGGGTTTAAGGGTTGACTTTAGTAGTGGACAATATAAGGACTGTACTCAGAGGAGCGTCCTGTGTTTCCCTATTTATCGGTCTATCGGTCTATCGGTCATATCAGTCATATCGGTCATCGGTTGTTTGTAGATTACCGATTACAGTATCTCGATTGATTCGGTCATCGGTCATTATTGTATATCGTTTCTGAGTACATGAACTATAAAATCCATCACCAAGTCTAAACGTAACTTATTTGTATGTAGCAACTATGTGGTAAATGAATGTGATGTATGAAGTGCTATATTAGTTAGGAATAAAATGATTAATAGACTTAAGGATTGACACTACATCGACATTGCATATTGTTCATCATTGTTCCTATTGATATCGAATATTGGCTAAATGTTATTGTTATTGATCATTGATTATTGTTACCGAATATTGAACCATTGTTTAGAGCCATTGCATCGATTATCATGATATTGATTATTGTTATTGTCCCATGTTATTGATTCCTATCGATCCATTGAATTTATTATTATATCGTTATTCCATTGTTCCTTGCTTTCTCTACTTGTTGTCTATGATTTGCTCTAAGGACAATTTTTCTCCTCTTTTTAGATAAGGTGTTCACAGGTAATAAAGGAGAATTGCCTGCTAGGATTGGAGAACAAAGATTCTGAAGTTTTAATGCTTTTAATTGCTTATTGTTTTATCAAACTTAATGTATTGAAACTTATTACTATTCGAGATTGGATTTATTATTGTATTGGGCTTATGTCCCGAATTTTATTATTTGTTTCGAGACATTGGATTATTGTATTTGGATATTTTATATTGTTTCATTCCAAGTATTATTGTTTTTGAGATTATTATTATTGCCTGCGCATTTGTTCTGTACTGATTATATTGTTGAGTTGATCGGATAAACAGTTTATGGGCGACGTTAGTCATTCGCTGGGCCAATATCATGTACTTATATTCTGTATTTTTGGAAGCGGGCTGTGACAATTTTAGACTGGTGCCCCCCCCCCCCCCCCCAAACTCCTTCCACGTCATCACACGGAAACCAACCACAGCACTAAGCTGTTATACCGGACCCACCTCCATCCAATAAATCCCTATATAATTCCCTATATAGGAATTCCTATAGGGCAGTCTCCATTAATTATAATTATAATTATAATTATAATTATATATATATATATATATATATATATATATATATATATATATATATATATATATATATATATATATATAACATGGGGCATTACAGACACCCCCCTTAAGAATTCAGCATCCTCGCTGAAGTTGGGACTTGCAACATAGCGCAGGATCCTCCTTTTTAGTCGATGTGGAGTGTCGTACACCTGATTCAATCAAATCTTAGGGTACTGCCCCTGATTATACCGCTAGCGTACTGACCACGATTTCCTCTCTGGCATACAAGACACACCCCACTTTTACCCACATCGGTGTCGAAAGTCGGCTCCGATACCGTTTGTGCTGCTCCAAAGTCAGACAATTTATACAATTTATCAAACAAATTATTTATTATTTTAGTACAACTGCCCACCACAAATTATTTATTATTTTAGTACAATTGCCCACATAATATGTACTTTGATGGATTTTTGTTATTTATTAATTTATCTCTCCAGCTATTATCCATTAGCATGCAAAAAAAAATAATGCATCTCATACAACATAAAAGCCTAAAATATATGTGATATGGTTGTGGTACTAACACATTTATACTCCCAAGACAATGAAAGTATCAAAAACCAAACATAGGGATTATAACATCTTCTCCAAGAAGCTTCCCCAGTCAAGTTCTTGTATGATTGTCAATTCCTTGCTTCCTCAATGAGATTACATTTACATATAAAGAAAGAATGTACAATCGGAGTGTAGAGAGAAAGGATTACATTGAGAATGTAGAGAGAAAGGCACGACATGTAGGCCGTATTCAAATACAAAAATATAAACAATATATCACAGAACATAAACCATGCATCAACCCCGAATTTCCAATATAATATCTCAGAAATAAGTGGCACAATTCCTAGCATCTACATCAATGTAATAATAAACATAGCCAAAACACAGATAAATTTTTCAACTTTTATTACAACATTTTTTTACAAAGAACAGCGGAAAATTAAACACCTTGAATTACAATTCCTTCTTTTACAACACATTCTTTTAACATTTACATAAACCACACTATCATTCTACCACATGCATCCAAATCCCAAGCTATAGGTACATACCTGTAAAAATGAGGCTAGAGATAACCCTAACCCTCAAAACTACAGGGTCAGCCATAACGGTGTGAGTGACATCAAAAGAAATACAATGCAAATAAAACATGAAGAATAAAGTTATAAACAACACATACCAACAGTAGTAACAAATGGAATATGAAATAACAATAAATAAAACATGAAAATATCAAGTGAAACTAGACTAAATGTCAAGTGTAGAAAACAGAAAATAAATATGCATAAAACCAAGTCAAGAAAACACAGATGCAATATGATGACTCTCTAATGCGTACTTGTCGGATTCTATGCATTTCGTACTACATAGGTCCGGTGCAAGCCCTTATCGTTCTCCACTTTATAGGGTTAGATCCCTTGTTATGCAACTAAACCTACTACAGTGATGGAAACAAGATCCTGAATACTCCGCGAATAGGTGTAACACCCTAGTTTTCATTTATGAGATTTTGTGATTTTACGTGTTGTGCACGTATGATTTTATTTGTATAATTTCTTTTATAAAATATTTTTATATAGTATTTATTCTCTTTATTTTTCCAAAAAAAATATTCTCTTTAAAAGCCTAATTAAAATCTAGGCCTAATTGTCTTTTAAGCCCACTCTATTTTATTAATTAAATTAATTATTTTAAAGCCCATGGTTAGTTTGGCCCATTGTGAGCCCATTTACTTTAATTCTCTTTTGAAATGGTCTAACTTGTAGTGTAGACTCATTTCATGGACAATTAAATTTGTCACATGAACAAATTTGTAAATAAGGGACACTAGGTGGCATGTGCATACAATGGAGTGTGCATTCCACACCTTCTCACCTAGGCCGGGTAGGATTAGAAGAGTGGGAGAGATGGGAGTGGTGGAGAGTTGGTTACTCTCATCATGGGAAGTTATTTCAACTCCCTACTTCATCTTGGCCCTTAATCTCTAAGCATATGATCTAATCCTAGCCTTCCATTCTCCCTAGAAAATTGTATACATACCCCCTCCCACACTCTTCATTCTCACACTTGGAAAAAAATTGAAAAGAAAGAATAGAAAGAGAGAAAAGATACAAGTTGTAAGGCAAAGATTAAGGAGTTGTGAGTTGAAAAGAGTGAGTGTTGTGTGTGTTCTTCAGCCCAAGGAGAAGGAGGCTAGAAGTGCACTAGGAGAGGCTTGGGTTCAAGTTGCAACAAGGAGAAGGCGATTTTCGTGGCTTGATCTAGGAGGAGAAGGCTTTGTTCATTCGTTGTAGGAGATTCTCTAGGAGTTCTTTTGATTTTTCTCCCCATTTTAAGGAGGGTGTTTCTCTTAAACTTCTAATTAGACATTATGTTAGGATGTGGTTGACAAATTAAGGAGAAACTCTAACTAATATAGCCATGCATTATGAGAATGAGATAAATTGCTATTAATTTGATTATATGTTAAAAGAGTGTTAAATTGGTTGCCAAATTTATGATTTGTTAAATGATTACCATGCTCAATTTTGTTGTGATGTGCTAGATAAACAAATACATGCTTGTATGTTGAACAATTGAATAAAGAACAATGGATATAGGTGATTTTGATTAATTTGTTATTAAATGACATGAAAAATGAAATTTATTACTGAGATAATTGTACAATGTTAATAAAAATATTATAAGTGATATAGGGAAATTTTAAGTGTAATTTATGAGGAGATTATGCTTATTTTCCCCTAAATTCGAAATTGAAGAATAAAATGAAGTAGAGAGCAAATTATGTTGTTTTGTATCAAGAAGCAAAATTTTATTTTACTGAAATGTTGTAATAAGATGAAAAATAAAATCTGGAGTTTTTGAATGAACTTAGAGAAGAAAAGAACTCAAAAATATTTGTTTTTGTAAAAAATCGAAAAGAACAGAGACCTAAGTTATAACCCCGTAGCCCAAAAACATAACAGATTGGCCACTTGGCCATACTGGTTAGTCGGTGCTTGGCGTTACTGTATCTTGCGGGTGACCTGGGTGGTCTTGGGTTCGAAACTAGGCATGAACATTTTGTTTCTTTTTCAAAAGAAATCCGAAAACCGAGACTTACCTTATATTTAAGTAACCTCTATCTATGACGTGTTGACGCCTAGGCCTTCCTGGCTTTCAGTGGCGGTTGGCTACTCTCGGTTTGTGGGTTCGGTGATGGGTTTCGGCAAATAAAAACCATTTTTTTGGGGGTTTTTTTGAGTGTAAAGTGATTTTTTAACTTGGAAAAAATTGGAATAAAATACTATACTTATTCTAAAATTATATGAACTTAATAAAAAATATTTGGGACAAGATTTGACTAAAATAAAGATGGTTTAGAAGTAAAATTACATAAAGATGATGTTCGTATAAAATGAAAAGTGATTATTTTTCATGAAAAGATTACACTAAGTTATAAAAAAGGAATTTTTGAATGAAAGAAAGATTTAAGTGGGTTATCTATGAATTTTATTGGCCTATGTGAATGTTGAAAAATGCTATTTTGTCATTATGGAATTAAGTAAGGAAAGAAACTATAGTATGAGAATTTATTGTGCTTATGGAAAGGAAATTTGTGAGCATGAATTATAAGATTTGAAAGTGAACTTGATATGTGAGTTTTGATCCATAGAAATGAAAAGAAATCATGTTAATTGTGAAAAAGAACTTATAAGTATAAAGACTCAATTTTTGTGATTATGAATTGAAATTGAGAACTAGAGTGCAGTTAAGTCTCATACCGGTATCGAAAAGAAATGTGTTGAAATGAAATTTGAGATGAAAAGACCAAGATTTGGGTCATGTGTTATAAATGGTTAAGACCGGTATAGTGGAAGGGCTAACTCTAGAGAATTGATTTTGTTCATGATTCAAATAACTAAGGATTAGATACATAGTGAAGATGTGATGAAAATAAGAGAAAAACACGAGTATGAGGGCCTCGGAGCTACGGTGTGAGAGTATTCATAGGCTGTCTTCACGATGCGTCGTGACATGACGTGAATATGTCTCCAGGAGTCCGTACCGCAGGCGATGCTCGTGGGGTGTTTGGTGACTGCGGGTGGTGTCATGTCCCATGACGGAGGCTGAATGGTCCATAGGTTCTTCACGATGCGTCGTGACATGACGTGGGATTCCCTTCCAGGCTGTCTGGACATGAGCTCGTAACTCATAGAACATCTAGGATACTTATCGTAGTTACAGTAGTAGTTTAAGTCATGACGAGGGATTGAACTCTACAAGAGGAAGAACGGTTAAGGGCTTGCCCTTAGACTTATGTAGTATGGGATGCATAGAATCTGAACAAGTGCGCATTAGTGTCATCTAATATAAACAATTGTATTAATGACTAAGTGCACCGCACAACACGACATCTATAGGATAGTCCCTTATAGTTCTGTTTGTGATCAAGTTTGTAATTGTTTAAGTATTTGAGAATCGTTATACTGTTTCGGCATAGAGAGGATAGTCGTGTATAATATTTTGTCGGTTGTAAGCAACTGACGCGCCCATAGTTTTTATGCAGGGTAAAGTGATTAACAAGACTAAAGAATGCATGCTGATTAAAGATTGATTCAAGAGTTGTACATTTCAATTTATGTAAATTATTGTAAATTGCTTCCACTGTAAATATGTAATATAAGTGTAGACTCTGATGTAACAAAAAGTTTTTTCCTTGTAAAATTGTACGAAAGAAGTGTAAAGATCCTGTGGAACTTCGAATTCAGTCTGTTTTGGAATTCGGGGTGTTACAATAGGCATCACAACCCTCAACATGCAAGCATCATGTAAGAATAGCAAAAAATTGGAGAATCACCTCCTTGCAGAGTACCCCACCGCCGCCCTTCGACGTGAAAATACACAGGCACATCCCGTGAATAGACCCGTCGGCCCTCGACACGCGAATATACCTGTATGTTCCCTGAATAGGCACTGCAGACCTTCGACACGCGAACATACCAAAAGTCCTCTCGAGACAGAACACACAAGTCTTAGAATGCATCCGTTGGACTAGACCCCAAGAGCATATACTTACGTTTCCCAAGTTCCATCACATCTCCACTAGTGCCTGTCCTTAAGTTGATTATTATTAATAAAACACAAATTCCCCTTCTCTAGAGTTAGTGTACCCAGCCAGACTTAATTCCACAAACAACCCCAAGACCCAACTGGTCCAAATCCACAAAATCTCATTTGCCGGTTCACAGGAATCCCACTCAACTCCTACAGACTCACAAAACGAATGTCAACACTAAAACTTCTATTAAAACTCTTGATTTCATCATCAAAACGTTTATATCAATAAAACTTCTTAAATCAACAAAATCAAAATCCATTTAATATACTCACAAATTTCTAGAATTGAAATAAAGTATTAAATCCAATAAATAACTAAGAATCATATTTTGAAGTCGTAGAATATCATAGAATATCAATCTCTTCGAAACCCGTATATATTCCACTTTATAAAGTCATAGAAATACCGTTTAAATTCTATTATAAAAAAATATAACTCTCTGTAAAATACTATAATCTGTAGAAAAACACCATCTAAAACAGTAGATCAATAATCCATAAGTTCAAAGAAATAATTGTTCAAGAAAAACGATGAAAACTCAACAAAACTATAACACCCCGAATTCCAAATAAGTCTGAATTCAAAGTTCCTCAGGATCTTCACACTTTACTTCGTACAATTTTATAAGGAATTTAAAACTTTTTATACAACAATGTTTACATCAACGCAGCGGAATTATAATTACAACGTGATACATGAAATAAATAACAATTTGAACATTTCTTTAAGCAACATTGCTTCTTTAGTCCTTTCATTCAATTTATCCTGCATAGAAATTGTGGGCATGTCAGTTGCATACAACTGACGCTAGGATATAATACATCAATTTCTCTTACTTGGAAAGCACACACTTGATCACAAACAAAGCTAAGGAGAATATCTTATTGATGTCGTGTGTGAATGTGCACTTTGTCTTAATGCAATTATTTATTATTTCATGAAACTAATGGACACTTGTTCGAACTTATGCATCCCATTCTACATAAATCCGAGGGCAAGCCCTTAACTATACTTCATCTTGTAGGGTTGAATCCCTCGCTATGAGCTTAACTACTATGGTCACTACGGTAAGTATCCTAGATGTTTTATGAATTACAAGCCCATGTCCAAACAGCCTGGAGGGAAATCCCACTTCATGACATGACGCATCATGTAGACAACCTATGGACAATTTGCCTCCATCATGGAACGATGACACTACGTAGTCACCAAGCACCATACAAGCGTCGCCACGGTCCTGATAATTCCATAGATGTATTCACGTCATGACATGACGCATCATGCAGACAGCCTGTGAACACTCTCACACTGTAGATCCGAGGTCCTCATACTTGTGTTTTTCTCTTACTTTCATCACATCTTCACTATAGTGTAGTCCTTAGATATTTGAATCATGAATAAATTAACACCCTAGAGTTAGCATCACCTCTACACCGGACTTAACCATCAATTGATAATAACGACCCAATCTTGGTCTTTTTCTGCAACATTTATTTTTTAAGAATTCATTCATGCCGGTATAAGGACCTAGCTACGCTATAGTTCTTAACCTCTTTTCATGTTCACCAAAAATTTGAGTGTTCATACTCATCAATTTCTATAATCCATCATGATCTTTTTGTTTCATTTTCCAAGCACAATTTTAACATCAATTTCATATTTAACTTACCACATCTCATAATTTAATCTCCACTTAATTTCTTGCATTCAAAATTTTCCTCTTTCTTTAATTATACTAAAACCATATTTTGAAGAAGATTCATCAAGTTCTTTAATCTATTTTAATATAAAAACCACATCCAATCTTCACAAAATACATTAAAATGTTGTGGAATTATTTTTCATAAAGCCTAGATAATATATAAAGAATAATAGATTTTTTTCTCAATTTTTATTACTCTTAAAACTCAAAAATAACCCACAAATCGAATTACATTCAAAATATCAAAAAATAAAAATAATAAAAAATAATAATAATTAAAAGGGCAAGGGTCGGATTCGAACCCAGGACCAGACCCCCTGCCCAGCTACAGTAACAGACCCAAAGCGCACCCGAAGACCACGAGGTCCAGAGTGACTAACTGTTATAAGGTGAGCTCGTATTATGCTTAAATATACTTTCGGTGATTTGATTTAAAATTGAAAATTCAATAAAACAGAGCCCCTTCAAGACTCGAACCCAAGACCTCCTATACTGTTCAAAGCATTATAAACCCACACCGTAAACCAGTATGCCAAATTCCATTTTTTGTTATACTCATGAGTTAAAATTGTTTTATGCTACAATTCTGTATCTAACTCCTTTAATAAACTCGATTTCTCAATCAAATTGTACTTATTTAAAATCTATATTTTTTTTCCAGAATGCGTTCTTTTGAAAAACAGTAAAGTACATTTGTTTAGATTTCCAAAATTCTCCTTTTTAACAACATAATGGAACTATTCCTCTTATTTCTTTTGAGAAAATGAAACATTAGTGTATTTATTGACATTGAAATTTCTTTTCTAGATATATGTTTCATCTACTTATTCCCTCATTTATTTACAATGTTTTTGTACATTTCTTTTTATTCTTTAACATAGCTAATTCTCTTAAGTTAATTTTTATCTTTTACAAAACTAACTCATTTTCTTATGATTCTAAGAGAGTACACATTGGACAATCAAGTGGATATGGTAGAACTCATACAATATAATTATAATCAACACTTATTACAACTTTCTATACTAATCCATTTATTTCACAATCCATAGGTGCTATTCTACATTCTACAATTTATTCACAAGCACAATTCTCATACGAGCATGGTTCATTAAATTATATATTCTAGCATGAAAATATTTTTATAAAACATCATGATAAATCTTAATTAACAAATCTCAATCCATTTTACTAATTTTCTCATATAGACAAACAAGAGTTTTCTCTTTTTCTTACTAGTGTTTTCAAGCAATTATGTGGCAAATTTTGCTATTTTCTCTAGCATGTTCATAAATTAAATTCCTAGCAATGTAACTGTTACCGCTAAATCTGGTGTGGGGGCAAATAGATAGTATTTATGGATTCTTAGGGGAACCGAATAACCGAACCTTAACTTCTTCCGTCGGAGTTCGATCGCTGACTCCGCCATTCACCTGCAAAAAGTGCGAGACACCGGGGTTGATCCCGGCGACGCACCCTCCGATGCTCAAGTCAGTAATCAGAAAGATTATGAGAGAGCATAAATTGGCAAAAGATTGATTACCTAGTAGCCGTGGGGGGAGAGGGCATTTATAGTCGCCTTAGGGATCCGTTTCAAGATATGAACATATCTCTACTTCCCGGTGTGAATGGATAGAAGCGGTTAAGATCACTTCTTAGGGATAATTGTGAATCTGAAATCTTCTTTATCCTTCTGAACTGGTTTGTAACGGGTTGGGACCCGTACCCAGTAAGACAGATCGTTTATGGGTTATTGGGCTTTGAATAAAGACCCAGTTCCCATTTTAGACCCGTTTGTAGGTGAAATTACCGTTTTACCCATGGACTTTAAGATCCGTGTCCGATTTGAACGATCCTGATTTAATCCCATTTATAGCCATACCACGAGCCCCCCACTCTTGGAGACTGATTTCTACAGTCTTTAAGGAGTAGTTTTGTTGTTCTAATGGCATACGGGATTTTATCGGTGTTCTTAAGCGAGTTCGGATCTTGCTCAAGGTGTAACGGTGTTATTCTGGACTTGTAAAATGCCCAAAAATATCCTCAAAATTTTCTGGATTTTTGGTGATTTTTCCAGATTTTTCTGAATTTTTTCTCATTTTTTGAATTTTTATTCATTTTTCGAATTAAATAATTAATTATCGAAAATATTAATTAATTATTCTAATTAAATAATTATATTTTTCAGAATTTTAAAATTAATTTTCTGAATTAATAATTATTTTAAGAATTTTTAATTAATTTTTTTTATTTTTAAATATTTTTTCGGATTTTTTAAATAATTAAAATAAATAAATAAATAAATAAATTAAATATTACCTGGACACGTGGCGCATTCCTGGACGTCGATCGTGATCAGATGGCGCACATCGCAAAGCAGATCATGCACTGGACACGTGGCGCGTTTCTGAGTGTCGATCATGATCAGATGGCGTGCATCGCAAAGTGGATCATTTTCTGGACACGTGGCGCGTTTCTAAGCATCGATCGTGTTGTGATGCGAATTTTGATAAGATCGAACGGCGTGTGTAGGTCGACAGCGTTTTTTCTCCAATTTCGAGCTCGGTAGGTCGGCAGCTCGGCACCCATGTTCGGATCTGGCCGACCCTCGGAGATGATGCCACATGGCGATGCCACGTGGCAATTTTTTTTTTCTTTCTTTCTTTTTCTTTCTTTTCTTTCTTTCTTTCCCGCCTCTGTTCTTTCTCATCTGCCCTGTTTTTTTTTTCGTCTCGTCTCCCTTCTTCGACCTTCGTCAGCTTGCGAGAGAGGTCGACGGGGAAGCTCGGAGCTCGCGATTGGAGCTCGGAGTTGGGGTCGACGACGAGAGCTCGAACGTCGACTGTGGAGGCTCGACGCTGTGGAGTGAGGTCGACGATGAGTTTTGGAGCTCAGGATGGGGAGCTTGGCCATGGCGGAGTTGGCGGAGTTCGAGCTTCGACTGTGGTGGCTCGACGCAGTGAAGGAGAGCTCGACGAAGTGGAGCTCAGCCATGGCGGAACTCATCGAGGTGGGCTCAACGACGGAGGAGAGCTCGGAACCTTGGAGCTCGGTGAGGAATGGAGGTGAGCTCGGTGTTGTAGGAGATGGGGTCGAGCTCGGCAGCATGAGGTTGGAGACGGAGCTTTGGCGAAGGTGATGGAGCTCGATGCAGTGGTGAGCTCGTGAAGGGGGGAGCTCGACGCAGTGGTGAGCTCGTGAAGGGGGAAGCTCGACGCAGTGGCGAACGTTCGAGCTCGTCGATGTGTTGGGTTTTGGAGAAGAAGGAATGAGCTGTTTTTTTTGTTCCCTTGGTTTTGGCGGGAAGTCGGAGATTCGGAGAAGAAGAAATATGGGGTTTGGGTTTGGGACCCTAACGGGTCCGAACCCGACCCTTCTCTCCTTTTTTTTTTTTGCTTTTGTGCTGCTTCTTGTTTGGAAAATCCGAGCACGAATTTTGAGGCACATTTTTTGCCACTTTGCAGTTCGGTAGTTCGGTAGCTCGGATTTCAGATCTGAGCTACGTGGCTCCATCTGGACGGTCGATCACTATCGTGGCGCGAATCACAAGGCAAGAGGCTCAGATTTCGAGAAAACGTTATCTTGTCGTTTTGTGGAGACGTGGCAAAATCTGAGTCATCCATCAGCCATGGCGCGAATATCTGGACGATCTGACGGTCCAAGGAGCTCGGGGGTGTTTTTCCCCAATACGGAGGTCGGTGCTCCGGCAGCTCGGCGTTGTAGCTCGGTTACTCAGCATAGCTGTGTTGCGATCCACTTTTCTGGTGCCCTTTCCGGTGTTACGGAGGTCCGGTCGGGGCGTGTGACCCCTCGTTTCGAAGATAACTCGAAGATCTACAACTTTTCTTTAGGCGTGAGCTGAAGAATTACCCTTCTTCATGGTCAAAATAGCCCCGCAACATTCTTGTCTTCATGAAGTTGAGGAGTGTTTTGGTCTTGGGGATTTTTGAAGAGGAGCTCCACTCCAGTCGCTGCAGAAACTGTAGTCGGTGCCTGTAGCGCCCCGATTTCCGATACTGGGAAACCGTGACACGAGCCAAGATCTTTTCTTCAATTAGTCACAATACACAGAAAAAACAGGAGAATTTAAAACTTTTTATTCAATACCCAATGTATTACAAGTCTGAACATTACACAACTGCAATACATTACAATAGAGTTACAATAATACCTTTACAATCCCAAGTATTACAACCTTCAACATCTTACATCAAAGTACAAGAAATGAAGAACAACACTTGGTAACTCTCACTTGAGTACTTCTCGATTGATACATAATTAATACATGAACTGCAGCGGAACTAAACTTAATATTGACTCCTTGCTTTCCCTGCCTTGAGTCATCCTGAATCTCGCACCTGTACTTCTGCTATCCAGTACCTATTGAAGTGGGGACGTCAGTATTCACTGACGCTTAAAGGCTGATCATATAGCAGCGAATCTTCCAAACAATATACAAAATATAACAATGGTGTTGGTGTAGTTTAAGTGTTCGTGAGTGCTATGACTAGACACTAATGCGATACTTAAAATAGAACTAGAATGCTTCCTCGCATTATGAATTCTAATTATACATAACTCGTTCCTGACAATATTCCATGACTCTGTGAGGTTGCAGAAGGGGTCAAGTCCCCCTATGCAGTCTGCTTATGGTGTCTCCGTTTTCCACTACTACCCGGCATGCCGGACCTCACTCAAACAAGGTTGCAGGTGCGGTCTAGTTCCGCCACTGCAGTCATATAGTGGTGTCCATGTTTGCCACTATTGCCCAGTGTATCGGGCCTTGATCCAAAATCCAAATCATAGGGTTTCGCAAGCGCAGGGCAGCGCGAAGCCTACCCTGTGGCACCCTCTGGGGTATCGCAAGCGCAGGACTGCACAATGCATCCTGTGGCACCCCAGCCACGGTATTTCAGGAATTAACAGAGCGAGATACGTAACCCGTGTCCTCAACCTGTGAGATGGCACCGTACGTATCCCTTTGACGGGACGCTTCCTATTCTAATGTCAGCAAGTCTCCGAAAGCAACATGCAGCCCATACTACATGCGACTCCATCTCAAGCCGTTTCTCCATATATAGGGATTGAACCCACGTTACGAATTCTAATTGTACACGACCTGTTCCTGACAATACTCCATGACTCTGTGAGGTTGCAGAAGGGGTCAAGTCCCCCTATGCAGTCTGCTTATGGTGTCTCCGTTTTCCACTACTACCCGGCAAGCCGGACCTCACTCGATCCCAGTATATCGGGCATCGTTCCAAAATTAAACCATAGAGTTTCACAAGCGCAGGGCAGCGCGAAGCCTACCCTGTGGCACTCTCTGGGGTATCGCAAGCGCAGGACTGCACCATTGCATCCTGTGGCACCCCAGCCACGGTACTTCAGGAATTAACAGAGCGAGATACGCAACCCGTGCTCCCAACTTGTGAGACGTCACCGTACGTATCCCTTTGACGGGAAGGTACAACCCAGTACACCACCTAAGGCCTCCCTCAAGGGACAAGTTGGTCGTAAGGTGCCCCCTACAACCAAACTCCTCTCTCTTCGGCAAGGGTCTAAGCAAAATGACCTTTATAAGTCACTACCCTAATGATGTCCCTGACTCGACGATCCTAGGGATGATAATATTATAACATAACGTGCTAGGCCTTAAATTAGGCTTCGCAAGACAACTCTACTAGGCTGCTCAACCTAGACTTACCAGATCCCCTCAGGATCCGGTTCGTGGCTCATCGATCCAAGACCTCGGTCGTGTGAATATACATGCATGCCGCTATGTCTTGATGGTCGATAGCCCACAACGAACTGTGTACTAGCTAACAGCTATACACGAGTAACAACCACATACGAGCCAATAAGCTACGTATGAAACAACAACTACCTACGAGCCAGGCGGGCCTCGTAGGAGACAACAACGTACATACCAGCCAAATAAGCCGCGTATGAGACCCATAGCTACGTACGGGCCGGTCGGGCCGCGTACGAGACAACCACCTACATACGAGCCGACTAAGCTACGTATGAGACCCACAGCTACATACGGGCCAGTCGAGCCACGTACGAGCACAACCGTGTGCAAACAACCATACAGGTAATCAATCCTAGAAGCAACCAAACGTGCTTACTAACAAACTTGGTCATCTAATTTTAGAAGCAACAGAAGAGTCTACTAATATTCTATGGTCGGTATTCCACTAAGGAAGAATCCGAAGGCGACCTAACGGCCTTTATCGGACCAACTATCACTAGTGGTCTTCCCAATCCTTATTACCTCAATTTATAGCGCCTTAAGTACGGCACACAATTGCACGCATACTCCTACGACAATCTAATCATATAACACAACCACCATGATACTCCTAGGTATGAATGTGATTAATGCTTGTACTCATATCGAGCTTAAGCATAACGATCACTACGACCTAGACATGAAGTCCACTATAGTCAAGCGTAGGTTACGAATGAGCATGAAAGCCTACTACTTATCATCACCAATCACCACAAACCAAGCACGGATAGATACTAATATAACATACAACATTCCAAGGCATAGTATTACTCCTACAACGTCCTAAGCATATGCTTGAAATTTAGCATGGTATATCACATACCTACAATTAACTAGCATGGTATATTACATACCTACAATTGAACTAACATGATATGCCACTTACCTATAATTAAGCTAACATGGTAAGAAATTTTATCATTGCTCCTACAACATCCTAAACATAATTAATTAATCCAAGCATGGTAGGAAGCTCTTAGATTGATTCCTACAACATTCTAAGCATAATTAATTAATCCAAGCATGGTAGGAAACTCTTAGCTTGATTTCTACAACATTCTAAGCATAATTAATTAATCCAAGCATGGTAGGAAACTCTTAGAATTTGTCCTACATCATTCTAACATTATTAAGCATGCTAGATATTTTTAGAATAAATCCTACCATTAACTAAGCATGAAACATGATAGGATATTTTTAGAATACATCCTACAACATTTTAAGTATAAAAGCATGGTAGGATATTTTTATAAACAATCCTACAACATGTTAAACATCAAGCATGATAGCATATTTTTAGAAGTAGCCCTACAATTAATTAAGCATGAGAACATGGCTTCTAAGCATTTTTAGAAGTAATCCTACAACATTAGTAGCATAAATATGGCTTCTAACTATTTTTAGGGATGATCCTACAACATTAGGAGCATGAATATAACTTCTAAATATTCTTAGAAGTAATCCTACAATATTAGTAGCATGAAAATGGCTTCTAAACATTTTTAGAAATGATCCTACAACATGTGAAGCATGAATAAGTCTTCTAATCATTTTAGAAATGATCCTACAACATGTGAAGCATAGATATGGCTTCTAATTATTTTTAGAAGAAATCCTACAACACTTGAAGCATAGATATGGCTTCTAATTATTTTTGGAAGAAATCCTACAACACTTGAAGCATAGATATGGCTTCTAAATATTTTTGGAAGAAATCCTACAACACTTGAAGCATAGATATGTCTTCTAAATATTTTTGGAAGAAATCCTACAACACTTGAAGCATAGATATGGCTTCTAAATATTTTTGGAAGAAATCCTACAACACTTGAAGCATAGATATGGCTTCTAAATATTTTTGGAAGAAATCCTACAACACTTGAAGCATAGATATGGCTTCTAATTATTTTTGGAAGAAATCCTACAACACTTGAAGCATAGATATGACTTCTAATTATTTTTAGAAGCAATCCTACAATATTATTAGCATGAATATGGCTTCTAAATATTTTTAGAAGCACTCCTACAACATTATACTACTACTACTACTCCTATTTTAATCAAAACATAACTATCTACTACTACTACTACAACATACAACTTTACTACTATCACAACATACAACTTGCTACTATTACTACTACTTCATTCTCATAAAAAAGAATCACAACATACAACTTACTACTATTACTACTACTTTATCAATCAACATACATGCTACTACTACTTTGTTTTATTACATACTACTACTTATTATTATAGCTTACTACTACTTAGTTGCTTACTAACCTTTATTATTACTAGTGATAAAGAAAAGATTATTTTATTTTACTTTACTTTACAAAAGAAAAGGTCTCTTTAATTAGCTACAACTAGTGATTAAAAATGAAAGAAAGATCCTTTTAATTAATTACAATAAAAGAAAGATCTTTTTAATTAATAGCTACAACTAGTGATTAAAAAGAAGATCTTTTTATTTATTGGCTACAACTAGTGATTAAGAATAAAAAGAAGATCTTTTTATTTTATTAGCTACAACTAGTGTTTAAAATAAAAGAAGATCTTTTTAATTTATTAACTAGTGTTTAAAATAAAAGAAGATCTTTTTAATTAGTAGCTACAACTAGTGATTAAAATAAAAAGAAAGATCTTTTTATTAAGTTACAATTAGTGGTTAAACAAAAAGAAGATCTTTTTTAATTATTTCTACCGCTAGTGTTTAGTAAAGAAAGGAAAGATCTTTTTGATTATTACATTAGTTCAATCAAGTCCTACAACCAACAATGGTTGTATTGTTCAACAATATGCAATATGTATGGTTCCATATCAAGTCCTACAACCTTACATGGTTGTATGCAAAAGTTTATGTGCATGTGTTCCTTTAGTCCAAGTAGTTTACTTTTTATCATACAACAACAACCAAAAGAACTATTTTTAGATGATTCCTACTACCACATACCACATAATAACCATACCAAAAAGAAAGGGTAAACAAGAGGGTAAGAAGAAGAAGAACATCAAAAACCATCATTCAATAAACAAACAAACAACAAACAAACATACAAACAAGGCATGAAGAAACCCCCACCTTTGCTCTTTGTAGGAAGGACTTGCCTATGCTAACCTTCTCCTTCCCCTAGCTTTTTAGAACTCTTCTAATTAACCTACAAAACAAAACTCTCAAGTTATTTGTTCTCTCTTTCTTTTCCTTTCTTTTCTTTCTTTCTTTCTTTCTTTCTTGTTTTCTAAAAATGAGAGAAGGAGGAGAATGAAGGGCTATTTATAGAAGGAGTGGGAGGGGGTAAGTGCACCATTGGCACAAAATAACCCCAAAACAAGGAGGGCCGGCCATGCTTTAGGAGGTGGGATTGGGGGGAGTTGCTGTGTGGGGAAAAATTGACATGGAGGAGGAGTTTTCTAGAAGAGTTCTTAACCTTCTTATGTCTTTGTAACCCTATGTTTAGTCTCTAAATCAAACCCTAACCATCCTACTAGGTTATAGCAAAATAAGTGTTGTCCAAAATATACAACACATAATTCGTATAATGTACTAATCGTCCTACTACTCGTATGTGCGCCTATATGTCCGTATACCGGAAAATTTTCGCATAATCCGCATAAAAATAATTAAATCTTGGAAATAATAATAAAATAAATTTTATTATTAGTTCGGAAGATCACGATATCAATTTGATACAATACGGATATATACTGACCGATATCTGGATACCGATAATGTCTAGGAGCAAACCGGGTGAAAATCACCAAAATATTCTAATTTTGGATTTAAAACAAAATAATAGTAAAATAATAATAAAATATCAATTTATATACGGTAATATCCGTCCGGGATATTACAGTGCCGACGGCCAGCCCAGCCTGCAGCGCCCCCGTGCTGCTCCTTTCCGGCGTCACGATCGGCAGCAACAACATCGCAGTGTGCTACCGTCCCCCGTCGCTTGTGCCATCGCCGTGTCGTCATTCCTTGCTATTCCTCTTGGTGTGCTTGTGTTCCATTGGGTTTTGGGGTGGTGCGCTTGCTTGAGAGTGCACGTGTTTCGTTGGTTGGAGTGATTCTCGTTCGTGGTTCTGGTTCTTGTTCGTTCGTTGTGTTTGTGTTTCGGGAATCCGTTCCCGTTATTCTTGCTTTTGCTTCGTCGTTTCCGTCGTCATCTATAAGATAAGTAACTTGTATTCTTCCTTTTATGTAATACAAGTACTAAATACTACCTGTAGTGTAGTTGTGTTCTAGAGACAATTCTTGTGTGAAACCCCTTATTGATCTTGTCTCTATTGTGTTAACCTGCCCATAGTTGCCACATGACACACCTGACATAAAATAACCTAGGAATGACCACTTCTTGTTGTGTACATGCATGTTGTTCATATGATATCATGTGCTTGGATGTGTTAGTTATAGTAGACTCGTTGTAGACTTGTGAAATACCCTATACCATGTTGCTTGGATATCTAGTATACCCTATTTCATGTTTGGTTATGTTTTGGATGAGTTTTATATGAACTAGTTGATTTTGTGCATAAAGGATATTTTCTGTTTTGTCAATTTTCTATTTTTGATCAGTATTGTAGACCCTATTAAGTTCAGTATACGAATATGTTTTGTGAATATGAACGTTAGAGAATTCTGACGTCTATTTTCCAATCCTTCTGTCAGATCTTAGTTTCGATTTATGAGTTGCGAGTTATGTCTGTTTTACTACAGTGGTGTAGAAAAATTTCAGATTTCATTTTATATGAATTTTGTGGAGTAAACTATTTTTATTCTGATGTTAAAAGTATTATTTTGATCCAATATTTTGCTGAGTATAACTAGACCTGATTGGTATTTACCCTGAATTTTTGTGGATTTAATTAATGAGTTTTACCAACTATTTTATACTTGCAAATAATAAATAATCTAGCGGAATTTCCTTGCTGTTCAGTAAAGATACATAATTTCAACCTGATTCTACTTGCTGTTTGAAAAATATTTCTGAATATAAAAGTTAGCCTATTGTATCCAGTTTATCACCCTTTTGATGGATCTGGATTTTGATTTGTATTTTGTGATAGAATGGTATTTTATAACTGCAGTGTTTGTGATTCCAGATTTACAAAACTGTCGTGTCTTGCTATTTTCTAATTTTACAAGACTATTTTATTTATATTGGAAAATTATGATACTTTATTTTCTATTACTAATCATACTAGGGAATACCCCCGATTTTTCGTGGATTTAATTATTAAGTTTTCATGCTGTTTTTTGGTTCTTGAATAAAAAATTCTGATTTCTGGCTGAACATGTTTTCTGGATTCAAATCTGGTTTGAGATTTGTTTTTGTGAAATACTATATGACTTATATATATTTGCTGGATTCGGTCGGAAGTCTATTTTTCAGATTCTTTGACGGATCCAGGTTTGCATTTTTGTAGCAACGGGAATCCTAGATTTAGTGCAGTACTGTCTTGCTATCCTGAACTAGAATTCTCTTTGTCCTAATCTTTCATGTATTGTCTTTCATCGGTGCATGTTTAACCTTCAACTTGAAACTGTTACATGTTCATACCATGTTGTTCTTGACCTGTTTGAGACACATACATGCATGTTTGATAATAATAATAAATAACCAAGCCGGGGTTAAAGGGAAAGATCTAATAGTGGAAAATACAGAAACGTGTACTCGGAAGGGGATCCACAGATCCTACGTGATGACTTGATACATGATACTTGACACGTGATTACTTGCCACTTGCATGCTAGACACGTGATTACTTGCCAGCTGCACACTTGACACGTGATACATGATACATGATACTTGGAGTTTGGAACTCGATTACTTGATACTTATCCCTGAGTATAGTGCCCTCTATGGTCCACTATGAAATCTAAATGAAATTGTTTGAATGTAGCAACCATGTGGTAAAAACCGGGACACATGAAGTTCTACCTAGATAGTAATTAATACAAGACTTGAACATGATTACTTGCTACTTGATACTTGATACTTGCTACTTGTACTTGATACTTGACACTTGATACTTGTTGATATGGCTAAAAATGGGGTTAAATCGGAACCGTCCAAATCGGGCACGAATCTTGAAGCCCAGGGGTAAAACGGTAATTTCACCTACCAATGGGTCTGAAGTGGGTACTGGTTTTCCTCCTCGAAGACCCACTAACCCGCGAACGGATCCACCTCAACTGGGTGCGGGTTTCAACCCGCAGCAAACCCGGTCCAGAAAGGATAGAATTAGGGTTTCTGATTAATCCTAATCAACGGCCCTGATTCATATCTATCCTTTCACTGGGGATTAGGGATTACATTCCTTATCTAACCACAGGGATTACATTCCTAATCTGATCCCAGCGGCGCCTATAAATACCCCCCATCCATCTCCATTAAGAGGTAATCAATCTTTTGCCAGTTTTACTCTCTTTCATAATCACTTCTGATTACTGACTTGAGCGTCGGAGGGTGCGTCGCCGGGAGCAACCCCGGTGTCTCGCCCTTTTTGCAGGTGAACGGCAGGAGCAACGGTCAAACTCAGGCGGAACAGGTAACAGGTTTGCTATTCAAAGTTTTTCAAGAATCCACAAATACTATCTGTTTGCCCCCACACCAGATTCAGCGGCAACAGACGGCAGGAGCAACGGTCAAACTCCGGTGGAACAGGTAACAGGTTTTCTATTCAAAGTTTTTCAAGAATCCACAAATACTATATGTTTTCCCCCATACCAGATTCAGCGGCAATAGATTGGCGCCGTCTGTGGGAACAAATGAATAGCTGCCTCCCCTCTTCCCGTTGGTCAGATCTTCTCCAGCCATGCCTCCTAGGAAAGTAAGATCTAGAGGTTCCAACCGCAGACCCAACCTCGATCAGCAACAAGAAGTCCCCATCCAGCCCGCTCAGCAGCAGGGGCAACTTCCTCTTCAAGCAGAGGACCCTCTCCAACAGGACCTGCCTCCTCCTCAGAATCAACAACCTCCTAAGGGTCCCAACCCGCAGAAACAACCTCTCCATCCGGACCACGTCTCCATCCACAATGCCTCTTCGGATTCTATGGCCTCCGACAATCCCCGAGCTTCCGACCTTCGCAACACCGTCCTCAATCGGCTGAAGGATGAGGATCTTCGCTGCCGTCTGGTTTAAAAGCGGCCCCGAGAGGGAGCATCCCGCTAGCAACGTCCGGATGAGCGATCTCCTCACCGCCGAGACTACAGAAGGTCCCCTATCCTAAGGGGGCGGAGAGAGTCCCCCGAACATCACAGGAGAAGACCCCATTCCCCTGCCGGTCGGCAACATCCTAGGAACGATGAGGCACCCATCACCCGTGCCGAGTTCCAGCAGTTCCAAGCAACCGTCCTACAAGCTCTCAATCTTCGTCCCAACAACACCAATGCTCCAAGCATTCCCACTCCTCCTCCGGTCCGAAGTCCTCGCCGACGGTCCCTAACTCCTCCCCAGCTCCTAGCAACCCCGGCACATGCCAAGTCCTCGCCGCTCCAGGAGCTACCGTCGTCGTAGCCCCCGCTTTCCCTCGTACGAAGACGAGTCTAGAGGCTCGGCTGATTACCGTCGAAGAGATGACGCTGTCTACCGCCGTCTCCATGAAATGGAGAGGCGCTTGGGTCAGTTAGACCGAGAAGAAGAGCTCAGAGGAAGGACCCTTCGTCCTAGTCGACCTCCTTTTTCCCGAACCATAATGGATGCACCCGTACCAATCGGCTTTAAGCCTCCTCAATTCGAGACTTATTCCGGGGAGACTGACCCCGTCGATCACATCGAAAGCTTCAAGACCCTCATGCTCATCTATCAAGCTTCCGATGCTCTGCTATGCAAGACCTTCTTCGCAACTCTCAAGGGTCCAGCTCGAGAATGGTACTCTCGCCTTGCCCCTTCCTCAATATTCTTCTTCGAGCAATTTGAGACACTCTTCGTCACCCACTTCGTGAGTAGCCGCAGAACTGAGAAGACCAGCATTTCGCTACTCTACCTCCACCAGAAGAAGGGTGAGAAGCTGAGAGACTATGTGAAAAGGTTCACAGCTGAAGCCAGGTCCATAGCATCCCTCGACCAGTCGGTCGCTGCAGCAACATTTCAATCCAATGTCCTCAACTCCAGCCTCCGCTCCTCCATCGCCAAGAAGTCCCCACAGAACTTCTCTGACCTCCTCCTCCGGAGCGAAAAGTATATTCGGGCCGAAGAAGCTGAGCACCACCCCAACTTGGAGGGGTCTTCCTTCGGGTCTAAGAGAAAGGGAACAAAAGAGGAAGGGGCCAAGAAGCTCCAGAAGGATAATGGCGGCCAGCGCCGACCTCCCCCCAGATTTGAAAAATTTACTCCCCTTAATGCCAACATCTCCATAATTCTTATGGAAGTTGAGAAGGAGGGGGTGATACCTCCTGCACCAAAAATGAACACCCCCGACAAGAAGAGGGATAAAGAGAAGTGGTGCCGTTATCACCGGGACCATGGCCACGACACCAATGATTGTCGGGCCTTGAAGAATGAGATAGAAGCCCTCATCCAGAGGGGGCAGCTGACCAGGTTCGTGAGAAAGGACCGAGCCGACCTTCCTCCCCCGCCTCGGGGGGCTAATAAGCGTCCTGAACGCGATGAAATGCCCGACTTCGAGGAGGAGCGTGTCCTGCACCTCATTCATGGGGGCCCAATGGGGGGCTCCTCCAACTCCTCTCGAAAGGCGTTTATAAGAGAAGTCAATTCGGTTCGCGCCACCCCTCCTCCTAAAGGCCTCGAAGTGCCCATCACATTCTCAGATGAAGACCTTGAGGGTGTCCGAACGCCCCATTGTGACGCACTCGTTATCAGCCTCCACATGGCGAATTTCAAAGTGGAGAGGATCCTAGTGGACAATGGCAGCTCCTTTAACATCCTCTTCCTCGCCGCTTTCAAGGGCCTCAAACTATCCCGAGACAGACTCAAGCCCGCTGGCTATACGCTCTATGGGTTCACGGGAGTGCCAGTGACTATTGAAGGGGTGATCACCCTGGACGTAACCGCTGGCAAAACTCCTACCACCCGAACGGAGTCGATGGACTTTTTGGTCGTGGATGTCCCTGCAGTTTACAATGTCATTTTGGGTCGGCCCGGCCTAACTGCCCTTGAAGCCGTCCTTTCCGCCTATCACCTCAAGATGAAATTTCCCACCCGGGTAGAAGTAGGGGAGGTAAAAGGCAATCAGGAAACGGCCCGCAAGTGCTACATGGCCTCTACCCTCGGTCCAGTCCTCTCCCTCGAAACTCTGGAAATCCCCCAAGATGTTGTCCGACCAACGTCCAAGCCGGTGGATGATTTGGAGGAAGTGCTCTTCTCTGAGCAGGATCCAAGCCGAAAGTTCTTTGTTAGCAAGACCCTCCCATCCGCCCTATGCTCCGACATAGTCCTATGCATTCGAAGGAACCGAGACCTCTTTGCTTGGTCAGCTGCAGACATGCCCAGAATTTCCGAAGAGCTCTTGGTCCACCACCTCAGCATTCCTCCGGGGTCCAAACCGGTCCAACAGAAGAGGCACAAGTTCGCCCCCAAGCGCCAGCTAGATATAAAAGAGGAGGTGGATAAGCTCTTGAAGGCCTGGTTCATACAAGAGGTAAACTATCCTGAATGGTTGTCGAATGTAGTAATGGTGAAGAAGTCCAATGGGACCTGGAGGATTTGCATCGATTTTACCGATCTCAACAAGGCTTGCCCCAAGGACCCCTTCCCTCTTCCAAGTATTGACACTTTGATTGACGCCACTTTGGGTCATGAACTCCTCAGCTTCATGGACGCCTTCTCAGGCTACAATCAGATCCGGATGTTCCCCCCAGATATTCCGAAGACCTCATTTGTGACCGACCAGGGCCTCTACTGCTACAGGGTTATGCCCTTCGGTTTGAAGAATGCAGGCACCACATATCAACGCCTCGTCAACAAGGTTTTCCAAGCTCAAATCGACCGGAATATGGAGGTATATGTGGACGATATGCTTGTAAAGAGCATCCACGAGGCCGATCATGTGCTCGATCTGCAGGAGGCATTCGATGTACTAAGAAAGCACAACATGAGACTCAATCCGAACAAGTGTGCGTTCGGAGTCTCATCAGGAAAGTTCCTCGGCTTCATGGTCAGCCAACGAGGAATCGAAGCTAACCCTGAGAAAATCAAGGCCATATTAGACATGGCCCCTCCCAGGAACGTTAAGGAAGTTCAGAGGCTGACAGGCCGCCTAGCCGCTATAGGGCGTTTCCTCTCCAAGTCAGGGGAGAAGTGCCTCCCCTTCTTCAAGGCTCTCAGGGGGGCTAAAGGCTTTGAGTGGGGTCAGCAGCAACAAGATTCATTCGACCAGCTCAAGGCTTACCTCGTCAATCCTCTTCTCCTCAGCAAACCAATTCCTGGTGAACCCCTCTACCTCTACCTGGCAGCCTCCGAGCAGAACCTCAGTGCCGTTCTCGTGAAGGAAGAAGATAAGACCCAAAGGCCCATATATTACGTGAGCAAGGTACTTCGGAATGCCGAGCTCCGCTACCCGAGGATAGAAAAGATGGCTTATGCCCTGGTGATGGCCGCAAGGAAGCTTCGCCCATATTTTCAGTCCCATTCGGTGGTCATTCTTACCGACCAACCGCTGAAGTGGTCTATCGAGCTGAGCCAGCATGATATAACTTATCAGCCTCGGACCGCGATCAAGGCTCAGGCCTTAGCAGAATTCATAGTTGAAAGTACAATCCCCGAGTTCAGCCAAGCAATGAAGGGACCACCTGTCTGGTCGGTTTATGTGGATGGCTCCTCTTGTAACGAGGGAAGCAGAGCCGGGTTCATTCTAACTGGCCCAGATGATTTTATCCTCCAATACTCCCTCCGCATCAACTTCAAGGCCTCGAACAATGAAGCAGAGTACGAAGCACTCATAGCCGGCCTCGGAATGGCTCGCAATGCAGGAGCGCAGCGCCTCTGAATCTTTAGCGACTCTCAGCTGGTCGTGAATCAAGTCCTGGGCGAGTATGAGGCACGAGATGACCGAATGGTTAAGTACCTAACCAAGGTCAGGAATCTCATGGCCCTATTTGAAGAAGCCCTCATCCAGCGAATCCCCCAAGAAGAGAATGCCCAGGCCGATTCCCTCTCCAAGCTAGCCTCCTCCTCCCTCTAAGGTCTCGAGCAGACCGTCTTAATTGAGGTACTCCTGAAGCCAAGTATAGAAGACAAAACTTCTGATTCAATGGAGTCTCTACCTGTCCTGCTTCAAGATAACTGGATGAAACCCCTCGTTGAGTTCCTAAGGGATGGGCTCCTCACCGAAGATCCAAAGGAAGCTCGCCGAGTAAGAACCCGAGCAGAGCGATACACACTTATCGAGGGCATCCTATACAAGCGCTCCTTCACACAGGTAGACGGCAGGCCTTATTTGAGATGCCTCTCCCCGGAACAAGCCGACTACTCCCTGCAAGAACTTCACGAGGGCATCGGCGGGGCACATTCAGGGTCCAGATCCTTAGCCCGCAAAGTGTTGAATTATGGATATTTCTGGCCCACTCTCCTACAAAATGCCGAACGGCACGTTCGGCAATGCAGCTCATGTCAGAAGTACTCGAACATCCGTCGCCTCCCACAAGCTCCACTCACTTCCCTATCAAGTCCAATCCCTTTCGCAATGTGGGGGATGGATTTACTAAGGCCATTCCCACCAGCTCCCGGCCAGTTCAAATTCTTAGTCATGGCAATCGACTACTTCTCAAAGTGGATAGAGGCCGAGCCCTTGGCCACGATCACCGAGAACAAGGTACTTCAGTTCTTTTGGAAGAACGTAATCTGCCGATTCGGTGTTCCTCGGGTCCTCATAACAGACAACGGAACCTAGTTCACCGGGGCTGCCTTCCGAGCTCTCTGTGAAGACCTCGCTATCCAACACCGATTCTCCTCCATTTCCCATCCACAGTCGAATGGTCAAGTGGAGAATGCTAACCGACAGATCCTCTCCGGTATTAAGAAGAGGCTGGATAAATGCTCTAAAGGCTTATGGGTCGATCAGCTCCCTAACGTGCTGTGGAACTACCGCACTACAAAACGGACCCCCACAGGAGAGTCCCCATTCAATCTCACCTATGGGTCCGAGGATATGATCCCCCTAGAAGTCGGTATACCCTCTCATCGTCTAATGGCTTATGAAGAAGAACAAAATGCCAGAGAGCTCCGAGCAAATCTAGACCTGATTGATGAGATCCGAGAAAGAGCTGCCATTCGTCAACAGAGCTACCAAAGAAGGATTGAGTTGGCATACAATAAGAGAGTCTGTCCTACTGACCTCAAAGAAGGGGACTTGATCCTCAGAAAGTTAGCCATCTCTTTTCCTGGTCAGAAGAGCAAACTAGCTCCAAATTGGGAGGGACCCTATAAGATCGCCAAAGTAGTTCGGCCCGGGACATGCAGACTAGAAGACCTCGAAGGCAGAGAGATCCCCAGGACTTGGAATGCCGACCATCTTTTGAAATACCAAGAGAGAGCACTAACGCCTCTCTAAGTATTCTGGAATGTCGAACTGTTCCTCTCCTTTTACTTGTATTTTTTCCTTTATTTCTTTTGTAATAACGGCTCACAACTTTAGAAGCAGCCGACCATTAGTCATCAATAAAGAAAGCTTTTTCATATTTTGCTTGTAAAATTGTTTGCATCTCTCTGCTTTTACTCTTCACCCTAACGATGGTTCGGAGTCCAACACTTGGCTCGATTCTACTTCGTAAGTTCGCTCTTAAGCGAGCTAGAAGTAGTTCGCTATACGGAACTGCTCCCACAACCGTTGAACAACTCTAACGATGGTTCGGAGTCCAACACTTGGCTCGATTCTACTTCGCAAGTTCGCTCTTAAGCGAGCTAGAAGTAGTTCGCCATTCGGAACTGCTCCCACAACCGTTGAACAACTCTAACGATGGTTTGGAGTCCAACACTTGGCTCGATTCTACTTCGCAAGTTCGCTCTTAAGCGAGCTAGAAGTAGTTCGCCATTTGGAACTGCTCCCACAACCGTTGAACAACTCCAACGATGGTTCGGAGTCCAACACTTGGCTCGATTCTACTTCGCAAGTTCGCTCTTAAGCGAGCTAGAAGTAGTTCGCCATTCGAAACTACTCCCACAACTGTTGAACAAATCTAACGATGGTTCGGAGTCCAGCACTTGGCTCGACTCTACTTCGCAAGCTCGCTCTTAAGCGAGCTAGAAGTAGTTCGCCATTCGGAACTGCTCTCACAACCGTTGAACAACTCTAACGGCGAGTTCGGAGTCCAATGCTCAGCTCGACTGCACTACCTCAGTATCCCAAACCGAGCGGACGAGGAACCGACCTCCACATATGGAGAAAAATTCCACCAAACCAATTTCACCGTTGGATCGTCTCAAAATGCGTACTAGAACGTGATGAACGGATCAGATCGTGCCACGTATCCGCAAAACAACAAGATAGCGTTTTCTCGAAACTCGAGCCTCCCAACTCGTGATTCGTGCCATGATCGTGATCGACCATCCAGATTGAACAACTCTAACGACGAGTTCGGAGTTCAATGCTCGACTCGACTGCACTACCTCAGTATCCCGAACCGACCGGACGAGAAACTGACCTCCACATATGGAGAAAAATTCCGCCGAACCAATTTCACCGTTGGATCGTCTCAAAATGCGTACTAGAACGTGATGAACGGATCAGATCGTGCCACGTATTCGCAAAATGACAAGATAGTGTTTTCTCGAAACTCGAGCCTCCCGACTCGTGATTCGTGCCATGATCGTGATCGACCGTCCAGATTGAACCACTCTAACGGCGAGTTCGGAGTCCAACGCTCGGCTCGACTGCACTTCCTCAGTATTCCGAACCGAGCGGACGAGGAACCGACCTCCACATATGGAGAAAAATTCCGCCGAACCTATTTCACCGTTGGATTGTCTCAAAATGCGCACTAGAACGTGATGAACGGATCAGATCGTGCCACGTATCCGCAAAATGACAAGATAGAATTTTCTCGAAACTCGAGCCTCCCGCCTCATGATTCGTGCCATGATCGTGATCGGCCGTCCAGATTGAGCCACGTGGCTCGGGTATGAAATCCGAGCTACCACACCACCAAAGTGCCAAGTTGCCTCGGTATACCATTAGCAAGAGCTAAAGTTCTACAGCTAACGCAAGAGTTCTATGGCTAGAATGCTCGAATAAACTAACTACTGATTCTTATGGTTCGTTTCAAAAGTAAGGCAACTACGGCACAACAATGAGCAGACGAACTTCGATTTCATTAAAACAACTTGATAAATTTACAAGGCAAGAAGTTACAACAAAAAAGATAAAAAAGATGATGCAAGAAATCAAAAGCTCAGTACAACTTGTTCAGCGCCTCCTCGGAATGGGGACATTCCGATTCAGAGACACTCGGGGTTTTCGTCTCTTCATCTCCGAGCTCGTCTCTAGGCCGACGAACTGGGATGCCTCTTCGCCACTAACCCTAACAGTGGCTCCAAACGAGGTTCCGCTCGAGCTAACAGCTACACCGCTTTGCGCATCGGCCGCGGTCCGACCTGTGGCGGGAGGACGAGTCGCGAGCTCGTAGAAGGAAATACCTTGTTCGCACTCCTCGCACGTACACGAGGTGCTGCGGACGTTGGCCCTCGCAGGCTGAGGCCTTAGACGAGCGACCTCCTCCTCGAGCTTGACGATCCTATCTTTCAAGGTGTCGTCCTTCACCGATATCTTTACCCGAGGGAGTTTTGCCAAACCCGGGAACTCAGCACTATCGGAGATGATGCGACGCAGATGGGTCACCTCGATGCTTTTGTCAACTATAACCCTCTGCAGCTGCTCGACCTTCGTCGCGGACTCGTCTCGCTCGGCCAGCGCCGAGGCCAGCTCTTCCTCCTTCGTCAAGAGCTCCTCCTCGACTATCCGCAAGTGGTGTACCTCGGCCAGCAGTTCGCTGTTCTTCTTCTCCACATTGAACAGCACTCTTCGGATCAGGTCTATCTCGCCCTCGAGTCGAACCTCGCGAGACTGCTTAAACAGTTCTGCACGACGCCGAGCTGCTGCGGTATCTAGAGTATGTTCGAAGATCTGAAAGACGAGAACATCACAATTGGAAGACTAAAGTCCGAGCCAAATACTTAGACAAATTCGAAATAAGATTTTCATTCATAAAGAAGAGGCGGTGGCCAGTCCGCAAAAAGGCGTTACATTCTAAAAAAGGAAAAACAAAATTACAAAAGACGAGGAGATCAGGGGTCCACCTGCATCGTCGGCTCGACCACAGGCGCCTCGCGAGACGGCCCTCATTCCCCGTCGCCCCGGCCTGGGGGTCGGTCACCACAGTCTCAGGGACCACCTCCTCCTCGTCGTCGCCTTCCTTCTCTTCGCCTTCCTCCTCTTCGCCCTCTGCCGCAGCTCCGGGCCACAGCCTGTATCCGACCCGCTGAAAGCCGGGGACGCGGTCCTGGACATGGTCGAGTGCCCTCTCGTAGGACTTCTCCATGTTGGAGGCCATGTGTGCCTTCGCCTCGGCCTCGACTTCGGCCCTGATCACCGCCGCCAGGGCGTCCTTCTCTGCCTTCGCCTCCGCCAGAGCCTTCGCCGATGCCGCCAGCTCCTCGGCAGCCTTGGCGACTTTGGCAACCTCCTCAGCGAGCCGCCCCTTCGCTCGCTCCAGGTTCGCCTCAAGGTCGGCGACCCGGACCTCTAAGCCATCCGCGCGTCTCTGCTCTGCCTCGAGCTGCCGAACCGCCTGCACCTTCTCTGCCCTGTCCTTGTCGCTGGCGGCCTTCAACTCCCTCTCCTGTTCGGCGAATGCTTGAAGGAGGTGGCCGAAGTGACAACTGGACTGCCGAAGGAAAAAGAGAATAAGAACAAAGTAAAAGCCGAACGGCAGACTTAAGAAATTCTCAAAAAAAATGAATGCAAAACTTACCAACACAAGCGACCGAGCGACTTTGTAGGTGTCATCGCTAGTCGTCCCCGCCTTCAGTGCGGCTCGATCCTTCGGGGTCGCTAAGTGCTTGACCAGTGGCGGAGCCAGACGAATCAAAATGGGGGTCCCAAATTTTTTTTAACTGGAGGGGCCAAATAAAAATTTCGGTCTATATTAGGGGGTTTTACAAAATTTTTGGTCCATATTAGAGAGTTTTACAAAATTTTTGGGGTCCCAAATGTCCCCCCTCCTCCCTTCCTCCCTCCGCCACTGTGCTTGACGGCTTGCATGCACATCTGCGAGTCCCCGAGGAAGCCGTCGTGGTTCTTGACTCGCCAGTCCAGGACGAACAGCTTCTTATGCTGCTCGGTCAGGATCTCCTCGGCCTGAGTGGTCAGGGGCGGAGCCTGGAGCGACAACGCCGCCGAAACATTGAAGGCCTCGCCGACCGTGGCAGACGCAGCAGGAGCCGAGGGGTCGGCGGAAACGACCACCGCTGGCGAGGGGACCTCAGCAACGAGGGTAGGCGGAGCAACTGCCGAAGGAACCTTAGAGGGCCGGCCAGAAGAAGCCGTCGTGCTTGGCCTCTTCCTCTTCCTTCCGTCGGCAACCTTGCCTCGCTCGTTCATCATCCCCAGAAAGTCCATCTTCGGCGCTTCTGTTCCAAACAACAAAACAAACAACAAGTTAGAGAAACGAGCTAAAAACTTAGAAAAAAAATATATATTACGAGATGTCAGGAGCGTACTCGGGTCGATCGGACTAAGACCTGACCCGTGTAGCACCTCCTCGGTCATTTCCCTCCAGCTCAACATTGGGAGAGCGATGATCTTCTCCGCCACTTCCGCCTCGGTCACTGTCAGTACCGAGTCGACCCTTGCGAACTTCGGTACTTCTTCTTTCCACTGAGTCGGAACGTTCAGCATCGAGTCCTCCCTCACCAAAAAGAACTTCTCCTTCCAACCTTTTACCGAGTCTGGGTTCTCTATGAGCCTGACGCCCTTCCGGGGTGACAGGTAGTAGCGATGCTCGGTCTTGTGCATCCGGTGAATCCGATACATGCTCCGAAGTATCACCACGTCTGGCTTGACCTCGGCGTTGCGGCACTGCAGCAAGAAGGCATTCACGTGGCGCCAGGTGTTCGGCATAAACTGCATCGGCAACAGGCAGTACCACTGGAGGACCTCTAACACAAAAGGGTGCAGAGGAAAACGCAATCCGGCGTTCAGCGAGTCGTAGTCGAACGCACACATATCCCGCGGCAGCTTGGAGTTCACTCGCATCCCAGGGCCGGGGAGGATCAGCTTGTACTCCGGAGGGATGGCGAACCCTTTTCTGATCCGGAGCAGGTCCTTCTCGGATAATATCGACGCAATCTCGTCCATCTCGGTAGTCAGGACCGGGTCGTTCTCCTCATAGACTGCCGACCGACCTATGATCGCCTTCTTCATAAGGTCACCCTCGTATTGCCTGACTCCGGCATGGCCGGACAGTACACAAGGGTACCGGCCCGACTCAGGGGCTTGCCTTAAGGTCTCCACGATCTCCTCGACTACAGGAGATCGGGCCACTACCTTCTTCTTCTTCTTCTTCACCTCGGCCACGGACGGCTCGGCCACCTCCTTCCCCTTTCTTCGGATCTCAATTTGCCTCCTCTCCTCAGCGCCACTATCGCCCGAGGACGAGGCCTCACTCCCCGAGTCTACCCTTGACATCTCTAAAAAAAGCTAAGGCAAATAAACTGACCTTGATGTGACGTGGCCTTGAAGTGACGTTCACGGTCGGAATTAGTTCGTCGGAAATTGCCTGGCCCACGCGACAGCTAACGCAACCGCCTTGGAGCTAAAATCGCTGCTAGCAGAGCACGCAGAGAGTAAAAGTGAAAAATGAGCTCTGGGGTGGGGGAGTGAGAATTTATAACCACGAAGCGACGTTTGGACTTCCTTGGGCATTTAAAAGCCCACTAAGAGAAGGCAAAGCACCAAAACGGAGAGTTGCGACGTTTCAAAACAAAAACCCCTCAAATCGCTTAAGTCCATGACTCGGCCACCGGTGTGCATAACCGAGCTACCAAACAGCTTGGCTAAGCAACCGAGCTACTGGGTCAGGGGATGGCGACGGTTCAGAACCAGGACTCTTCAAAACGTCTTACTCTATCCCTCGGCAAACAACACCTCGACCTGCCACCAAACAACCGTTCTAACCGATCCGAGGTGCCGAGGTACCGACCCCCACATATGGAGAAAAATTCTGCCGAGGCCGAATCACCGTCAGATCATTCCAAAATTCGTGTCAAACATGATGGACGCTTCAGATAGCACCACGCCCACAAAACGACAAGATAATGTTTTCTCGTGATCTGAACCCCGTCCTCGTGATTCACGCCGTGATGGACACTCCAGATCTAGCCACGCATACCTTCCGAGCTGCCAGCCACCGGTGTGCCTAGCCGAGCTACCGAACAGCTTGGCTAAGCAACCGAGCTACTGAGTCGGAGGGTGGCGATGGTTCAAAGCCAGATCTCTTCAAAGCACCTAACTCCATTCCTCGGCAAACAACACCTCGACCTGCCACCGAACAACCGTTCTAACCAAACCGAGGTGTCGAGGTACCGACCTCCACATATGGAGAAAAATTCTGCCGAGGCCGAGTCACCGTCGGATCGTTCCAAAATTCGTGTCAAAACTCAATGGATGGTTCAGATAGCGCCACGCTCATAAAACGACAAAATAACGTTTTCTCGTGATCTGAACCCCATCCTCGTGATTCAAACCGTGATGGACCCTTAGGATCGCGCCACGTAGCTCGGCAGATCCTGAGGCTCCGGGTCGAGCTGCAGAAGGAGCCGAACCGAGGTGCCGAGGAACCGGCCCCCACATGTGGAGAAAAATTTTGCCGACCCTCCTCAGCTGTTGGATCTTGTCAAAAAACGTGCTCGACATGATGGACGGCTCATATCTTGCCACGTTCACTAAACGACAAGATAGCGTTTTTTGGGGATCCGCGCTGAGATGGACGCTCAGGATCTTGCCACGTAGTTCGGCAAATTCCGAGCTAAATGCCGAGCTACTGAACAGCTGGGCTGGACCACCGAGCCCCTAATACAGTAGACAAGGAATTGAGCCACCGGAGCGCTTAGCCGAGCTAACGAACAGCTTGGTCGAGCCTTCGAGCTACTAGGTCGAACCGAATGTCCTGTCGGAGCACTTATTCGGCCTATAACGCCGAACTGCCGAGCCGAGGGGACGAGGAACCGACCCCCACATATGGAGAAATAACTCGCCGACCCTCCTCAGCCGTTGGATCTTGTCAAAAAACGTGTTCGACGCGATGGACGGCTCAGATATTGCCACGTTCACTAAACGACAAGATAGCATTTTTTGGGATCCGCGCTGAGATGGACGCTCAGGATCTTGCCACGAAGTTCGGCAGATTCCGAGGCTCCGAGTTGAGCTGCCGAGGAGGCGAGCCGAGCAACCGAGGCACCGACCCTCTCATACGGAGAAACTATCTACCGAGCAACATGGATCGTCCGATCGCCCAGAAAAATGAGCTCGACGCTGATGGAGGGCTCAGATCGCGCCACGCCATAAATCGGTATTAAAAATTAGTTTTTATTTATTTTAATCGTTTTATTTATTTAAAAATTGTGAAAAAATTACTATAAATTTGGAAAAATTAACTAAATATTCTAGGAAATGATTATAAATTTGAGGGTATATTTTTGAGCCCCTGAACGAATAATTATTGCATAGAACGTGTTGTTAAGACCCCTGAACGACCGGTTAACACTTCGCAAAATTAAATAAATAATCCGAAAAAATAGATAAAAATCACCAAACATCTAGAAAAGCTCAAGAACAACTTAGAGTGCAAACAACTTGAAAAATCACCATACTACCTCCTTCAAAGACTCAAAACCTTCCATTTGGACTCCGATACAACTTCACTAGCCATTAAAACAGTAAAACTACTCCTCAAAGGCTGATCAAACTCAGTCTTTGGGAGTGGGGGGCTTGTGAAATGGCTAAAAATGGGGTTAAATCGGAACCGTCCAAATCGGGCACGAATCTTGAAGCCCATGGGTAAAACGGTAATTTCACCTACCAATGGGTTTAAAGCGGGTACTGATTCTCCTCCTCGAAGACCCACTAACCCGCGAACGGATCCACCTCAACTGGGTGCGGGTTTCAACCCGCAGCAAACCCGGTCCGGAAAGGATAGAATTAGGGTTTCTGATTAATCCTAATCAATGGCCCTGATTCATATCTATCCTTTCACTGGGGATTAGGAATTACATTCCTTATCTAACCACAGGGATTACATTCCTAATCTGATCCCAGCGGCGGCTATAAATACCCTCCATCCATCTCCATTAAGAGGTAATCAATCTTTTACCAGTTTTACGCTTTTTTATAATCACTTCTGATTACTGACTTGAGCGTCGGAGGGTGCGTTGCCGGGAGCAACTCCGGTGTCTCGCACTTTTTGCAGGTGAACGACAGGAGCAACGGTCAAACTCCGGCTGAACAGGTAACAGGTTTGCTATTCAAAGTTTTCCAAGAATCCACAAATACTATCTGTTTGCCCCCACACCAGATTCAACGGCAACAGACAGCAGGAGCAACGGTCAAACTCCGGCGGAACAGGTAACAGGTTTGCTATTCAAAGTTTTTCAAGAATCCACAAATACTATCTGTTTGCCCCCACACCAGATTCAGCGGCAACACTTGTTGCTTGTTTACATGATACTTGTTCACTTGATATTTGTTACATGCCACTTACACTTGTTCATCTTGCCATGCTAGTTATTCTATTTTGTTATCATGTCTATTCCATGTTATTAGTTATCCCTTTTCCATGTACTTGTGCCTGCACTACAAGCGGTCCGTAACTTGCATTGACGGAAGTTTGTTTTCTTTTTTTCCTCTTCCTGCAATTTATTAAATTACAGATTTTGGAGATCAGGTACCAGATGGTGTAGGTGATATGAGATTTTAGTTGCTGGAGTTTTGCTATCATAAATTTTGCTATATCTATTTATTTCTTGTTGCTTATCTTGAACAACTGTACTTGGTTACTTGGATTATTTTGTATTTGGGCAATGTAACCCAGGATTATTGACTTGTTCAGATCTGGTTTATTTGAGATTAATATATTTTGTTTCAAGTAAATCCTGTTGGTATTTTGATTCGTATATGCATACTTGGTTGACTTCTCTTGCTTCTGACTCTGATTCTTCTGGTGAAATGTTGTAAAAATCCTGACAGCTTATGGATGATGAAAATCATTCGTTGGGCTTAGTCACGTATCCGTATTCCGTATTTTTTTTTGGGAAGTAGGGCGTGACAAGGTTTTTAGTGGTATCAGAGCCCAGGTTTGGCTAATGTATTAGTTGTCTAGTATATTAGACAAGTTTGGCTCGATCTGGAATTGACTCAATATTACACAGACCATGCATACATAAATGAATTATAATAAACTTTGATCTGGATGTTAATTATTTTTTATTTTGTGTAGACCATGACTCGCAGAGGTTCTACTTCTTGTCTTCAGGATGATCATCCCGGATTTGAGGTCATCACCAATGTGTTGGAACGACTGATCAATATGCAGCAGAACCACAGTGACTGGGTGATGGCTGCTTTGGAAGCTGCTTGGGTTCTGCCTCCCGCTGTGCCTATACAGGCAGCGCTCCCTCTTCATCTGGGTACAGTCACAGACTTTATGAGGCTGCATCTCAACAGGTTTTCGGGCACTGAGACGCCTTTGGAGGCCGAACAGTGGTTGATCCGGGCTGAGCAATTGCTTTTGGCAACAAAGAGTTGCAGATGCTGATAGAGTGGATGTGGTAGCCATCTAACTGGTGGACCTGGCTCACATTTGGTGGAGGTCGGAGTCCGAAAGACTCGAGTGACCAATCACTTAGGCCACTTTCACTAGGTGCTTCTTGGAGAAGTTCTTTCCTACCAGCACTAGAGTTGTAATGGAGAAACAATTTCTTGCCTTGAAACAGGTTGGTCGTTATTTCTATTTTTGGAATTTTGTTACATATTGTCCATGCAATGTTGTAACATTTGACTTTCTTGAAACAGGGTTCCAGGTCTGTGGATGAGTATGCAGCTGAATTTACAAGACTTAGCCGCTACGCAGCCGTTCGTTTGGCGAACGAAGAGGACATGGCTCGTAGATTCATATTAGGACTTGAGCAAGACATTAAGGAGCAGCTTGTCTCCCTTCGCTTGCGTACTTATGCTGAAGCTCTTGAGGCAGCTCGAGCTCAGGAGCAGGCTCGTGGTGGATTGGCTCCTTCCCAGCAGACTGTTCCGCACTCTATTATTTCTAGGCCTTCTGGTGGACCTATTCGGAGGCCTGTCCCAGCCCAGCCGATCAGGGCAGCCCCTTACTCTTCTGCGGTTCCTCAGAGGGTTGGTTTTTGCGACTTTTGCCGACTTCCTGGGCATTAGCGCAAGGAATGCAGGCATGCCAATCGTCGCTGTTTTGGATGTGGTGCTGCTGACCATTCAGTGCGGGATTGCTCGTAGTTGGCTCTTCCAGCCAGAGGTCCAGTTCAGCAAGTTGCCCCAGCTCTTGGTCCAGTCAGGCCACTGCTTCCTCCGCAGCACCAGATTGTCGGTCAGAGAACCGCTGCCCCTAGGAGAGGTCAGGCTTTCAACTTGACTGCTGCTGATGCTGAGACAGCAGAGGGTGTTGTTGCAGGTATATCTTGTATTGTTTTTGTTATTTTGTTGTTTCTCTTTTGCTTCTTTTATTTTCTCTTGCATTATTCTTTTATTTTATCTTTCTGCATTGTGTTTTCCTCACCCCTGTTCATCCATTCTCTTCTCTTTGTCTTTTGATTCTATCTTAGGTGTTGTCCTTGTTTGCTCTTTTCCTGCTCATGTTCTTATTGATTCCAGGGCAACCCATTCCTTCGTCTTTTCTCGGTTCATGGCTCGCCATCAGTTGGAGTGTAGCTTTATGTCTGATGCTAGGAACATTGTGACAGGTGGTGGTGTTGTCATTTGTTCCCGAGAGTGTAGGTAGTGTCCAGTGATTATTGGTAACGCAGATTTCAAGTCCAATCTGATTGTAATTAGGAATTCAGGATTCAACGTCATTATCAGTATGGATTGGTTGGGTGAATCCCACACCATTATTGATTGCCGTGCCAAGAAAGTTGTGTTCCGAATCCCAAATTGTGCAGAGTTTGAGTTTCATGTCGGGGAGATGTTCCTTGGCTGAGCTGAGACTGCAGTTGATCAGGAGGTTTTTGTGATGGAATTGCATTCAAGCTGTGAGGCTGCGCCTCTAGTAGTGCGGGATTTCCTGGATGTTTTTCCAGAGGAGTTGCCTGGCTTACCTCCTGATAGGGATGTGGAGTTCGGTATTGAAGTTCAGTTTGGTACAATGCCGATATCAAAGAGTCCCTAAAGGATGGCACCAGTTGAGTTAGCAGAGCTTAAGGTGAAGATTCAGGAGTTACTTGATTTGGGGTTAATCAGACCTAGTGTTTTTCCTTGGGGTGCTCCAGTCCTTTTTGCCAACAAGAAGGATGGTAGTCGTCGACTGTGCATGGATTATCAGGAACTGAACAGTGTTACTGTGAAGAACCGGTATCCGTTGCCCAGAATCGATGATTTGTTTGATCAATTGAGTGGAGCTGCTATTTTCTCGAAGTTGGATCTTCGTTCTGGGTATCATCAGGTCAAGGTAAGGGCGACTGATATACAGAAGACTGCATTTAGGACCAGATATAGGCACTATGAGTATCTTGTGATGTCGTTCGGGGTCACGAACGCGCCTGCTGTATTCATGATTCTTATGAACGGGGTCTTTTCCCAATTCTTGGATAGATTTGGTGGTGGTCTTCATTGATAACATTTTGGTGTATTCTCGGAATCGGGAAGATCATGCTGAGCATCTTAGATTGGTTCTGGAGTCTTTGAGAGAGAATCAGCTCTATGGAAAACTCAATAAGTGTGAGTTTTGGCTTGATAGGGTCACTTTCTTGGGGCATATTATCTCGGTCGATGGTACTTTTATGGATCCGACCAAGGTTGAGGATGTGAAGGATTGGCCTGTTCCCAAGTCAGTTTCAGAGGTCAGGAGTTTTCTTGGTCTAGCTGGCTATTATCGAAAATTCGTCCAAGATTTTTTGAAGATAGCAGGACCATTGACTAAGCTCACTAGGAAGGATCAAAAGTTCTATTGGTCTGAGGCTTGCAGTGAGGCTTTTGCTGAGTTGAAGAGCAGATTGACGTCAGCGCTAGTGTTGACTATTCCAGATGATTCAGGCGGATTTGTAGTTTACTGTGATGCTTCTGGTAAGGGTCATGGAGCAGTTCTGATGCAGAAGGATCGAGTCGTTGCTTATGCATCGAGGCAGTTGAGGCCGCATGAGAAGAACTATCCGACTCATGACTTGGAGTTGGCGGCAGTGATCTTTGCTTTGAAGCTGTGGAAACACTATTTACTTGGGGACCAAGTGGAAATCTTTACAGACCACAAAAGTCTCAAGTACGTCTTCACCCAGAAGGAGTTGAACGTGAGGCAAAGGCATTGGTTGGAACTTTTGGACGATTATGACATCAGTTTGCAATACCATCCTAGTAGAGTGAACTTGGTGCTAGAAGCTTTGAGCAGGAGACCGACAGCTATGTTCCTGACTCAGCAAAGTGATTTGATTGAACAGATGCAGAGGTTGGAGTTGGATGTGTTGTTGCCAAGTTCTGATCGGAATTGTTTGGTGCTTCAGCTTCATTCATCTCTTGTTGATCAGATCAAAGAGGCTCAAGCTGGTGATGCGTAGTTGCAGGATTTTCGTGCTGAGGTTGTGTCTGGGTCCAGAACGGACATGGTTATTCATGCTGATGGATCACTTCGTTTTGGGTCCAGGTTGTGTGTCCCGAAGGGTGAAGTTCGTCAGAGGTTGCTTGAGAAAGCCCACCAGTGATCGTATTCTATCCATCCTGGAGGTACTAAGATGTATCAGGATTTGAAGCTTCATTTCTAGTGGCATGGTATGAAGAGGGCTGTGGCGTGGTTTGTTTCTCAGTGTTTGATCTACCAGCAGGTTAAGGAAGAGCATCAGAGTATCGCCAGACTTCTTCAACCGTTTCTCATTTTGGAGTGGAAGTGGGAACATATCACTATGGATTTTGTGATCGCTTTGCCGAGGAGTCCTAAGGGTCATAATTCCATTTGGGTGATTGTCGACCGTTTGACGAAGAGTGCTCACTTCATTACCTTCCGTGTCGGACACTCTACTGAGAGCCTAGTTGAGGAGTACATACAAGAGATCGTCAGACTTCATGGGGTTCCAATCAGTATTGTATCCGATAGGGATACGAGATTCAGATCTCAGTTTTGGGAGAGTCTTCGGAGCAATTTGGGAAGTAAAGTATAGTACAACTTTTTAGCCCCATATCGATGGACAGTCAGAGAGGACCATCCAGATTATTGAGGACATGTTGCGGTCCTGTATGCTGCAGTTTGGTGGATCATGGGAGGACCATTTGCATCTCGTAGAGTTCTCGTACAATAACAGCTTTCAGGCCAGTCTTGAAGCTGCACCATTTGAGGCACTCTATGGGCGGAAGTGCAGATCACTAGTGTACTGGGATGACATTGGTGAGAGGAGTTGTTGGGTCCAGAGTTGATCACCAGGACAATTGATGCGGTGGTTCAGATCAGGAAGCACTTGTAGGCAGCTCAGGATAGACAGAGGCGATGGGTTAATGTCCATCAAAGAGCTTAGGAGTTTCTGGTTGGTGACCATGTTTTCCTAAAGGTATCGCCTTGGCGCGGTGTCATTTGGTTTGGTGGTGGGGGCAAGCTCAGCCCTAGATTTATTGGACCATTTGATATTGTGGAGCGAGTAGGCAAGGTGGCCTATCATCTTACATTGCCGCAAGCTTTATCAGGAGTGCACGATGTTTTCTAAGTCTCATAACTCAGGAGATATATCCACGATGAGAGTCACGTTATCGACTATTCTGAGTTGACTGTGCGGCCGGATTTGACTTGTGAAATCCCGCCAGTTGCTATTTTGGATCGACGGGAGAAAGTGCTTAAGAACAAGGTCATCAAGTTGGTTCGTGTTTCTTGGAATCCTCACTCGCCGGGTGAGTCGACTTGGGAGCTGGAGGAGGAGATTCAGCAGACGTTTCCTCATTTGTTTGGTTAGCTATTTGTTTTGTTCTTTCTTTCTTTTCGGGGTTACCCTATGTACGTTTTTGTTTGAATTTTGAGGATGAAATTCTTCTTGTTAGGTGGGTAGGATATGTAACCCATGTTTTCCATTTTATGTATTTTTTGGTGTATTTTTATTTTTGTGTATTTCTCTCATTGTATCTCTTTTTTGGACCGTGCATTGGATCTCTATTTTCAATATATTTATTTTGTGGTTTTGTCGTCTTTTATTTGAGTTCTTGATTCTTTTGTTCGTCTATTGTTTCGTCTACATTCGATCGAGCAATTATTTTCTTTGATCCTCTTTATTCACTTCTTGTGCCTATTTTATTTATCTTTTTTGTTGTGCCCATCTCTCTTTTAGATCACTCTATTATTTTTTTTTCTTTGTTGGTGATTCCCTATATTTTAATCCTATTCAAACCCATTATCTAATACCCTAAAACCCAATACCCTATTAGCTAAACCCATTACCTGTTCTTATTTAACCAAACCTATTACCTATACACAACCCAGACTCGAAACCCACTAAACCCATGCCTATTACCGAAACCCTATTCTGCATACCACTTATATATATACCCATGCTCCTATTCATCTTCTCTACACCTAAACCCTACCCGTTTTCCTCTCCAACCCTTCCCGATCTCTCCCAACCTCCTGTGCTTCAGCACGACCTCAAGCCAACCCCATCCCGTTCGTCAGCCGATCGCCCTCTCATCCCCTTCCCACTTGTCTCGAGCATCGCACACCACTGAAACCCCCCAGCTGGTGTCGCCCTGCTCCAGCGCCAATAGCCGCAGCAACTGCAGTCGGCGCCGACGGCCAGGCCAGCCTGCAGCGCCCCCGTGCTATTCCTTTTCGACGTTGCGATCGGCAGCAACAGCATCGCAGTGCGTTGCCGTCCCCTGTCGCTTGTGCCGTCACCGTGCCATCATTCCCCACTGTTCCTCTTGGTGTGCGTGTGTTCTGTTGGGTTTTGGTGTGGTGCGCATGCTCGAGAGCACGTGTTTTGTTGGTTGGAGTGGTTCTCGTTTGTGGTTCGTGGTTCTTATTCGTTCGTTGAGTTCGTGTTCCGGGAATCCGTTCCCGTTATTCTTGCTTTTGCTTCGTCGTTTCCTTCGTCATCTATAAGGCAAGTAACTTGTATTCATTCCTTTGTGTAATACAAGTACTAAATACCGCATGTAGTGTAGTTGTGTTATAGAGATAATTCTAGTGTGAAACCCCTTGTTGATCTTGTCTGTATTGTGTTGACCCGCCCGTAGTTGCCACATGACACACCTGACATAAAATAACCTAGGGATGACCACTTCTTGTTGTGTACATGCATGTTGTTCATATGATATCGTATGCTTAGATGTGTTAGTTGTAGTAGACTCGCGGTACACTTGTGAAATACCCTATACCATGTTGCTTGGACATCTAGTATATCCTATTTCATGTTTGGTTATGTTTTGTAAGAGTTTTATATGAACTAGTTGATTTTGTGCATAAAGGATATTTTCTATTTTGTCAATTTTCCGTTTTTGATTAGTATTTTAGACCCTATTAAGGTCAGTATATGAAAATATTTTTTGAATATGAACGGTAAATAATTCTGTCTATTTTCCAACCCTTCTGATAGATCTCAGTTTCGATTTATGAGTTGCGAGTTATGTCTATTTTACTACAGTGGTGTAGAAAAATTCCAGATTTTGTTTTATATGAATTTTGTGGAGTAAGCTATTTTTATTCTGATGTTAAAAGTATTAATTTGATCCAATATTTTTGCTGAGTTTAACTAGACCTGATTGGGATTTACCCTGAATTTTTGTGGATTTAGTTAATGAGTTTTACCAACTATTTTATACTTGCAAATAATAACTTTACTAGCAGAATTTCCTTACTGTTCAGTAAAGATACATAATTTCAACCTGGTTTTACTTGCTGTTCGAAAAATATTTCTGAATATAAAAGTTATCCTACTATATCTAGTTTATCAACCTTTTGACAGATCTGGATTTCGATTTGTATTTTGTGAGATATTGCTGTTTTAGTACTGCAGTGTTTGTGATTTCAGATTTACAAAACTGTCGTATCTTGCTGTTTTCTGATTTTACTTGACTATTCTATTTTTATTGGAAAATTATGATACTTTATTTTCTGTTACTAAACATACTAGGGAATACTCCAGATTTTTCGTGGATTTATTTATTAAGTTTTCATGCCGTTTTTCTGTTCTTGAATATGAACTTCTGATTTGTGGCTGTACATGTTTTCTGGATTCAAATATGTTTTGAGACTTTTTTTTGTGAAATCCTATATGACTTATATATATTTGATGTATTCGGCTGGGTGTCTATTTTCTAGATTCTTTGACGGATCCAGGTTTGCATTTTTGTGGTAACGGGAATCCCAGATTTAGTGCAGTACTGTCTTGTTGTCCTGAACTAGAATTCTCGTTGTCCTAATCTTTTATGTGTTGTCTTTCACCCGTGCATGTTTAACCTTCAACTTGAACTTGTTACATGTTCATACCATGTTATTCTTATCCTGTTTGAGATACATACATGCCTATTTGATAATAATAATAAATAACTAAGCCGGGGTTGAAGGGAAATATCTAATAGTGGAAAATACAGAAACGTGTAATCGGAAGGGGATCCATAGATCCTACGTGATGACTTGATACATAATACTTGAAACGTGATTACTTGACACTTGCACGCTTGACACGTGATTACTTGCCACTTGCACACTTGACATGTGATACATGATACATGATACTTGGAGCTTGGAGCTCGATTACTTGATACTTGTCCCTGAGTATACTGCCCTCTACGATTCACTATGAAATCTAAACGAAATTGTTTGAATGTAGCAACCATGTGGTAAAAATCGAGACACATGAAGTGCTACCTAGATAGTAATAAATACAAGACTTGAACATGATCACTTGCTACTTGATACTTGATACTTGCTACTTGTACTTGATACTTGACACTTGATACTTGTTGCATGTTTACATGATACTTGTTCACTTGACATTTGTTGCATGCCACTTACACTTGTTCATCTTGCCATGCTAGTTATTCTATTTTGTTATCATGTCTATTCCATGTTATTAGTTATCCCTTTTCCATGTACTTGTGCCTGCACTACAAGCGGCCCGTAATTTGCAATGACGGGAGTTTGTTTTCTTTTTTTTCTCTTCATGCAATTTATTAAATTGCAGATTTTGGAGATCAGGTGCCAGATGGTGTAGGTGATATGAGATTCTAGATGTTGGAGTTTTGTTATCATGAATTTTGCTATATCTATTTATTTCTTATTGCTTATCTTGAACAAGTGTACTTGGTTACTTGGATTATTTTGTATTTAGGCAATGTGACCCAGGATTATTGACTTGTTCAGATCTGGTTTATTTGAGATTAATATATTTTGTTTCAAGTAAATCCTGTTGGTATTTTGATTCATATATGCATGCTTGGTTGACTTCTCTTGCTTCCGACTTTGATTATTCTTATGAAATGTTGTAAAGATCCTGACAGCTTGTGGATGATGAAAATCATTCGCTGGGCTTAGTCACATATCCGTATTCCGTATTTCCTTTTGGGAAGCGGGGCATGACAGCCTCGTCCCTCGAATAGTCTTCCGAGGCATTTCCATAAGACGCAAAATTGCAACTTCAAAAGAGGTTTGGATCCTCCTACTGCCTCATCCCTCAAATTGTCATTCGAGGCAGCCCAACTTGGCGCAAAGTGCCAACTTCAAAGAGGCTCAGAACCTCTTGCTCCCTCGTCCCTCAGATTTTCATTCGAGACAACCCCAAATGGAGTAAAATGCCAACTTCAAAAGAGGCTCGGATCCTCCTATTGTCTCGTCCCTTGGGTTGTCATCCAAGGGATCAGTATACAATTTCAATTTCAAAAAAGGCTCGGATCCTCCAACTGCCTTATCCCTCAGATTTTCATCTGGGGCATCCTCAAATGGCGTAAAAAGCCAACTTCTAAAGTGGCTCGGGTCCTCCTAATGCCTTGTCCCTCATATTGTCATCCATGGCATCCCCAAATGGTGCAAAATGCCAACTTCAAAAGTGGCTCAGATCCTCCTACAGCCTCATCCGTCGGATTGTCATTCAGGGCATCCCCAAATGGCGCAAAGCACCAACTTTAAAAGAAGCTTGTATCCTTCTATTGCCTCGTCCCCTAGATTTCGTTCAGGACATCCCCAATTGGTGCAAACTACCAACTTCAAAATAGGTTCAAATCCTTTTACTGCTTTGTCCATCGGAATGTCATCCGAGGCAACCCCATGCGGCACGAAACCCCAACTTCAAAAGAGGCTCAGACTTCTTACTGCCTCTTCCCTCGCATTGTCATCCAAGGCATTTTCATACGGCGCAAAATGCCAACTTCAAAAGAGGTTTGGATCCTCCTACCGTGCCTCGGATTTTCATTCAAGGCGACCTAACTTGGCGCCAAGCGCCAACTTCAAAGAGGCTCAAATCATCCTACATTTTGGCTTTGGATTGCCAAACCTCATACTAGTAAAATAAAAGCGATCCTAAACTTTGACAATCACAAACTTGATGCCAAAAACAAAAGGAATAATGACAAAGATAAATAAAAACAGAATCTGAATCTAATCTAAGTGTATAAGTGTATGGCATGAAACAGAAATCAAAATGCATAACAATGACATAAAACAAGTATCCAAGAAAGCAACAAATGCACACAATGCACATTAATGCACACTTGTTCAGATTCTATGCTGTCCAATAAACATAAGTCTAAGGGCAAGCCCTTAGCGTTCACCTCATTATAGGGTTAAATCCCACGTTATGCAACCTAACTCGATGATCGTACTCCAATGCGTAATCACGTGCAAATCTCACCCCTAGGATCGTGGACTTTACTGGCCTACCCCTAGCCAACACATATAAATTTACCAGGCATAGCCTTATTTGTGAACATTTCTAGGAGCTGCAACTCTTTACTGGTCATTTCATCGACCTCACCGGCCTACCCCTAGCTCACACATGCAGATTTACCGGGCATATCTTAGGTCTCAAACCCAGCGAGTCGATCATCCGTAACTACGATCCATGCCTACCCCTAGCCCCCACCCGTGGATTTATCGGGCGTATCTTGTCCATCCCAAACATTCTAGGAACCACAGTTCTTTACCGGACATGTTCGTCATTGTTTTCAGCCGTAACTCCACCTAGATCTTTTCCTCATATCCAAGCATAAGTAATATCACCTAGAGCTAGTTTACCCTACCAGACTTAAACCAACACACTGAACACTAGCCCACACTGACCAAGTCTCAAATTTTCATAATCACAACCTACCGGTAATTTGGGTCTCGCTCAGCCTCTAGATTCCACACATTCACAAAAATTTCTAGGTTATCCATAACCCTTTCCAAAATTATTAGAATTCGATTCATTCATATTCTCAATTCTTCTTTTATTCATTTAATAAACTAGTCGTTTTCAATGGACTCGATCTCTTCTCTTTAATCAATATTTCCAATCCTAGTATAATAGGACTTCAAAAAGCCTTAATTAATCAACATCATCTATATTCTAATATTTCAAATCTAATTATCAAATCTGTACTAAAATTATTTATTCAAATATGAAATTTAATCCAAAATATTTGTACTAATTTCCATCAAATCTTAATTCTCCAAAATACTAATATCATTTAAAATCAACTCTATTCAAATTCTTCAAATCCAATCACCAAATGTGTTTTTAATCCTTTATCTAAGTAGGAAAGTTAATCCAAAACTGTTTGTACAAATTACCATCAAAATAATTCCCCAAAAATCAATTTATGTTTTCAAATACTCAAAAACAGTGAAGAAAACCCAATCCGAGCTCACCAAGACCCAAACCTGCAACCTCAAAGGTCATAAGCCACATGATCTAACCAATACCCCAATCCTATTTCTCTGTCAACTTCATTTCAAGGTTATAGCATATATAAAATCCACTATTTGAATATTCAACTATCTTTGGACAGCAACTCAATGGTCTTGCAAAAATCATATAAATTAAGATACTTATCAGAAAATAGATTCTTAGTTTCATATGAAACCTAAATGAGTATAATACAATATTGTAGTTAACAACATATAAATTCACTCTGAATTACTTCGTCTAAATTCACTTGCAAAAAATAGTAGGTTCAGATTCCAGAAACTGCAGCTCTTGCTATTTATAAAAATCACATAAAATCCCAGACTTCCTGAAAATTTGATTTCTTAGACTCTAAAGAAAGGTTAACGAATTTACTTCAAATTCTTAGTTTTGATTTTCCTTAAAATACTTCATATAAGATGCTGAAATGTTAAAAAACTGGAAGGTATGCAAATTTCCATAAACTAGCTAAAACTGTCAACCAGTCCTAAGTTCAGATATTATTAAAATATCAAACGACATCTAGAAGTTATGAAACTTCTAGGAGATGTTCTTGAAATATACGAGATACTCATATAATGATTTTAGCTTTATAATCCATCTAGATAAAAATAAATGATTTTTTGTAGTGAGACTAAAACTCAGGACTGCAACCATAAAAATATTTCTAAGTTAATCATATCATACTTTCACAAAATTAACAAATTTTTGTTTTTTAACAATCTGGGGAAAAGAAGCAGAACTACCCTTTGGGTGTACAGTTTGGAAAGAGGTTTTTTTTGATAAAAAAGAAATGATTTTTCATTATTTCAACTGAAGTAATGAGCCTCCCAATATTCTTTTCATATGGACTGAAGCCGGCCTTTTGTAGTTCAACACATAATCTAACAACAATCAACACATAATCTAAGCATGAATACTCAATTTATATAGATTATCTGGCATGCAATTCTAATAAGAATAAATTAGAAAGTTAAGGAACGATCACCCAGTCGTTTCCGGTAGGTTCGAATTGATGTAGCTATTACGATGTCGATTCCTCGTACACGTAAAAACTACGCAACTCTTCGTTGTGCTCCGCTTTGTGCCACGTTTAGCGCTTCATTTCCATGACATCAAGGAGGAAAATAGGAGAGGGTAAGATGAATGGTGTATGTGTATATATATACACATATAGAAATATATATAGAGAGAGAGGGCTCGGGATGGACAGGGGAAGAGAAGAAGGAAACACGAGCTTTGGAAAATGAGAAGAGGTATATGAATGAGTGTATGTATGTTAATATATATATATATATATATATATATATATATATATATATATATATATATATATATATATATATATATATATATATATATATATATGGAGTAGTAGGAGAGAAGGGTTAGTTACCATATAAGGAGAAGATTGTGGGGGTAGTTGTAGTTAGTGGGGGAGTTGACCGGATGCGAGGTGGAGAAATAATTGGAGGGGGGGGGGGGGGGTAATTGATAAATGGTGGTGTATGAGGAAGATTTTATGTATGAGTATATATATATAGGAAAGGAGAGAGTGAGTGTATATGTATATGTATGTGTATGTGTAGGAGGTAGGAAAATATGGGGTTAGTGTATAGGAAAATGTATGGGTAGAAAGGTGGAGATAATAAAGTTGATACAAATGCATGTATGAAAATACAGATTTTAATCCTGAAATGGGTCTATTTTTAAAACTAATTCCCAAAATAGGTGTGTTTCGAAACTAATTATGAAGATAGGTCTATTCCCTTAAGCCGCAGTACGGAACTGCGGCTTCTTTGAATTCAAGGCCGCAGTAACTGCGGCCAAAGTACATATGATAATACTCCCAGCACTTGATTTGTAATTTCTTAAGTCCGAGTAGCTCAAAGGAGAATTTACTGAGGTCGCAGTTGGGTACTGCGGCCTTGATAACACTTAGGCCGTTGTTCTCAACTGCAGCCTCAGTTATTCCATAATATGGGGTCCAGTTATTAAAATCGAACTTTTTCCTATTACTTCACTTCATCTCTTCTTCTTCTTAAAATTAGTTGTATGCGTACTTAACCCAATTTCGAAACCCAAATTTTCCTGCCACCCTAATCTAGTTCCTCCCACTCCGTAAAATCTCTCCCAAATTCTCCAAATCACCACATCTTCCTCTCCTCATCAACCTTCAATCCCCAAATCCCCAAACCCTAATTTCCCTATTCCTTACAAAATTCTCCAAATTAGCAACACCCACATTCTATCCGACAACACCCCCGACGATTAGCACCGTGTTTTTATTATCCGACGTCATGTATGTCGTCATCTCCGCTATCAAAAACCAGGTTTTTTTTTGAAGGTATTCATACAACCGTAGAAAGTATAAATTATGTGTCTTACGTTTTTAGATAATTACTCGCTTTTTCGTCCATTTACGTATAGGTATGGATTACAAAATTCCTATTTGTCTATATTATGGGGGGAGAATTAATTTGCGACCCAAAGTTTGGAGCATGTTATAGTTATGTCGAATCGGAAGTAGTTTGGGCTCCTCGTAATATTACAAGTACGAACTAGTAGAAAATGTGTATGAAATTACTAACTGGATAGAGGTGAATGGAATGTCAAAATCCGAGCTCGATATGCAGAGTCCCAATATTTTATGGCAGTGCCTATAGTCGATGATGACTCTCTTTCTTCCATGATTGTAGGAACAGTTGATCCAAATTCTAGTTGAATTGCATTAGAGTTTTATGTTGATAAAATCAATGTTCCTAATAGTCCGCCACTTGTTAATTGTATGCCAAGCCCAGTACGTGAAGTCCCGACTAATGAGACGAGTTCCCATCCGAGTCCTGAACCACATGGAAGATCGTCACATCGACAAGAAAATCTATTCACAAATCTAATACCTACAAATTCCCCCGTACATGACTTGCCACCATCGAATTCAAGCTTTATCTATATCTTGTCAATAACGAAAAATTTATTCAAGACTTTGGCCATGCTACGATTAATAATGATTTAGTAGAAGATGAAGACGATGAAGATTTGGATGTAGATGTAGAACATGAGGAATGTGAAGATGATAAGCATCCAGAAGATAATGTTGGGTAGAAGTTTGAAAGCATAGATAATATCCAACATGCAGTTAAGATGTTCTCTATTAAGGAACATCGAGAATTTGTAGTAGTGAAATCGAACAAAAGGTTTTATATCGTCCAATGTAAATACGCACCAAAATTACAAACAAATGAGGATACAATACACAATCCCGAAAGCGTAACTGAGGTAGGTTGTCCATGGAGACTACATGCAATTGTTCCAATAGAAAAAACGTACTTCATTGTGAAGAAATTAAGAGGGGCGCATACATGTACCAATCTGAACTTAACTTAGGACCACAGTAAAGTTGATTCGAAGTTAGTTTCTAATATGATTTTGAATGTTGTTAAAGCACAGTTACAAACTACGCCGAGGGCCATTATTGAGATCGTGTTGTTACAAGTTAATTATAAGATTTCTTATAAGAAAGCTTGGATTGCAAAACAGAGAGCTATTGAGAAGTTGTTTGGAGGGTTCGATAAAGCATACACAAAGTTGCCTACTCTTTTATTAGCAGTACCAGCCTCTGATCCTGGTACTTACATACACTGGGATAAGATTCCTTTAGGTCCGGGCGAAGAAACATTCAAAGGGTTTTTTTGGGCAATTGCGGATTTGATTGAAGGTTTTATGTCTTGTCGACCTGTTATTAGTATAGGTGAAACCCATTTGTACGAAAAATATAAGGGTTGTTTGCTGATTGCGGTTACACCGGATGCAAATAACAGGTTAATTCCATTTGCTTTTACAATAGTAGATGGAGAGAGTATAGAAAGTTGTCCTTGGTTCATGAGTTATGTTGGATATTTTGTCACCGATCGCCAAGGCTTATATTTTATTTCTGATCGACGTGCGGGGATCTTATCGTGCATGGAGCTTGAAAATGGATCTTGGAATGAGCCACATGCATATCATCGTTAATGTATGCACCATTTTACTACAAGTTTCTACACAAAATTTGGTAGCATGGTTTTGATGAATAAAGTAAAGGTGGTTTCTTATCAAAATCAGCCAAAAAAGTTTGACAAACAATTAGTAGAGATTAAAAAGTTCAATTTGAGACTGCCGATTGGTTGAAGGAAAATCGGTTGAGTAGTGGGCACTAGTTGTATATGGAGGGCGTCGATATGGTGTCATGACCACAAATTCTTCTGCAATATGTAATTCCGTTTTAAAAGGTGTTCGTAGTTTGCCTGTTGAGATGATATTTTATAAACTCAATTCCTACTTCATCGAACGTCATTTGGGGGCAAAAAATTGATCAGTGAAGGGCAGGTTTGGGCTCCTAGAGTTCAAGAACTAATCGATATAAGGCATGAGAGAGCTAATTTACATGAGGATATAATGTTCCATCATAACCCTGGGGTATTTCAAGTCAAAACAGGTATTCGACTTGTCGGTACTAAGAGAAAGGGTGGAAAATGTTAGATTGTGGACTTGGGACCGCGTACATGTACATGCCAAAAATTCCAGTTTTATCATATACTGTGTCCACATGTATTAGCGGCTTGTGCTTCTCGGGCACTCGATTATCAACTATATATTGATCTGTTCTATTCTGTGGTTTGCTTAGAGTCAACTTGGATGCCCACCTTTCATCCTGTGCAAGATGAAGCTTATTGGCCTATCCAAATTGGTCCCAAACTAATAGCCGATGCGAGACTCAGAAGGTGTAGGAAAGGGCGGCCAAGAACTACACGCATTCGAAATGACATGGATATCAGAGCAAGCTCCAAGAGTACACTAACTTGCATTAGATGTCATAAAAAAGGACACAACAGGCGCGATTGTAGGAGTGAGATTGCATCTGGTACCGAAAGTACTTCATGGGCAAGTTGTAACATTTTTATCAATTTTATATAGTTGGTTTCATTACTATGTCATAACTATTCATACATATTGAATATGGTGAGTTGAGTGGCACTTCTGGAATAGGTGCCTTACGTAGGGGAGCACGAGGTCGTGGTGGACGACCCCCGAGATCTGGTACAGTTCCACCTATGAGCGATCAGTAAACATGAGTACTAGATAATTTAACTAGGAAGCTTGTGTAGTATAAAATTTCTGTACTGAGATGATATATGTTGCCCGTGATATATGTTGCAATATCTAGTTGATATATGTTGTCAGTGATAAAAGATATATGTTGCAAAATTTCTGTACTAAGATGATATATGTTGCAATATCTAGTTGATTGAATTGCCTCTGATATGTTTTTACTATTTGTTGTAATGAATGGGCTTCTGTATGTGAAATGAATAGATAATGCAGCCATGTTGCCTGTGGATGTGAAATGAATGTATAACTGGATGTGAATCCAGCTTATCGAATGTGTAAACAGGGAAACAACTACTGTGAAATTCCCCCATGACTATTCTCAACATAGGCCGTAGTTACCAACTACGATTCCATTATAAAGTAGGCCACAATTGTCAACTGCGACTGTGAGTGAAGTAATTTTTCAGAGAGTAAACAACTCTATGGAAAATGTCTGGAAACATATAATTGTGCCATTCTCCTATACCAGTACATATAGTGGCGGTGCAAATATGGGTTAAATGGAGGAGACGGGTCCACAATTGTATCGAAGCATTCCTCACTCCAATGGTTCACATGTATTTGGTGATGAATTGCCTAGTTGTGATTAGGTAGGCGAACCATCCACTTGGTTCTGTGCAATTTGGTGTCATTAGTACGTGATGCCGGGATGTGTTGATGAAGTCTGAATTACCGAAGTACTCGATCTGCAAAATAGAACTCCACAATCCCGAAATTGACGAGTGGTGATTTAGTCAACCATAACTGTGGGGTCGACCTACATGCAGGTGGTAATCTTTGAATCCTCTCTTCATTCTAAGGCACCCAATTGACAAACTCGTCTCGTAATTGATCGAGCTCGTCTCTATAATAGGTCAACACACCATGGGGTTTGTCCTTCCACGTGTGTGACCCAGTCCAATATACCCCAATAGGTGCCAACATCGCTTGATTCTCTGGAACAGACATCCAAGATTTTTATTGCCGGGTTATGCGGGGTCGACCAAGGTGTAGACCCTCCCAACTCTAGACTTGTAGTATGACCATTGGCCCAGTCATCTAAACCGCATTTAGTGCACATAATGTAACACCCCGAATTCCAAAATACAACTGAATTCGAGATTCCACAGGATCTTTACGCTTCTTTCGTACAATTTTACAAGGAATTAAAAACTTTTCACTTTATATCAGAGTTACATGGAATCTTTACAATTTACATTTCACAGCAGAAGCAAATTTACAACATTTATATAAAAGTACATCAACATTTGAATAATCTCTAAGCATCATTTCTCCTTTAATCTTTATCGGACCATTTCCCTGCATACAATACTGTGGGTACGTCAGTTTATTCAACCGACAGAAATTATACACGGCCATCCTCTCTATACCGGAAACAGTATAACGATTCTCATTTCTTAACAAAATCACAAACTTGTTCACAAAACAGAGTTAAAGGTACTATCCTATTGATGTCGTATCGTGCTGTGCACTTAGTCCTTAATGCAGTTGTTATGTTATATGACACTAATGTGCACTTGTTCGGATTCTATGCATCCCATACTACACAGGTCCGAGGGCAAGCCCTTAATCGTACTTCATCTTATAGGGTTCAATCCCTCGCCATGACTTAACTACTACGGTAACTACGGTAAGTATCCTAGATGCCTTATGATCTACGAGCCCATATCCAGACAGCCTGGAGGGGAATCCCACGTCATGTCACGACGCATCGTGAAGACAGCCTGTGGTCAATTCAGCCTCCATCATGGGACATGACACCACCCGTAGTCACCAAACATCCTACAAATGTCGCCACCGGGACGGTACTCTTGAGCAGTATCTACGTCTTGTCATGAAGCATCGTGAAGACAGCCTGTGAATACTCTCACGCCGCCAATCCAATGACCCTCATACTCAATGTTTTTCTCTTACTTTCATCACATCTTCACTATGTATCTAGTCCTTAGTTCGTTAGAATCATGAACAAAATCAATTCTCTAGAGTTAGCCTTTCCACTATACCGGTCTTAATTCTTTATTCAACATGACCCAAATCTTGGTCTTTTCATTTCCAATTTTATTTCAATTTATTTCTTTCCAATGCCGGTATGAGGCTTAGCTACACTCTAGTTCTCAATTTCAATTCACAATTTCACAAGAATTGAGCCTTTCAAGCTCATAAGTTCATTTTTTTCATGAATACATCAGGTTTTCATTGTCATGTTCATAGCATTCATAATTGTAAAACCTTTCATAATTTCAGTAGAACAATTCACTTTACTTCATATACAATTTCGTGCAAGGACAAATAAAATTTACTTTTCTAAATTGTCACATCCAATCTTCATTCATCTCTTTCAAACAGTATATACATTTATTTTCATCACAAAGCAAAAATTAGAATCTGAGATGTTGGAAAAGAGTCTGGACAGTTGGCTCAAAACATAGCCAGTCGACTGTTCAGCAAAAGAAAAATATTCAAGAAAATGTTCGGAATAGTCGACTGCTACACATGACCAGTCGGCTGTTCTGCAGTGTTTAAACTCTAAAATACAAATTGCGGGGCAGTCGACTGTTACTCAGACTAGTCGGCTGTTCTGCAGGTTTTAAACTCGAAAATACAAATTGCGGAGCAGTCGACTGTTGCTTAGACCAGTTGGTTGTTTTGCAGGGTTTTAAACTCGAAAGATTTTTTATAATCAGGTCAGTCGACTACTACCTATATTCGGTCGACTGATCAGTATTAAAAATTTAAAGTATGGAAACGTTTCTTCTTCCCTTCCGATTAGTACACAACATTATAGTTAAACTACAATATGTTCATTTATCAACACGAATATGCAACTTTATTTGACTACCATCACCACAAGCATGGTTTGCTAATTAATGTAGGGATTCTTATGACTAGTATTTTTCCACACAACCACAACTTCAAAGAAAACGTATTTTCCCATAATCATCATTTTTCTTCTACAGAGATAAACATTTATCCCAATTCAGTATGCTAGATTAAAGCAACATAACATTAATCATACCACTTCATTTAGTTCCCCTATTCATTTCATAGAATTATACTTGTGTTCCATTTTCATTTTAATCATAATATTAACGAGGAGCAATATAATGGCATTCATTTATTCTTGCATAATTAGCACAAAACCTAGCATGGTCTCTAATTTAGAAGTCATGAGAAACACCCACCTATTTGAAGAAACAAAGAGAAATCCCTTAGATCTTCCTAGTTTGCGATGCACGCCTCCTCCTCCTTGCTTTCTTGCCAAAACCCGAGAACTCCAAGATGTGTTGGCCGGCCTCCAAATGGGAACACTCACACAACTCACACACTAATATGTCTCTTATAAAATTTTCTCTTCTTTCAATAGATTACTAGTGTAAAATACAATTAGATGGAAGGGGTATTTATACTAACTTTGAAGTAGATTGGAGGGCTAGGATTCAATGGATGGTTATAGAATGGAGGGCTAGGATAAGAGAGGAAGTTGTAGCAACTACCCACACTCTAAGTAACCACCCATGCACACTCGCCCACACTCCCATTCCTTCCAAGCATGACCGGCCCCAAAAATGGTGTGCATTGCACACTACGTGCTTCACACGTGCCACCTAGTCCCCATATTAAAAATTTGTACAATTTTAATTAATCAAATTGTTCACATCTTGTCTCTACATGACAAGTGTGGCCATTTAATTAATTAATTAAATTTGTAGGCTTCATAAATATTGGGCTTAGGTTCGTGGGCCAAGACAACCAAATCTATACTTTATTAAAGTGGGCTAAAACAAATAAATAGTGTTTTAGGCTTTTTAGAAAATTAAGCTTTTTAGGAAAATAAAGGAAAGGAAAAATAATTGTTCATACTATCAAAAGAGATTTTGTATATAAAAATAAATAAATAATATACATATGAAATTTTCATGTGCACAACACGTGAAAGTCAATATTTTATTAAAAAGGAAAATTTAGGGTATTACAACACTCCCTCCTAGTTACACCTCTGGTTACCGACTAGATCATCGGAGGGTCTGTCGCTGGGAACGATCCCGTTGTTTCATTTTGTCTTTGCAGGTTTTCGATGGCCACCAGTCAGCGTAGCCACCACATCATCCAAAAATCTCCTCAAATACTAGCCTCACATCAATATATGATCGATGGCCATGGTCTAAGCTTCCCTCATCTCAAAGAACTCATTATCTGGTTGCTCTCACATAGAAAAAGCAACATCAATCGTGTTTAGGGACCTGCCTATCTCTATTTCAATCTCTTAGACAATAAACCCATTGTTCCAAGCCGAGTAGTAAAACTTGAGGAAAATTTTGAGGGGATGGTTAGGATACTCATAGGTTTCAGGTGGGAGAAATATCTAGCAATCAAAAAGCATTCACTCCGAGTTTATTACTCGTCCATCTTATGCTAACATGATTTTTTATTCAAAAAAACTTGTCATTAAATCTCTTATCCTTGGTAAACCCATTGATCTCACAACCTCCTCTTTAAGAAACCCATTATTCTCTTTATAATGTTGATTTCGATGCACATCATCTTGATTTTGATACTCTTGAATACAAACCCGGTCATGACCGTAACACCATTCTTAATATGATATTCAAGTCAAATGTACGGTGTACCAAGAAACCTAAGTCTACCGACTTTACCGATGTTTCTCGCATTCGTAATAAAATCATAAATACCAACATTTGGCCCAAGGGCAATGAAAATAGTTTAAGAATTTGTAAAATCATTTTCTTGTTGATTTTTGAAATATCCTTGATTTTATTTGACGTTTACGTCATTGGGGCTTTATCGTAGTTTTATTTCACTCTATCAAAGATTATCCTATTATGGACTTGATTTTTCAAATGTTATATCATGAATAAGTCCTTTTGATTGGAATGAAATATGTTGTGCTTAATTCTTATTGCTCCATTATAGATAAATATTTTTGAGAAGTTTCACTTCAAGATTGATATAGACCGTGTGTGCATGTTTTCCTCGTATAAGACATATCAACTCATTCATACACATTTATATGCTCTTACAATATAGTTTATATTCATGTATTAAGGAGGAGTATTGGATTAATGAGAAATTTTATCCTAAATTCTTAGCATGTTTTGTACACATCAAAATAGGGAGATTGTCGACTCTATGTTAATTTGGTGTGTACAAAACATGCACATGTGATCTAACGATTTCTAGTAAGATCTTTACAGCCAATATGGAAAGAAATTCAAATAAATGTCAAGACCTTCATAATCAAAGCGAAAAGCTCAATAGTGAAAAAACAAAAGAAAATAATCATGCAAATATGAAAGACAGCAAATCTTCAGAAAGATTCGTCGAGAAGAAAGAAAGCATAGCATCAAGACTAATTACTTTTTGCTTTATTTGTGAGGAGTAATATGTAATCGAATTTTTGGCAAATGAAAAGTTATGGAAAGAATAAAGTGGATTCACTGAAATATTCAATTTGAGAATGTTTCGGTCGACTGCAAAAATTGTAGTCGACTGTCATTTATAGTTGAAAATTGGTGTAGTCGAATGTCATTTTCTTTCAACCTTAATCAGGAAGAAATAACAAATGAGTGCCCAAATGCAGTCGATCGCAACCTTCTTAAGTGTATATTTGACTTTTTTTTTTTACATTTGTAGAAATGAATAATTTCAAACTCTTTAAATAAAGCTGAATTCATAGAGTATTCTTCATCTATTTTGACGCAATACTTAAGAACTTATCATCTTCTAAAGATTAAGAGAGAAGAGCGCATTTATTATTTTCTTTGTCAAGACTACAGTCTTACTTTTTTTACTTTATTTTTACTTCGGATCGATGCGGTTTATGGTGGCTTATATATAGAAATCTTGTGGTTGTAATAGGAATCTTGACTTGAATACCATGAGCCCACTGTACGGGGTTTGAGTATAGTTGAATGCATGCGGCTGAGAATCTCTGCACGTAAGAGGGTAGTGGACTAAGCTTGGGGCCAAACCACTTAAATTGTTGTGTCTTGCCTCTCTATTGAATTTGTTTTCTTTAACTTTATCACTTTACTTTACATGTTCATTTATTTTATTTTTATTTTTTTTATTTTTCGTACAATAGGTATTCATCCTCCCAGGGTGATTTACATCATATACCACACCAACTAAAAAGAAGCAAGCCCTACACCGCTCGGTTCGAGAGGCAATCACCGGACGGCTTTGGAGATCAACTGATCCATCCTTTGTGTACTCTTCTGTGCTCTCCAACACTACAGCTAGAAGGGGGGGAGGGGGGGGGGGGGGGGGGGGGGGAATGTGTGTGTCTGTGTGTCTATGTGTGTTATATATACATTTTGATATCAATCCCTTGAGGTTGGAGAATTAATCAGGTTGGAGTTGGTCACTTAAATAAGCACATCAGACGTTGTGAGCGTTTACCTGACCTAATTTCTAACTCTTATCATAAACAAAGTAATTTCCTTTCTTCAAATTAATGAATCACTAGTATTTTTCAGTGGGCACACGTTTTGATAAGAGTTAGAGGATTTTCACGTGCGATATATATGTTAAGAAGTAGTTTTGGAGTTGGACGTGTGTTGCACGTAATTGGAAAAAATATTTTGAAGGAAAAGCTACAATTTATACGTGCAATGCATGTGTTTATAAGTAGAATTTGACTTGCACGTGCAACTTATGTATATGTTTAGTGATAAAAAATATTATAAAATTGTTTTGCATGTGTGTTGCATGTTTTAAATAGGTGGAATTTTATTTTTTATTTGTTTTTGTTGTAATTAATGAGAGAGTTGGAGTTGCGGGTTTGTATGTTGACAAATGACAATCCAAACTCTCCCATTATAATATTAGAGATTAGAGATTAGAGATTAAAAATTTAATCAAAGTGGGACAATAAATGTGCTTACTTCATCCCGTCAAGGACTTTGAAGTGTGAATGCAATTTAGTCCATCAGGCTACAATTTCAAAGAAACAATATGTATTTTTGCAAGTTATATCTTTAATATTATAATGGGATTGTAGGCGCGTTGCACATGTTGGTAGAATGACAAAATGACAAATGACACTAGTGATATATAGAAAAATGTTGCTTAGTGCATGCACTTATGGGGGTAAACAAGTTACCCCACCATGCTTCACAATGACTTTGTGAAGCGGAGGAATGAAAATCGCTTGATGTACTTTAAAAGTTGTTTCTTACTTGATCTCCTCATACTTCAAGGGGGCACGACTACTAAAGTGCATAAGTGGTTTTCAACCACTTCTGCAGATGTTTTTTAAACTAAGACACAAAAAATGTGGAGCTCAATTAAAAATACCCTATTATTGATTATTTGTGGACTCCTTACGTTAAGAACTAGTATACAAAATGTAGTTTATGATGCACTACTCATTATTTCCTATTTGCCCGCAGACTAGTTCAAAGGTTTATTAAATAAAAAAATTCTTCTAAATCCCTAGCGCGACAATTTTTGGTGGCAGCATCCACCTTTTATGCACACTTTAAACAACTAGAAATGTCTGCTATATAAATTTACTGTGTTCTACTGAGTACTGATAAGCATTTGTTAGGAGAAGGTTGGGAGTTCGAGTCCCTACATCTTTAACCCACAACTATTATATACATGAGGTCAGAGTGATTTAGTGAGCGGTCATGGTTACAATCTTGTTAAAAAGAAAAGTGAAAGTGGAAAAAAAAGAACTGAACGTTATTGTTCCTCACCCTCCACTCTCTCCATACATCTCCTACTTGTGTAGGGCAACCCAACAATCCAGACTCTCCCCTGTAAGGCTGTAACCCATCTATTCTATCTCTGACACTCCAAGAAAAGGTGTTGTTTAGAGTTAGTGAGCTTTTGAGTATCTTGGGTATAACAAGCTGAGCTGCAAATTCGTTGTTTAGAATTAGCTGAGTTGTTGGAATAGCTTAAGTAACAACTAGCGTTACCCTGTGTAAATTGCACAGACTAAAATAATTTTAATGAACTCATAAAATTATATGGAACTTTAAAAAAGTGTGCGATAATTGAGAGAAATTAATTATTCAAGTGTATAGTTTAGTGAAATTTATCCTAAAAAATATGCTCATAGTGTGGCCTTTATATACATCATGACCGGCAACAGTCAGGCCTTGGCCTATCGCATCTCAACCCTTCCCCCCCCCCCCCCCCCCCCCTCTCCCAAATTCACACCCTATCATATGCCTTATCTCTCATTTTTCGTGTCTCCACTGTCTTCGACCGCAGCGATCGAAGTCCCATTCTCCAATATCCTCCTCCACATCTCCGTTCGCCTCACCCTAATCTCCACCATCTACCTCCATACCAAATCTTATTCTTGGATTCGATACTACAGTCATCCCAATCTTCAACCCGTACTCTTTCCCAAATTTAAATTTCAGGATTTCAAAAACACAAATTAAAAATTGAAAAGAAAATGAGGTAGTAAATTAGAGTTTAAAAATTTAGTACATACACCATACATAGATACAATTGATTTAGTTGAGCAAAATTTTTCAAAACCATTTTTTCACAAACACATTGTGTGCTACATAGATATTTCATCGAACACTTCATGAGCAAAACATAGTTCTAGTAATTAAGTTCCATATTTATAGGTTTGGGGCTTTTATATTTTTTTTAATGAAAATGTGCGTACTGCACGTGTTTATAAATGTGAATTCCTCATTTCACACTCCTTTCTTTATTTCAAAATAGAGAGAGGAGAGAGGTTAACACACTCTCTCTCCTATTAGTATAATGTGATGTGCACGTGTTAAGGAAGTGCGAATCCCTACTTTTGCTTTTCTCTCTATTCCAAAATGGAGAAATGAAAGAGGGGTAGGCCAATTATCTTAAGATATAGTATAATATAATATGAGCTCTCCCAAAAAAAACCCAAAAACCAAAAAAACCCTAGATCCAGAGAGAGCTTGGAGGGGGTGGCGGCCGGGATCTCGCCGCCCCCTCCCCAGTCGCCGTTCGACGCCCTCCCCTTTCGCCCTTCACCCTGCGCCATCTCCAGTCGCGCCATCTCGCCTCAACGAATCCTGGCCGCCGCGACTTCGTTCCTCCTTTTCGATATCTGTTCTGAAGCCTGGCCGCCACGACTTCATCGGCAACTCCGAAGCCAGGATGCCGATCTGCTCTGCTCTCCTCTCATGGCGCCGACGTGGGCCTCTTGCTTGGGCACCGAAATTCTAGCGCCGATCCAGATTTGATCAAATATGGGCCTCAGTGAGAGGGGCGCCACCCCCCTCCCTGTCTAAAATTTCTCCTTATGAAGTTGTAGACGTAGTTGACAACTACTTTCTTGACAATAGAAGAATTATCCTCTGCAACTACTTCAGTTTCTCCTAATAAATACACCACCCCCTTCTCCATCTCCTTCTGAATGAACTGTTTTTCTTCTTGGACACTCTTACTGTTTTGTCGAAAAGGGTTTGCTGATTGATTTCTGGTTGCTGGCTGTATGAATCCGGAAGAGATCCGGGGTGAATTTTGTAGTGTTAAGGTTTCCTCTGCATACACTGTAGAAGCTCTAGTCTTTTGTGTCTTTGAATCAGTTGTCTCCATGGCTCCTTCATCAAGCTTATTTGCCCGAGTTTCTGAAATGTAGTATTCTTGCTCTATGAAGTTCTGTAGTCTCTCAATGAGAAATCTCTCAAATTCTCTGGGCTCTTCTGTTTTATCTAAGTACCCATAACGCACCACACGTCGCAGTCGGGGAGGCCGTTCCGCTGCCGTGGTGTCAACGCCGCCGCCCCGGTGCACCCCCACCGCCGAGCTACCCTCCTTTATCGATTGATGTGTCGATGCCTTTGTTGTGGGTGGTGTGGAGGCTCTCGTATATTGTTTTGCACGATTACGGAGGTTGGGCCCGAAGATGGGGTTCCTCCAGGATGTGCGCTCACTTGTCTCTTCTTTTGGGGTACTTGTCTCAACTGTCGCGGAGTGACTATGTCGCGTTAGAGCATCCTCCCGCGCATGTTATTGCGAACGCTACGGATCTGGGGCTCAAGCGTGTGAGGGCGGTGGTTCGGTATGGGGCCCGTTGGGGGTGTTAGGGTGTGGGGTTTGGGTATGGTTGGTCTGGAGTGTCCTACGATGTCGCCAGTGAAGCCCTCACAGTGCCTACTATCAGGCTATTGAGCTTCCTCCAGCTTAGGCCACTAGCTCATGACAGCGTCGCATCTTCCCTCGGATTGGGAGTATGAGTCGAGATAAGTCTATGTGGTGAGAAATCGCCGGAGAGAGCTTGAGCGTGAGAGAGGTGAAGGTATCCTCTCCACGGCTTTCTCCTGGAGCGTGGTGTTTGGTGGGGTGAGCGAGATAGTTGTTGGGTGAGAAATCACCTGAAAAAGCACTATCGTGTGAGAGGTGAAGGTATCCTCTTCACGGCTATCTCTTTGGTAGTGGCTGTGGGAGCTACTGGCACGTTTGTAGGATGAGTGGTGGAGATGGTGGGAAGGTGCATTTGTTGTGCATGTGTCGTGGGATCAGTTTTCGGTCCCCCCAGCGAGGTGAAGGCAGGGATCGACGGGTGATAAAATCCTGCCAGACTTATCTCAGGTTGGTGTGCATGTGCCGTGGAGGCACTGTACGAAGCTAAACTGACGTACTTACAATTTTGCTGGACCGAGCTTATTTGTCGGCCCACCCTCCAGGGTTGTTGGAGAGATTTGTTGTTTGTACTCGTCATGTTGCTTCATGTATGTTTTATTTTCTGTCTGTAGTTTGTACTTGGGCCCAGTACTCTGGGTTTGTTTCGTTAAACTCTTATTAATGAAATAGGGTGGCCAGATTCCACATTTTCCCTAAAAAGAAATATATAATATGAGCTATGGACTCACAATTTAGAGTTAGTGAGTTGTTGGACCGAACCCAGATTCTGTTGTTGGAGTTGTGATTTATTAGAGTAGATCAAATAACAAGATGAGCTATGAACCCACCGTTTAGAGTTAGCGAGTTTTTGGGCCAACTCGGTCGTAAAGAGGGCTAACTCGTCTTGATTCAATAACCAAAGCACCCGTTATCTATCACTTCTAATAGACTATTCTCGCGGCCATGATGATCTGATGCTTCGAAAATGCATCAAAACCACATCGAAACCAAATTGAAACCGCGTCGAATCCGCATCAGAACAATGTCTAAACTGCGATGGAGCCACGTTGGAACTGCGTCATCTCCGCATCAAAACTACATCGAATCTGCGTCGAAACCTCATTTGATCAGCATCAGAACTGGGTCTGATCCACGTCAAATCCGATTAGGAACCGCGTCATAACTGCTTTGATCCGCATCAAATCCGCATCGGAACCACATTGGAGCTGAGTTCGATCAGCGTCGGAACCATGTGGTTTCGTGTTATCCACTTTTGATAAGCATTTGAACCATGTCTGATTTGGTCTCGAAAACCTAGAGTGGATGAGGAGATTTGGGAAGAGGGAGAAGAGAGAACTAGGGTTTGTGGGTGTGAATGAAGAGAGTCGTAATCTCAAAGAAGAGTCAGCGGCCATTGTTGAAGGAGGGGGTGATGAGGAGAAGAGAAGGTGAGAGATGAAGGGTTTTAGAGTGGGTGTGAAAGGTAAATTTGAAAAAACCTCCCTGCATTGCTCGCTCGTTTTCAAAAACCACACTAAAATTTAAAATTTAAAAAAAAAACCCATACTCAACTACCTATTATTTTTTAAGAAGGTTTTTTCACACAGGTCACCAACAAATACTGAAATTCCTTATTAGTCCCTCACAAATTGCTAATTCCACATCCTATGATCGATTTCAAAAGTGACAGAGCCAAGTGTAAAATTATGAAAAATTATTAATCACTCGACAAAAATGTCTTATACCGAATAGTCTAAAAAAGAATAAGATCACAAGGATAAAATGACTATTTTGAAATAATATGACTCTTCAAGTGAAGATTTTTCCTCGAAAGTAGGTTTTATGGATATGAATTTTCATGATGTTACAATTGAGGGGGCTATTATGTAATTTCAATAATTGTTGGGGACCAATGTGGAAAAATCCTTCTTAAAAAGTCAATATTTCTCTATCTCTTTCAGCAAAATATTCTTTATTATCTCCTTTTTGTCACGTAGAAACAATTCTTTTTTCTGTGATTTTCTTGTCCTTTTAAAGTTGGATAAACTTTCAGCTCTGCTCTCCTCTCACTCCGATCTCCCTTCTCTCTCCCCTCCCTTCCTCCCTTCATTAATTTTGTTGGGCTCGTTCGACTCTCCAGACCTAACTCCTCAGATCCACGTCTCCCCGTCTACGGCGTCCTCCTACCTCTTCCTCGCCCCCTTGCTTCTCGCTCCTCCCTGTCGCCAGCGGCTGTTGGGCATCGCAGGGTTCGTCCCTTTGCGCCTTGGGTCTCCTCCCTCCCGTCGTCCATTTGTTGTAAGTGTACCAGGTGCTGTTTTATTGAGTTCGGCGATCTTTGTTGGAGGTATTCTTCTCTCTGTTTTTTTCTTCAGACCGTACTCCTCCCATCACTGTAAGTAATTTGCTTTTACCTCTCTTCTTTTAAGCTATATAGTTCTCATTTCTGGCCTTGTTTATTTTTCCTTTTATTGTGTGGAATTCTTGTGATCTCCTTTTCGCTTATACTGTTTATTCCCCCTTTCGAGGTACTGTTCCCATCCTGCGCTTTTCACCGTCTAGGCGGTGCTCTGAAAAAGCTTGATCCATCTATTGATCACTCTCTTCAGGCGTGGTGGTGTCCTCTCTTTCCTTTACCTTCTTCCCCGTTCTAATTTCCATTTTTGTGAGTTCTCCCTCCTCCCCTATTCTGTTCTTTTATTCACTTTATTTTTGTTTCGATCAACGACCTTTGATCGCTACAGTAATCATTTTTTCTAGTCTTTTAGTGCCTTTTCCTTTCGATTTTCTCCCCCGTGCGTTTGTTGGGCCTTTTCCCTCATGGGCCAGACTTGGGTGGAGATCGTTAAAAAAAATAAACCAAAAATTATTCCTTCTCTAGTTTTGGAAAGCCCAGATGCCTAATTTTTTTCCGGGCCCTTAAGTCAGAAGATTCTAGGGCGAGTCTCTTCTCCCTCTTACCGCCCTTCTTCCCTCTCTGTCTCTTTTCCTTCTAAGAGACTCCGACCTCCATTTTCCTCCTTCTCCCATATTTGCTTCCGTTGCCTACAACCAGGGCACTTGAAGGCCTTCTGTTCTTACAACATGAAGTGTTTGTTTTGCCTTAAAACTGGCCACTCCCGTAACCGCTGCTTCTCTCTTCAACAACTCTTGGGTCTATCCATGGGGGTTCCTATTTCCGATCAAGTTCTTGCGGCGCTTGATTTTCCCTCTCTTCAATCCAAGCTGGCGGATATCCAATCCAACAAGCTCAAGAGAGCCAAAATCTCAGTCGCTTCTCCTCTTCTCCCCACTCCTCCAGTCTCTCATTGTCTACCTGATGCAGTTCAGCCATCACCCCAATTGCTTAATCGCCTCCCCTTTCAGGCAACTAAGCCTCTAGTAACTCAGGTCTTCATCCCCTCTGCTGAACTCTCTGACAATATGATCAAAATTGAGTCCTACGGTGCGGTTTCCTTTGGTGGTGGTTCGATTCCCAACTTCACTTTAGACTCTTTTCTGTGCAATTCGTGTAATGTGAAAGATTGGGTGTGGGTTGTTAACTCCTGTTCTAACGGAGATGTGGTCATTCAATGCCCCTCCAATAAAATTTTGGATGACTTAATCTCCATTAAGTCCTTTTCCATTGGAGCTATCACTCTTTCTATTCGTAAGTGGGTTGAACTTGAACCCTCTCCCCCGACACTTAGTCCTTCCCCTGTTAAAGTTACTGTTTTGGGGCTCCCCCCGCTCTGCGACTCTCCTCGCATCGTATCTAACTTAACTAAGTGCATTGGGGATTTGGTTAAAATAACTTCATCATCGATGTTAGCTTCAGGTTCTCTCCAAATTGAAGCTGAATATCGTTGCCCTCCTGTTCAAGACAGAATTGCAGCTTTCTCTTTGCGAGATTGTAAGTCAGTCTTTGCTATTTCTGTGAGTTATCATAACGCTTCTAGTGGAGGATCGGCGCTAGCTCTTTTGCCGTTTGGGGGTTTCTAAGCCTACTGTGAGCTCTTCCCCTCTTCCAAAAACCTTTTCTGCGGGCACCTCATCCACTCTAAAAGATCCCCCTTCCAAATTCAGAAGTTCTCACAAAAGTTCGACTAATAAGAATTTTTCTTTCCAGTGTCGAGGCTTTGTTCCCTCCACTAGTTCCAAAATTTTGCCCTCGAAGGCTCCCAATTTAGTCTGGATCAACCCAGACATCTCGTCTCAAGCTGTTGTGAAACACACTTCCTCTTCTCTTATTGGGTCTGCTGAGCATTTGCCCAAGGTCTCGCTGCCCCCATCCTCGAGGCCTATCGACTCTGTCACTACTTCCGCATGGGTAAGACTGGGGTCACACCCTCAACCTCCTCAACTGTCAGTTTCTGATTCTAAATGGCTGTCTTGGGAGATTAATCCTCACTTCTCGGCGGATTGGGATAAATTCCGACTAGCTGTGCTTAGCACTCCAACTCAGGGATCCAAACAGATTGTGGCCCCTCTTAAAGCTAAGTCCTCGTGATTGCCGATATCTGATGATTGGATGGAACAAGATAATCTTTTGGAGGTAGCAGAATCGGATCTTAGCCGTTCTCAACCGCACTAGCAGCTCCCCTTGCGGTCCTTGCTCTGAGACTACCATTTCAGGCTCCGGTTATGCTGGCTTTCTCCTTTTGTTGTGTTCTTTTTGACTAGGATCTACCTAGATTATCCTCTTATTGGTCTATGTGGTTACTGTTTGGTGATTCTTTGAGTCCCCCTTGCTGCTTATCTGCTCGAGCTTACTTTGGCTGTAGTTTACTGTTGGCCCTTTCCCTGGTATTGGATTACCAGGGATTGCCTTTTTAGCGACCTCAATGTGCGAACTGCTAGACCAAGGTGGTGCTCAATTTTTTTCGATTATTGTATCTCCTTGTGAGCATATTTGATGTCTCCGTTGTGGAGAGAGCTGGGCTTTCTTTTGGTCCGCTCCTCGCGCCCTGAGTAATGCTTCAGCTTTCTTTGGTTGACATGTTTTGGTTCCCCCTTTTTGTTTCCCATGCTTAGCATGTAAAGGTAGTGTTTGAGGTGCCTTCTTTACTCTACTGCGTGTTTAGTCAGTTCCGCTGTTTCCTTTCTGGCTTGGTGCCCTGGCCCTGATCTCAGTCTCTTGGTTTCGCCTCCCTGATGGCTGCGTTGTTGGATTCAGTATCGTTGAGTTGTTTCCCCTCCCCTCCGCTGAGTGCCAGACCCTCTCTCTGGTCGAGCCTCTACTCGCTGGTTTTCTGGTGTTCGCCAATCAAGTTCCGTTGTGCTGTCTCTACCTGTGTTCATGCTTCGAGCGGCTGGTCGTGTTATTGCCTTTTCGGAGTTGGTGCTTTTTTTAGTAGGTTTAGCTGGTTGTTCTTTGGTTGTTAGTCTGGCAATGTCCTTTATTGCCAGTTAGTTTCTTTTTGTTTGTTTTAACTTCTATTTTCATTTTTACGCTTGTGTAAAATTGGTTCTATTTGTATTCTGTCTTTTTTTTAATATATTAGGCTGGAATCTGTTGATTCTATCCGCGTTATCCAAAAAAAGTTGGATAAACTTTTAAAAAACACGACCCAAATTCACTTCTAATATGTTATACACAAAACATATATTAAACCCTAATGTGTTTTAATTTAATTACATTTTGTGTGGACAAATAAATAGACTATACTGAAAATAAGATCAAAATTTTGTTATGTTAATCATTTAGATGATACTCATGATATTTATCAATTCTAATGATATTTGTGATATATACAATTGTTAGTTATGTACTACGTTCTCACAGTGCTAGTGCAATTGCGGTTTACAACTAGAGAGAACGAAAATGTTCAGCTTGTATCAATCATATTTTTTTTTTGATGGTCTGAAACTTGTTTTTAATATGTTTAGTGCCTTCCTCCTTCGAGTTTTGCCAACATAAATTATTTAAGTCCAGACCTAAGTAAAATGTTACATTGAAGATTGCTGCTAAACCTAAATATTTACAAAGCATTCCTATATATCCACTTCATATCGACCAGCCAAGCAGCCATTATGTTATATTTTCATTGTCAATCAATATAATTTCTCTGAATTAAACTGAAAATATTTGCTAAAGGCTAGTTCATTTAATGTGGTACTGATATGGGTCAGGAATAAAGCGTGGCTCACCCTGAGCCACCAGATCTCCTCAGGATACGTGTCCTTCCTGATCCTTCAGATCAGCCACGTCAGCACCGGAAAACCGCCCGGAGATCTGCCACGTCAGCCCGGAAACCACTCCGGCGCCTGCCACGTCAGCCCTATACCGCCCGACTTTCCACCGCTTCGGCCAATCGGGTAACCGGGTCCGGCCCAGCCCCAAACGGGTCTAGACCCGATTAGAATCTCCTATAAATACCAGGCCCTCTCCTTTCTTCAAAGGTAATCAATCTTTTCTCCCCTAAACCCTAGTTACTGTTGCTTTATCCTAGTGACTGACTAGATCGTCGGAGGGTCTGCCACCGGGACCAACCCCGGTGTTTCGAGACCGTCTGCAGGTACACCAGACCTCGGATTCGAGCCCTCTGATCCGAGTCCAGACATCCACCTCACTACCAGCCCAGTCGCAGGTACCACTCGGCCAGCCGAGGGTCGCCTCTGAAGAAGCTTTCTCCTTCAAAATACAAATCGAGTAGAGAACTCACACCTGGTGCATCCACACGCATTCCAGAAACAAACCGCATCAGGTTGGCGCCGTCTGTGGGAAAGCTGCTCCGAAGCCCGACCCGAGTACCATCGCCGAGGTACCTCGATCGTCAAACTCCCATGGCCTCCAAAGGCAAGGGGGCCGCGTCCTCCGTCAACCGACGAGACACACTCCCATCAAATACCAACGCCGGGCCGCGCACATCAAAGCATAGGGCCTCCCGTCAGGGGTCCCAGCGGGCCCCCACTCCTCCAACCCAACCTGACCTTCGAAGGGTAATCTCCAGTCGGCAGGCTGACCGCAGTAGGGAAAGGGCCGCTTCCAACTCGGCCCCGAACCGTCCTAGGCCACCGCCGGAAGAACGAAGGCCAGCACTCAGCCGAGTCGGGAGGCAACCTCCGGTCCAACTGGCCCGAGCTGAGGGAGCTCCTGTTACTCAACAGGAGTTCCAGGATTTCCGAAGGGAGATCCTTGGGGCTCTCCAACGGGCCCCCAGGGAGGAAGCACGCCGTTCCCAAACCAGGTTAGACGCTGAGGCCAGCGTCTCTCGCTCCTCAACAATCCAGCCCGAAGCCAAGGGCGTGCTCCTAAGGCGCCTCCAAGAAATGGAGGACCGAATCGACCACATGGGCGACGGAGGTGTCAGAGCCGGTCAGGGGTACAGACCTGTCCGACCCCCCTTTTCCGCCCCCATTATCCAAGCGGAAATTCCCCGGAACTTCCGACCCCCACAATTCGAGACCTATAACGGCGAAGGGGATCCTGCTGATCACATGGAGGGTTTCAAAACCCTCATGATGATTCACAGCGCATCGGATCCTCTGCTGTGCCGAGCTTTTCCTGCCACCCTTCGGGGTCCGGCTCGTGAGTGGTTCTCAAAACTCGCCCCCGGCTCCATTTACTCCTTTGATCAACTGGAAGGCAATTTCCTCGCCCATTTTGTAACCAGCCGGAAGGCCGAAAGAACGAGCGCCTCCTTACTTGGGCTCAGGCAGGAAGGGGGGGAATCACTCAGGGCGTTTGTCCGGAGATTCACGGCAGAAGCGAGGTCAGTCTCCTCTCTCGATCCGGGCGTCGCCTCCGCGGCATTTCGGCACAACGTCCGTCATGGACAGCTGAAAGCTTCTCTGGCGAAGAAGCCCCCGATCGATTTTCCCGACCTCCTCAACCGAGTCGAGAAGTACATCAGGGCAGAGGAAGCCCTAAACCCCGACGAATCCAGAGAAGCACTCGGGAAAGGGAAACGGAAGGCCGAGGAAGTCGAGCCTTCGAAAAAGGCTCCGAAGGACGGCGGCACCATGAAGAAGGTACCACCGGTTCCTCGCTTCGAAAGATATACCCCACTCACACAAAATGTGTCCTCCATACTCCTGGCGATCGAGGACAGAGACCTCGTTCAGTACCCCCCTCGACTGTCCAACAACACTAGCAAGAAAAGGGATCAACGGTTCTACTGCCGCTTCCACCGAGACAACGGGCACGACACAGATCACTGCCGTGCCCTGAAAGATGAAATCGAGGCCCTGATTCAGCGAGGATACCTCCGGGAGTATAAGAGGGATGATGCTCGGGCGCAAAGGGACACGAGGAACAGGAGAACCTCACCTCCTCCTCGAGCTCCCCTACAGCTCCCCAGGCAAGAGCAGGAGCTGGAAGAACCGGACGACCAACCCATACTGCACTGCGTCCACGGAGGGCCCCTGGGAGGGGATTCTAACACCTCCCGTAAGGCGTTCATCCGGGACGTTAATGCCGTCCAAGGACCTCTCACTCCTTAAATCCAATCACTCCCCGTCTCCTTCTCGGGTGACGACCTGGAGGGGGTTCGGCTCCCACATTGCGACGCCCTCGTAATCAATCTCAGCATGGCAAACTTTGATGCTCGGCGGATCCTGGTAGACAACGGGAGCTCGGTCAACATTCTGTTCCTCGATGCTTTCGAGAACCTAAAGCTTCCCCGAAGCAGACTTAAGCCGGCAGGATACACCCTGCACGGATTTTCTGGAGTTCCGGTGACAATCGAGGGGATCGTCACGCTGGATGTCACGGCGGGCACGGCCCCGAATCGGAGAACTGAGTCGATGGACTTCATGGTTGTCAACATCAAGGCAGCCTATAATGCCATACTCGGCCGACCGGGCCTCTGCTCCCTCCAGGCTGTCCCCTCGGCCTACCACCAGAAGATGAAGTTCCCTACCAGTACCGGGGTAGGAGTGGTCCGAGGGAACCAAGAAGCCGCTCGCTCCTGTTATATGACAGCAATAGGAAGCGGAGTGCTTCCCCTCGACGCCGTGGAGATGCAGCCCCAAAGGACCCAGCCAGAGCCGGAGTCGGCAGACGAGCTGTAGGATATCTCCTTCGAGGCAGAGGATTCATCGAAACAATTTCGAATAAGTCGCTCCCTCGCACCTCGCCTCAAGTCCGACCTCATCACCTGCATTCGGCGCAATGTCGATCTGTTTGCCTGGAAGCCCTCTGACATGCCGGGAATTTCCGAGGATCTCATCATGCATAAACTCAGCGTGATCCCCGGCTCGAAACCAGTGGTACAGAAGCGACGCAAGTTCGCGCCAGAGCGACAACAGGCGGTTAATGCAGAAGTCGATAAACTCCTTGCCGCGCGCTTCATCCAGGAGGTCAGCTACCCCGAGTGGCTGGCAAACGTCGTCATGGTGAAGAAGGCGAGCGGGAACTGGAGGATCTGCATTGATTTCACGGATCTCAATAAAGCGTGCCCGAAGGACCCATTTCCCCTTCCCAGGATCGATGCTCTCGTCGATGCAACATCGGGTCACGAGCTCCTGTCCTTCATGGACGCATTTTCAGGCTACAACCAGATCCGCATGTTCCCTCCCGACATCGCCAAGACGTCCTTCGTCACAGACCAGGGGCTTTATTGCTACAGAGTCATGCCCTTCGGGCTGAAGAATGCCGGAGCCACATACCAGAGGCTCGTCAACCGGGTCTTCAAGGAACAGATCGGGCGCAATGTAGAAGTATATGTGGATGACATACTCGTCAAGAGCCGGCGGGGAGAGGATCACGTAGCCGATCTGGAGGAGGCCTTTGGGGTACTTCGGACCCATAACATGAGACTTAATCCGAGCAAATGCGCCTTCGGCGTCTCCGCGGGAAAGTTTCTCGGGTTCATTATCAGCCAAAGGGGAATTGAAGCGAACCCCGAAAAGATCCAAGCAATCCTAGACATGGCCCCTCCGAGGAACATCAAAGAAGTCCAACGGCTGACTGGGAGACTGGCGGCAATCGACCGTTTCCTCTCCAAGTCCGGAGAGAAGTCTCTTCCCTTCTTCAAAGCCCTGCGCGGCACCGACGGGTTCGAATGGGGGGTCCAACAGCAAGAGGCCTTCGCCCAGTTAAAGGAATACCTCGCGAACCCCCCTCTCCTCAGCAAGCCCGAACCAGGAGAGCCACTCTGGCTCTACCTATCAGCCTCGGAGAAGGTGCTCAGCGCCGTTCTCGTTCGGGAGGAAGAGGGATCACAGAAGCCTGTATACTACGTCAGCAAGGTCTTGCTCGATGCCGAGACCAGGTACTCTCGGATGGAGAAAGTAGCGTACGCCCTGATCATGGCCTCGCGAAAGCTCCGCCCATATTTTCAGTCTCATTCTGTCCAAGTGCTGACGGACCAACCCCCGAAGGCCGTGCTCTACAAACCAGAAAGCTCGGGTCGGCTCGTGAAATGGTCGATTGAGCTCAGCCAATATGACATTGGCTATCAGCCCAGAACAGCAATCAAGGGGCAGGCGCTCGCGAAATTCATTACGGAGTGCACTATCTCCGAGCACCCTGCAAACATGGAAAACGACCAGACGTGGGAAGTCTACGTCGATGGTTCCTCCTGCGAAGCAGGCAGCTGAGCGGGCATCATCCTCCGAGGCCCAGACGGTTTTCTTCTGCAGTACTGCCTCCGCCTCAACTTCCCGGCCTCTAACAACGAGGCCGAATACGAGGCAATGATCGCTGGGCTCACCCTGGCTCATCAAGCCGGTGCCAGGCAGATCAGGGCTTTCAGCGACTCCCAGCTCGTGGTCAACCAGATCACCGGGGAGTACGAGGCCCGAGACGATCGCATGGTTCGTTACCGAGCTGTAGTTCAACGCCTACTATCGTCCTTTGACGAGTCGGTTGTTTTGAGGATCCCCCGGAAACAGAACGTCCAGGCTGACGCTTTGTCAAAATTGGCATCCTCTTCCTTCGAAGGTCTCGACCGCACGGTCCTGATCGAGGTCATGCTAAAACCCAGTATCGACATCCCGGAGGTCCTGTGCATCGAAGATGGAGCGCCCCCCGAAGACTGGACCACTTTAATTAGGCAATTTCTCGTCAAGGGAGAGCTCCCGGAAGACCGAGCCGAAGCAAGAAGGGTCCGGGCCCGAGCGGAAAGGTTCACAATGATAGACTCAACACTCTTCAAAAGGTCCTACACAACCTCGGATGGACGGCCTTATCTCCGCTGCCTCACTCCCGGTGAAGCCGAATATGCTCTCAAAGAATTACACGAGGGGATTGGCGGGTGTCACATGGGAAGTCGTTCGCTCGCGCGAAAGGCTTTGAACCACGGGTACTACTGGCCCACCATGCTGCAGGACGCTCTAAATCTCGTCAAGAAATGTGGCCCCTGCCAAAGATTCTCGCCCATCAAAAGGGTTCCTCAAGCGAACCTGCAATCCATGGCCAGTCCAACCCCCTTTGCAATGTGGGGGATGGATCTGGTAGGCCCTTTTCCCAAGGCGACGGGGCAACGAAAGTTCCTTATAGTTGCCATCGACTACTTCACCAAATGGATCGAGGCGGAGCCACTAGTTACGATCACCGAGCAGCAGACTCAACAATTCTTCTGGAAGCACATTATCTGTCGGTTCGGGATCCCCCAAGTGCTCGTTACGGATAACGGGACCCAGTTTGCAGGCAAGCATTTCCGCAAATTCTGCGAAGACCTCGGTATCCAGCAGCGCTTCTCTTCGGTATGCCATCCCCAATCCAACGGACAGGCAGAGAATGCGAACCGTCAGATCCTCGATGGACTCAAGAAGCGACTCGATAATTCCTCCAAGGGGCTATGGGTCGACGAGCTGCCGAGCGTTCTCTGGGCCCATCGAACAACAAAAAGAATCCCGACAGGAGAGTCACCCTTCAACTTAACGTACGGCGCTGAGGCCGTCATTCCCTTGGAAATAGGTATCCCCTCCCCCCGAATTATGGCTTATGACGAAGCAAGCAACTCCACGCAACTGCGAGCAGACCTGGACCTCATTGACGAGGTCAGGGAGAAGTCATCCATCAGAAGGAACATCTACCAGCAAAGAATCGAGAGGTTCTATAACAAGAAGGTGTGCCCAACAAACATTGCTCTCGGAGATCTTGTCCTCTGGAAACTGGCGGTTTCCAACCCCGGCCAGAAAAAGAAGTTGGCACCAAACTGGGAGGGCCCTTATAAGGTTTCAGAGGTCGTACGACCGGGTACCTATCGCCTGACCGACACCGATGGCAAGCCTGTCAAGAGGCCCTGGAATGCGGAACACTTGATCAAGTTCTTAGGAGAATAGCCTCCATGTAAAACATAATTCTAAAAACGGCACGTTGGGCCTAGTCTTTTGTAAAGTCCTGTAAACGGCACGTCGTGCCTAGACTTGTCTGTAACAAGCATATATTGTAAACGCCAGCTTTCTTAGAAACAAGCTTATGACTCCAATTCTTGTAAACAGATGAAGGACCCCTCACAAAACTCGTCACTCGGATGAAATCGCGAGTCCAAACACGCTTCTCTTACAAGCGTGGGGCTCGTCACTCCGATGAAATCGCGAGTCCAAACACGCTTCTCTTACAAGCATGGGGCTCGTCACTCGGATGAAATCGCGAGTCCAAACACGCTTCTCTTACAAGCATGGGGCTCGTCACTCGGATGAAATCGCGAGTCCAAACACGCTTCTCTTACAAGCGCGGGGCTCGTCACTCGGATGAAATCGCGAGTCCAAACACGCTTCTCTTACAAGCGTGGGGATCGTCACTCGGATGAAATCGCGAGTCCAAACACGCTTCTCTTACAAGCGTGGGGCTCGTCACTCGGATGAAATCGCGAGTCCAAACACGCTTCTCTCACAAGCGTGGGACTCGGCTCGCACCGCCTTTCCACGAGAACATGTGCAGGAGCTCGGCTCCGACCCCGAGCAGGGCGGGAGTCCCCTCCGGGGGCTCCACGACCTAAGCGCTCGGCGGCGGGGCTACGCTACGCCTGCAGTTGTCTTTCTCACCGTTGTGGGGGCTCGGCACCCGTCCCTCGCTCGGTTTGACCTCTTCGGAGGCCACCAACCGTGACTCGAGGCGACATTCGCCAGCCACTCCCGCACCGTCTCTCCACGAGAACAAGCGCAGCATCTCGGCACCGACCCCGAGCAAGGCGGGTGTCCCCTCCGGGGGCACCACGACCTAAAACGCTCGGCGGCGGGGTTACTACGCCTGCGGTTGTCTTTCTCACCGTTGTGGGGGCTCGGCACCCGTCCCTCGCTCGGTTTGACCTCCTCGGAGGCCACCAACCGAGACTCGAGGCGACATTCGCCAGCCACTCCCGCACCGTCTCTCCACGAGAACAAGCGCAGCATCTCGGCACCGACCCCGAGCAAGGCGGGTGTCCCCTCCGGGGGCACCGCGACCTAAAACGCTCGGCGGCGGGGCTACTATGCCTGCGGTTGTCTTTCTCACTGTTGTGGGGGCTCGGCACCCGTCCCTCGCTCGGTTTGACCTCCTCGGAGGCCACCAACCGAGACTCGAGGCGACATTCGCCAGCCACTCCCGCACCGTCTCTCCATGAGAACAAGCGCAGCATCTCGGCACCAACCCCGAGCAAGGCGGGTGTCCCCTCCGGGGGAACCGCGACCTAAAACGCTCGGCGGCGGGGCTACTACGCCTGCGGTTGTCTTTCTCACCGTTGTGGGAGCTCGGCACCCGTCCCTCGCTCGGTTTGACCTCCTCGGAGGCCACCAACCAAGACTCGAGGCGACATTCGCCAGCCACTCCCGCACCGTCTCTCCACGAGAACAAGCGCAGCATCTCGGCACCGACCCCGAGCAAGGCGGGTGTCCCCTCCGGAGGCACCGCGACCTAAAATGCTCGGCGGCGGGGCTACTACGCCTGCAGTTGTCTTTCTCACCGTTGTGGGGGCTCGGCACCCGTCCCTGAGGCCTCATTTATTACGCCTGGGAATGTGAAACGGTGGAAGACGAAACGTCGCGATTGATGATGCCTAAGAGGGCGAAACGTCGCGATTATTGACGCAGTCACACCAACTACACTCGGCACCCGAGGCAATCGAGGCTCCGAAGAACAAATGATCTTATTCATTACTTATTGCTTACAACTCAATGAATGAAAACGCAAATACAATGCTCTCAACTCACTCACTCGGCCGGGAACTCGAATTCAGGGCTCCTGTGACGCTCGGCTATCCCAACCAAGGAAGACGTACCCGCCACCGAGCTCTCCGCATCATCCGGCTGTGTCACAATCGGCAAAGGCGGCGGCAACCTCCCCGGAGTGGAGTTACTTGCCTCTTCAACAAGACCGGCACCCAGTATGAGCTTCAACTGGCGAATCTCCAATTCTTTCTCTATGACGGCCTCGCGAAGAGAAGACTCGGAGGCCGACCGCCCGCTAGAAGTATCCGAGACCGCCCAGTCCTTCTCAATGACCCAGTAGTCCCGGTCGGCTACGATCTTTCTCAAACGAGCCACCTCTAGACCGAGCTCTCTGGACTTGTCCAAAAAGTAATTCTTGGCAGCCTCTCGGTCCCGAGCCAACTTTCGTTGGCGAGCTAGCCTCTATCAAAAAGAAAAAATACAAGTATCACAAAATGCAAGTGTTGTAGAGTCGGCCCAAAAAATTCTATATTTCATTTCATCTCAAAAAGTTCGATACAAGATTTGCGGTGGCCAGTCCGCCGAGGGCATTTACAACAGAAAGAGAAATAAAACAAAAACATCTAGTCTTGAGGGTCGGGGTGCACCTCTTCTTCATGGTGGCCGCCGTCGTCACCATCACCCCCCGGGGTCGGAGGCAAATCCGGCTTCCACCCGAAGCCGAGGTGGTCAACGTTGCACCCCGGATAGATATACTTGAAGTGAGACTTGGCCTGCTCATAAGCCTCGTCTTGCGCCGTCATCAACGTATCCCCCAAGGCCGCCTCCAAGTCCGCCAGGGCCTTCTGCGCCTTCTCCTTCTCCGCCGCCTCGGCCGCGATCTTCTTCAGCAGGTCCTCTCGGTCCTGCTTGTGGATCTTGTCCAAAGACTCTATCTGGGCCTCGTGCACCACCACCATGTCCCGAGCCTCCTTAAAGTCCTCCGTCGCCTTGGTCAATTCCCGAAGGAACTTCTCCTTCTGCTTCCGCTCATATGTAATCTCCTTCTCCAGACACTTGTGGAAGTGCTGACCGTGGAGCATCGACTGTCAAGAAAAATCAAACTTAGCAATAATTACAAGTTTTTACAAGCTTATTCACCAGGTGGGCTTCGGACGACTTACCGAGAGGTTGGCTTGGGCCCAGCGCATGTAGGCCTGATCGGCCGTCTGCGCCGCCAAGGCCATTCCGTCCCGATCGGTGATGGCCTTCGAGACGAACTCCATCGATACGGGTCCGTCGAGGATTGAGTCGCCCTTCAAGATCGACCAATCAGGGGCGAAGGGCATCGTCGCCATCCTTCCCACCAACTCCGCCGCACTCGGACGTACGGGGGGAAGCTGTTGTGACGGGGCCTCAACTGTTTTCCCCGACCCTCCCGCTGGGTCTCGAGCCGATCGTGAAGAATGGTGGTGCTTCTTCTGCTTCTTCGCCAAAGGCTGTTCCTCGGGCACCGGGGGAGGCACGCTGGAAGGCCCTCCAGCTTGCGAAGGCTGACCAGGAGTCTTCCGCTTCTCGGCAGCGAGGCGTTCCTGCTCTTCTTTCTTCTTCTTCTCTTGCCTCGCCTTCTCTGCGACGGCGAGTAGGATCTGCTTGGCATGTGCCTGTTGTGTCGTCATCCCTACAACAAGACAGAAAAGGAAGGCTAAACGTTAACACGAAGGCAGAAAGATGAAAAAATGAGGAAAGAAACATACTAGGGTCGGCGGGACTCAGTCCGGCCCTCGCTAGGTGAACCTCGGTCACCCGGCACCACGCGATGCTGTCTCCCCTGAGTAAATGTTCGACCCTCCCCCACTCTTGGGCGGTTAACTCATTTCTCTTTGGGGGCTTGCGCTTCGGCTTCACGAAATTCCACTGAGTCGGGATGTCCCATTCCCCTTCGGTCTTCACAACAAAATACTTATCTCTCCAATTCTTGATCGAGTCCGGGTGGCCGTGCACCACTTACTTGTTCGGTCTCGGCGTAAAGAAGAACACGCCCTCAATATCCCCAAGCGAACCAATGCTGAAGATTGCGCGGAAGTATGAAAGCCTCGGCCTCACCCCTTTCTCTTGGCACTTCAAGATGAAGCAGATGAGATGCTTCCAAGAGTTGGGGCCATACTGCATGGGGGACAGCTCAGCCCAGTTCAAGACCGTCTTCACGAAGGGGTGCAGGGGGAACCTCAGCCCCGAGATGAAAGCTTGCTCCGGAAATAAGCAGTAACCCGGAGCCAACACTGTCGTGGGTCGAATACCCGGGCTCGGTAGCAGGAGCTCGTACTCCCTCGGAATGTAGTAAGCAGCCCTGATGATATTCAGATACTCCGGTCTCAAGACACTGGGAGTACTGTCCGCACGAATCTTCGTCCTTGTGTTTTCTCCAGGCACTGGAGGGATCGGCTGGATGTCCTTCACATCATCGGGATACATCCGTATCGACACAGGATTTCGGAAGGTGATAGGCGGAACATCAAGGCCCGTCCTCGGTGCATCCTCGTCAGACGAAGAAGGACTTTGAGGCATGGTGAGGACTATCTTCTTCCGACGTGGCCGGGGCTTGCGCTCGGGCGACGGCGTCGACAAGGGGGGCAACGGAGGCAGATCTTCTCCATGGCCGGCCTCCGGCGCACCAGTGCCCTCCCCTTCCTCACTCTCCGTGTCGCCCTGCTCTCCTTCTTCATCCTCTTCACCATCACCAGCATCCGACTCCTCGTCCGACTCCTCGTCCTCATCATCACTATCCTCATCCGCACCACCCTCTACCATCGGCTCCTTCCCTGGCCTCCGAGCACTCAACGGTTGCACGATTAGAGCTACGTCACTGTCGCCCTCGGAGCCATGTTCGGAGAAAACCTCCTCTTTAACCTGGTACTTGCCCAGAGACGATGACGTTTCCAAATCTGACTCCATCTCCGAGTGACCAGACGTTGTAGCCTCGGAACCAGACTGAGTACGCGACATTCAGAAAAAAGGAGAATTACTAACCTGATTCTTTAAAAGTTACGCTTCTCTGCGAAGAATCCGCCAACAGCGATCGAAATGCCTGTGCTAAAGCTGGAAAATTGGGAATTATAAAACGATAAAGTGAAAAGAAATGAGGGGGGGTGGGGGTTTTAAAATAGACAGCGACTCCTCGATTTCCGCAAATGAGCATCTAGCCGTTAGATCTTATTTGACAAGATCAAGCGGCTAAACAAACATTGATATTTGCGCCATAACGTCAGCAGAAAGGGTAAAATTCCAATACTACCCCTCCCTATTTGCCCGACAGGAATCACCTCCTAGCATAAAGTGTGAAGTTGCGGGCAGTCAGAGATCTCGGAGGGAGTCTAGTGCGATAGCGCCTTCTCCTCGAGCGGGGCTCGTCACCCAAATAGGTGGGGCTCGACGATCGAATGAGAGCAAAACCACCTTCTCCTTCAACAGGTGGGGCTCGACGATCGGATGAAAACTCGAGCCAAGCCACCTTCTCCTTTCACAGGTGGGGCTCGACGCACGGATGAAAACTCGAGCCAAGCCACCTTCTCCTTTCACAGGTGGAGCTCGACGCTCGGATGAAAACTCGAGCTAAGCCACCTTCTCCTTTCACAGGTGGGGTCGACGCTCGGATGAAAACTCGAGCCAAGCCACCTTCTCCTTTCACAGGTGGGGCTCGACGCACGGATGAAAACTCGAGCCAAGCCACCTTCTCCTTCAACAGGTGGGGCTCGACGCTCGGATGAAAACTCGAGCCAAGCCACCTTCTCCTTCAACAGGTGGGGCTCGACGCACGGATGAAAACTTGAGCCAAGCCACCTTCTCCTTTCACAGGTGGGGCTCGACGCACGGATGAAAACTCGAGCCAAGCCACCTTCTCCTTCAACAGGTGGGGCTCGACGCTCGGATGAAAACTCGAGCCAAGCCACCTTCTCCTTTCACAGGTGGGGCTCGACGCACGGATGAAAACTCGAGCCAAGCCACCTTCTCCTTTCACAGGTGGGGCTCGACGCACGGATGAAAACTCGAGCCAAGCCACCTTCTCCTTTCATAGGTGGGGTTCGACGCTCGGATGAAAACTCGAGCCAAGCCACCTTCTCCTTTCACAGGTGGGGCTCGACGCACGGATGAAAACTCGAGCCAAGCCACCTTCTCCTTCAACAGGTGGGGCTCGATGCTCGGATGAAAACTCGAGCCAAGCCACCTTCTCCTTTCACAGGTGGGGCTCGACGCACGGATGAAAACTCGAGCCAAGCCGCCTTCTCCTTTCACAGGTGGGGCTCGACGCTCGGATGAAAACTCGAGCCAAGCTACTTTCCCCTCTCACAGGTTGGGCTCGACGATCGGATGCGAAGTCGAGCCAAGCCACCTTCTCCTTCAACAGGTGGGGGTCGACGTTCGGATGAAAACTCGAGCCATACCTCCCCCTTCCCAGTACGGACTCGGCGCTCGGATCGGAGTTCGAGTCTCATCTGCTCGCTCTCCGAACTGACCCGACGCTCGGGTGGCCGACCTTACGACCTCGGACACCATCCCAACGAAGTGGCCTGGACGACCCCCCCCCACTCTTCCAACTAGCGAGGCAGTCGTCCGCTGACCCTCTTGGTCTCGTCCGCCGACCCTCTTGGTCTCGTCCGTCGACCCTATTGATCTCGTCTGCCGACCCTCTTGGTCTCGTCCACCGACCCTTTTTGCCTCGTCCGCCGACCCCCTGAGCTCAAGCCAGGCTGCCTCACCTCAATACGAACTCGGCGCTCGGATAAAAATTCGAGCCGCACCACTTTCTCCTTTCACAGGTTGGGCTCGACGCTCGGATAGGGATTCGAGCCATACCACCTCCTCCTTTCCCAGTACGGGCTCGGCGCTCAGATCGGAGTTCGAGTCTCATCCGCCCACTCTCCGAACTAACCAGACGCTCGGATGACCGACCACAAGACCTCGGACGCCGTCCCAACGAAATGGCCTGGACGACCCCCGCTCTTCCAACCAGCGAGGCAGTCGTCCGCCGATCCTCTTGGTCTCGTCCGCCGAGCCTTCTGGTCTCGTCCGCCGACCCCCCCTGAGCTCGAGCCAGGCTGCCTCGCCTCTCAATGCGAACTCGGCGCTCGGATCGAAATCCGAATCAAACCCCTCTTCTCTTCTCGTTAAAACACTCGGAGCTCGGATCGAAGGACGAGCCACTCCTCTTTTCCCAGAAGAGACTCGGCGCTCGGATCGGAACTCGAGTCTCATCCGCTCGTTCTCCGAACTGACCAGACGCTCGGGTGGCCGACCTTACGACCTCGGACTCCGTCCCAACGAAGTGGCCTGGACGACCCCCCCGCTCTTCCAACTTGCGAGGCAGTCGTCCGCCGACCCTCTTGGTCTCGTCCGCCGACCCTCTTGGTCTCGTCCGTCGACCCTATTGGTCTCGTCCGCCGACCCTCTTGGTCTCGTCCGCCGACCCTTTTTGCCTCGTCCGCCGACCCCCTGAGCTCAAGCCAGGCTGCCTCACCTCTCAATACGGACTCGGCGCTCGGATAAAAATTCGAGCCGCACCACTTTCTCCTTTCGCAGGTTGGGCTCGACGCTCGGATAGGGATTCGAGCCATACCACCTCCTCCTTTCCCATTACGGGCTCGGCGCTCGGATCGGAGTTCGAGTCTCATTCGCCCACTCTCCGAACTGACCAGACGCTCGGATGACCGACCACAAGACCTCGGACGCCGTCCCAATGAAATGGCCTGGACGACCCCCGCTCTTCCAACCAGCGAGGCAGTCGTCCGCCGATCCTCTTGGTCTCGTCCGCCGAGCCTTCTGGTCTCGTCCGCCGACCCCCCTGAGCTCGAGCCAGGCTGCCTCACCTCTCAATGCGGACTCGGCGCTCGGATCAAAATCCGAATCAAACCCCTCTTCTCTTCTCGTTAAAACACTCGGAGCTCGGATCGAAGGACGAGCCACTCCTCTTTTCCCAGAAGGGACTCGGCGCTCGGATCGGAACTCGAGTCTCATCCCCTCACTCTCTTAAAACTAGCCAGACGCTCGTCCGGCCGACCTCACGACCTCATGCAAGACGAGCCCCATCGAGTGGCCTGGACGACCTCTCGCTCTTCCAACTAGTGAGTCGGTCGTCCGACCCCTGGAGGGTTCGTCCACCGACCCGTATGGGTTCGTCCGCCGACCCGAAAGTTCGTCTGCCGACCCCCCAAACTCGGCCACCGACCTAGTGAGCTCGACATTCATACTACCGACTATCCCCTCCTAAGAACTTCACCCCACGCACATCCAAACGAGGAGTCCATTCCTCCTGCCCCTGGCCCTCTTCGGGGAACAATAGACCCTACTTCTTACCCGGACATCTACCCTTCCCCCGAGGACCATGAGTCACCCCCGCACTGCTGGATCACCCAACCCTGCGGGTGTGTGGGGCTTGTGATATGCGTCAGGAATAAAGCGTGGCTCACCCTGAGCCACCAGATCTCCTCAGGATACGCGTCCTTCCTGATCCTTCAGATCAGCCACGTCAGCACCGGAAAACCGCCCGGAGATCTGCCACGTCAGCCCGGAAACCACTCCGGCGCCTGCCACGTCAGCCCTATACCGCCCGACTTTCCACCGCTTCGGCCAATCGGGTAACCGGGTCCGGCCCAGCCCCAAACGGGTCTAGACCCGATTAGAATCTCCTATAAATACCAGGCCCTGTCCTTTCTTCAAAGGTAATCAATCTTTTCTCCCCTAAACCCTAGTTACTGTTGCTTTATCCTAGTGACTGACTAGATCGTCGGAGGGTCTGCCACCGGGACCAACCCCGGTGTTTCGAGACCGTCTGCAGGTACACCAGACCTCGGATCCGAGCCCTCTGATCCGAGTCCAGACATCCACCTCACTACCAGCCCAGTCGCAGGTACCACTCGGCCAGCCGAGGGTCGCCTCTGAAGAAGCTTTCTCCTTCAAAATACAAATCGAGTAGAGAACTCACACCTGGTGCATCCACACGCATCCCAGAAACAAACCGCATCAGGTACCCTGCAACCGATTTTTGCACTTCGTAATTACATCATGCAAGTGATAGAGCTTAAACTCATGCCCATGCTTTTTATATCTAGGTATGAGAAAAAGTAAAAATAGAGAAAGGAGTTGGAGAGGAAGAGGAAGCAGTGAAAAAAAGGTAAAATATGCTTCCGCTACAACTTTTTAAAGAAGTCCTTAGCCAACTGAATTCGATGTCCAAGCTAAGCAAAAATAAATGATGGACAGAGGAACTTAATTTATCGTTTTAGGATAAAAGGAAGAAGAATACCCTCACATAGATCGCTTCAACCCTTGAATAAGCATATATTTGTTATTCCACAATCCCAGCTCATAGGATAATAGGGATAACAAAGGGAGGGTTCTAAGTGAGCAAATTTAACGGTGGAAGATTTATTCAGTAGGAAATATTAGGGCTCTGTTTGGTTTAGGGGAGGGGAGGGGAGGGGAGGGGAGAGGAGGGATTTTAATAGAGGGGAGGGAAGGAGAGGTAAAGGGAGGAGAGAGATTTTAATCATATTTTCTGTTTGGTTCGAAGAGAGAAGGGAAGGGGAGGGGAGGGAAAATAATTATCTTCTTATTTGGTTCACAAGGGGAGGAAAGAGATTTTATAATTAAATTATTTTTATACCCTTTTATATTTTAGGAGAGAATGTGCATTACTATTTTTAATTCTAACTTGGTATTCTTTATTGTACTTCTTGTTAACCTAAGTTAGCAAAATAATACATGCAGGACTATAAACAGATACAATTAGTTCCAATAAAAATGCTTAACAAAATAATGAAGACCAATATATAAACCAAGCTCAACAAAATATTCAAGTTTACCACACAATACTATTTAAATCAAGTCTTCAAACTTCTCAGGCAATGAAATAAACTAGAGCCCCAATAAACTATTAAAAATGCTTAAGTTTAGAGAATACAACAAAGTATCAACAAAATAGCTATTGTTTCCGATCCCTGGCCAGTGGTTCCGTCTAAGCAAATTAGAACAACTAAGAGATATACCACATTCAACTAACTAAAACTGAGTTAATTGTGTAGAGTGGATCATGAAAAAAAAAGTGAGGATCGTCCTTATGAACAAAGATCAAGTACCAGGAACCTATAACTTGCACTGCTGGGATTTCTTTAATGATTCTGCATTTCTGACCACTTGGTGGTATGAACTCAAACTGCCCTCAATATGTGGTAGCAGGTTTCGGAAGAGGCAAAAGCATATGCAAGCTTTCTCTATCGCACCAACTTCTTTTCATATGGTATCAAGCTCCGCCCGTTCCATATATATAATTAAATGAAGCTTTTGATAACCTAAATATTTTACTTGGTATCATGTTTTATATCTTACAAGCATGGACTCTTTTGATATGTAAACTTGAGCAGTTGAATAGGTTCGTCATGTATGATGCCTATTTTTCTTTAACACTCAAACCTGGTCATGCTCGGGATTGAGGAGGAAGATGGAGTTCGGCGCTCTGTTGGGTTCTCGAAGAAACATAGGAGGAGGGGGAGAAAGAGAGAGGGCGAGTGGGAGAGAGAAAGAGTCGGGGAGAGAGAGGATTTGGCTGTATATGGAGAAATACTTAGATTAGGGATTTAGGGAGAGAGGATATTTCAGTCCAATTACTTAAAAAAAAATAGACCTACTTTCCCTCCCCTCCAAATCCCCCCAATATTGGAGGGGAGTCAAAATTGGCTCAGGAGGGATTTTGCTCCCCTCCATTCCCCTCCCCTCTCCTCCCATCCCCTCCTTAAAAATGAACCAAAGAAGAAATGTTTACAAAAATCTCTCCCCTCCCCTCCATTCCCCTCCAACCAAACAGGCCCTAGGGGCGATTGACTTTACCCCTTGATCTCAATCATATATATTCCCTAAGCTCTACCACAGAAAAATCTAAACCTTTTACAATTCATATATGCCCTTACTTTTGTTGTGCTTTGTTGCAGCTTATTTTGGTGTGAGGAGCAAACATATAGTGAGTTTTATTTGAAGAAAACTACTAAAGATCCGACCTTTGATCGTTATCGTGAAAAGTGGTTAGAGCTCCTGTGGGTGGGTCTGGATCATTGATTGAACACCGTGATCTCAATCCAACGGTTACTGATGCGACCGATGGACATGTAAAAAGTCTAAAACACAGGGAGTGACTCCGGCGACAGACCCTCTGACGCTCAAGTCAGAACCAATAGGGGGAAAGAGAGTTTGAGAGAGAAACTGTTGATTACCTTTTGACTGGGGAAGGGGAAGGGTATTTATAGGCCTGAGAAACAGTTTAGGAGATCGATATGAATCCATTAGAATGGTATGAATTTCTTATCCTGGATTAAATCTCCCCATCAAGAGATTTGGGGATAAGAGATTTGACTACCAGCCCTTATGGGTTAAGTCTCTCTTAGAGCATCCACAGTCGTTTGCTATTTTCCATTTTATTTATATTATAGCTTTTTCGACTCTGCAGTCGTTTGCTAATTAATCATATTTTGGCAAAATCGCTACAGAACAATGCTATATATGCGAGCAGATATGAGAATATGCATATTATAGCGGACGGATCTTTAAGATCCGTCTCAAATAAAAAAATTATTTTTTATTTATTGGACGGATCTTTAAGTTCCATCCCAAATAAAAAATAATTTTTTGTATATGGGACAGAACTTAAGGTTCCGCCCCAAGTAAAAAAAAAATCACTATTGCCCTTGGACGGATCTTTGAGATCCGTCCCAACTTATTTTTTCACTAGTTGTCCTTGGACGGATCTTTGAGATCCGTGTCAAATTTTAAAATTTTTTTTTTAATTATTAAAATTATTAAAATAATCAAATTAATTATTAAAAAATGCCTAGAATTCTTTTTTTTCGCCGGACGAAAAAGTTCGGTCCGATCAAAATTTTTTTGGGGGCTATATTATAGCATTTCACCACTGCAGCAAACGTCTAATTGCTATAGGTATACATTTTGCTATTTTTTAGCAATCACGACTGTGGATGCTCTTAGTGAGCCTAATTTGTCACTTTTAATAGGCTTAACTGTGGCCCATGCTTTTGTAGATGAGTCAGGAGAATCCCGGACCTGTAAAAGAGGCCCGTTATGACTAACATGCTGTAGAAACTTTAGGATATGTTATGGAATTATAAAGCTCTGATTTGCTACGACTTTTACCATTATCATAAGTCTCCCCACTTTCGAAAGACAATTTTCTTAGTTTTCGGGAAGTAGTTCGCCTTATTGTTGGATTCTGGAGTACATTCTTAGTTTTCAGTGGACGCCGCTGCAAAGCAGCAGATGCAGGCCCGGGCGTAGCGCCAGCGGTGGTCAAGCTCAATGAAGGGCTTGCCGGGGTTGAGCTTACCGGTGAGCTCAGGATGGGGGCACCGCCCGGTTCATGCGATTTTGGATGTACCTGGAACTGATCAGAAGCTTCTGAAGGAGGAGAATATTAACCTGGATTTTTCTGGAATTTTCCGTAACTTTTTCGGATTTTTATGAATTTTTTCAGTTTTTAAATATTTTCCTCCATTCTAAAAAATCACAATTTCGAATTTTTTAATTAATAAAACCAAATTTAAATTATTTTTCAAAAAGTTTAACCAAATTTCCGAGTTAAATAAATATTTTTGTATTTTTAATTAATTTTTAGAATTTAAAATTAATTTAGGGGATTTTTATGGATTTATCAGGCTCAACACGCTTTTTAGAGTGATCAGGCATGCCCATCATCACTTGGTTTGCCCACTAAGTGGTTTGAGCGGTGGATATGGGGCTGCAATTATGTGGAGCAATCAGAAGCGTGGATCAAGCGCTAGCATGCATTTTGGGGGGGATCAAGCTGCAGAGGATTAGGCAGAGCACTCAAGAAGAAGAAGGGTGATGTGGATTAATCTCGCGCATCCATCCCACTCGCGCTCGAATTTCTGAGCGATCCATGGGCCAGCGAATGCAGCGAGGCCCCCCCCCCCCCCCCCCCAGCTCAACCGACGAGTCCATTGAGCTCCTTTTTTTAGGGGCTTTGTTGAGTGGGCGAACTGAGCTCCTCATCATGCTATCCTTTTCGAGCTCCTCTTATGGTCTTGTTGATCTGAGGAGTTTTAGGTGAGCTCCAGTTGTGGGTGATCTAGGAGGTTGGTGAACGGTCATTGGCGAGTTGCACTTGGTCGAGCTAGGGTTTTGGGCGAGCTAGGTGGTCGGCGAGCGGTCGTTGGTGAGCTGCACTTGGTCGAGATAGGGATTTGGTTGAGCTACAGCCATTTTCATCGACCTCGAAGTTGGCGAGCTCTGTTCCCGTCAAGCTAGATATTCGGTTGAGCTCCTCCATTTTTGTCGACCTTGAAGATGCTCGAGCTCCGCTCTCGTCGAGTTCGAGTTTGGTCGAGCTCCTCCATTCTTTTTGACCTCGGAGTTGGTCGAGCTGCCACACTTGTCGAACTACAGAGTTTTGGTCGATCTACCACCCTCATCGCTTTTGAGCTCTGGGTGACCTTATGGTTGAGCTTGTATGGTCGAGCTCCTCTTCTCGTTGAGTTTTCCTTGTCGAGCTGAGCTTTTGGTCGAGCTCCCCTCGGCGAGCTGCTCATGGTCGAGCTCCTTTTGCCGAGCTATGTCGAAGTCGGTCGAGATCGAGCTATGGAGCTCTGTTGGAGTTTGAGCTATGGAGTTGGGCGAGCTGCGACTTTATTGAGGAGGAGGAGCTTGGTGAGGGATTTTTGAAGAAGAGGAGCTTGGAGTTAGAGTTCGGCAGTGTGGAGGAGCTTTGGAGAAGAAGGGTTTTAAAATTTTACACCGGAGTTGAAGCTTGGGTTTTTAAAGCTCTGATTTTGAAGAAGAGGGCTCTTCTTTGGGTTTTCGGGTTTGGGTTTCATACTCGCAGGCCTACTATGGTGTTTTAAGAACTTAGTTTTTTGGTTAGAGGTTTGTCACCTTCCCCTATACCACGATGCAAAAATCCATGTTTTCTCTTCTTCTTTTGAGCCCGAACCTTCAATCTAATATGTTGGAGTTTCTTAGGAATTTTGGTCTTGTGTTAGATTCTTGGTGTATGAACACAATTATACATATATGTATTTATATATGTGTGTGTATATGCATACCCGAAGCTTAATTTATATCCATTGGCTTTTTGTGCTTGTCAACTTGTTTTATTGGATAAGCACCTCATCGTTGACCAAGTATTGTTTTGTTCACTTGTTTGTTGATCAACCATCTTGTTGTTCATTTCATTGAACTGCTCTTTCATCGATCATGCATTTTGTTGTTCTCTTGTTTTGTTGATCGAGCATTTCGTTGGTCCGGGAGCTGAGTGCTTTGATCATTGAGTCTTGTATATGTAGCTGACCTAGACAATTGCAGGAATAATTTCGGGAGGCGGTCGGACTGCGAACTTGTTGTTTGATCCCAATAAGTTTGTTAAGGCAATTCAGGGACGGAGTTGAACGTTTGAACTTGCTGTTTGTGCCCAGCAATTTTATAGAGATAACTCTTAGACGGAGTTGGACGTAGAGCTCGTTGTTTGATCCCAATGAGTTTTTGGGGACAACTCTAAGACGAAGTTAGTATTTGAACTTCCCGTTTGTGCCCGACAAGTTTGGGGAAGCAACTCTGAGATGGAGTTGAATGTTAAACTTGCTATTTGATCCCAGTGTGTTTGGAGAGACAACTCTGAGCCAGAGAAGGCCGTAGAGCTTGTCGTTTGATCCCAGAAAGTTAATAGGGAACTCTTTGGCGGAGTTAGACGTTCTAACTTTCTGCTTGTGCCCAGCTAGTTTTGTAGAGACACCCCTTAGACAGAGTTGGTTGTTTGAACTTGCCATTTGTGCCTAACAAGTTCGTGGAGAGGCAACTCTCGAATGGAGTTGATGTTGAACTTGCCGTTTGATCCCAACAAGTTTCGAGAGAACTCTAAGACGGAGTAGGACGTTTGAACTTGCTGTTTGCGCCTAATAAGTTTGGAAAGGTAACTCTATGTAGATTTGAATGTAGAGTTTGCTCTTTGCACCGAGCAAGTATGGAGGGAACTCTAAGATGGAATTGACATTTGAACTTGTTATTTGCACCCAGCAAGTTTATTGAGGCAACTCTATGTAGAGTTGAATGTAGATCTTGTTGTTTGTGCCCAACAAGTTTGGAGCAGCAACTCTAGGTGATGTTGAACGTGGAGCACGTTGTTTGATCCCAATGATTTATAGAGGCAACTATGAGACAGAGTTGGTCATTTAAACTTGTTATTTGCACCCAGCAAGTTTGTAGAGGCAAACCTAGGCCGGTGTTAGGCAACGAACCTATTGCCTGAAGTTATGGGATTGTTGGAGGGACTCGAGCGAAGAGTGGGGCACTAAATTTGTTTTTTGGAGTCGACAAGTTGTTGATGGAGCACGAGCGGAGAGCAGAGCATTGAACTCGTTGTTTGGAGTCAACGAGTTGTTGATGGAGCTCCAGTGGTGAGCGAAGCATTGAACTTGTTGTTTGGAGCCAATGAGCTGGTGATGGAGCTCGAGCATTGAGCAAAGCGTTGTAATTGTTGTTTGGAACCAATGAGCAGTTGATGGAGCTCGAGTGGAGAGCAGAGAGTTAAACTCATTGTTTGGAGACACAAGTTGTTGATGGAGCTCGAGCGGTGAGCGCTGAACTCATTGTTTGGAGCCAACAAGTTGTTGATGAAGCTCGAGCGGAAAGCAGAATATTGAACTCATTGTATGGAGCCAACGACTTGTTGATAGCGCCAAACTCATTTTGTAAAGCGAATGAGTTATAGGTGTCTGAATGTTCTTAATATTGAAGTGAAGTACTTTGTATTTGTTCATCGTCGAGGTGATTCCATTCTTCGCTTTGCTGACAGGTAGTTGTGTACATCGAATGAGGTCCTCAGGACACTGAGCTTGCTTTCCTTTGTAATACGTTGTACTTGACAGAGTTGGGACTTGTCTGTTTGTGCGGCATATTATGCTAGACGGAATTGGATCTTGCTCAGGTGAAGGTGGTAGGAAAGACTTGGAACATGCCTGCCTAAGGAAAACTTGTCTTGAATTTTATTGTCAAGAGTTGATGTGGCCCTGGAGAGTTGTCAGCTGATAGGAAGCCTGTGAAGAACTTCATCCCTTAGGATGAAGATTCCTCTATCGTGTAGCCGGAAGGATAACTTGCATGAAAATTGTTGCTCACTACTTGTAAAACGGTATATGGTTTTGTACTTGTAGATACTTGTAGTGACGCTGGATCTGAATGCATAGATTTGCGATAGTTTTGTGATTTTGAAGAATTCTTCTCATATGTTTGATCATTGTTGTGCAACTTTTAGTTGAGATTGATGAGCTGTCGACTGAGTTCTTTGTGGCTAAAGAACATGGCCTTAAATTTCTTTTGTAAAGCTAACGAACCGTCAATGGTATGTGTAATTTTTGACGGAGTTTAGAACTTATCTGTCTTGTACTCAGCTAGTTGTAGGAGCAACTCTGTGGGAGAGCTATTTTCCAAACTTTCTGTATGGGTCCTCCAACAAATTGTGAGGGTCAAATCGAGTGGCGAGTTGAACTCCAAGTGTTGCTTTCCCAAGTTTTATTGGAGTAACTACGATCCACGATTTTTGATGTCTAATCTGTCTTTAAGAAATTTCAACTAGTTTCAGGAACAGATCAAATTACAAGTTGAAGTCTAAACGTGCATGATTGTAGGTTGCAAAAGTAACTTTGAGCCATGGGTATGATTCTGACCTTGTTAGTTTAGGTATTAATAGGTTGTAGGAGTAGATCGAATGAAGAGTTGAACTTCGGACTTGCTTTGTCGCAAGTTGCTAAAGTAACATCGAGCCATGGGTACGGACTCTGAACCTGTCGTCGATGCGCTAACGGATTATTAAGAGCAGAATAAATTACAAAGTGAACTCTGAACTTGCTTGTTGCAAATTGCTAAAGTAACTTCGAGCCATTGGTATGGACTCCGAACCCATCTTATAAGGAGCTTTTAATGAGTTTGATGCCGTGGTTAGGAGTAGGCTTGGTTTTTAACTCTTTGTATGCATCCGTAGAGTTGTACAAGAATTTTGCAAAAGTTAATACAACATTTTATTAGCAAATAAAACTAAGTGGCTGCTATAGTGGCTGACCTTTATTACATGCAGTGACCGGTAGTGAAAGCGGTCTTCATTAAAAAATAAAACTAAATGGTTGCTCTAGTGGCTGACATTTAAATTGAGAAAATTTGCTACTACTACTAAGAGATGACGTTTTAGACACCTTCGTTCAACTTCATAAGTTGTTCTACTTTTTAGGTCCCTACTAATATCTCCTTGCCCCTCGGGTCTTCAAGTTGATGAGCCGTTAGGCGAACAACTAGGTAGACCTTGCCTGGACTTGCCTATTTTGGAACGAGCCTCCCATTGTTTTGCAAAGAGAATGAAAGATCATGACTATTTCTTTCCATTGAATGAGAAGAGTAGCTTTGGGTGGGGGCTTCAAGTCTATTGTTTTTCTGACGAGGACAAACTTGGACTTGTGGGAGATGGTTAGGCAGGTTTAGAAGTTATGGGCAAGATTTTCTAGTGTCGTAGCATCGAAGTCGTTTATGGACTTGGCGATACTGTGTCTGCTTTTTTGCGGTAGCACTATGGCATCGAGAGGGAAAACCGAGCCCCTATTGTGGCGGTGTAGCATGCTCGTGCTTCCTATTGTCTCCCTACAACTTGTCCTATGCCTGATGTTGTCGGAAACTTCATTTTCATGTGGTAGGCAAAGCAACTGCATGAAAGGCCGCTAGTCCTGGACAGCCAAATATCGCGTTGTATGCTACTTTGACATCGAATACCATAATGTCTAGTGCTTCCGTTCGAATAGTGGGGGCTTTTCCTATTGTCACATCGAGTATGACGATTCCTTCTACTTGAACGGGTACATCGGAGAATCCGTGGAGTGTATAACTGGCTAGCCTAAGTCAGTCTTGGGAGAGCTTCAGACCATCGAAAGTGTTCATAAAAAGAATGTTTATTGAGCTGCCGTTGTCCTAGGATGCGGCATACCTCATGATCCACCATGCAAAGATTTATGACCAATGCGTCGCAGTGAGGTGTTTGGACACCTTCTAAGTCTTTGTCAGAGAAAAATATCGGGACCCCGGTGCTCTTGGCAGGTGGGATGTTATGTACTGATTTGACTTCTTTGACAAAGGCTTTGCAGGAGGAGTTGGAATCTCCCCTCATCGGGCCTCCATGAATGAAGTGGAGAATGGCCATATGTTCTAAATCTCGTAAAGCTTATTAGCCCCCCGTGCCAATGGGGTTTTCACATTGTTGTTGTGTCGGACATATTGAGAGAGATAGCCCCGGCGAATTAGGCCTTCAAGTTCTTCTTTGAGGGCTTGACAGTTGTCAGTAGTGTGTCCATAATCTCTATGAAATGCACACCACTTATTTATCTCTCTTCTCTTGCTAGCTGTGGACATCTTGGGTGGAGGGCAGATTATTCTGTGATTCTCAACTTTCATAAGGATGGCTGATACGCTTGTGTTAAGAGGAGTGAACTTGTTGAAGCGTGGTGCTGGAGGTGGACGGCGTTGACCGACATTGTCTTTCTGAAATTTCCTAGGTCCTTACTCGTTTGTATTCTTCTGTTTGTTCCCGGAAGATGAATCATCCTTGCCTTGAGGATAAAAGGTGTCCTCAACTCTGATATATTTATTACTCCTTTCCAAGAACTCATTGTAGTCTTTAGGAGGCTTCTTCGCGAGAGCGACTTTCAGGTCTTTGTTAGTGACGTTGTGGCGGAAGGCGGCAGCCGCCATTGATGAGTCTACGGAAGAGATAGACCTTGCTTTGACTGTGATGCACTTGAAAAAGTCTTTCAAATGTTCTCCATCCTTCTGTTTCAGTTATAATAGGGAGGCACTTGTTTTTTTAGTCATGCGGCTAGTAATGAAGTGCGCTATGAAGAGTTCCTCGAATTGGTCGAAGGAGAATATTGACTCTGAAGTGAGGTGGGAGTACCATCCCCTTGTTGATCCTTTCAATGTTGCGGGAAATGTTCTGTATATGATTGCATCGGTGGCGTTGTAGGCCATCATAAGAGTTTTAAAACTCTCAATATGGTCCGCCGGGTCTGATTCACCATCGTATGATTTAGATTAAGGAGCTTTGAATTTCTTCGGAATTGGTGCATTAAGGATGGACTTACTGAATGGAGGCTGACTGAGACGGTAAGCCCTGCTGGAGCGGATCCCCTCATTTTCATATGTTCCAAGCGTTCTTATACTTCTTGAATGCGGCGAAAGATTTGGTCGTCCTTCCCCTTGGATCCGGTTGAATCGCCATATACTTCTTTTTTTGAGGGTTGACCCTAATCTTGACTGCCTTGGATTTCTTGGAGTATGTCAAGCTTGAAGTTTTCCAATTTGGCCGCCCGGGGCCTCTTTCTCTCTATTTCTCTCAAGATGCTTTCGACTCTCATGAGTAGGGTTTCTTTCTGCAGTACGCCCCCTGTAAGAGGAGGAATGTCTTGATCTCTGTCATTGAGAAGAGTTGCTTCTCCGGTTCAACTAATGTTCTGAGTGAAGGCCTCGATTCTGGTGCGCCCCTCGTCCAAGCGGACCCTTAGATCATTTCCTTGTTTTCTGGTGTTGATGATTTGGCGGAGATCTCTTGACCCCCGGAGGCCTCACGAGGCCATTGAATCAATGGAAGCATTATGGACTGAGATACGGTCGTGCAAAGGGTGATGTTCATGATGGCTTTGTCAGGATCCCCATGGTGCATCTCCGTTGATGGGAGCTTGACTTGGCTGATGGGGAAGATCCAGTTGATGATGAGGAATTGGTTCCTCCACGGGAAGAGCTAGTTGACGAAGAGAATTGGTGCGACGGCTCGAGGCCGCCGCTCCACCTCTTAGTCTTGGTGGCATGGCAGTTGTCTGATCTGTGTAGTTTTCCACAAACGAAACCAATCTGTTGCCGCTTTCTTTTGGTGTGGGAGCAAACCGATAGTGAGTTTATATTTGAAGGAAACTACTAAAAATCTGACATTTGACTGTTGGCGTGAAAAGTAGTTAGAGCTCCTGAGGGTGGATCTTGATCACGATCGATGGACCTGCAAAAAGCCTTAAACACCGGGGGTGGCCATGGCGATAACCCCTCTAAAAGAGAGTTTGAGAAAGAAACTGTTGATTACCTTCTGAGTGAGGAGGGGGAAGGGTATTTATAGGTCTGAGAAACAGTTTAGGAGATCAATATGAATCCATTAGATTGATATAAATTCATTATCTCATGTTTGAATCTCCCCCACAAAAGATAAGCTCTCTTGTATGGGGATAAGATATTTAACTAACAACCTTTATCGGCTGAGTCTCTCTTAGTAGGCCTAATCTGCCACTTTTAATGACTACGAATCTATATAAAGTGTTTAATTCAGTTTTAAAAGGTGCCCGTAGTTTGCCCATCATGGCAATTTTAGAGATAATATTCTTTTTTCTTAATTATACTTTATTAACCGTCATCAATCAGCACAGATGCTTATTAGTGAAGAAAAGTTGTGGGCACCACGAGTTCGAGAAATTATCGACCTACGCCATGAGAAAGCAAATTTGCATGAGGCTATAATGTTTCGTAACCGTTCTGATGTGTTTGGAGTAAAAACTGGTATTATAATGGTAAAAGGACAACAAAAGGATGGACATTGGCATACTACTAAATTAGGTGCCCGTACTTGTACATGTGGGAAATTCCAGCTCTACCACATTTCCTGTTCTCATGTCTTGACAGCTTGTGCATCATGTGCTATTGATTACCAACCTTATATTGATCCATTTTATTCCACGAGTTCATTAGCACTTACATGTACCTTCTTCCCTATCCAAGACAAATCTTATTGGTCGTTGTAGAGTGGACCAAAACTCATAGCTGATGCGAGTCTCCGAAGGACAAAAGTTTGTCTTAGGAGTTCCCGTTCGGAATGATATGGATGCCTGAGGAGGTTCGGGTACGAGTAGAAATTGTTCTAAATGAACACTAAGTGGACACAACTGGCGCAGCTATAAGAGTAATGACAACGCAGGTCCATCTGAAAGTCGTGAATCTTAAAAACGTAAATGTTCGTTGTTGTCATGTTCTTTAAAATGTAATATATGGTTTTGTGGATCCTCGTTGGTTGTTTGATGGTTGAATCTTAAAAAATGTACTATTGTTGTTGTTTATGTGTTCTTATTATTATTTTGATCTTACAGGTAACTGACGTCGTTACTCCCAATAGATATGTTCTTGCAAGTATACTAGGGTTGGTTTAATGGACCTAAATCTCCATGTGCGGCTGAAGACGACGCAGCTACTTCGTGCGAAGTAGATGGTTGGCTAGCATCCTACACAAACGTATATATTCCTATTATTATAGAAACAATATTAGACATTAAGATTCAAAACTAAAAATAATATACGCTTCTTACTTGTGATGGTGGTTGGCCTCTACCACTACCCAACAGCTATGACGATCCACTCGGTCGGTCAATTTCTCTGTCAGCATTAATAAAGCATTTCTCATGTACAAAATTCGAGTATTGAGAATACACTACTCGTTTCAATACACTAGTCATATCAATATCGACAATATCTCAATACACTATGTATATCCATTCATACATACACATTTTTTCTAAAATTTGAAAAATAAACCAATTCTCATACATAAAATTCGACTATTGACTAGTCGTATCAATACACTACTCATATCAATATCGACATCTCAATACACTATGTACATCCATTCATACATACACATAAATCTTCTGAAATTTGAAAAATAGAGCAATACTCGTAAATTAAAAATTTCATGCATTCGGAATACACTACTCATATCATACTACTACTCGTATCAATCTCCACAATATCTCAATACACTACGTATATACATGCATACATATATATAAATCACATTACACAAAGTGAATATTTTAAAACAAATTAAGGGTTTTGGATTACCTTGTACAATACAGAGTTTAACGTCGTAGATTTTGTCGGTGCTGAGTAAGGAAATTTCTAGATAAGCTTCGATATTAACTTGGCAATTTCTGATTTATTTTGAGTTGTAGAAGATTCGGTGCCGAGATCCAAGTTGAGGGAGAGAGGAGGGAATCAGAAGGGATGAGGATTAGGGTTTATGGATTAGGATTTTATCTCTTTTTGGGAATATGAAAGATGACATATTGAAGAAGAGGTGGGGGATCTAAGGTTTTGGGTTTGGGAGTGGAGGGAGAGAAAAGATAAAGTGAAAGAGGAAAGAGAAGATGGGCCCACTATTTATACGCATGTACTATTTTACCCATGCCGCTATCTCCAATAATAGCATACCGTATAAGGATTTCGTTATTGGCGATAGTGGCATCAATTATAAGATGATATGACACTTATAATTTTTCTCCAGTCAGAGAGCCCATAATTGAATGATAAACCTATATCGTTAAACTCAATAGTGGCATTCAGAAACTTATTTACAATTGCCGCTATTGAAAATAACGGCATTAAAATAACATATGTCGTTATTGTCAACAGCATTTCATGTTTACGTGTCCAAAAGTGAGCTAGTTTGGTAAATAATTTCAAAAGTGGGTCAGTTTAGTAATTATTTTCAAAAAAGTGGGTCAGTACGGAAAAAATTCTCTATACTTACCTAGGGTTGGCATTTGGGTCGAACGGGCCGGGCCGGGCCGGACCCGCCCGGGTTGGACGTTGACTTGGGCAGGTTCGAGTCTGGGTTGGTGCCTTAAACGGGCCGGGCCAGGTCAAAAATTGGCAAAGGCGACCTGCCCAACCCGTGAACCCTTACGGGTCCAACCCGGGTCGGGTCGGGTCGACCCGCGGGTTGGCCCGTTTAGATAGATAGGTTTTTATTTTTTATTTTTTTAACTTATAATAATAATAATAATAATAATAATAATAATAATAATAATAATAATAATAATAATAATAATAATGATAATAATAAACATTAAAAATCGTAATAATAATAATAAGATTGAAAGAGTGAAATTGGCAAAAAATATTAAAATATTATTCATATGAATTTAAGTTATACAAGTTTCACAATTTCTAATGAAATGAAGAATTCAATTCACAAATATGTTTTATACACTAAAATATTTCTTATATACAATTTTAATTTACTTCAATTTTTCTAATTTGAAATAACAAGCAAAGATATAATACAATTTCTAACGTGTCGGGCGAGTTGCTATTACTAGCAAAGCTATTGTTGTTGTTGTTGTTGTTCTTCCGGCGAGTTGCTCCCACTTGTGGACGTTGATAATGCTTTCCCTTGTATCTTATCTTCAGCCTTCAGCCAGTCTTCTGTGCAAACGAGCATCTCTAGCGTGTCGGGCTTCAAGCGATTTTTATAATCAGTTAGAACTCTGCCACTTGAAGAAAATGCACTTTCAGAAGCAACTGTAGAGACAGGAGGAGTTAGTAAATCTTTAGCCATAATTGACAGAATACTAGAAGTGTATTCGTTGTCTTTCCACCATTGTAAAATATCTAATAGAGAAGAAGAAGACTCAGAATCTTGTTGGTTATACCAATTTAATTCATTTAGTTGATTAGTCCTAGGTTTTTTTGATTGAATTTGTGCAAGTAAATTAAATGTTCTATCATCAAATTTACTCTTACCCTTACCTTTAGAAGTAGCAGAAGAAGAACTAACTACAGAAGTTGTACTACTAGAAGCAAAACGTCTATCATAATAATCATACAAGTTATTTAATGTTGATTCAAATTGAACTAAAAAAGTAGCGCAATCAATTACTATTTCTACATTTTCCCCAAGTAATGCAAAAAACATTTCAATCAAACTCTTCGTACCTTCTAATTTCATACGAGGATCCATAACGGTAGCAACACAAATTAACATAGGAGGAGGAAAATAATACTTCAAAAAATTTTTGTATGCAGGTTTTACAATATCACCAACATAAGTATCATTTAACATTTCGTTAAATATTTGCATCGTGCTAACTAATGAAATAAAAATGCTACTAGAAGTAGATTCACATGTTTTTGAAAATTTTAAAGTTGCAGTTTTAAAAGGTTCTAAAAATTTCAACAAAGATTCGACATAAAACCAATCGGTGGGAGTCATTTTAAAATTTTGCATATTTTTTGCGATACAAAAATTATTTACAACTACTTTATATTCGGTAACAATATGTAGTAAATCAAAAGTAGAGTTCCATCGGTGTTTAACATCCTTTGGAAATCTTCTAAAAGGTACATTTGAAATCTTACACCAATTTTTCCATTCTTGAAATACGGTGGGACTTAATGCAATGAAATGTACACAATTTCTAATTTTAAGTATATATGAATCGGCTATTTTTAATGCATCTTGAACACATAAATTTATAATATGACATGCACATCTAATATGAAAAATATTGTCAGATGGAGGGTTAAATGCGGATTTTAAAGTAGTAATTGCTGTATTGTTGTTAGATGCATTATCAAAACTAATACACATAAATTTATTGCGAATATGAAAAACATCACAAATTTCTTAAATACGGTTTGCTATTTCAGCGCCACTATGGGGATACGGCAACGCCGCAAGTGATATGATTCTTTTTTGAAGAATCCAATCATTGTCGATCCAATGACAGGTTATTCCCATCGTTAGAATATTGTTGACACTCGTCCTACAATCCGAAGTTAAACCATCTCTACAAGTTAAACTCCATAAAATTGCAATCAAAGCGTCCTTCATTTCATTGTACACTTTAAAACAATCTGATTTGCAAGTATTTCTCTGAATTCTTCTAAAATGAGGGTTTAAGGCCGTTTGATTAAAATTTTCCAAGTCCATACTCTCAGGATAGGAATATAGTAACTCTTCCTTCATTACTAATTGGGCCATTTTCCGACGAACAAGGTTGGGATCATAAGGGTGGCTATCAACTAGACCGATCCTAGGGTTGATTTTTTGTTGGCCGGGTAGGTCAGCAAGAAGTTCTTTATGGTTATTAGCAATGTGTCTACTAATTGTACCGGTGCCATCACCCCTCTTGAATTTGTATGCCTTAGAACATGTTTTACAAACTTTCAAACCTATACCCGGAGTTTGTTCGTCCGGGATATAATCATAAAACTTATGCCAATCACTACTTTCTCCTCTACTTTTCCTACTACTACGGGGTTGTGTGGTTTCGGTTGGTTGTTGTTGTTGTTCTTCTTCTTCTAATTGTATGTCACCTACAATCTCATCATGTGTACCCCATTGTTGGGTAGGAGAATCATGGTACTCTTAGGCGGGCCCACTAATTGGGACAATTGGTGGCCTACGGGAAGAGGAAGAGGAATCTTGCCCACTTTGGCTATGACCGTTACCACGTCCATACATAATATAGTAATGTATCTAAAAAAACTACACAATGTAGGAACGATGAATTATAAAAAAAATCTAGAAAACAAGAGGGTTGAGAAAGAGAAGATCAAAAAACCAGCAATAATTATAACTACAACAAAAATAAAATAAGAAGAGAGGTATGAAATTTTGATACCATTCACCGTGGATACGCTTATATAAAAAAATCCGTGAAAATAAGAATAGAAGTAGAAGTAAAAATAAGCGATTCCGGAATTGAAGAGTTAAGGAGAGCTTGAAGGAGAGTTGATGACTTGATCACTTGGAGTTGGACGAGAGTTGAAGAGTTGAAGACGTTGTTGAATTTTGATTTCGATACGATCGGAAATTGATCGTGTATATGCCTTGAACACTTGTTTATTCAATACTTGAATTGTTCACAAATTGCTTAGAAATGAGTAATAATAGTAGAGAGAGAAAGAGAATAAGGTGTGATTTTTTGATGGGGTTTGGGGGGAGGGGGTATTTTTAGGCTCAAAATAAAAAAAAACCCAAAAAAATGAAAATCCAAGCAAAACGGCTATAATAGCTGTTTTTGCTCTCTGTTGTACAATGCCCCCCCCCCCCCAACCGACTCGTTTGACCCGCGGGTTAACGGTCGACCCGTGACGGGTCGAACGTTCGACCCGAATGAGTCCAGCGGTTCATAACCCGTGGGTCGACCCGCGGGTTGGCGTGCGGGTTGGGTGAACAATAACGGGTTCGCGGGCTGGGTTATTCGGGTTCGATTCGTTATTTACGCGACCTGGGTCAATCCGTTATTGTTTGCGGGTTCGACCCGAACCCGCCAAACACTCACGGGCCGGGTTCAACGGGCGGGTCGTGGGCTGGTCGCCGGTTGACCCAGCCCACTTGCCATCCCTAACTTACCCTAGGGTACTCATTGATATCTCAGGTGCTTTTCCATAATCTCCAACTGACATGGCTAAAAAGTATTACTAATTAGTAGTTTTACTAAAAAAACTTGGACTAAAATATGCTTTAGATAACCCATTCAAATATTTAAAGATGTCATGTTTTTTTGAAGGAACATAAGAAGGGACAAGTTTACTACAATATTGATGAAAGCAGGGGCGAAGCCAGAACAATTTTATCCGGAGGGCCAGAGTAAAATTCTATGATTACATGTAAAAATATATAGATTTTTCATAATTTTTACGAGGGCCAAACAATAAAATTTACTTTTCATATAAGTTAAATTATAATTTTTTTTGAAGGGTTTTATAAAATTTTCAATAGTGTGAAGAAGGTTTTTGAAAATTTCGGGGGGCCCGGGCACCCCTGGGCCCTCATTAAACTCTGCCCCTGGATGAAAGTATTCTATAACCCTTGACTACCTATGTTAGTCATTTCAAATATCGCGTTGATACTTTTTTCAACTACTTATTTCACAAAATAAAATTACACAATCATTTTGATGCAATATTGTATCATTACACCTAAAAAAAGTATATACATATATATAATACTAGTTGAAATTTACCGTGCACCAAGTGCACGTGACTTGGTGCACATAAATGTTGAATATTTTAACTATTCTAGTTAACAAGTTAGATAGACAAAACACACATGCATTTAGCACACCAATATTCTTCAAACTAAAAATTCGACTTAGTCAATCATCCTAATAAGCAAACTATGAATTTCAAAATTTCTCCAGGGACAACAAGCTCATCGAAATCAGATTTCAAGCAAGTATCAAGAACCCAAGTTTAATCAAATGGATCAAAATTTGTACGATGTAAGAAAGATCTATATCCGTAATAGTTTCAATTAAAACATAAATATCTAAAACACTCGTTATCTCAGATAGCGACGAGGTTTTAACCTGTGTTATTTTGATAAATACTTTCGAAAGTGTGTCAGTTTGGTAAATACTTTCAAAAAGTGGGTCATTTTGGTAAAAAAATTCTAAGTAATTAGTTCTTAATCATTTTTAACATTATGGGAATAACATATTAAGAATTATACTTCCGCACTTATATCTTTTATTGTGATTTTGTATCTGAAACAATTTATTTTTAGTTTTTTTTAAAAACAAATTGATTTAAGAATGGAAAAATGGAAAACTAACAATATGGTGTTCATATTTTCAACATTATTATTTTTACATTTCGACAATAAGCTTCAAAATTTTCAAAATTGACTTTTGTTGAACAAGCTTTGCAAACAATGTACCATGGATTTCTAACAGCTTTAACACTTTTGATCAAAACATTGCAGTAGTAGTATTTTTGTCTTAAAATATTAAATAAAATTTGAAGGCACCAAAATATTTATAGACATATAGAGAACTGAAAAAAATATTTAAAAATAATTTTATTATTTATAATAGCTCAGAAGAATCCTCGTCTGCACAATAGAGAATGTCAGATAGTTTCTCTTCTTGCACATCCATTACTTTTCTTTTGTTTATTTGCAAGGAATTAATTTTTATTAAAATTTCGTTTCAGTTATCCTAAAACAAACAAAAAAGTAATGGTAAATAATACTCCAAAAGACAAAAATTAAAGAATTAAATATACAAAATAAATTAACTGGTGCTGCAAATGTTGTGGCAGGATCTGCGTATGCTAAGATTGGAGCCACTAAGGTCATTGTGTCTATGTGAGTATATTTATATATTAAATATGTTGGTTCTTTCGAATTTGTTGTGTGCAAACTATTTTTATTGGGTGAGAGATAATGTTTATAGTATACTGGTCATTGCATATAGGAAGTAATCTGAGAAGGCACTTAGTTTGCTTGAGATCCCATGGAAAACAAAGAATCCATGTGATATAAAGCATAAGGAGGTTAATGTGCATATAGGATGGACTATATTTGTTTTTTTTTTTTTTTTTTTAGGAAAAGGTGGAATAAGGCAACCCTGTTTCATTAATAAACAGGATGGACTATATTTGTTGAGGTTTGTTTGTAGAGTTCTCACTTTTAGGTCGGAGTTCGGACTTTTCAGGTGAGAGGTTGTCTGGTTTCATCGCTCTTAGGTTCAAAATACTGACTCGAAGAAGAAACATGATGCATTCTCATATCATTAACATCTAAATTTGTATGAAACCTCTTAAATTCTATTATTGATATCTCAGTCAGCATAGTACATTCGTTAACAACATATTATTCAAGCATTTAGAATAATTTGAAAGATCATGAAAACATGAGCACCCAATTGCGAAGACTGACCTTATACAATTATAGCTTGCTTCAACAAAATATAATTATAAATTCTTGAATCAATAACAAAATCGATTCCTCCAATTTTTCTATTTTTGACATTAGTGCTCAACCTCATCGTGACATTTTTAGGTCTTTATCTTCATCTGCATCACATGTACCCAATATGCTTGTGCATTCACCCTTAATTCTCGGTTTACAAAGTGACTGGAGTGCTACCAAACTCAGAGTGCCTCATAATTAGATCCTTGAGGCACCGCTCTTCCATACTTCACAACTGCGGATAAACAAAAAATGATATCCATAAGGAGAAGAAAACAAACCAGCAAGCAAAGTAGTGCAAAGTAGTTCAAGATAACACGAAGAAACACTAAAATGAAAGTATCAAAAGATTCCCGAGACTATTCAGTAGTAAGACAAGTAGTAAGACAACAGTAACAAGGGGAAAAAAAATATGATGTCAATTTTTTCAAAGAAAGTTAAACTTTCACATAAAACCAAATTCTCATTGTCATTAGCTACTCTTTTTATGTGCTAAAGAGTTTAAACTGAATGGAAAAGATAGAGACTGTTTTACTATTCAGAACTATGTCTGAGTTGATAATCACTTATTTTATTTACAGTCTTCACTATGTTAAAATAAAAATTCTGAAACAAATAAATTGTTCTAATAAGTCACGCTACGCTACGTTGTTTGCAAAAAAAACTTTTCCAATATTGACACAAGTTTTGTAGTGGGTCTCATTGCTACAAGATACTTCATTGGTGTGCTTTTAACAATTGGTAACGTTGATGCGAATGGTGGGTCATTATGTTGGTTCTGGTTTTATCAATTGGTTTTGCCATTGCCTATTAGACTGACAAAAATTACGTCCTTTTAGCCACCAGACAAAGGTTGCTTAAACCAACACATATATTAGTAAGGCAACTGGTTTTTGCTTACAGAATGAACCACTTAAAGGAAAGAAGGTATGGAAGGTGAATTTAGCAATGAGACTAATTTTTGAAAAAAACAAAGCCTGTGAAATTCTTTATAGGATTCAAAAGTAACAAACTAACAAAAAAAATACTGCAAGCAAAGGTTTAAAAAGTAGATAATCCTGAAAAACCTAGTTTGATGAGCTTAAGATTATTGATGACAGGTAGATAAATAAACAAAATTAAATTAGATAAAATGTCTACCATATGCACTGGCATGAGTCTCAAAAACCTGCCTGATGGTTGCAGAAGGTAGGGACTCATAATCAAGGCTCCTCAACTTTAATGACCACTCAAGACCTAGTTTCACATCTAAAACATCATTGAGCTAGCTCCTGGACATAATATTTGCACCGTGCCGAAGAATATCTAAAGTCACCAAAATATGTACAAAGTATGGTAGTAACAACTTAAAAACAAATAGATTTACCTCAACATAGATAAATACTGCACAATCCAATTGTCTTTGTTCCTGAATGATTTTCATGTGACCCATACCTTTAATTACTTAGTACCTATAAAATGAATGGCCAAATCATAGCATAGCATAAATCAACATACTTAGTCTTTATTGTACGAATGAGATTGTCTGGTAAAATATTAGTAAAAATTGAACAAGAATGAAAGGTAACAAAGTAAAAAAAAAAAAAAATCAAAATGCAACCTAATGAAGTTGAGGTACACAATAGCTTTTTTAATCTTTTTTTTTTTTGGGTGGGAAAACAGACAATAGTTGCAAACGTGAAATGGAAACAAGGAAGTGTTCTTCCATCATGTTCAAATTGAATCCTATGGGCTTGCAGGAACACTATGGGAGTATAAACAATTTTAATTCTGGTTTGGGCTCACTTGATTCAAAAGTTGCTGATTACATTTCTTGAATTTGCAAGATGTATAAACTTTTAATACTCTTATTGTCTACGAGGCCTTCACTTTTTCTCTGTTTTATTCCCTATCTTTTGTTCTCTTTTATTATGAGATTGAGGTTGCATAAATGTCAAGCATCTAATTCAATTTCTTCATTCAAAGCACTTTATCCTCCATGTTCGCAACTGTGCACTTTAAAATGTTTTACTTAAAGCTAAGATGCACTCTAGTTCTGCATAAGTAGAACTTGTTGTCGAATAGATAAAATTAAATGCAACAGAAAAACACTCTTAAATCTTGTATCTAATGAATAGATGTGGAAGCCACAATAACACATAATTAATGAGGAACCACTCAATGCACAGTGTCTCTTACCTGTGATTATTGAGGATACTAAAGAGTCTTTAGTAATCATGAACATAATTTAACAGGTAAAGGCTTTAATTTAATTGCAAGAGGTACAAGATCTATCTAGATTTTGACAACATGGTTATTTCCTATTTTCTGCTGACAAGTTATAAATAACAGCAGTAGCGGTCTTTTGAATGACAACATCTTCTAGTTAGTAAATCTGAGAAAGCAAATCTACTAATTGCTTTTGTGATACTGATGGGAGGATAGTACTCAGCCACAAAAGAACCATTCCCTTTGCCCAAAAAAATACACACATCAGTAATATAAATGTAGGCTATGTTTGTTACTGTTGTGAAAGAAAAGTGTTGTGAAGCAAAAATGGTTTGCCTTGATTATTCTGAGGAAACAAACACTACTCAAATAAAGCTGGAAGCATCTCTTGAGGTTGGATCAGAAAAAGGAGCAAAAGAATATGTTTGCTTTAAACCAATTGTTACTTGGTTCCATACTTCAAAACTTCAAAAGCAATTCAAAACAGGGCCGTAGTTCTGTCAGATTCAGTTTCAGATACAGGTTGTCCATCTTAGCTTGGAGTTCGAACTTTTCAGGTGAGAGGTTGTCTGGTTTCATCGCTTTTAGGTTCAAAATATTGACTCAAAGAAGAAACATAATGCATTCTCGAAATTGAAACACAAACAGAGCTATACAAAAATTATGTAGATCAATTGTTTGTTTTTTTTAGCAAGAACGGTGGGGAAAAAGTCCCCTAGGTTTCACTCACGTAGATTAATTGTTAAATTAGACAGACTAAACTCCATCAGGTTTGCAAATAAAATGACTGATATATACATATTAACACTTACTGTAAAAAGTACAGAGAGATAAAATAATTACCCATGATGAATGGGACGGTATTAAGACCACCCTGCTTTACATGTTGCTAGATTTCTTCTGCCTCTTCATCTACAAAATCCATCCTTTCATCCTCACCAAAAGAAAGGCGAACAATTGAAATGAAGGTGGAGAAATAGAGGAAGAAAGATGTAACTATATATTTCACGGACTTGCTAACAAAACAACCACAACGGGATGCTTGGCTGCTAGCACATCTGCAAAGGCATCTTACGACAAAACTCAAGTTTCAAAATAATGACCCCATCTGCACTTTTTGTAGAAGATTTCAACAATGGAATTAGCACTTGTTTTCATGTGAAGTGTCTTGCTGTCTGAATCTTGTCTGAAGTTTGTTGTATCATTTGGTTGTTATAATATACAGAGTTAAGCAACAATTTAGTTAGACACTGGGAGTCAAGACATTATGGGCAGGTAATACAGTAGTTGAATTGCAGCGGCAATACAAAGTCGGCTAGCAATACATTTAAATATCGTTTTTCAAATTTCAAAATAATTTAGCTAAGTACGAAGTAGTTTTATATAAAAGTTATTTCTCCATAAAAATAGATACAAATGAAGTCTTATGCTGTCCACAAAACATTTTTGGCTATTCTGTTCCAAAAGAAGGGCATCAACAAAGGACTGCAAACAGATTCGGCAGCCAAGTCTATTCAGTTCTAATAGTCCATAAGAAGCCTCCAAAAGCTATTCAGGACCACAAATATCAACGTGAAGACCTAGAAAGAAACTTTAGTTTTATATGTTTATGAAACACTCCCCAATGTAATCATGATTTATCATCGTCGTTTATGTAGTATAATATGAACTAAAAAGGCAATAAGAAATGCAGAAAATCAGTATTCACAAGATGCAGACTTTGCAAGTACAAATTTGGAAAATAACCTGAAAAGGATATAGAAAGTATTATAAGAGCATCTGTAGTCGTTTATGCTAAAATTATCCATATATGGATAAATAGAAATAGAAATTTCGATTACGCTGCACTCGTCGAGAGCTATTTTTTAGCAATCAATACTATAATATTAAGCGACGGCACACGAAGTGCCGTCGGAGGGAACGTCGCTGTCATTCGAGAGAGAGAAGAAGAAAAAAAAATCACAACCCCTAGGGACGGACGGCACATCATGTGCCGTCCAAGCCCATGTGCCGTCCAGCCAATAGAAAGAATTCATTAATTATAAAAATCAATTCATTAATTTCAAAAACAATTCATTAATTACAAAAAACTTTTAAAAAATTACGAAAACATTTCGAAAATTGCAAAAAAAAAATTAAAATTTGCAAAAAAAAACTCAGAAAAGTCAAACCCCAGGGTCGGACGGCACATCATGTGCCGTCCAAGCCCATGTGGGTGCCACGTCATGTGCAGCCAATAGGAACAATTCAATAATTATAAAAATCAATTCATTAATTACAAAAACAATTCATTAATTACAAAAAAAATTTAAAAAATTACGAAAACATTTCGAAAATTGCAAAAAAAAATAAAAAAATTGCAAAAAAAATTAGAAAATACAAAAACCTCCGGACGGCACTTCAAGTGCCGTCCGAGGATTTCGGAGGGCGAATTTGGTTTTTTTCAAACGGACGGCACTTGAAATGCCGTCCGACGATTATAATAATAATTTCGCGCGTGGGACGGCGCTTCGAATACCGTCGCTGACTTATCGATAAAGCTATATCCATTCTCATATATAGCAATCTACTGTAGCGTTTTATCGATAATATCGATATATAGCAAACGACTGCAGCTACTTTTTTTATCAAATATCGATATTATCGATATATAGATAACGACTACAGATGCTCTAACACATGATAAATGGAATGCAGTTAAGAAGAGGATAATGATCTCATTAGTTTTGTAAAGAACTTATTTTAGATTGTAAAAGGTTAAGCAATTAAACAACAAAAGAGTACATTTGTCAACATCGGCTTTTGCAGATAACTATGTTTGGGTTTCCAACTGTTAAAACCTATGGCCTTATTCCACCTTTTCCTCAAAAAAAAAAAAAAACTGTTAAAACCTATGTGATTATTTGATCTCAAATCTTCATGTATTAAATTTGGACAGAATGATGGCGCGAATGATGGCGGCGGCGGCAGAGGGACGAGATAAGGGTTAGAGTTGTGGGGGATCAGAGGGATTGGGGGTTTCGAGGAAAAGCGTTGGGATTGGGAATGAAATTGGGGTTAAGGCTTGGGTTTTGAAAAAGATTGAAGATTTATTTATATTTAGTTTTAAATATAAAAACAAAATAAACGATCATAAATTAGTAATACCCTCTGATCAGTTTGATCAACAAAATGAACGAAGGGTTGTGATTGTCTTTGGACAGATTTTTATCTTCTTATTCTAGCTTTTATAATAGAAATATATGGAAGGAGAAACATGACTTGCCTTCGGTTTGCTCCTCATAGTACTTCTCTTTTAACTCCTTTCAAATTGTAGTATAGGTTATAACAGGTATATCATTTCTTGTCTTCTTAATGTTGTACACATCATACACTTTCAAGTAACATAAGTATCACTATTTTTTTTCTCCTGCTCAAATTCATCTTTCTATCTAAGAGTGATGCGTTTTAATATTGCTGACAAGGGATAGTAAAAACAAGAATAAATAGCAAATTCATTAATTATTCAAGAGTATCATCTGATTCACATGATTATTTAAGACAATTAAGAAGTATAAAATTAACAAAAAATGTGGATAACTGTAAGCAAAGAACGCCCCAAGAATAGAAAAAAGTATAAAGGGCATACCTTTTATGGGGTCATCAATCATCTACAAACTCCATGAACTAACATAAATAAAAACTATGCCAGCTCTCTAGTAGTTGCATACCTATAAAACTTCGAAGGAACTAAAACAAAGAGTAAAGAAGAATATATGACATAATACCTGATTTGACCTGGTCTTCAACCTTTGTGAGAGGAAATCACCAAACCCAAATTAAGTTATTACTTAAGAAGACCTTGACGGAAATGTTGACCCAGGCATGGACTCCAGCGAATTTTGTTCTAAAAGTCCTCCGAACTAATCCAAACTTTAAGAGAAGATCTAACTATTACTGAGGAAAAAGACAAAGGCCAAAAATTGCATCTTGTAGCAAGCAATCAATCAAACCTTACACAAATGCACAAAATTTAGATCTAGGGTTCTTGATTTAAGATACCAGTTGGTTAGAGAAGCATATTAATTATATCTAGCAAAAACCTTTTTTTCTAGGTTTCCAAAATTAGATCTAACAAATAATAATAGTTATTAATTATATCTAGCAAAAACTTGACAAGCTTGGTTTCCAAGATAAATCGGGCGACAGAGAGGTAAACAAAATCTGTCACAAGACTAAAGAACTTTAGCCTCAATTGAAATCCGAGCACATTCACAATGATGAAGCTTGCACATTAGCAACAATGTAGAAAAATATGCTATACAAGTCTCACAACATATTCCCATCCCGGAACACAAGTTCAGCTCTAAGTCTAAACCAATACACTTTTCATCCATTAACATCTTCAATAATTCAGTTCACAGAAATTACGGTGTGTTTGGTTTGAAGTTTTTTTTTCTTTCTTTTTCTAAAACCCAAAAACGTGTTTGGTTAGGGTGTTTTGTGAAAAGAGTTTTCACAAAACTCCAACTTCAGCCATTCTCTCTCTACATGAGCGCAACCTTACATTTTTAGAAAACTGTTTTTTAAAACTCCAACTTGTTTGGTTAGGGTGTTTTTAGAAAACTGTTTTCAGAAAAGTATTCACATCAGTTTCGACTTCCTCTCACAATTAGCTCTAAGAATTATTAAAGATATTTGAGGACAATTGGTTTGGTTAAATATTCCATTTTCTTCCTAATTAGCAGTAATGATAAGGAGTAGCAAGTAAGAACTCACATTGAAAACATATCTTTTTACATATATTCTCATTGCCAACGAAATGGGAAGGAACTGCACAGAGTGGAGAGAAACTTGTAGTAGAACAGCTGAACAACCAGAGCAATTGAATCATCCAAGCCCAAAAATTTTAATTTACTAAAATTATCCATATCCATGTAACACTAAGACTAAACTGGCAAATAAAAATGACATCTATTTCAAGCATTAAGCATACTGAAAATTTTACTATTCTTGATGGGAAGCCTAGCATTTTTGTGAAGTGTGGGCACAAAAGCTGAACTTTTCATTAGATTTGACATTAAAGTGCTAAACATTATAAAGAGGGATAGATGTACAACAACAAAGAACACTCACCTCCACCACCCTATTTCACACCAGATTCCACAACCTTGATTCCATCCAGTACACCATTTGTCGCACTTAACATCCACCGGAAGCATGGGGTATTCCATAGGTGCAACAGGTTGCCGCTTAACAAATTTTGAATTCAAGAACACCAACAATGGCTCCAATACATGAGATAGGGAGAACCATGCTTAACCACAAAACTCCATGAATAAACCTCAATCCTCTGAGTTGAATTCCGACTGGAAGACCTCAAACCAACCCACGTTTCATCCTTCCACAACACATTTGAAAAATCAATCCCAAACGAAAGCAACACATCCTTTGGCCTAAAAACCCCTAAAATTCTCAACCCTCACTTCAATTTTCATAACCCCATCATAATCAATCCAAGAATTCAGCTTTCTCCCACTACTCAAAACCAAATCACTCTTGTTAACAGAAATCCCAATACCAAATTCAATCCTTACATTCTCCCCAAACTTAACAGCTGTAATCCCAGTAACATTACCAAATGCAATGAAGAAATCCAATCTCCTTTAGCTCCTTTTAAGATCAAAAAGCGAAATCCGTCGAAAACCCATATTTTTTCCAAAAAATCTAATGGGTTTCCTTTTGCGAAAATCTGAACTTTAGAATTCCTGACCTCTGCATCGCTGAGAAAAGCAATTTTGGGATCGTTTTTGCTTAATTTTTCGAAGGAGAAAGAAAAAGGTGGTATCTTTTCGACCGATTCGGTTCCAGTAGCTAGATAGGAGACCTGTGGGGGCGTGCAGATCAGGGGAGCGGAAGGAGGCCCGGGGGTTGCTAGAATCAGAAGAAAAATAATTTTAAAAAGAGAATAAGGAGGATACCGATGGTGGTGGTGGTTGGGGGGGTGGGGAGGGGTTGTCGGCGTCCGGCGTCGGATGCGGTCCGTGGCGGCGCGCGCGTCCGGCGTCGGATGCGGTCAGTGGCGGTGCGCGGATCGAGGCAACGGAAGCAGGCCGGGGGGTTGCTGGGTTATCTATTAGGATTTTAGGGGTTATAGATGGGAATACATATAGAAGAGAGGAAAAAAAAATATTGCATGTGTAATACACGTTCTTATTAAGTTATTTAATCTGAGTCTTTAATCGTGTAGATCAATATAATAGATCGACGGTCTAGATCTTCTCTCGACAGATTTTTTTTTTTATTGTGGCTTTTATAATAGAAATAGATTAGTTGCCTTGATAATTATTTCTTAACATATTGCTTCCATTTTGTCCTGAGAAAATCTCGTTACAACCACTTGATTACATCTAAGAAAGTAAACTCATATTTTATTATACACATGATCTTATCACCTAAATTTCATTAATTAGCCTTGATCTTCTATGAACTTTAATCATTTATCTTCCATCTCTACGGTCATTATTTCCCCCTCAGCCACCTCCATCATCTCCTCCTTATACTTGTACCAAATTGAAACCCACCGAAATCCACACAAATTCACCACAGTAATAGCCATCAAAAGTCCATAGTAATAGTCCAAATGAGTGTCATTCAAATTATTCCCTATCCAACTCTTCCTTCCTCCCCTCTTGGTCAAATCATCCACCACTGTCACTAAAAAACTGTTCAAAAAGTTCCCCACTCCAATCCCACTAGTAAAAAAGGTGGTGCCCAAGCTCTTCATGTCCTCAGGTGATTGGTCATAGAAGAGCTCCAACAAACCAATAACAAACACATCACTAATCCCTAAAATCACATATTGAGGCAAAAGCCAGAAGATGCTCATCTGTATAACATCACTAGGGCCATGAGAGTTGTGTTGTTTTATGACATGCATTCTCTTGAGCTCAGTTAAGAAGCCTACAATGGTAACAATGAGCTGGAGGGCAAAGCCGATGCCTAAGCGATGAAAGAGGGAGATACCACGAGGGTTGCCCGTGCGGGAGCGCATGAAGGGGACGAATATGCGGTCGTAAAGCGGAAGACATATGAGCATGGAGAGGCCGATGAAGCTACCAAGAGAGGCAGCTGGGATATGAAAGTGAGACCCATTTATGGAGCGCTCGAGAGTGGTGCCTTGTTTGACAAAGATGGTGTTGGCTTGGGCTTGGATAGTGTGGGGGATAAGGGTAAAGATCCATACAAGGAAAATGGAGAGGATGAGCTTCGTTTGCTCCACTTGGGTCACTGTGCAAGGATTGAGGCTCTCTTTTAAAGCTGCTTTGTCCAAGAACCTGAATAAAAATTTTAGAAAAAAGAAAGGCGCAAATTAATGTTATTCATCACATATAATGGACACAAAATTAATGAAAAAAACCAGTGCATTTATGAACTTCTAGTACAAGAGTAAAGAAAATACAAGTTTATAAAAATATTTATATTATGTTACAAGAGAAGTGATAGTATGACACTTCACAAAATTCGTCCATGCATAATTTTTAAGGGTAAAAAATAGAATTGTAGTTAGTTGGAACCATTTAATTTTTATAAGTGGACCATTGATAGAGAATTCCAAATAAAATTGTACATTTGGAATGACATGCTATCGATTTTCATTTTACAATGTTGAAAAATGGTTTGTTCCTATCACACATTGGTGTGGGAGGGACAAGGATGTGGTGGGTGCATCCGGAGGTATTATGGTAGGAATAAATGACAATGTATGGGAAATTGTAGATGAGTGGATAGGGAGGTTTTCATTATCCCTTGTAATACAACGAAAGTCGGATGGGTGTAGACAAACGGGCACTACAGGCTATGGTCCTAATGACTGAAGTATGAGACTCGGCTTCTGTGATGAACTACACAGGGATTGTGTGATGGGACTTTATGCAGTAACAAGGAAGGAGGAGGGAGAGAGAGATGTTGGGATTGGGGCGTCAACAAACGCCCTTTGGTCGCAGCGGAACTAATTAGAGCAATGAGGAAGTCGAAGTAGATGAGGCGAATAAATTGAGCAAGCAAGTAGATCCACCAAACTAACATAAATACAACAACGATGACTTATCCCGATTAGCTTTTGCTTAATTCGGAAAAAAATTTAGGGAGATCTGATATTCATCTAGAAGAGATTACAAGGAATTACTGATTCACTTGATACAAGGAATTAAACTTACCCACCAAAAACTATCTCTCTCTCGAGCATCTCTTTGCAACGGAGAAAAGAATCTATGAAGTACTCCCTCTCATATTGGTGGAGTTTACAATATATATAGAATAATAGAGAGAAAACCCAGGTCTAATCTTGATCCTCAGTCGTCCGATATAACCCTGAAAAGAAGCAACTGAATAGGAACCGTTGGATCTAACTTGGAGTTGAAGATTGCGCTGAACCGACCTAACAAATCGAAGCCCAAAAACGAATTAGCACCGCGGGCGGTCGACTGTCCAACAAGACCGGTCGACCGTACCACTCTTTGACTTCCCAGTACAACGAGCGGGCGGGGATGCGTTCGGGGGGTGCAGTCGACTGTCACCATGACCAGTCGACTGCAACAATCCTGCACTTGCTGCTGCTGTTGTTCTCCTTCTACTCACTTCGACGCTTCGACCTCCGTGCTTCATATTACCTTCTTTTAATCTGAACAACGAGTATACAAGACACAATCCTAACAAACTCCACCTTGGATTGCATACGAGTGCTATCACATAATGTGTTACATATCTCCAAACTCTAACAAATTCCATTTGCAAAGAAAACTAGAACAATAGCTTCATCTTCTAACTGAAATGATCTCTACCCAATCTCACCGAATCTAGTGCAGCCCCTCAAAGGCCCACCTCCGTAGATGTACTCACAAAGTTGCCAAACTCCGCACGAACTCCACCTACCCTTAGGCTTTCTCTACCTCTCGACGATATTCGAACGTCGTGGTCTCATCTTGATGAATCTAGTTGCGGCAGATTAGCTGAGCTTGAGGGAATACCGAAAAAAGAAGCAACACTTGCACAAGTATTTTAAATTCTCCAAAGCTTGTAGAGATTGTTTTGGCTTGGCCCAACCATTCTCATACCTCTAATCACTTTACGACAACCCTGAAAAACAGACAGAATTCCACCTCGAGCTGTGTACCTGCAGCCCCGTGCATCAAGAGTTTCCAAGGAAATCAGATTCCATTTCAGCAGAAGAATATGAAAAACATCCCTTAAAGTGAATATGTGTAGACCTAGCATCTTCAACTAACTGTCCCCTCACCCACTACTTCACAAATCTCTCTAGTTCCCGTTGTCACACAATGTCCCGTAGTAGATTTATAAGTAGAAAACAACTTTCTCTCGGAGTAAATATGAGAAAAACTCTCTGAGTCAAGAAACCAACTAGAATCCACTTCTAAAGAATTTGAAACAAGAAGACACGAATCGCCTGAATCAAAGGCACTAACCACATTCGTTGAACTCGCGTTCTTTGCGCTCTCTTGATTCTGCAATTTCCAATAGTCTTTCTTGATATGCCCTGACCTCTTGTAATATCGGCAACGGATCGAATCCTTTTGCAAAGCACTTTGTCTTCCCCCCGAAGGACCATCCACTGCTAGACAACTTGTAGGAATATACGACGAAGATTTATGGGTCTCCTTCCTAAGTTGATTTTCCTTCAATACTTTGATTACACCATCTACCGAAATACTCTCCTTGGTAGATATACTGTGTAGCATGGTCATGATCAAAGGCTCGTACGAATCCGGCAGTGAATATATCAGGTTGAAAGCTTTATCTTCCTCACACACATCTGCGTTGATCGCCTTAAGTTCAGATAATACCTTATTTAACTCTGTAATGTGGTCTTGGAAATCAGTACCTTCCTTCATAGATAAACGGAATAACTTCATCTTCCAATGCATCCGATCTAATAACGACGAACCGGAGTAGTCAGTTATGAGTCTTTCCTACAGACTCGCCGCGTCAGTTTCTTCAAAAAATCTGCACTTGACCTCGTCCGCCAATGATAGTCGAGTTAGACTTATGGCTCTTTCACGAATATCTTCCTAAACGTCATCCTTCATATCAGTTGGCTTTTCCTTCTTCTTTACTGCTGACTGAAATTGATCTATGTCAGTCTTCCAAAGATTGAAATTGATCTTACCATCAAACTGCTTGATCTTCAAAATACTGTGGCCTGTCATCTTAACCAAGGAACTCGACAGCTTAAAGCTCTGATACCAGTTGTTGGGATTGGGACATCAACAAATATCCTCTAGTCGCAGCGGAACTAATTAGAGCAATGAGGAAGTCTAAGTAGACGAGGCGAATAAATTGAGCAAGCAAGTAGATCCACCAAACTAACACAAACACAACAACGATGACTTATCCTGGTTAGCTTTTGCTTAATCCGGGAGGAAATATAGAGAGATCTGATATTCAACTAGAAGAGATTATAAGGAGTTACTGATTCACTTGACACAAGGAATTAAACTCACCCACCAAGAACTATCTCTCTCTCGAGCCTCTCTTTGCAATGGAGAAAAGAATCTATGAAGTACTTCCTCTCATATTGGAGGAGCTTACAATATATATAGAAGAATAGAGAGAAAACCTAGGTCTAATCTTGATCCTTAGTCTTCCGATATAATCCTGAAAAGAAGTAACTGAATAGGAACCGTACGATCTAACTTGGAGTTGAAGAATGGGCTGAACTGACCTAACAAATTGAAGCCCAAAAACGAATCAGCGCCGCGGGCGGTCGACTGTCAACAAGACCGGTTGACCGTACCACTCTCTGACTTTCCAGTTCAACGAGCGGTCGGGGATACGGTCGAGGGGTGCAGTCGACTGTCACCATGACTAGTCACTGCAACTATCTTGCACTTGCTGCTGCTGCTGTTCTCCTTCTACTCGCTTTGACCTCCGTGCTTCATATTACATTCTTTTAATCTGAACAACGAGTATACAAGACACAATCCTAATAAGAGAGTGTATGTGTGTGTGTGTAGGCGGGGGGGGGGGGGGGATACTAAGCTAAATAGGCAATTCATATTCGAGAAATGTGGTTGGAAGTAGTTGGTTTTAGGGACATGGTCAAGGAGAGCTGGAATGACGAGGTTGAGGGGTCTAATCTAACTCAAATCCTGGTTAAAGTAAACTGGGAAGACTGAGAAAGAATCTTAATAAGAATGAATTCGGGAACAGTTTCAGACGAAAGGAAGAAATAATCAAACTCATCGACGACCTGGAAAGGAAACAAGAACAGAATGGTCTGATAGATGAGGAATTTGTCCAACTGTCAGACTTAAGAGAGGATATCCTCATGACATATGCCCAGGAGGAGATTATGTAGAAGCAGAGGTCTAGAGTTAGGTGGTTAAACAAGAGGATACCGACATTGCTTTTTTTCCACAAAACGGCAAGTGGACGTAGGAGGACGATCGAATTATATTAATTAACTAGGAGACGGGGACAAATTACTCAACGATGCGGCAGATATTCACAACCATGTGGGAGAAAACTTCAAAGAGTTGTTTGTGGGAAGGGAGGCCCAACTCTTTGAAAGCCAGGTTGACCTCTGGAGCACCATAGATGTGGTAACTCAGCTAAGTATTGATAATCTTGAAAATGAGTTCACAGAGGAGGAGGTTAAGATGGCTGTTCGGAGGTTTGGAGCAGACAAATCCCCCGGACCGGATAAGTTTCCAATGTTGTTCTATAAGGATTTAAGGGGCATGGTAAAGGCAAATATCATGGAGGTTATGAAGGCCTTCCACAATGGATCCTTACATACGGGGCGTCTGAACTACACGTTGGTCACTATTATCCCCCAAAAGGATGAGATTAGAAGGGTAAGAGACTTATGGACCATAGCTTGCTAAATGGGTCCATTAAGATCATTTCTAAGGTGCTCGCTAACAAACTCAGGAAGATTATAGGAGATATCATTGAGGAATATCATATTGGATTCATTGCCAGTTGGGATATCGTGGATGAGGTGGCAACGTTGTAGGAAGTGATGTAACACCCTGTAAAATTGAGTCATTACAATTTTGCCCCACAAATGTTACACACATATTTTGTACCGTTACGTGTAATATCTGTAACATATTTATTAATATAAATATTCTATGTAGTTTTGTATTTCAATCTCTTATAAATTCTTTTTGTTTTCTTAAAGTTCATTTCTCCTATTTGAGCCAAACTCAAATATTTTCTAGATCCATTCGTATGTATTTCCATACGTACATTTTGATATACACATACAATGCTCATCCTCAACTCCAATTATCATATACCTATACTTCTATTATCATACGCCATCACTATTTTCCCTCACTTTCTCCTTATTCCCTTAACCCACTCCACAAATTCTAATTCAACCCCACTCCACTCACCCACTCCCTTATGTCCCTAAGAGCATCCACAGTCGTGTTTCTCATATTTGAGAATATGGCAAAATAGCATATAGCAAACAACACAATTTGCTGCAGTCGTCATTTGCTATAATATAAGGAAAAAATATTAAAAAAAGAGGTCGTCCGTTTTTTTTACGCTTAATTAACTAATGATTAACTATTAAAATAGATTAACTAAATAAATTAAATATTAAAATTATAATAACTACCTACTTAATTAACTAAACCTAAGATTACCACCTAACTAACCCCCCCCCCCCCCCCATTTGGCTGGACGGGACATGTTGTCCCGCCCAAGCCAAAAAGGATTCAAACGGGACATGACAACTGGTCTCGTTTGACGTGGTTTTTTTTTCTTCAGACGGTACATGTTGTACCGTCTGTTCATTTATAAAAAAAAGGTCAGACGAAACAACATGTTCCGTCCCCTATAATTTGGAAATCGCCATTTTGTTTCTCATATTTGAGAAACGACTGTAGCTATATTGCCAAAATATGGAAAAATAGCAAACGACTGCAGTAGCTCAATTATCAAAATATGAGAATTTGGCAAAAATAGCAAACGACTGTGGATTCTCTAACTAGCCACACCCCCACTTATTACCCCCATCATCTCCTTAATCTCCTCCTCATACTCTCCTAATCCCTTATTTATTGACTCTTTCTCCTCCTCCCGAAACTTGATAGCCAAACCAACTCACTCTACTCTCTCGTCCTCTTCTTTTTGTTGTCTTCTTCTCTTTTCTTCTTCTTATTTTTCATTCCACTCCCCCAACACCCGACAATAACTCCTATTAATTCACTTCCTTAACTACTCCCTTATATATATATATATATATATATATATATATATATATATATATATATATATATATATATATATATATATAAATAAAACACAAAGAAAGCTATCAAGTGGCTCTCCTTCAATTCTTCAAAAAATCAAAGGCCCAGATCTAATCTTACAAAACATATTTTTCCCTCCAAAAGTTCCCCCTAAAACTCAAATTCAAATACCCACCCAAAACAACTCCTATATTTATTTAATTATTTTTCTCTCTCTCTCTCCCTCCCTCTTCTATTCAAAAAATTAAGAAAATAAAAATTTATTTATTTAATTATTTCTCTCTCTCTCCCTCCCTCTTCTATTCAAAAAATTAAAAAAATAAAAATTTAAAGAAATTTAAAAAATTAAAAAACTAAAAAAAGTAAAAAATTAAAAAATTAAAAAATTAAAAAAATTAAAAACTTCAAAAATAAATAAAATAAAATAAAAAAAATCATACAATATATTTTTTCTAGACTCCTAAAAGTTTCTCATATAATATGTTTGCTACTTCAATTTGTTTGCTGGATCTCCAAAATTATTTTATATGATCAAACAAAATGCACCGTTCCGAAGACGTGCCGTTGGCACGTGTTGACACGGGCAAACCTAGTATATGTATATATATATATATATATATATATATATATATATAGAGAGAGAGAGAGAGAGAGAGAGAGAGAGAAATGTTTTGTTGTGCACTAAACCTCTGTATGCACTCATATGCACTTGGCCTTCCCACCTTCGTATCGACAATCTGAACCGTTCACATTGATCTACACATATAAATTATTCTAAATATGTAAAATCAAATCATTTGAAATTCATTTGCCGATCCATCATGTGACTGTAAAAAATAATAATTTTCAGCCATACAATTTTGTAACACTTCAATGTATTGGCAAATGAATTTCATATGATTTGATTTTACATATTTAGACTAATTTAATTGTGTAGATCATTGTGAACGATTCATATCGTTGATACAAAGGCAGGAAGGTCGATTGCACATGAGTGCACACGGAAGAGTGGTGCACAATGAAAGATTTTCCTATATATATTATCATTCACTCAAGCATTCACAGCCACTCACTCATTTCCTCCCTATATGCACACACATACAAACACCCTTATCATTAAACTCCTTCATTTCTCTTTTCTACTCCCTCATACACCCAAAGCCTATCAACTTCTCATTCCTCCCTCATTTCCTCACTCTCCGCCTCATTTTCTTCTCCTTCTATTCATACACCCGAGCTCTTCTTCTTCTCATTTTCAAATCAAACTCTCTCTCTCTCTCTCTCTCTCTCTCTCCATATATATATATATATATATATATATATATATATATCAACGTCATCTCGAGCTTAATGTTGGAGCGTTTCGTAGGAGTCTAGAGGCAATCGATTTCAGAAATGATTGGGGGGGTATTCCTTTAACTTTCTATTTTAAACTTAGTAGTAGCATGCTAAATTGTACAAATATTTATATAAGCCTGAGTTTTGCTTGTAGTAGCATGCTAAACTTTAATTGGTATGACAGATTACTATGAATTGATGGAAAGAGTAGAGAGCATGTTGGTTGCTAAATTTCATCCTTGCACTTGAGTAATAGTCGAATGATTTAATAAAATGCATGATAAGATTTACGAAATTATTTAATGCCATGATTGAATATTGTTATTAGAAATTTTTTTATTGGTATGCTAATTATTTCTTAAGGGGAGTATAATTATTTTTATTCATGATTGAAAACATATTGTTTGATAAATAATTGAATTATAAGATATTGTTTAATACGATTACTAAAATTATGAACCCAATGCATTGTTGAACGTTTATCCCATAAGGCTGTAGTTGAGTTTGAAGATTTTTGAGTCGTTTCGAGGATCAGGATCTGAACGATCAAAATTCTATTGAGAGCCCGGTTAGCGGGTGTAGTTTGGTTGCTGGGTGGTCTCGGTTTCGAATCTGGCTGGGTTCAGTTTATTGTTCTATTTTACTGTTTTGAGAATTTTTTCAGAATAAAAATTGATTTTTAGGGAAGTTATTTTAACGGGAACTCATACAAATGATTTTGGATTAAATTCCACTTTTAATTAATTACATGTTTGGTAATTAGATTTAAAATATTTGAATAGAGATGATTTTTGAAGTCCTGAATATGATGAGGATTGAGGAAAATTTTAATTAAAGAAATAAAATCTGGTCATGTGAGAACGATTAGTTTGGATTGATAAATAAGAGATGAATTGGGGATATAAACGAATTGAATTATAATGACTTTAAAAAGGTTAAGGATAACCTAGAAAGTTTTTGTGAATGCCTGAATAGTGTAGAATCTAGAGGCTGAGCGAGACCCACGGTGCCAGCAAGTTGTTATTTATGAAAATTTGAGAAATTTCCAGTGTGAGCTTATGTTCTCGGTGTGTTGATTTAAGTCCGGTAGGGTAAGCTAGTTCTAAGAAATATTACTTATGTTTTAATTTTAAGGATAAATTAGATTTCAGAGAAGACTATGACAGGGAGATCCGTTGTTGCCATTATTGTTTACATTAGTGGAAGACGGGATCAACAGAATGTTGGCACGTCTGAAGGATAATGGATTGACTAAAAGCCTGGGTGAAAGCAGGAACATATCCGTAGTAGTGAACCTCCAATATGCACATGATACGTTAATATTTGGGAATGTGATAGAAACTTGCGGCAGTGCTAAATGGGGATTATACTTATATGAGATGTGGTATGGTTTGAAGGTCAATTACCAGAAGAGCTCCATTATATTTCTTGGAGAATTGGACAAGGAGGCGCTCATGGTGGCAACTATCCTTAACTGTTCAATCGAACAATTCCCCTAGAAATATCTAGGTCTCCCAATTTAGCCAGGAAAGCTGAAGAGGCAGGAATGGAATGAATTGGTTGACAAGATACAGAAGAGGTTGGGTGGATGGAAAAGGAAACTTATGTCCGTGGTAGGACGAGATGTGAGGCTTAATGTAGTTATTGGAGCTATCCCTAACTGTTACATGTCCTTCGATATTTTGGTTGGTGTTACAAAGAAGATCAATACACTAAGGCGCCATTTTCTCTGGTAGGGAGATTGTACCGAAAGAAAAGGATACTCTCTAGTTCGGTGGGATATAGCATGCAGGAGCAAGGATTTGGGGGGTTTGGGGGTTGTCTATCTCAAACATATGAACTACGCATTGTTCTGCAAATAGATGTGGAAGCTTCATTAACGAAGAAAAACTAAATAGGCTTAACCGGGTGAGGGCGAGTTGTTAGGAATTTGGTGTAGTGGAGTTGGAGCTTTAGTAGCAAGAATCGATAACCGGTCTGATGAACAACTAAACAAGTAGATCAAAGCACACAAAGCACACAAACATTTGTCCTAGTTTGGGCAAACCTTAATCCGGGGGAAAATAACGGAGATATTATTCAACTAGAGAAGATTAAAAGAATTACAAATACTTTTATCAAGAACATATCTATCTCTCGAGCCTCACTATAAGATAATATGTTGATTATAATGGAGAATTCTTAATGAAGTACTAGCTTTCTCAATAGAGGCTATTACAATATATAGAGATCTAAAGAAACACTAGGTTTAGTCTTAATACAATAACAGTCCGATCAATGCCGAATAAATATACACACGATAGGAGCCATATGATCTGACTTGTAGAAGAAGTTGGGTCCAAAAGATTCAATAATAATTAGCCCAATAAGTTACCAACCATGCGAGGGAGTCGACTGCGTAAAGGGACAGTCGACCATAATTAATTCATCCCCAAACAGAGAGCGAAGATGATCGACTGCCAATTGTGCAGTCGACCGTAAGTTGCTTTTGCCTGCTATTGCTATTGCTTCACTTCTCTTCATCGATGCTTCGACCTCCTTCACATTATCATCTTCTCTTCATATCCAGCCCTGAATGCAAGATATACACCCAACAATATCCAACTTAGATTGCATATGCATGCTATCAACACTATGTGATTAATCACCTCTAGACTATTTTGTTCTGAACTTGTAAACAAACTCAGTTCAGTGACTTCTTCAGCTAGTTAAATCTATCTTCCACCTTATTAAACCAATGAGTATGCCCCTTCAAGGACTCACCCCGGAAGGCATTAACACGGAGGTGTCACCCACCGCACAAACTCCACTTACCCCGAGGCACTCTCCACATCTCAATGGTATTCGAACGTCGTGATCTTGCTTTGATGATTCTAATGGCATCATGCTAGATGACACTTTAGGAATAATGAGCATAAAAACACTTGTGCAAGATTTCTGATTCTGACAAAGCTTTGTGTTAACTTGGTCCAACACCCATCTTTGTGAACACCACATTATGACAACCTTCCCAAACAGACAGAACTCCAAATCGAGCTGTGTACCTGCTGTCGTGTGCTTCCAGAGTTCCTAATTTAGAAAAGAATAATAGAGATATGTGTTCAACTAGAGAAGATTACAAGAGTTACAAATACTCTTACCCAGAACATATCAATCTCTTAAGCCTCACTAGAAAATAATCTGTTGATTACAATGGAGAATTCTTAATGAAGTGCTACCTCTCTCAGTAAAGACTATTACAATATATAAGGATCTAGTGAAACCCTAGGTTTAGTCTGGATACAATAACCGTCCCATATATGGTGAATAAAGATGCATATGATAGGAGCTATACGATTTGACTAGAAGAAGTTGGGCCCAAAAGATTCAAAATAATTAACCCACTAAGTTTACAACCGCGCGTGGCGGTTGACTGCGCAAAGGGACAGTCGATCGCATTTTACTCATCCCTAAACAAAGAGCTATGGCGGTCAACTGCCAATTGTGCAGTCGACCGTTAACTAATTTTGCCTGCGGTTGTTGTTACTTCACTTCTCATCATCGATGCTTCGATCTCCTCGTTTTATCAATTTCTCTTTATATCGAACCCAAGTAGGATGGCAAACGGGCCGGGTCGACCCCTGAACTGCCTGTGACCCGCCCGCCTAACCCAGCCCGTGACTAACCGGTTTGGGTTCGGGTTGAACTCGTTAATGTAAACGGGTCGACCAGGGTCTTCAAATTTGCGAATTCAACCCGTTAAACCCGACCCGATAACCCAGTTGAATAGTTCCAACCCGCCCGCGAACCCGTGAGTTGAGAACCGTTTGACCCGTACGGGTCAAACGTTCGACCCGCGGGTCAAACAAACCTCTTCCCCTTTATCGAAAGCTCAACGACTCATTTAGCCATTATTTTTTGTTTTTTTGGTTATTTTTTGTTTTGTTTTTTTTATATTATTTTTTCCCTATATTTTTTCCCTAAAACCCACACTAAAAATTCACACCTTACTCTCTTACTCTCTTACTCTCTCTACTATTATTACTCAATTCATTCAATTTTTGTGAACAATTGAACAAACAAGGTAGCAAGACATATACACGATCAACTCAAAATTCCGATCGTATCGAACTTAAAATTCAACTACGTATTCAAGTCTTCAACTCTCCTCCAAGTGATCAAGTTTTCAACTCTCCTCCAAGCTCTCTTCAAGTCTTCAATTCGGACTTCTACTTCTACTTCTATTCTTATTTTTACGGATTTTTTTATATACGAGTATCCACTGTGATCGGTATCAAAATTTCATATCCCTCTTCTTCTATTTTCATTTTTTTTGTAGTTATAATTTTTTGTATCATATTTGTTTGTTGGTTTTTTGATATTCTCTCTCACAAACCTCTTGCTTTCTAGATTTTTTTTTGTAACTTATCGCGCCTACATTGTGTTAAATTTTTTTAGATACACTACTACATATCAACATGTCTAGATCACGCGGTAGCGGACGTAGCCAAAGTGGACAAGATTTCACCGGCACTTTCCGTAGGCCTCCAATTATCCCACAAAATGATCCCGCCGAAGACTAACCTAATCCTCCTCCCCAACAATGGGGTACACACGATGAGTTTGTAGGAGACATAAAATTAGAAGAAGAACCACAACAACAAGCCACCAGAACAACGCAACCGACTACTAGTAGGAAAACTAGAGGGGAAAGTAGTGATTGACACAAATTTTATGATTATATTCCGGACAAAAATGTACCGGGTGTAGGTTTAAAAGTGTGTAAAACATGTTCGAAGCCATACAAATGGAAGAGGGGTGAGGGCACGGGTACAATTAAGCGACACATCCTGAATGTGCATACAGAACTTCTTGTTGACCTACCCGGCCAATAAAAAATCTACCATAGGACCGGTCTAGATGATAGCCACCCTTATGATCCTGAACTTATTCATCGGGAAATGACACGATTAGTAATCAAGGAAGAGTTACCATTTTCCTATCCCGAGAGTAGGGACTTTAAAAATTTTAAACAAACCGCCTTAAACCCTCATTTTAGAAGAATCCCTAGGAATACTTGAAAATCAGATTGTTTTAAAATGTACAATGAAATGAGGAAAGCTTTGATTGCAATTTTATGGAGTTTAACTTGTAGAGTTAGTTTAACTTCCGGTTGTTGGACGGGTTGCAACAATAATTCATTGATGGGAATAACCTGTCATTGGATCGACAGTGATTGGATTCTTCAGAAAAGAATCATATCACTTGCTGTGTTGCCCTATCCTCATAATGGCAATGAAATTGCAAACCGTATTATAGAAATTTGTGATGTTTTTCATATTCGTGATAAAATTATGTGTATAAATTTTGATAATGCATCTAACAACAATGCATCAATTAGTATTTTAAAAACCGCATTAAATCCTCCATCTGACAATATTTTTCATATTAGATGTGCATGTCATATTTTAAATTTATGTGTTCAAGATGCATTAAAAAATAGCCGAACCATATATAGTTAAAATTAAAAATTTTGTACATTTTATTGCATTAAGTGGCACCATATTTCAAGAATGGAAAGCTTGGCGTAGGCTTAAAAATGTACCTTTTAGAAAATTTCCAAAGGATGTTAAACGCCTATGAAACTCTACTTTTGATTTGCTACATGTTGTTACTGAATATAAAGAATGTGTAAATAATTTTTTTATTGCAAAAAATATGCAAAATTTTGAAATGACTCACGTCGATTGGTATTATGCCGAATCTTTGTTGAAATTTTTAGAACCTTTTAAAATCGCAACTTTCAAATTTTCAAAATCTTATGAATCTACTTGTAGTAGCATTTTTATTTCAATAACTATCGTACCTGCAGACTGCAGTTGAGTTTGTGCATGTTTTAACCGATACGGTGTTTTACTTTATAAAAATAAAATCTGTAAAAAGTATGTTCCTGAGACGATTAATTTTTGAAGGTTTTGTTGGTGATATTATAAAACCTGCATATACAAAATTTTTGAAGTATTTTAACCCTCCTCCTATGTTGTATTGTGTTGCTACTGTGATGGATCCTCGTATCAAATTAGAAGGTACGAAGAGTTTAATTGAAATATTTTTAATTTACTTGGGGATGATGATAAAGAAATTGATTGCGCTTCTTTTTTAGTTAAATTTGAATCGACATTAAATAACTTGTATAATTATTATGATAGATATTTTGCTTCTAGTAGTACAACTTCTTTAGTTAGTTCTTCTTCTACTACTTCTAAAGGTAAGTGTAAGAGTAAATTTGATGATAGAACATTTAATTTACTTGCACAAATTCAATAAAAAAAATCTAGGACTAATCAACCAAATAAATTAAATTGGTATAACCAATAAGATTCTGAGTCTTTTAGTTCTTCACTAGATATTTTACAATGGTAGAAAGACCATGAACACACTTATAGTATTCTTAAATATATGGCTAAAGATCTACTAACTCCTCCTATCTCTACAGTTGCTTCTGAAAGTGCATTTTCTATAAGCGGCAGTGTTCTAACTGATTACAGGAATAGCTTGAAACCCCAATCGTTATAGATGCTCGTCTGCACAGAAGACTGGCTGAAGGCTGAAGATAGGACCCAAGGAAAAGTATTATCGACGTCCACAAGTGGGAGCAACTCGCCAGAAGAACAATAACAACAGCAACAACAACAACAACAACAACAATAGCAACCAAAATGAAGAATTCAAGACCAACAACAACAAGTCAACAACAACAAATTTAAGGCCATCAAATTGAAGACAATTGGAAATTTATAAAAAATTGTATTAAATTTTTGCTTGTTATTTACAATTAGGAAAATTGAAGTAAATTGATATTGTATATAAGAAATTTGTTATTGTGTAAAACAAATTTGTAGAAAATCTTTATTTCTTAATACAAATTCTAAAACTTGTATAAGTTGAAATCATATGAATAATATTTCTTTTTTTTGGGCAATTTCACTATTTCAATCTTATTGTTATTATTACAATTTTGTATGTTTATTATTAAAATTACAATTTTTTTAAGTAAAAAAAAAAGTTAACTCTACTCTAGCCGGGCCAAACCATGACCCGACCCGACCCGACCCAGGTTGGACCCAAAAGGGTTCACGGGTTGGGCGGGTCGCGAATTTATGCCTCCGCCCCGGCCCGGTTCGGGCCGTTTAACCCCAAGACCCGACCCAAACCTGCCCAAGTTGGGTGTAAACCCGGGCGGGTTCGACCCGACCCGGCCCGCCTGACCCGTTTGCCAGCCCTAAACCCATGTATGAAAGACAAACACCCAACACTAGTTACATCAGAAATGGTAATGTATGGGCGAAACCGAAAAATATTGCAACTATGTCTTGGTTCTGGCGAGGAGTACACAGCAACAATGACATTTTTTTTGTTGGGTTACCTTCTCTATGGGGAACGAGGTTTCCAATAATTTTTGGTAGGATAGATGGTGTGGGGTCTCTTAGGAATTGGTTCCCATTGACATACTAGCGCTAAGGATAACATTGATTTTGTCAGTCTCCAATGGAAGAATGGCAGATGGGTACCTAGGACAAGAGGGAGGCTGAATAAACTAAGGAGAGCAGAGATATTTGAACTACTGAGATTTCTGGATAGCTAGAAGCCAACCAAATTAGACAGGCAGGATGAGATAGTTGGAACTTCACAAAAGACTTTTCGTTCAGATTAGTATACTCAATCAGCAACGATGGGGGTATTCGCGACAAGACATATATCTGGAAGACCATGTTAAGATTGTGGCCTCAAATACACGTAGGCACTGAGTACTTGAAGTTGGAGTAGAAGAGGAGAAGATGAAGACAGTAAGAGACAACAACAACAAGTAGAAGATGTGCAGTCTGGAGAGTTGCGGTCGACCAACCTTGACTGTAGGATGTTCTTCAAGTATACAGGGTTCAACAGAGAATGGGACAGTCGACCGTGTAGTCGACCGGTCATGTCTCAGGTGTGGGCTTTACACGTTGCGATCGACCGACCTGGGAATGCGGTCGACCGACTGTGGCGCTGTGAGTTATTTGGGCTGACAAGTTTATGGCCCAATAAGCTGGATTTATGTTTATCTTTTTGGGTTTACTTGGGGACTATATATATGGCCATAGACTCTAGAGTTTGTATCAACTGATTAAAGAGAATTGGTGAGCCATTATCATTGTTCAACTTCAAAAGGTGATTGTGTCGAGTGTTTCAAAGGTGAGGAAGAGAGATTGAGAGTTGTAAACTCTTTTGTAATCTTTGTATTTGTTGGGAATAAGAAGTATTGATTATCTCTGCATATTGATTGTGTTCCCATGAGATCTTTCATATATTGTGGTGGCTTAGTAACACCCCGTAAAGTTGAGTTATGACAATTTTGTCCACGGATGTTAAGCACATGTATTTTGTACCGTTACAGGTAAAATCCGTTGCGTATTTTAATATAAATATCCTACGTATTTTTTGCATTTAGATTAATTATAAATTTTTCTATCTGCTCAAAATTCGTTTTATCTTATCTTGAGTCAACTCAAATATTAATCCTAATCTTTTTGTGTTTTTAATTGTATTGCACGTTCTTTCAATACACGCGTCGATTACGTATGTTTTATCGTTACGTGAAATATCCATAACATTATTAATATGCATGTTCTACGTATTTTGTATTTTGACTATTTTTCGTTCTCTCAAATTTATTTTGAATTGATACGTGCAACACATGTGTTTGTAGTGCACATTTTGGTTACTAAATTTTTTCTTGAGTCATGAGAATTTTTCTTCTCACTTTTTTGTCAAAATTTTGTGATTTGTTTTAATTAAATCCATTAGGCCTAAATCCTCTTTTGTATCCCACTAAAAATTAATTACAAATTCAAAAGCCCATAATTATTTCTACACTTAAATGAACATTTAAAATCTAGTACACTTGTCATGTGTAACACACACCTACATCTAATTTAATAAAAAATAAAATTGTATGAGTAGAGTCTTCACATAGGGTGCACGTGCACGTGTTTTGTGCACATAAGGGTGGTCGGCTTATGATGGGGAGTGAGGAGAGAGTGGGGTGTGTTGTGTGGGAGTGCGGAATTATTTTGGGTAGTGGGGAGCTTTTTGACCACATATTATTCGTATAAATAGCCCCCTCCTTTACCATGAACAACACACCAACTCTAAACAAAAATTAAAAGAGAAGGATTGAAAGAGGATTTCGGTTTTGCTTGAGGAAGAGAAGTCCAATCTTGTATTGGAGCTTCGGAGCATTTTTGTAGGAGTTCTACTTACTAATTGCATCAAGAAAGAGGTGGGTGTTCTTATTACCTTCTAATTTTGTAGATTGTGTGTGCTTAATTTTACCATGCGTAGTTACTAAATTTAGTTTGATGTGTTGAATGTACAAGTAATCTAGAATATAGATTGTGCGTTATTAGTATAATTAATGACTAGATGCTTTTGACTTTCAATATATAACAAATGTTCATGTTAGTTAAAAGATGTGAAAGTAGAAATTAGTGAGTTTCATGTGGAGAGAGTGTAATACCCTGATTTTCATTTATGAAAATTATTATTTTTATTTTTGTACATATTGTGCACGTGCAATTTTGCAGTATAAAATTTTATAATTATTTTCATTTCATAGACAAATGAGTATATATATATATATATATATATATATATATATATATATATATATATATATATATATATGTGTGTGTGTGTGTGTGTGTGTGTGTCTTTTCTAATTTTTTTATTAAAGCCCATTTTTCCTTAATAAACATAAGTTTCTTTTACAGCCCAACTTAATTTATTTTAAAAGTAAGGCTAATTTGGCCCATTAAATAAAAGCCCATGAGTTTATTTTCTTTTTAAATACAACTTGTAATGTAGACAATTTTTATAGATTAAAATGTATAACTTTTAAAATGTGGGACTGTTGGAAACACGTGCATTGCACGTGCAAGTGTATTGTGCACTTTATTTTTGGCCGGATTTGAATGGGAGGGAAAAAAGAGAAGTGGAGTTTGTGGGAGGTAGTTTTGGGATCATGGTTGGTTACTACAACTTCCCCTTTAATCATAGCCTTTGATCCTTAACTCCTAGATTAATCCTAGCCCTTTATTTGTCCCAAAATTTAGTATAAATATCCCCCCCCCCCCCAAGCCTAGTTATTCTTGCACTCTTCATTCTCCAAACCTATAGTAAGAAAATACAATTATTAGTAGTGCATTATTAGTAGGAAGTGAGAATAAAAGATTGAGAGAGAGGGAATTGTTGTGCTTGCATTCAAGGAGGCCGGCACATGGGAAGGCTCCAGTTGCACCATTGAAGGCTCAGGTTGCACATCAAGGAGGAGGAGGAGCACTCGTTTGGCAAGCTTGAGAAGGACTCTTTCGTTTAGGAGGTGTTGTGAATCTTTCTCTCCAAATAAGGTGGGTGGTTTTCTATATTTCTAACTAGATACCATGTTAGGGGTGATTGAAATGATAATACATGAAGAAATTAATAAGAGTACACTTAATTGGAAAAAGGACTTGCTAGTTGATTAAATTGATGATTGATAGATTGCATGTTATCTTGTCATGAATCTTAAGTTGTATGCGAATCGTTTTGTAGTTATGGAATATATGAATTAGAATTGTTGTTAATATCAAAACTAAGTACAAATGCTAGTAGATAAAATTGTTGTTTTGTGTGCTTAGATGGACTTTCGTGATATTGTTTAGAGTGAATAAATTACACTAAGCTTTTGGGTTTATGAAAGAGGGGAAAACAGGGAATTAATGTAGAAATTTTTAATACTAAGTTGTGTGAGAAATGTCAAAATGATTTATGAAAATGGTAGTATGCAATCTAAATTAATTGAATGAGAAATGTGTGTTTAATTACTGAAAAAAATTATTTTAAAAATACTGGAGTGTTAAATTATGTTAGAATATACATTCTGGAAATTTACAGGAATTTTAGTGAAAGCAAAACAAAAATAAGAACGTTTGAACATCGAAATGTTCTAATGAACAGAGAGTTAATTAAATAAAATGCGAGTTGTAGTTATGACAACTTGAGCCTATAGCTCAAGTGGTCGGTGAGCCCTTTGGCGCTACAGTATCGAGGGTGGGTGTGTTATGAGGTCGCTGGTTCGATACTTGTGACCACCTTTCTTTTATGTGCATTTTAAAATTAATTCAGTTTTTGGACAGAGAGTATATAACTCTCTGACTTCTCTTTATATCGTTAAGAGCAAATGGCCAATTGGCTAGCGCGTGCAGCTGTCTTCTCCTAGGTCGCGGGTTTGATTCTTGGTGCGGCCAGAATGTTATTTTTTTAAAAAGTGATTTTTTGGGTTTTCTTGATGTGTTAAAATTCCGAAAAAAATACCGTTATTATTCTAAAATTATATACGATTTATGAAAATTAATTGGGAGTTGTTGGAATGAAATAAAGTGTATCTTGGAAGTAAAAGTGTATTCGGAACTATAGTTTCACACTCGTATAATTTCATAAAAATGTGTTTTCACGAAGGAATTGATATAAGTATTAAAAAGAGAAATTCTATAGAAAGAAAATATAAATGTGAAGTTTTATATGAGTTATTCTTACTAAAGAATGGTGTGACAATTGTGAGTTTGTGAATATTCACTTGGACTAGATGTTTTCGTAAGATGATTTTAAGGTGGGAATAAATGTTGGTTATGAAATGCATGATGTATAATTGAACCCCATGTATGATTTATTGACTCATGAAAAGATTGGAAATCGTGTGATTGAAAAAAGAGAAATGTTCTTGAGTTTGACAAACTCAGATATGTGAATTTGTGAATTAAAATTGAAAATTAGGGTGTAGCCAAAACTCACACCGACAAGTGAAAAGTGAAGAGATATGATAATTGAAATTGAAAAGACCAAGTTTGGGTCATTGTGAAATGAAAGAAATAAGACCAGTATTGGTGAGAGGGGTGACTCTAAGAGATTGATTTTGTTCATGATTTCATTAAATTAAGAATTAGTACATAGTGAAGAGGTGATGAAAGTGAGAGAAAAACACAAGTATGAGGGCCTCGAGTCTACGGTGTAGGTGTGATTCACAGTTTGTCTTCACGATGTGTCATGACATGACGTGGGCACTACTCCAGAATTATCGGGATCTTGGCGACGCTTGTGGGGGTGTTTGGTGACTGCGAGAGGATCGTGTGCCATGAAGGATGCTGAATTGTCCATAGATAGTCTTCACGATGCGTCGTGACATGACGTGGGATTTCCTTCAAGTTTTTCTATACATGAGCTCGTACTCATAGAACATCGAGGATACATACCGTAGTTACAGTAGTAGAGTAAGTCATGATGAGGGATTGAACCCTACAAGATGAAGAACGATTAAGAGGCTTGCCCTCGGACCTATGTAGTATGGGATGTATAGAATCCGAACAAGTGCGCATTAGTATCATATAATATAAATAACTGCATTAAGGACTAAGTGCACAATCACAACACGACATCAATAGGATATTCCCCTTAGTTTGATATGTGAACAAGTTTGTGTTTGTTAAATATGGAAAATCAATTATACTGTTTCCGGCATAGAGAGGATGGCCGTGTATAATATTCGTCAGTTGAATAAACTGACGTACCCAAAATTTTGTATGCAGGATAAATGGCATGATAAAGATTAAAGAAGAACTGATGCTTAGAGATTATTTAAATGTTGTTGTAATTTTATTTATTTAAATATTGTAATTTTGCTTCCGCTGTAAAATATAAAGTGTAAAGATTCCCTATAACTCTGGTGTAAAGTGAAAAGTTTTAAATTCCTTGTAAAATTGTACGAAAGAAGTGTAAAGATCCTGTGGAATCTCGAATTCAGTTGTATTTTGGAATTCGGGATGTTACAGAGAGATCACCTAGAAATCTAATTAGTACATGCTAAATTAATAATGTATTAGACAAATTGGATTAATGTATATATAAGAGTTTTTATAAATTCTTAGATGATGAAAATTTTATAAAAGGAACCCATTGGTATTAAATGCATCATAATAGTGTAGCATTTCTCAAGAATCTAGTTGGATAAGGGGTAAAAATTTATACAATTCAAATTGTAGAAATATGAGCAAATTATACAAATTGGGAGTTAGATTTCATTACATTTGGAGAATAAATAAGTATAAGATTTTCTTTTGGTGCAAATACACAGAATTTTGGAAAAAATAAATTCTGGAAGTGATTAGAGATGATAATACAAAGCAAATTAGAAATTAAAAATTTTGTTAAAAGAGATTTAGAAACAGAGAATTGAAAGAAAATGATTTTAATCCATATATAATCAGAGATCGACCATGAGTGTATTGGTCTTGGCGTGGGGATTGAGCGTTGTGTACAGTGCCTAATGAGTCGCGGGTTCGAGTTTTAGGAGGCTCTGCCTTTTTTTTTCCTTCCAAAATTTGATTTTTTAGAGATTAACAGTAAACGAAGAATATAAAGAACTAAAGGGGTATTCTGTCACAAAAGTGAGTTGGCTCACTGGTTGGGCTTGCGACTGGCTGGCTGCTGACATCGGGTTCATTTCCGGCCTTGCACAGAATGTGTTTTTAATTTTGTTTTTAGAGATTTTCAAGTTATAGAATTTGAAAAATTTTATAGAAAAATTTTAGAATGTTATTAGAACCCTTGAAAATAATTTCACACTGTTCTACGATATAGTTTGGGAATTAAAGGTCATATTCATATTAAATAATGTATTAGATGAGTTTTTGAATTCAAATTCTAAGGGAATTGTACATGATTAAAAATATTTAAGAGTTGGTTGTAGAATATAAATTTAAACGTCATTTTGTGAGAAATTACACGGGTATTAATCCATTGAATTAAGGAAATGGTTGAGATGAATTATAGTGGAATAACAATATAATTATGAGATTGAAATACGGAATTTCTAGTCGTTTTAATCTTAAAGAATTTTGCATTAAGAGATGTATTTGGAATATAGAAATGTACAACAAGGTTCTATTAACTAAGAAGGCATTGAATATTGTTAAAGTGAATAGTTTGGAGTTGTCTACAAGGATTTTAATTGTTTCGATCGTCGTTGGATGTTGAAGTTGGTTATTTCATGGTTGATAAACCTAAGGAAAATGAATAAATAAGAAATTATGAATAATGAATGAGTTATCTATGATGAGGTTAGATGTAGCCTATGTGATATATTTTGAGATAGTTGTTTGTTCTAGAATGAGCGGGACCCAGAATACCAACAGTTGTGATATATGGAATTTGAGAAGTAACCGGTATGTGTTGACTTTCTCTTGAGGAGTGGCCAGTGTGGGCTAACTTTCTCAGTGTTTTTGTTTAAGCCCGGTGGGTAAGCGAGCTCTGGGTCTTAATAACTATAATTTAAATTTAAGGACAGACACTAGTTAGAGATATGATGAAACAAGAGCAAACGTGAGTTATGGACTCTAGGATGATCCGCGGAGTGAGACAATCTCCAGTATTCCCGGACGATGGATGAAATAGGCCAAAGAATGATCCAAGGAGTGGGATTAATCTTCAGTATTCTGGGATGAGAGCGATGCTCATAAGGCATTTGTGCGATGAAGGTTCCAGAATGACTCGCAGAGTGAGACAATCTCTAGCATTCCAGGACGATGGATGAAATAGGCCGCAGAATGATCCACAGAGCTGGATTGATCTCCACTATTCTGGGGCGAGAACCAATACTTGCAGAGTGTCTGAATTTTTTCATAGTCATAGTAGTAGGTTGCAATGCGAGGGATTCAATTCTATAATGTGGAGTACGTAGGTGTGTGCCCTCGGACCTATGTAGTATGTGATGCATAGAATCCGAACAAGTATGCATTAGTGTCATCGAAATGGAAATTTTGAATTAGGCATTAAGTCATATCATACACTGACACTACTAGGATAGTCACTTTTCCAGTTTGCATTCAAGTTTGTGTTTGCTAAAGTAGAAGAATCGTTGTATTATAGCATTGCATCAGTTGTATGCAACTGACATGTCCACAGTTTTCCAGTGTAGGGCTTGGTTAGCAAAAGATACAAAGATGAGTTGATACTGATGATTACTTCCAGATTAAAGTTGTTGAATGTTAAAGTTGTATATTTACTTTCGCTGTGTAATTGTAACAGACAATGTGTAATGAAATTTTTTTAATTCTTTGTAAATTTTTACGAAGTTGAAGTAAAAGATCTTGTATTTACTATGAATTACCTGTATTTGGAATTCGGGGCATTACAGGCTTGTTCTTGGATCATCTAAGTCTTGGTAGTTTCTATTACTTGTGGTGTACTTCCGCTATTAGCACTACGAGTTATGGTAGATTCTTCAACAAGTGGTATCAGATCTTTATGTTCGAGATGGCCGATATCAAGTCGAAGATCGAAAGGTTCGATGGGAGTGACTTTGCGATGTAGAAGATTCAGATGATAGTGTATCTTCGTCGGAAAGATCTTGGTGGTCCATTATTTGATGAGAAGCCGGAAGGTGTAAACAAGGATGTGAAGGTATTGGCAGAGTGGAATCGCTTGGATCAGAAGGCACTAGGGCAGATTCAGTTGGGACTGAGTATGATGGCATTATTTCATATCTCGAAGGCAAAGACCACAAAGGAGGCTATAGAGATTCTCATGAATATGTATGAGAAACCATCGGCATCTATTCAAATTCTTCATCTGAAAAAATTGGTTAGTATGAAGTTGAAGGAAGGGGGTTCAGTAGCAGAACATGTGAACAATTACTGTATGGTTTATAACCAGATGGAAGCTGCAGGTTTGAAGTTTTAGAGAAGGGGCAGTCATTGTTACTTCTTTCTACTTTACCTGATAGTTATGGTACGATGGAACAGACTATTACAGGCACTATGACAAATCCGACGACTCTACAGGATGTGGAGAGTAGCATTCTGTACGAGGAGGTGAGAAGGGTGAGAAATGGGAGATATCCATCATCATCTTCTAGAGATTCCGCAATGTTTGTTGAGAAGAGACGTGGGAGATCTAAGAGCAGTCGAAAAAGAAAGGATCAGAGTAGTTCATTTGAAAGTGAGTCTGATGACATCAATGGGGGGCATGGGCCTGAGTGCTGGTATTGTCACAAGAGAGGTCACATGATATGCAGTTGCAAGGCTTATATGAAGAGGAAGCAGGAGAAACTGAAGAGAGATATACCAAAGGAAGCTCAAGTACGGTTTGTTGAAGAGTTATGCTTATCAGCTCGGGAGGAGCTGGGCACTCAAGATCGGTGTATTGATTTGGAAGCTTCTTTTTATTGCACTCCGAGGAGAGAGGTGTTTGATGACTATGAGGTGCGTTCTTTTGGAGATGTGATTGTGGGGGATGGTCACCGGTGTCCTGTACGTGGGGTTGGTACTATTCGCGTGATGATCAGTGTGTTGTCTTGAGGGAGACAAGGCATGTTGCAGACTTGAAAGAAAACTTTATCTTGATTGGAAGGCTAGACATAGAGGGTATGTCTACTACAGTTGGTAGTGGAGAGTGGTGTATTGCTGCAGGTTCAAGGGCAATTGCAAAAGGAAAGCATGAGGGAATATTGTATTTGCTTAGGGACGTGAGGAGTGTTTCTCCTGTAGTTGACTCTCAGCCGGAATCGAGTAGTAGGTTGTGTAGTGTGCAACTGAGTTTTTTCAGTTGTGGATGGGAGATTACTAATTTAGTGAGAGCTGTTGGTCATGGAAGTGATCTTAGAGGGCAAGACATTGTTGCGGTTTAGGTACTTTGCGATATGGCATACGAAGCTTCAAGTCGCTATTGTGAGGAAGAGAGCACTGGTATCGATATGCGGGGTGACGTTGATGAGGTTAACCGAAATGGGACTGTAGGGGTTGAACAGTCTGCAGATATTGTGGAGGTGTCGTCCACGAGTCTTCTAGTGCAGAGGGTGCATTGAGAGGCTTTGAACCATGTCTGGTGTTGATGAAGATTCTGCGAGTTGGGGAGTTTTGTAACACAAAATCCGACACGGGAGATTGTTTCTCCGGTATTCATGCTCTATGCGATTGGTGGAGCACATCCTTCATGAGGCGATGAGGGGTGGTTGGTGCACTCCACATGGTGGAGTGGCGGAGGTGCTTTTAATTAGAGTGGGGAGTACTTGGGTCTTCCACGAAAGTGGGAGATTGGCAGAGATAATGCGAGGTAAAGATTACAATAACTTTGAAGCATTGTGTATTTGGTCAAAGTAGGAGATTGTTAGGATTGTGGCCTCAAATACACTTAAGCACTGAGTACTTGAAGTTGGAGAAAGGAGGAGAAGACGAAGACAATAAGAGACAATAGCAGCAAATAAAAGATGTGCAATCTGGAGAGTTGCGGTCGACCGACCGGGGGTGCGGTTGACCGACCTTGGCTGTAGGATGTTCTTCGAGTGTACATGGTTCAACAGAGAAGGGGACGGTCGACCGTGTAGTCGAACGGTCATATATCGAGTGTGGACTTTACACGTTGCGGTTGATCGACCTGGGGTTACGGTCGACCGACAGTGGCGTTGTATGTTATTTGGGCTGACGGGTTTAATGCCTAATAAGCTGGATTTGTGTTTATTTTTTAGGGTTTACTTGGGGGCTATATATATGGTTGTAGACTCTAGGGTTTGTATCAACTGATTAGAGAGAATTGGTGAGCCGTTATCATTGTTCAACTTCAAGAGGGGATTGTACCGAGTGTTTCAAAGGTGAGGGAGAGAGATTGAGAGTTGTAATCTCTTTTGTAATCTTTGTATTTTTTGGGGAATAAGAAGTATTGGTTATCTCTACATATTGATTGTATTCTTGTGAGATCTTGCATATATTATGGTGGCTTATTCTTGGTTCATCTAAGGCGGGTGTATTGGATTAGGATTTCATGATATTTTAAAAGAATTTTTTGTGATAAAAAAGTCTTGTGGTATTCAATCAAGACTTTTTAATAATCTAAAAAGTATTTTGGTATTCAATCAAGACTATCATGATTTTTTAAAGAGTGTGTCCAAATCTAGTGGTACTCAATCAAGACTTTTTATAACTTAAAAAAAGTTTTCTGGTATTTAAAAGTCACTAATTTCCATGAATTGTTTTGTACAGTGGACTCTGTGAGACTTTTTTGTAAGATGTATAAATATCGAATCAGTCTCAAAATCCCACCCAAACCCATGATTCTATTCCCTACTATTTCATTTTAGGTTAGAAACTTCTTTCTCTCAAACCCTTTTTCTTCTTTCTCTAAACATTCATGTATTATGTTTTAAAGATTAGATTTGTTTGTCTTCCTTTTTTTGTAATCCAAAGTTCTGATTATTATTAGGGTTTTTTGTATTATGTTTTATTAGGGGTTTAACATAACTGATTATTATTAGGGTTTTAAGAATTTGGAAAAAATAAAAAATAAAAAATAAGTCAAATATTTGAGTTCGAGGTTTTGAGTTATGAATGGTTTCCGTTTGTTAGGATTTGCTGGAAATTCATTTGTTCATTATCACCCATTGTTGACTGCGATGTTTATAGTATGAGTGATAAATCTGTTTGCCTTCTGGTTCATAGTATGGGTGATATTTGATATTTGAGTTTTCATAGTATGGGTGACATTTGATATTTGATATTTGATAAATCTGTTTGGTTCATAGTATGGGTGATAAATCTGTTTGCCTTCTGGTTCATAGTATGGGTGATATTTGAGTTCAATGTTTATAGTATGGGTGACAATGGGTGATAAATCTTCATTTGTTCATTATCATATACTATGGGCAAATTCGATGCAATCCTAAAATGCATTATCTCAAGCCCCTTCCCTTTGTTGACTGTGAAGAAGATAATGCATTTTAGGCCACATATTTTTTTTATAGTAAAAATATATTTAGAGTAAAATCTAAAAATCAAGTTGTTGTTGTTGTTGTTGTTGTTGTTTTCATATCATTTAAGAGATGTTAGTAATTTTTGAATAGTAATGAAAAAAATAACTTTATAGATGATTTGCAAGTGTTATTTAAAGTGGACAGAACCATGAATAAAATTATGTTATCAGTAAGGGTATGCATAATTATGTTGAAGTAATTTATTCACTTATTAATATAAAGTTTAACCATCTTATGTGGATTTGAAACATTTTGCCTTTTTTCTAGTGGTGATAAACTTGTGCAAATGGGGGATTCACAACAAGGAAATAACAAAGGAAAGAATTTTTTTATTCTCACTATGGAAAAGAGTTTCTCTCTCTAGATTTTCTAGAGAGAGAAGCTCTCCCAAAAAAACCCAAAAAACAAAAACCCTAGATCTAGAGAGTGTTTGGAGGGGGTGGCGGCCGGGATCTCGCCGCCCCCTCTCCGTTCGCCGATCGATGCCCAGAACCTCTCGCCCTTCACCCACCTATCCTCCTCTCCCGCCGCGACCCGCAACGGCTCAACTTTTCTCCACCCCCTCTCCCGCCGCGACTGTGCTCGCAACCCACTCACCTCCGCCCCCTTCCCCCTTCCTTCAGTACCTCCGGTGCGCCACCTGGGACCCCCGTCGTGTGACGCAAGCGAGAGAGTGAGAGCTCTCGCGATTTCATGCTCCTCGCTCTCCTCCGAAACCCTAACCCTAGATTCTCCACTCCGCTCTCTCAGATCCGAGCTAGATTCGGTCGAGATTCGTTTAGATCATCGAAGAAGACGATCAGATCTCGGGCGATGGCGAAGGTGGTGGCGGAGGAGGGATCATCGGCGAGGAGGTTCTGGAACAAGTCACAGAAAGAGGCTGTGTTTGTCGCCTACACGCCGTTTGTTGTCTTCTTGGCGGCGGGAAGGCTCGATATCCAAATTTTCTGGTGATACATTGTTCAGGACGTCCATTTTCTCAGAGCCTTCGCTAACGCGTGAGTACTTCTCCATTTATTGATTTCGCTTCGAAGTTAGGAGTCTGTCGCTTTTCGAGTTGGGGTTTAGGGGTGAGTTGATTGGGGTTGGGGTTTGGGTTAGGTTGGGGTTGGTTGGCTTTGCTAGATGTTTGTCCGGATATTCTTCGCGCTTGCCACCATGTCCACACTCTTGGGACCAATCACAGTGATCTGCAGCTATGATTTGGGTTTTGCAAGGGTTGGTAGCGCGTGTGAAGAAGCCAGGGGTGCTTCTCTATCTGCGAGTTGCTATGATGAGCGAGTTATGTTGTTTTGCACAATTATGGAGCTTGGGCCCGAAGATGGGGTCCCTCTGTCTACTTTCGGGGTGCTTGTCTCAACTGTCACGGAGCGACTATGTCGCGCCAGAGCATCTTCCCGCGCCTGTTGTCGCAAACGCTATGGATCTGGGGCTCAAGTGTGTGAGGTCGGTGGTTCGGTATGGGGCCCATGGGGCCAGACCTGTAGTTGTTTGCTGTGGGAGGTGGGGACTGTGTAGCATGTCATATTGCACGATTGTGGGGCTTGGGCCCGAAGATAGGATCCCCCCATGATGGGCGCACTCTTGTCTGGGTGTCCAACAATGCCGGCGATGCAGTTTTGACAGCACATACTACCAGGCCATTGTGCTTCCTCCAGCTTAGACCACTGTCTCGTAACAGCGTCGCCTCTTTCCTAGTTAGGAGTAAGAGTCGAGTTGAGTCTGTGTGGTGAGAAATCGCCTCTGAGAGCAAGAGCGTGAGAGAGGTGAAGGTATCCTCTCCATGGCTCTTTCCTGGAGCGTGGTTTTTTGGTGGGGTGAGCGAGATAGCTATTTGGTGAGAAATCACCTGAGATAGCACAATCGTGAGAGAGGTGAAGGTATCATCTTCACGGCTATCTCTTTGGTAGCGGTTGTGGGAGCTGTTGGCGTGTTTGTAGGCAGGGATTGGCAGGTGTTAAAATCTTGCCAGACTAGTTTCAGGTGGGTGTACATGTGCCGCGGAGGCAGTGTATGAAGCTAAACTGACGTACATACAATTTTGCTGCACCAAGCTTGTTTGTCGGCCCACCCTCCAGGGTTGTTGGAGGGATTTGTTGTTTGTACGAGTCATGTTGCTTCATGTATGTTTTATTTCCTGTTTGTAGGTTGTAGTCTGGCCCAGTTCTCTGGGTTTGTATCATTAATTTCTTATTAATGAAACAGGGTGGCCACTATCCACCTTTTCCCTAAAAAAAAAAAGACAAAGCAAAGAGCAAAAAAAAAGAACTTTGAATCTTGGACCATGGATGATACCAATAAGCTGTTGCACCTCTTGGTGGATGCTATAAATAGCGGATTGCATGATGCTAATGGGTCGCTTAGCAAGCAGAATGTAGAAAGAGTGATACTTCCTCTCTCAATGCGAAAATTAGGTTCCTTAAAACTTATAATCACTACTTGAGCCGAATGAATTGGTTTAAGAATCAATATATCAAGATGTCAATACTTATGCATAACAACTCTGGCTTTGGGTGAGATCCAATCACAAAGACGTTCATTGCTAGTGATGAAGTCTGGAAAGATTACTTGAAGGCAAGCTTAGTTCATCATCTTTTAAATATATTAATAGCTTGCAAGTTTAGTACATTATGTTGTTTGCAATATATTAACAATGAATAATTTTTTCTTTGTTAGTCCCACCCAAGTCACAGTAAACTTTGGGAAAAGAGTATAATTGATTATGAAGATTTAAAGATTATTGTTGGGGGTGGAATTGCTAATGGGAATTGTTCCTTTTCATTAGGCGCTGATGATACCGATGCAACAACGTTTGGGGAGGAAAATAGAGATTTGGGATGGAAGGTTTTTCATATGATCCTAACAATGATGCATTCATAGCACCAAGTCACTATGAACCACCATTCCAACATCCATCACCTCGCCAATGTAGTCCACCATCTCATTCCCCTTTAGGTTAGGAGGTTCCCACTGAAAAACCCATCATAAGCGAAGTAGATCCGCGTATGAAGGGTGTGCTAGCTCAATTGGGACCAATAATCAAGCTAAAGTTTTAGAAAATCTTTCTGTTGGCATTGAGGCTGTTGCCACTGAATCTGTTGTGGGGGCAATAGACAGAATTTGTAGGTTCATAGGAACTCAAACAGGCAGAATTCTACTTCTTCCTCGTTGACAAGTTGACTCATACTCTGCTTCGTTGTTTGATGCTGGGAAGTTTAAGTGGAAGGAGTATTGGAGGACGAAAGTGTCTGGGCCAGTCAAGATAACGATAGCCCTACTTTCGTCGGTGCAAGAAGACCCATCCACATAAACGGTCCAGACCAAGGGGTCGGCAGATGACTCACAAGGGTCGGGGATGGTGCTCTCCACAATGAATTTGGCCAGAGCTTGGGCCTTGATTGCTGTTCTTGGCTAGTAGCTGATGTCATATTGGCTCAGCTCGATAGACCACTTCATCAGGCGCGCAGAGGTCTCGGGCTTGTGGAGGACTTGCTTGAGCGACTGGTCGGTAAGGACGACCACCAAATGAGATTGGAAGTAAAGGCGGAGCTTTCGGGCCGCCATGACCAAGGCAAGAGCCATCTTCTCCAGCTTCGGGTAACGGAGTTCGGCATCCCGGAGGACCTTGCTCACATAATATATGGGCCTATGCGTTATATCCTCTTCTATTACAAGGACCACACTGAGGGTTTGCTCCGAAGCGGCGAGATATAGGTAGAGGACCTCCCCAGGCGTCGGCTTGCTCAAGAGCGGGGGGTTAGCTAAGTATTCCTTGAGCTGGTCGAAGGAATTTTACTGCTGTTCCCCCATTCGAAGCCTTTAACCCCCCTGAGGGCCTTGAAGAAGGGGAGGCACTTTTCCCTGAACTTGGAGAGCAACCGCCCAATTGCTGCGAGGCATCCCATGAGCCTCTGTACCTCTTTGATGTTGGAGGGAAGAGCCATTTTGAGAATGGCCTGGATCTTCTCGGGGCTGACCTCTATGTCTCTCTGGCTAACCATAAACCCCAAGAACTTGCCGGATGAGACTCCGAACGCACACTTGTTCGGATTCAGTCTCATATTATGCCTCTTGAGCACCTCGAAGGCTTCTTGGAGGTCGAGAACATGTTCTTGCCCTTGGGTGCTCTTGACCAACATTTCGTCTATGTAGACTTCCATATTTCGGCCAATCTGGTGTTGGAAGACCTTGTTTACGAGGCGCTGATAGGTAGCTCCCATGTTCTTCAAGCCGAACGGCATTACCCTGTAGCAGTACAGGCCCTGGTTCATCACAAAGGAGGTCTTCGGGATGTCGGGAGGGAACATCTGAATCTGGTCATACCCCGAGAAAGCATCCATGAAACTGAGGAGCTCGTGCTCAGAGGTCGCATCGGATCAGGGCGTCGATGCTTGGAAGGGGAAAATGGTCCTTCGGGCATGCCTTTTTGAGATCGGTGAAGTCGATGCATATCCTCCAGCTCCCGTTGGCTTTCTTAACCATCACCACATTGGATAGCCACTCGGGATAGTTCACCTCCTGGATGAACCGAGCGTTGAGGAGCTTTTTGACTTCTTCTTTGATCGCCTGTTGACGCTCGGGGGTGAACTTGCGGTGCTTCTGCTGAACGGGCTTCACACCCGAGGCGACGCTGAGATGGTGCGTTAAGACCTCCTCGGAGATCCGAGGCATGTTGGCCACGGTCCAGGTGAAGAGATCGCGGTTCTCCCTTATGCACTAGGAGATGTCTTCTTTGATGGAGGGGGAGAGTGCCTTGCTGACCGAAACGTCTTGGTGGCGTCTTCCTCCGAGAAGACCACTTCTTCTAGTTCATCCACCGGTTCGGAGATGGTTTGGCTGCTCTCTGGTGGGAGCTCGAGGTCTTCTAGGGAGAGGATTGGGCCTCCCATCGAGGTCACATAGCACTTATGAGCCGCCTCTTGACTCCCTCTTACTTATCCTACCCCTGCGGGGGTGGAGAACTTCATCTTCATGTGGTAAGCAGAAGGGATGTCTTGGAGCACGGCAAGGCCCGATCGACCCAGGATCACGTTGTAGGCAGCCTTCACGTCCACCACCATGAAGTCCATTGGCTCCGTGTGAGTGACCGGGGCTTTGCCAGCGGTGACGTTGAGAGTTATAACTCCCTCATCGTTACCGAAACCCCAGTGAACCCATGAAAGGTGTAGCCAGCCGGCTTGAGCCGGTCTCTTGATAGCTGTAGGCGTTTGAATGCTTCCAAGAAGAGGATGTTGACCAAACTTCCATTGTCCACCAGCACCCGGTGAACGTCGAAGTTGGCCATTTTGAGGTTGATGACGAGGGCATCGCAGTGGGGCATGCGGATGCCTTCCAAGTCCCTATCGGAGAACGTTATATGGACTCCTAAGCCCTTTGGGAGAGGGTGGCTCTGCACGGAGTTGACTTCCTTAATGAAGGATTTAAAGGAGGAGTTAGAATCTCTCCCCATTGGGCCCCCATGTATCAGGTGCAAGATGGCCTCTACTTCAGCCGCCGGAGTCTCTATACGCTGCTATGTTCGCCTGTTAGCTCCCCTAGGCAGCGGGGGCGGATCGGCTGTGTCCCTCCTCACAAACTGATTGCGCTGCCCCCTTTGGATAAGGGCCTCGATCTTATCCTTCAGGGCCCGACAATCATCGGTGTCGTGCCTGTGGTCCCGGTGGAAACGACACCACTTGTCTCGGTTTCTCTTCTTCCCGGGGGTGTTCATCTTCGGAGGTGGCGGCAAGAGACCTTCATTCCCAATCTCCATTAGGATGGTGGAGACATTCGCGTTGAGTGGAGTAAACTTCTCGAAGCAGGGGAGAGGGCACCGCTGACCCCCGTTATCTATTTGGAGCTTCTTAGCTCCTTTTTCTTTCGCAGTCTTCCATTTGTTCCCGAAAGACGACCCCTCCAGAGTGGGGCGGTTGAGACCCTCTTCAGCTCGGATGTACTTCTCGCTCCTAAGGAGGAGTTCGGAGAATTCCCGAGGAGGCTTCTTGGCCAAGGAATCCCTGAGATCGGGGTTGGTGACATTGGATTGGAAGGCAGCCGAAGCTACCGACTGATCCAATGAGGCGATGGACCTGGCCTCGGCAGTGAACCTCTTGACATAATCCCTCATCCGTTCGCCCTTCTTTTGGCTGAGAAAGAGGAGCGAGGTGCTTGTCTTCTCGGAGCGACGACTGCTCACAAAATGCGTGAGGAAGAGGCCTTCAAACTGGTCGAAGGAGAAGATAGATGCCGGTGCGAGATGAGAATACCACTCCCGAGCAGGCCCCTTGAGTGTGGCCGGGAAGGTCTTACAGAGGAGGGCGTCGGATGCATGATGGATCATCATGAGAGCTTTGAAACTATCGATGTAATATGCGAGGTCCGACTCCCCAGTGTAAGTCTCAAAGTGTGGAGGCTTGAAGTTGTCTGGGACAGGGGCCTCCATGATGGTGTGGGAGAATGGGGGCCTGCTTGGACGGAGGTTCCTCGCCCGTAGCTCCTCGTCCCTATCTAGCTGGCCGAGGCACCTCTCCATCTCGTGGAGACGGCGGTAGACCGAGTCCTCCCTTCGGTCTTGCTTGGCTGAGCCCCGAGACTCGTCCTCATGTCGAGGAGGACCGGGGCTATGACGGTGATGGCTCTGAGTAGGTGGTGGATTGATAGAACGATGGGGGTGACTCGGAGTAGGATGCGGACTTCGGGCGCGATGGTGGTGACCAGGAGAAGGGCGGCGATGGCTCGGAGCCGGCCTAGGACTTAGGGAACGGCGGTGATGGCTCGGAGCCGGCCTAGGACATCGGTAGCGGCAATGATGGTGAGGAGCTGGTCGAGGGCTGGGAGCCTGAGGGCCGTTGTTGGGGGCGGCGTTGAGCGCTCGAAGGACCACCTCCTGGAATTGCTGAAATTCCACCCTTGTGATGGGGGCCTCCTGCTCGCGATTGACTCGAGCTGTAGTACAGCCAGCCGGGGAGCGACTTTGTCTTGGGCGATGCGGGGGTGACTCTCTCCGCCTCCGGGGAGAGTTGGACCCCCTGCGGTCTGATCGGCGTGGTGATCAATCCCTCGGGTGCTCCCGGCGAGGGTTTGCCTCGCGGGTTCGCCTCTCGTCTAGGTGGGTCCGAAGATCGGGCCCTGGCTCGGTTTGCCGATTGTTGAGCACATCGTGCAGATCCTTTGGAGTAGGAGGACTATGGGAGGCCATAGAATCTGTGGAGGCATTGCAGATGGACACCTGAACCTGATGAATAGGTTGCTTGTGGTGGCTCTGCCGAGTGGGCTCCCCCACTATTGCTTGGGGCCCTATAGGCTGCAGAATAGACTGAGGAGCCTGTTGTTGGAGCTGCAGGGTCTGCTGGATGGGTGGAGGGAGATCCTCCGGAGGAGGAGGAAGAGGATGAGAAGAGGTTGTTCTCCGGTTAGAATTTGCGGGCTTCCTCTTGGGAGGCATGGCTAGGAGTAGCTTTGGCTGAAAGAGGAAGGTGGGATTGCTAGTCGAGTAGTTTCCACAGACGGCACCAATCTGTTGTCGCTGAATCTGGTGTGGGGGCAATAGACAGAATTTTTAGGTTCGTAGGAACTCGAACAGGTTGAATTCTACTTCTTCCTCGTTGACAAATTGACTCCTTGTGCTCCCGGGGACCTGCACAAACGTTCGAAACACCGAGATGGATCCCGACGACGAACCCTCCGACGCTCTTGTCAATACCAGAAAAAGTAAAGGGAAAGAGCTTAAGTGCGCAAAGAGTGATCATCTATGATAGTAGGAGGTAGGGGGTATTTATAGTCGCCATGTGGATCTCTTTCAGGATCAGGATGAATCCCTACTTCCCAGTGTGGCTGGATAGTGGTGGTTGTAACCACCCCCTCAGGATAAGGACAAGCCAGGATTTTCTCTTATCCTGTTGAACTGATCCCTAACGGGTTGTGACCCGTTCTCAGCTGGACAGATCCGTTCACGAGTTAGCGGGTCCAAGAGGAGAGACCCGGTTCCCGATTCAGACCCGTCTGTAGGTGAAATTACCATCTTGCCCCTGTGACTTTAAGATTCGTGCCCACTTTGAACGGTTCCGGTTTAACTCCATTTTTAGCCATATCAGAGGCCATTGCTGTCTATTTTGAAAAAATATCTAACGTATGGAGAAAAGAGAAAGAGATACAGAAAGTAATATTTGGGATGCTATAAAAGAGGTCCCAAATTTGGATGATAACACTCGTTACGTGGCGGCTAATTTTCGTAATACTAAATCAAAGAAGAATTTGTTTTTGAAGATGTCACTCGAAGAACGCTCATCTTTGATAAAATTTAAGTTAGGAATATGATTAGTATTTTGATCATCTCTTATAAAAAAATATTTTAATCATCTTGGATTTTGTTGAACTATAATTATTTTGGTGTTATTTTGGTTGCACTATGATTACAGTATTTGGATTTAATTTTGGTTGAACTATTATGGTTTCATCTTGGTTTTGTTGTTTATACTTTGGTTCTGCACTGTGTTGAAGTTTATTAGTTTATCAGCAAAGGTTGTACTAATGTGATAGCCTTGTTTATTTTTACGTACAATTCTTGCGAAGATCATGATCACTTTTTCTTTTATTTTTTGCATTACTTTTGAATAGGAAAGTTTCATTTCCTTTGTGCACTTTTTCTTTTTTCTTTCAAAGTCATTATTATAGAATATAGTAATATTAGAATAAGAGGTAGATACATTTGGTTATTCCTACTTGAGTCAATGTCAATATTTTGTTAATTTACAAAGCAAAGTAAGTACAGTCAAAGCAGATGAAGAAGAAAAAGGAAAGTCAATATTTTATTAATTTTAGCAACTATTGTTATCTACTATTTTTTCTTTTTATTGTTTGTAGTCTCGTATATTTTTTATATACAATAATGTCACAATCGAGCATGTCGAGCATGTATGAAGGTAATGACATAGAGGAAGAAGAAATTAATGAGGATATGGTTGGCGAAGATATGGATGATGAAGAGATAGAAAAAGAGTTTTATTGAAGCCATGTACATATCTGTGATGGCAATCAATGCATTAATGCATGTGCTAAATCAGTTTGTGATTATGATGCGTGGTGAACATATTAAACATCCATTAACCCGACGTTTAATTACTAGCATGGGATTTGACTATATACATCAAGCATTGAACGATGATTCTGCAATCTTCCGACAAGTATATAGAATGTAACCAGATGTATTCCGGAAGTTATGCACAATTCGTAGAGAAAAAACACCTATGGAGGTTATAAAATTTATTTGTGTTGAAGAAATGCTTGCATCGATCCTACAAATCAATGGCCAAAATACTCGATATTGTGTAATTCGTAATACATTTGGCCGATCACAATTTGCTGCAAGTGAAAATTTTCACAAGATTTTGAAGGCCTTGAATTCAATAACATCTGATTTCATGGCTAAACCAGGACCGGTTGTGCCCGCTAAAATAAGAGAAAGCACAAGATTTTACCCATATTTCAAGGTGTAACATCCTGAATATTTAATTATAATTAAATAAGAGTTTGTTTATTTTTACGTGTTTTGCACGTACAAATTCATGTGCATTTTTTCCTAGAAAATTATTTATTTTCATACCATGAACATATATATTTAATCCTTCTCTGTTTTAAAGCCTATTTAAATCTTAGGCCTAATTGTTTATTCTTAGCCCACACTAATTAATTAATTATTTTAATTAGAAGCCCATGGGTTCTAATGCCCACTAGTTTGATTCTCTTTTAATTGTCATAACTTGTAGGATAAACTAGTTTTGTAAACAGCTAATTAAATAAATATGTACAACTAGTAACTAGGGGTGTGTTGTGTGACACGTGCATTGCACTAGCACGTGTCTTGGGCTATGCATGGGGTAGACCGGAAATGGAACAAGAGAGGGGTGAGTTGGTGTAGTGGAAAGGTAGTTTTCAGTTCATGGGTTGTTGCATTAACTCCCTAGTTCATCCTAGCCCATAATCTACAACCATCTAGTTCATCTTGGCCCTCCATTTCACTTTAAAAAATGTATAAATACCCCCTCCATCTCTTCATGCAACACACTTGAAAATTGATAAAAAAAAAGAGAAAGAAACAAACAAACAAAAAATGAGAAAAAGATTGAGAGATTGTGAGTAAAAAGATTGAGTTGTGTTTTAGTGTGTGTGTCTCTTTCATTTGGAGGCCGGCTATTTCACCAAGGAGGAAGAAGAGCATCGGGTTCCTTCAAGTGCAAGGAGGAGAAGGCAACTTGTGGTACAATCTAGGAAGAGAAGGATCGTTCGTTGTTCAAGGAGATTTCTAGGAGTTCTTTTCATTTGTGTTTCTTCAAATAGGTGGGTGTTTTCTCAAGCTTCTACTTTAGTTACCATGCTAGGATTGAAATTGTGATCATGCTAAAATGAATAGGAAAGAAATTGTCATGCATTTGTTTAAGGAGATTAAGAGGAAAAGAACACTAAAGTAACCTACATGAAAAAGAAGTAGAATAAATAGAATGTGTATGTGAATATGTGTATAATGACTTGGTAGTTTATTCGCATGCTAAAATGGGTGAATTATGATTTGTTGTGAAACTTTATTTATGCATGAAATGAAAGATACAATATGTGGAAATTGTGCTCATGGATAGATTATGGAATTTGAATTAATTTGCATGAGATATTAAATAGATGAAATTGTGATAAAAGTTAGTTTATGTGCCTTATACAAGTATTATTGTGATAACTTGATTTATTTAGCCCTAATTGTCTCTTAAAATATGTAGTTGAGAAGTAGGACTAAATTGATAAATTAAATCTTTAGTAAGGAATGAAAGAAAGAAAATTTGTATTTGAACTCATTGAGAATGAGGAAAATTGTTGATAAGAAGATTCTTGTAAAAATAAATGTTTTTATGTCGAAATGAGTTTATTTTGATCTATGTATTAAACTAGCTAAGGGAGAATAAGTTTTTATGTTAAAAATGAGTTCCATGAAAATCATGAAAAATGCAAGTTACTGTTTTCTTTAGAAATTACACTCAGGAAAAATCTACTTTTTATAAGAAACATTGTTTTTCCAAAATCTGATTTTATTCAAAACCGAACACTGAAACTTAAGTATAATTTGAATCACCCTTTAAACAGCCTAGCGCTGTGGACTTTTTGGTCTTTGGTGGTGCCTTAGGAGTGTTACTATAGCTGGGCGGGCCTGTTGTGCTTGGTTCGATTCCTGGCTTCGGTCAAAATTTTTATTTTTGATATTTTTTTTGGATAAATCATTATACTATGAGATTTTAAGTGTTTTAGAAATAGAGAAAAATTATTCGAAATATTCTAAAAAAATCTAGACTTTAAGAGAAATTTTCTGTAGCCTTTTGATCTATTATAATAGGAATTAGAGATTACTTTTATAAAAGAACTTGATTCAAATTAGTAGAATGAGATATGGATTAATTAAAGAAAATGAATATTACTTTTAAAAAAAAGAAATTTTGAGAGTTTAAATAAATTGTGGGAAATTCTAAATAAAGAAAATTGTGATTGGCTTATTAAGTGAAAGGATGATGTATGGATGTAAAAGAAATTTTGGAAATTATTTATGAATATGGTAGGTCGAAAAGAAAATGAATTGTCACTTCATACATGAAATTGTATATGAGAATGAAATAAAGATCATGATGAGTTATGAGAAAAATTTGTGAGTGTGAATACTCAATTTTTATGAACATGAAATGTGATTAAAGATTAGAGTGTAGCTAAGTCCTTATACCAGCATTTGAATAAATTCTTTTGAGATAAAATATTGAAATGAAAGACTAAGTTTGGGTCGTTGTGTTGATTGGACTGGTATAGAGGAAGTGCTAACTCTAGAATGTTGATTTTTATTCATGATTCAAACAACTAAGGACAATACACTTGTGAAGATGTGATGAAAGTAAGAGAAAAACACAAGTATGAAGGCCTTGGATCTACTGTGTGAGAGTGATTCATAGGTTGCCTGCTTGATGCATCATGTCATGACGTGAACACTACTCCAAAATTATCGGGACTGTGGCGACGCTTGTGGGGTTTTTTGGTGACTACGAGTGGTTCGATCGTTCCATGACGGAGGCTGAATTGTCCAAAGGTTCTGCATGATGCATCATGTCACGACGTGGGATTCCCCTCCATGCTATCTGGAAATAGGCTCGTAACTCATAGTACATCTAGGATACTTACCGTATTTACTGTAGTAGTTTAAGTCTTAGCGATGGAATGAACCCTACAAGATCCAGAACGATTAAGGGCTTGCCCTCGGACCTATATAGTATGAGATGCATAGAATCCGAACAAGTGCGCATTAGTGTCATGTAATGTAAATAACTGTATTAAGGACTAAGTGCACTTTCACGACATCAATAGGGTAGTCCCTCATAGTTTGTTTTGTGACAAGTATGTGTTTTCCAAGTAAGAGAAATTGATATATTATATCCTAGCGTCGGTTGTATGCAACTGGCGTACCCACAGTTTCTATGCAGGATAAAAAGAGATTGACAAGATTAAAGATTGATTGCTGCTTAAAGAATTGTTCAAGTTGTTGTTTAACTCATGTAACATGTTGTAACTTATTATTCCGTTGCATTGTTGTAAACTCTGTTGTAATAAAAGTTTTTAATTCCTTGTAAAATTGTACGAAGTGAAGTGTAAAGATCCTGTGGAACTTCGAATTCGGTCTTATTTAAAATTCGGGGTGTTACAGAGTGATATCAGAGCCACGCTTCCAAGTAGTACAAATTTATAAGGAATGACACCCTAGAGTGGACATTAGAGTGTGAGTTGGGTATAGAGATTTAAATGTAAGTCACTTACATTTGTGTTGCTCTATGATTAATGCTTCTTCTTCTCCCTTCCCTAAGATGGCGAACCACCACGACCCATCAGGCGATGATGATTGGCACATAATCGAAGAGGACTACTACCTTGGACACGGAGATTCTGACGAAGAAGATCCCGAGGAATATGAAGAAGAATGGCCTGAGTCCCGAGAGATTACTCCACCTCCGGACTCATTGGACATTTCATATGATGAGGAAGAGCCAGATCGGGGAGATCTCATCAAGACCCTTCAGAGTCAAGTGGAGACTCAAAGGAAAAGAGCAGAGCTGTTGCAGGCGCAGTATGCTAAGTGCAAGGAGAATATTGCAATCCTCAGTTATCGTGTTTGGGAACTCGAGAAGAGAAAGAACATGTACGATGTACTGAAGGAAGAAGTGGATGAACTACAAGAAGTGCTTAGAGAAGCCAAGAGGAACCATAGGGATTAGAATGTTGTATCTTCTCAATGCTTTTGCTGAATGTCAAACGATGTTTTAAATTTGAATATACAAAGTTTTAATTCAATGAAATGAAAGAAGTTGGTTTAAATTCATATTTCTACTTCGAATTTAATGGATCTTTTGAATCAGAATATGGCTGGAAGAAGATCAAAGAATGGAGAAGGTCCCAGCTGTGGACTCGACTTGGAAACAGAGTTGGCTAGAGTCTATCAGACCCTCAACGCTGTTGCCATGAATCAAAACTAGGGGAGGATGCCTGCGAATCCAATTCCTGAGGTGATCAAACTCATGGAGTCATTCAAGAGGATGAAGCCACTAGTGTTTGAAGGGAAGTCAGACCCAGATGTAGCTGATAATTGAATTCGGCAAGTCGAGACTATCTTTGAAGTCTTAAAAACTCCAGAAGTAGCAAGGTAAAGTTGGCTACTTTGCATCTTGAGAAGGATGCGGCTGTGTAGTGGCAGTCGATGAAGCGGACTATGGGAAATGGTGTTGTTGGTTGGGAGGAATTCTTGGAGGAGTTTCGCGGTCACTACTTTCCATCTGATGTCCAAAAGAAGAAAGCAATGGAGTTCCTGGCGCTGCAGCAAGGAGGCATGTTTGTCAGGGAGTATGAGACAAGGTTTACTCAACTCTCGAGGTATGCACCCTAACTTGTGATGGACGAGACGAAGAAAGCTCAGAAGTTCGAGCATGGATTGAGGCCAAGTTTGAGATCAAGAATGATACCCCTCGGTATCAGGAGGTTTGACAAGTTGGTCAAGCAAGTTGCAACCACTGAGGCAGATACGGAGCAGTTCCATGCTGTTCAGAACCGGAGGAACAACTGGAATGTGGGGAAGAGGCCCTTAATTTCTGGGAATGTCAAAGGGTAGCCATCAGCTCAAAGGTGCAAACCTACGGGGGCGAACGCTATCAATGTGGTTGGGAGACCCGAAAATGGTTGGGTGAGACCTCCTGTGATGACTTGTTTCAATTGTGGGGAGACTGGTCATTACATATCTCATTTCCCTAAGCTGCGAGATGTCGTCCGTAATGGACCAACGCAGCAAGTTGGGAAGAATCCATACCAGCAGGGGCGAGTATTCACTTTGACTGAGGCTGATGCTGATGAAGTGGATCACGTCTTCACTGGTATAAGGGAGGATGTTTAGGAGTTTTCTGTTGTTCTCTTTTCCCTACTTTATTTAGTAAACTGTTATGTAACGAGAGTGTGTTATGTAACAGGAGAACTTTATTTGAATGGAAAGAAAGCTGTTGTTTTGTTCAATACTGGATCCTCTCATACTTTTGTATCTCCTAAATTTGCTAAAGTCTTGGGAGTTGAACCGAAGATTGTTCTAGGCAAGGTCTTAGCAGTAGCTACTCCATCAGAGGAGACTTTAACCACTGATCGGTACTATGCAGAATGCGAGATCGTGACTGGAGACAGGATTTTTGGGATTGATCTGATAGAGCTGAATATCCTGGGGGTCAATGTTATCAATGGCATTGATTGGATGTTGGTGTACAGTGCGAACAATGAGTGTAAGACCAAAGAAGTAACAGTGAAGGTTCCAGGAGGTCCTGAAGTCACTTTCCAAGGGAAGAAGAGATGTTCAGATTTGGTGACAACTATCAGCAACAAGAAGGTTCCTGTAGAGGTGCAACAAATTTTAGTGGTTCGAGATTACCCGACTGTATTCTTGGAAGATTTGCTTGGGTTACCCCTGCATCGTGATGTAGAGTTCAACATCACTATTCAGCCAGGGAGTGCACCCATTTCCAAGGCACCGTATAGGATGGCACATGTGGCACCCATTTCCAAGGTCTTTATTTCTGGGAGATCACACGACAGATTGAAGAATTGTTGGAGAAAGGCTTTATTCAACCGAGTGCATCACCCTGGGGAGCACCGGTACTGTTGTAAAGAAGAAGGATGGGTCGATGAGGATGTGCATCGATTATTGGGAGCTGAATAAAGTCACTATTCAGAATAAATATCCGATTCCACGAATTGATGACCTGTTCGATCGTCTACAAGGAGCATCTATTTTTTTCCAAAATAGATCTTCGATTGGGATACCATCAGGTTCGAGTGAAGACTGAAGATGTGCATAAGACTGCGTTCAGAACTCGACGCTTGTGTAAGTGTCATATACTCGACTGAAATCAACAACCTGTTTTTTGTCGCTTGTGTAAGTGTCATATACTCTGACTCCGTGGTTGACTGTGCTACAACCTTTTTGTAACTGCGAAGCCCAACTGACAGATGTTCCTCCAACTGTAAATACATACCTTGTAGTACTTATGCAACCATCACGATCGCCCAAAAAATTCGCAGCCACATAACCATGTATTTGCAAAGAATCTCCACCAAAACAAAGAGAGTGATCTGAAGTACCTGCTAGATATCTAAGAATCCACTTTACTGCATCATAATGCTGTTTACCTGGATTTTTCATGTAACGGCTGACAACTCCCACTACTTGTGCAATGTCTGGTCGTATAGACACCATCGAATGCATCAAACTCCCAATGGCTGAGGCATAAGGAATAACAGCTATTTTCTCCATCTCTACCTCCGTTTTAGGACACAAGTTCATCGATAACTTGAAGTGAGCAGCCAAAGAACAAGTGACTGGCCTCGCGCCATCCATATTGAATCTCTTTAACACCTTCTTCACATAATCCGCTTGTGATAACCAAAGCTTCTTGCTTCTCCTGTCTCTACTAATCTTCATGCCGAGAATTTGCTTTGCTTTATCCAAGTCCTTCATTGAAAACTCCAAAGCTAGCACCTTTTTCACTTCCTTGATCTTCTCCATACATGAACCTGCTAACAACATGTCGTCCACATACAATGCCAAGGTAACTATATCATTGTCCTCATATCTACGAACATACACACAATAATCTGTTTCTCATCTGTCGAAACTTCTTTCTCTTATAAAGCAATCAAACTTCAACTACCATTGTCTTCTTTCCCTTTTGTTTCAAAACCTGTGGGTTGTTTCATGTACAGCTCTTCTTCGACATCATCATGGAGAAATATTATCTTCATATTCAACTGTTCTAAGTGCAAGTCTTCAACTGACACAATACTAAGCAGAACCTAATTGAAGCCATCTTCACAACCGGTGCAAAGATCTCACTGTAATCAACACCTTCTCTTTGAGAGAATCATTCCACAACAAGCCTCGCCTTGTATCTCTTACTGCCATCAGCCTCATCTTTGACTCTGAAAACCCATTTGTTCATAAGAGTGTGTTTCCGGGCAAGTAACTTGGTCAACTCCCAAGTTTGGTTCTATTCCAAGAAGTTCATCTCATCCTTCATGGCTAACTCCTTCTGAATTCAAGCCTCATCCCTCAAAGCCTCCACATGAGTCTCTGGCTCTCCTGAATTCGTGTACAGAACATACTCGTGAACAACACTAGTTGATGGATCAAATATCTTGGTTGGCCTTCTCTCTCGTGTCGATCTCCTCAACGTGGGTACTTGTTCACCGACTGGTTCAGGTTCTCCAAACTGTTCTGGTTTTACCTGTTCCTCTTGGATAACCTGCTCATTCCTAATAGGCTCACCATGAGCTTCATGTGCTGCCTGTGGTACCTATACCTATTGCTGCACTGTAGGGCCCCCACCATTAGGACCACCTTCAGAATCTGAATTTGAATCTGAGTTTGAACCCCAATCTGACTCTGAACTGTTTGTAATATCTTGACCTATGTGTTTGTCCTTGTATATGACCTCTTCATTAAACACTACATTCCTACTGTGAATGACCTTGTTATCCACAAAATCCTAAAGTCTGTAACCATACTGATCGCCGCCGTAGCCAATAAATACACACCTTCTGGACTTAGATTCCAACTTCTTTTTTTCTTCCTTGACAATTAGTGCATATGCAATACAACCACAAACTTTCAAATGCGAATAATTGACAGTTTTACCTAGCCATAGTTCTTCTAGAATGGCCCCATCAAGGGCACTAGACAGGCAATGGTTAATCCAGTATACTGTTGTATCTACTGTAGCGACCCATAGATAGACCGGAAGACTCGCATCAAGTCTCATGCATCTCGCCCTTTCGAGTATCGTGTGGTTCATTCTTACACCATTCTCCTGTGGAGTCTTAGGAACTGTCCTGATTCCTTTGATACCTTCCTTTTCCAGATAGTTAACAAACTCTTTGCTTGTGTAATCACCTCCGTTGTCTGACTTTAAGGCTTTCACCTTGCAACCCGTCTCATTCTCAACCCTGGCCTTCCAAGCTCTGAATGCCTCAAATACTTCTGATTTCTCGCGAAATGCATAAACCCAAATTCTTGTAGCATCATCGATGAATGTGACGAAGTGTCTCTTACCACCATAAGAGAATTCCTGAGCTGGACCCCACGCATCTGTATGTGCCAACTCTAGCTTCCCAAGATTCTTCTCACGCCCAGCCAAATTAAAGCTAACTATCTTCTATTTGCCCATCACACAATTCTCACAGAAATTCATCTCAACCTTCTTCAGCCCCGGCAAAAGATCCCTAGAACAAAGCTGCTTGATACCCTTTTCACCAAGATGCTCCAACCTGACATGACATAGAATTGAAGAGCAACTACCTGCTTATGCTGTAGTAATGATATCACTTGAATCACCTCTTCTGAGTAAGTACAACATGTCACTGTGTTTCCTTTTGCCACCAACCTGGCATCTGTAATTACCTTCTATTCTCCATGCCCGAAAGTTATTGTGAACCCTTCTTTATCTAGTTTGCTAGTTGAGATCAAGTTTTTCTTCAAGCTTGGAATATGTCTTGTGTCATTCAAGACCAATTGCCCACTATTGCGAGCCTTCACTATCATTATGCCTTTACCTATAACTAGACATATCTGCCCATTGCCAACTGAAACTGTACCAAAATCACATATCCTGTATTTCTCAAAAACAATCCTCATGGGGGTACAATGATAAGAAGCACCTGAGTCTATACACCAATCATCTTGCACAATATTAAATCCAGCAGATAAATACAATTCATCTAGACGGGGTTCAATACATACCACATTGGCTACCTGTGATCCTGCTTGTGCTTTCTTATACTCCTCGCATTGGTCTCTCATGTGTCCTGGCTTCTTGCAGTACCAACACTCATTTTTGTGATGTCCTGTTCTTGTCTTGGACCTGTGATTCCTGCTCTGTGACTTCCCTCTGTTGTTACTTCTACCACGGTTATCAACTGACAGCACGATATTGCTAGGATAAAACACCGAAGTTTCTCCATGTCTTTTCCTCCTTGCATCCTCATTCATAATGTTGCTTATAACATCCTTTAGGGTTGTCGTATCAGTCATGGTGCTTGTAATAGTCTACTCTACTGTGCCATAACTATCGGAAAGACTGGATAGCAACAACAACGATTGTGCCCTTTCCTCAAACTTTAAACCCGATGATTCCATCTGTTTTTAAACCATACAGAAAATTGTTGATGTGCTTAGTAACCGGACCCCTTTCTGAAATCTTCAAGCTAACCAACTTCTTTAGGTGTAGGATCTGGTTCGCTGCAATCGGCTTCTCAAACATGTCGATCAATATCTCCATTGCCTGCTTCACGGTCCTTGCCTTCTCAATGTGAAATAGCGCCTTCCTGCTCAGCGACAACTAAATCTTTCAAAGCGCTTTCTATTCCAAGCTGCTAAGGAAACTGGATTGACCTCCGCCCCTTCTGGCTTCAAACCAAATAACAGATCATCTAGATCCTTCTGTCGGAGATACATAATCATTTGGATCTTCCACATTGTGAAATTAGTTCCATCAAACTCCTTGACTCTACTCTTGTCCCCCATCTCAATCAATACTACCAATTTGTAGCTCTGATACCACTTTGTTGAATTCTTATGACAGAATAACTCAACAACGACGACGAGATGCAAGAATAATAGAATCAAAATAGGAGAACAAAGAACAACCAAAAGCAACACACAAGAACATGCAAGATTTTTTCGAGATTCACCGCAAACAATGGCTACTTCCCTGTGCAGAGGCACTCCTGCGATTTGCACTAGAAATATAAAGAATAGGTTTACAAACCTCTCAAGAACTCACCCCCAAGGTATAAAGTTTTACTCTATCTCCCTCTTTTTTAATGACGGCTAGTAGATCTCTATTTTCTTTTCATATAACCCTAAAATCGTACACAATACAATATATATAGGTTTTCTCAACTTCCAATCCCAGCCGCTCATCAAACAGCGTCGGAACGGTCGACCGCAACACCAAGTCAGTTGACCGGTTCATTGCCTTTGACTGTGCAGGGTCCAACAGAGTGTAGATTGATCGATCGCGCGGTCGACCAGTCGCCTCTTTAAGTGTACATGGTTGAATCAGAGAGCGAGACGGTCGACTATGCGGTCGACCGTACATTGCCTGGGGGTGCGGTCGGGGGTGTGGTCGACCGCACGGTCGAACACAACTCTGTCTGTAGCTTCAAACTACTCTTGACCTGCTTGCTCCCACTTCGACTCTTCTTCTCGTTTATCTTTCTCAACCCATTATCGTGTATTAGATCCACAAACCCCAACAGAATTTCGTTCTGATGAATTCCCAATTGAACCAATAGAAGAATCTCCATCTTCATCGTTAACAGTTAATGAAGACAATAGTTTTGAACCTATTGCTCAAACCCAAGAGCAGGAACAAGAAAATGCTAATGCATGGAGGGCTAGTGTAGCTTTAGATATGTGAAGAAATGTTACTTAGGAGGACATGAAGCTATATCAAATTGGCTATTAAATGATTGGAAATTTTGTATTGGGTTTAGTTTTTTAGTGTTTTAATTATACTTTGGTTTAATTTTTATTATACTTTGAAGAAATGCTAATGTTTTCATTATACTTTGGTATAATTTTGATTATATTGAAAATTGATAATTGAATGTTTGCTAAAAATTCATGTATTTTTTCAAATCTTATAAATCCATATAATCCTTTCAAATCCTATAAATTCTTATGATACAAATCTTTTAAAATCCCAACAAGACAATCTGTATTATAACAATTTTATAAAAAAAAATCTTATAAGTCATTACATTCCTACATAGTTTTTTAAAATCCATACGACTTTTTTAGGCCAAAAAAGTCTTTTAAAATCCTAATCCAATACACTCCTAAGTCTTGGTAGTTTTTATTGCTTGTGGTGTACATCCGTTATTAGCACTACGAGTTGTGATAGATTTTTCAACAGACCAAAGTCCTGTTCAAGATCAAATTTTTAAACTGGCTGGCGTCAAGGAGGGCTATATTAACCGAGACAACTTGATAAAAAGAGGATGTGTGGGTCCTCTTCAATGGCTGCGTCCCACTCCCTGACAATATGGAAGTGTTTGGGGTGAGGGAATCCTATGTTAGAAAAGAAAATTTGGATATGTGGGATATCGGGGTAGCCAACATTTGCTGGTCATTTGGCTTGAACGCAATTAGAGAATCTTAAGGGACATGCACCTGCATTATATGCATGTTCTTAATAAAATCAATGCTAATATTATCTTCCATTCAGGGCTTGTTTTGACACGAAGAAGAAGATTAGGGAGTGTTTCGCTGACACGACTACTTCCACCTATGAAGCAGTGACAATGGACAAATTCCTTTTCTTATGAACACATACAAGAAAAAGGATAATGGTATCCCCACCATTAACTACTTCATTTTTGCATTTTCATTTATGAATTTCATAGTATCATAGTAATAGAAATGCATGTCCTACCGAGACAGAATTTGTAACTTGCTATCCTCTTTGTCTAGCAGGCAAAGATTTACCTCTGTGGAAAGCCGAGAGGATGTAACGTGAGGGGGAGGCAACACTTCTTCCACATGAGTTGCAGCGGTCATGTGGTTCTTTTGATTGAGTGGGAGGTGGCCCACGAGTTATTGTGTCAGTATTTTGTATGTATTTTGAGGGTGAGCATGAGTTTCATGCATCCAGTCTGTTGGGTGATATGAGCATCATGCTTCAATTGGTTGTATTGCTCTGTGACCACATGGTTATCTAGAACTAATATTTCTGTGCAACATAGATGGAGTGATAATGTGGCAAGCATTTTTAAATTATTAAATTTTATATTAGGTATGTAAATACATATTGTTTCAAGAGAGGACAATTCATAGTTACTAGAATATAGTGGGTCAAATTAACTTTGACACACTTACTTCTCTTTAGCTGTATAGTGAAAGATTTATTGAGAAAAGATGAATATGAATAAATTCATATTCTGTTAGGGTCCAATTTAGTTCTGCATTGGTTAGATGGGATCAATGTTTGGCAGCTATAAACTTGGATTTCCTCACTCTAACAAATAGCTTTTAGAGTGAATTTTCTTAAGTTCGTAGCAATTGGTATGAGAGCCAACCCCATACTTTATAATTCGCTCGGAACGGATTGGGCCAGTATCGCTAGAGTGAAAGCCACTGAGATTAGGAAAGGACTACCTAGAGGCCGGATTAAAATGATTGGTGATTCACTGGGCAGTGTCCTAAAGTGAAAGTCACTGAGGTCATTGAATAATGGAAGTTAGGGTCCAATTTAGTCCCACATTGGTTGGATGATTCCCAGTTATAAATTTCTGTTTCCTTCCTCTAACAACTAGCTTTTATAATGAGTTCTCCTAAGTACGTAACAAATTCTTCGTATCAAATTAAATACACAAGAAGTAGTTACCTAAATGCAGAAGTATGAGGCATCCTCCTCTTTCCAGTGACCACATACTGTTGCCCTTCGAGCTCGTAAAGCTCCTTCAAGTCTTCGGGCATATTCATCCCTCTGTTATTAAAACTTGCCACCACAACCCTAACAATTTCTCTGGTTGGGCTCTTTGCATTTCTTACCTTGTGCCTATAATTCGGAGTGCCAATGTAAAAAATCATTAACGAGGCCATGAGCCCAACAGTTGGTATCCCATATCCAAGGCCCCAACCCACATTGTCTTGTATGTAAACAAGCCCAAGTGTGGCCATGACGCCACCTAGGAATGAGCTGAACATCCACCAATTGAAGAAGGAGGCCTTGAGTTTTTTCTCACGAGGGTCGAAGTCGTCGAACTGGTCAGCGCCGAAGGTGGAGATATTGGGTTTGGTCCCGCCGGCCCCAACGGCCATGATGTAGAGAGCTGAGTAAAAGAATGCAATCTGGGCCGTCGTGGCCTTGCCACATAGACGATGAATGCAAGTGGGCCTTAAAGATTTGAGTGAGACAGCCAATGTTAAGAGGATCATGCCCTGTTGAGAGATGAACGAAAATTAAACTTTGATTAGTCAAAAATGAGAGATAAATTTTTGTTTTAAATAGAGGCTGGTTTGTTCTTTTCATGGAGTCTACAGGATTAGGGAATAAAATAATAATAATAAAAAAAAAATTGTTGAGGAGTTCACATTGAACTGCTGTAACTCTGTATCAAATTTCTGAGACAGGATAATTAAGAGTATAACTTTGTGATTAATGCAGATTGAATCATTCAATAAAAAGTATAATGTAAAATATTAGGCATTGAACGAGGTATATTCAATAAATGATACAGAACTACATGATAGATTGATATATGTAAATAACAACAGTAGCCCTTGCCCAGCAGGAAACATACGCATGTGAAACAGGAACTTCTCACACGAATGACAATCACCATACCCATTAGTGACTTAAAAATTTAAAAATTATTTGGAATCTTAATGGTAAGGTTTGCCCATAAGCTTATGGCACGTCTTCGGAAAGCTTATTTAATTCATAAAGTTTCATATTTGGTAAAGATTGTTGTTTAGATTTTTCAATATAGTAAGACAACTATTCAGTAAAAATTTTCAGAAACTTTTTATTTCAGCCAATATTTTTAAAAATCTTAAAAGTTTATTTAGATTCCTGAGCTCTGAAAATTTTCAGACAATAATTCCCTAAATCAGAAACTTTTCATTTCAGCCAAGTATTACTGAAGTTTTACCCAAATCTGAAAGTTTTGAAAAGTTTATTTAGATTGAAGCCAAATTTTACCCTCAATCTGAAAATTTTCCATCTTCACCCAAAAATCTAAATAAATTTTTATAAGAATTGGAAAATTTTGATTTAACTCAGAAAATTTATGTAGCTCAAGCTTATTTAACTCAGTGAAGCATAAATGGAGGGATATCCGAAAATCTAACCATATTAGATCAAAAAAGTTTATTTAACCTAAAAATGTAATCAAAAGAAGCATAAAAATCTGAAAAATCTAGTAATTTACATATTTGGGTAATTTATGGGCAGAGGGAGAGAAATCAGAAAAAGTAAAGAGATAAAATAGATATAGTAATAAAGTGAAGGGTTTTTTTGTTTTGAGGAAAAACTTTTAGGGAAAAAATGTCTTTTGAGAAGAAGAACCTGGGTCATTAATTTTGTTTCAAATGAAAGGGGGACAATTGATTTTTTTTTCTTTTTCAAATTGCCTTGTGATTTATTATATAGATGGTGCAAAATAACGTTTTATGTTTCTAAAAAAAGAAATATTATCACAAAAATAAGAAAAATTAAAGAGGCTGCATTTCGATTTCATCAGGCATGGCCTGAAACTAAGTATTCAACTGAACAATATACTTGTATGAAAAAGAACATGCCTCCGAAGAAAAAGTGCACGCCCGCATAAGACCATCTCCAACCACACTCGCTATTCCTTTCAATTAGCTAAAATAGCGATTAAATCCCCCAAAATCCTCTCCAACGGACTCGCTACTCTGTTCGCTACTCTGGCAAAAAGGAAGACGCTCGCGATCCGCTCGCCAAATCTGGCGAGCGGGATCCGCTCGCCATCGTTGCATTCCACCGACCCCTTCATCTCCCGCGTTACCACTTCCCACCCCTCCATCGAAGCCCTCATCGAAGCCAGGGCAAGAAGCAGCTCTGTGGCGTCGAAGCCCTCATCGAAGCCGTATCGTTGTCGAAGCACTGTCGTCCCTGTCGTCGTCGAACGCCCTCCATCGAAGCCCTCATCGAAGCCCTCCATCGAAGCCCTCATCGAGCAAAATGGCTTCAGGTACTATTGTCACACCATTGATGAATTGGGTCTTTGTGATTGTGGGGAAGAGTGTAAGCTTCAAAGGAAAACCATTTTGTGAAGAGCAAAGGCTTAGGCTAACAGGTACTATTGTCTCACCATTGATGAATTGGGTCTTTGTGATTGTGGGGAAGAGTGTAAGCTTCAAAGGAAAACCATTTTGTGAAGAGCAAAGGCTTAAGCTTAGCCTTAGATCTTCACTTTCTGCTGCCATACTATATTTCATCTTTACTGAGAAGAAAGGTGAAGCTGCTGAGAATAGGGGAATGAAAGAGCATGAATGCTGATTTGGGCTTAAATAGTTATGTAGTTAATCAACAAAAGTTTATTTAATTTTGGGTTTAGATCTGCCCTAATTATAGTATTGATTGATGTTTAAAGAAATCTTTAGGTGTAGTTAATCACATGGAAGAGACGGACCTGCAAGTCTATTTCGGATTAACTGAGATGGTTCATCAGGGTGTTTGCCTACTCCATCAATGGATCTAACCTGCTACCAAAAGAGAAATTCACATATTTGGTAATGCTAACTGAGATTTGTATGTCTAGCTTGTCTCGGACGCGGCAAGGCTTCCATATAGAAGTATGTGCGTTCATAGATAAATATGAACATCTAGTTTTATGTTGTTTTTGGCATAAGTCTGGTAGCCGCCCACTTTGGGGAGAGGGATTTTCCAGCATCTTAATTTAGTCTAGCCGGAACCTAACCTACTACCTCTCACTTAAGCGTGAGAAGCCTTCCCTCTACAAGTGCTTGGCAATATAAACATCCATTTACAAGTGCTTGGCAATATAAACATCTATGTTGATGATCTCTATCGTTATTTAATAAACACCCAAATCAGTTTTTCTTTCTGATACTTCAGTACTTATTAATTTCTATCATCTTTGCTGTAACTTTGTTCTGGATTTCTTGATATATTAAGTTCACAGTGTGAGTCTAAAAGGCATGGGTATATCATATTCTACTATATCATTCTACAAAAGACTGATATAGGTTAGTGGGATCCAAAATAAGCTGGATTTTCTGGTTAGGCAGGCAATTTGTTTCCTCCTATACTGTGCAAATTCCCTTATTTTATTTGTTGATCATTTTTGGTTTGAGCTTTGATATGAATCGAAAGTTTTGTTTTCCCTAATTTTACTTGGTTTGTTTCATGAATCAGGAAATTTCCGTTGAAAATAAAATACGAACCTTTCGATAGGTCCATTCTAGCCTGTTCCTCTAGTGTTGATGGAGTAGATAGTTATATGGACCTTGGCGATGTGGAGTTTCGGTCACACATCTAACAAGTAACAACTGAGTAAATTCGTTGTTACATGTTGGCCCAAGATGAAAAACTGGACCAACAAGTTGAATATTCAACAAATTTGCATTAGTATAGTATAGACTGTTGTTCCTTAATTCTTGTTTTCAATTCCGGCTGATTAAACTGAATGTATTAATAAGCAGTTCATGGTCCGAAAAGATATGCTCAATTCTATTCATACCAAATCGTGTACTTACATGAAGATTTTCCCCCCCCTCGTCTGCAATGTAGGAATAGATTCCAAACATATAGATTATTATGACGATATTTATGAGGGATAGATATTGGGGTATTTGGTGCAAATATAAAGTTGGGGTTATAAAAGGATGTAGCAACACCAAGACCAAAACACCCTCTAAATTTGTGTGCCGAATTATAGTTAATGAAGCAAGCACCATCACAATGCCTCCCCTCTTTCCATTTCTGCAGTGAAGTTATTACATCTGTAGATTTGTACTAGATTTGTACTGCTTTCTTCATCGTTTAGCTTTTGAATTTTCATAAGAAAGTTACAGAAGGTTTGTTAACATCTCTTAAGTTCTTTTTTCCATTGAAAAAAGTTTGCAATACACTATTTTCAGATTTTTTTTTTGTTGCGAGCACTGAAATATTAAATTTCTGTAGGTGCTGCAGAGGTGATCAAATATCGGTAGAACTGGTAGTGTGCAAGAAGCGAGTCTGCAGTATCTTTCTGTTGCTTAATGGTTTGCTGTCATATGCTTGCAACCTTTCTCTTTGAACGGGGATACTTGTTTTATGTTCAATAATGATTGTCATGAACATATTACAGTAGTATTGCAATCAAATCTTAACATTATGTTTAATAAAAGTCTTTTTCTGATCGAGTTTACTTTCTGCTGTGACTATTAGAAAGGTAAGCCATCATTCCCTTTTGCTTCAGGTTATGATACTGAATTACATAAAATCTGGTTGACTACAGGACATGCATATATTTGTAGTTGTGGCTTTCCTAAATAGATGATGACAGTAGTTCACTTTCTAGCATTAATCACTAGAAATGTTGCAGCAGATTTGTTGCCTACCTAGTTTCACATACTTGTCATGTAAGTGTATTGTATCAGTTTTTTAGGTCAGATTCAATGCAACAATCAACAAGAGCATCAGCTGGATAAGCTAGTTCACCATTCATCACATGGTTATCACACTGACACACTGTTATATTGCTAAAATTTTGTTTGATTGTGTCCAATGTGTGCTTTATGCACTACTTGTACATGTTTGATTTGAGCTTGTTGCACATGAATTAGGAATGGGTTAAATCTCTATGCTCTCTAGTAAGATTGGATGATAATTTCTCAAAGTTTGGTGGTAAACTGAAAATTATTGTAACTAATTATTTTAGTAAATAAAAATTAAAACATTTATGGCTAGCCAAAATAGATAGCATGGTTGGAGTGTAAGTTTTTTTTGCTAGCCAAATTATCCATTTGTTATCTATTTTGGCTATTCTAGCTAGCCAAAGTAGCTAGCGTGGTTGGAGATGCTCTAATTTGACTAAATTTCCCGTTCATTATCTTAGCTTCGATATTGAACCATTAATGAAACATAGCTTATCTTTTCAACGATTTTTTTTTATATGCCAATTTTTGAAACTATTTATACTTATAGAACAGTTGCCAAAGTATTTATGATTGTGAACTCAACAACTAAACTCGCCGTTCTCAACGACAAGTTTAGTTGTTTCATCCCCGTCGTTGGAACATGGCAAATTTAGTGCTAACTTTTTGATAAACTTGTCGTTTCCAACGGCGAGTTTAGTTCAAAATTTTCAATGAAAACTCGCCGTTTCCAACGGCGATGACATTTACACTATACTCGCTGTTGGGAACAACGAGTCTAGTTCAAAATTTTCAATGAAGGCTCGTTGTTCCCAACAGCGACGATATTTACATTAGACTCGCTGTTAGGAACAACAAGTTTAGTTCGAAAAAAAATTCTATGGAGTTTTTTTTCAAAAATTCACCAAGTCCAACAGAATGTTCTCTCTGTGAAATTTTCTACATCCTCGCCGTTTCAAACAGCGAGTTTAGTATAAATATCATCGTCATTGGGAACGGCAAGTATTTTTTGAAAATTTTGAACTAAACCTGTTGTTCCCAAATACGAGTCTAGTATAAATGTTCTCGCCTTGGGTTTGGTGAGTCTTCATTGAAAATTTTGATCTGAACTCGCCGTTGAGAACGGAAAGTTTCTCAAAAAGTTGCACTAAACTCGTCGTGTCCCAACGACGAGTATGATACAACTAAACTCGCCGTTGTGAACGACGAATTTAGTTGTAGAGTCCACGAGCGTAAATGCTTTGACATCTGTCATCTTTCTGAATAGTTCCGAAAAGTGACATGTAAAAAGAAAATTCTCTTTCGACTCACTTGTATGGGAAAAAAAAGATGAAGATGACTGCTCTAATCATTTTCCAAATTTCAACAATGGAATCAAAGCAACGACTCTGAATGCCACATAATTCCAATTAGAAAAATACAGTAAAGGTTTGTGATAAAGTCCCATCCCTTTCCCATTCAAGAAATTGTGTATATGTGGAATTGTGGACAATTCAACTTATTAATTAGTAATTGGAAGGATCCAAATCCAACCCATTTGAATTGACAGTACGACAGAAGTCTGAGAAATGGGAACTCTCCCTCAAGCAATCAGGTCCTAGTCCCTACGAATGTAAAATCTACGCGAAAATTCCAACGCTTTGTAGGATGTTGATAAGCAGTTATAACCAAAAAATTAGGATTAAGGGGCAGTTAGATTTTAGAAAATAAGAATATTTTTTTATATGAAAAAGTCTTAAATTCGAGTTACCACTCAATTATTCACTCCACCCGATACCAATCAGATCATTGTCTTGTTGGTGTAAACAAGAATACTTGAAACACTTAAATTTAAAGTTCAAAACAAATTTCAACCATTAAAATTTTAATTAATTAAAGCACTTCTCTATAAAAAATAAAATAAACTAGTATAACCTTTTGCTGTATATTGCACATAATTTTAAAAAAAAAGAGAAAATAACAAAAAAAAATTTTAAAAATTCTCTAAATAATATTGCACGATTTTTAAGGTATGATTAAGAGATATAATTGCACTTTAAAGTTTAGATGGAGAAAGAGTGAAAAGTTATCTCCTATATTTGCTTTTTTTTGTTAATTTTTTGAAAAAATTGAAAAATCTTTAGACCAAGAGTGGTTTAGGATAATATATTGTATAGATTAAAAAGTCTCGGATAAAATATCGTGTGATGCAAACTTCAAAATACAGATCCTTTGAGATTGGTCTAACCCTGTATTTTTGTGCTTTTCTCCAGACTTTTGTGCCTTGGAGAGTGCAAATTGAGAGTGTTGTGGCCTGTCATTTTGAAAGAAATGACATCACAACAATCATTTGTCACGCTAAAAAAAAAGAAAGCTAGTCAATTAGATTTTGCTCGAAAGTTGATGTGGATATGTGTGGACTATGGACTATTCTTGTGGAAATAAGACTTTGGATGAATCAAACTCGACTTTGTTGGCCACAAGATTCTTGAATGGTCCAAATTCACTAAAACAAGAAACAGATATAGATAACCAAACTTATATGTAATGTGAACATAACGGAGGTTTGATTTCTTTAATTTGCAAAGACATCTGAGAGCATTCACTATCGTTTGCAAAAAAGTATACATATTTAGCAATTGAAAAAATAAAAATAAAAATGAAGTGCTGCTATTGCAATTGTTAAATTTAGCAGCTGTCAAATAATTAAAAAAATAAGATGGCAGATCTTCCTGTGTCTAATCCCAATTTTTTTTTAATATTAAATATATGTAACTCCGCCATGGCAAGAAGAACTCCAAAATATAATGAGAGAAAAAAAATCAATCATCAAAATATGGCAAAAGAATAGAAATGACGAGAATTTGGAAAGACATACGACCGTTAGAAAAGAAGTTAAGAAAACGGTAAGAGATGCAAAATAAAAAAGCTTATGATGATTTATACACAAAATTAGAAACAAATGAAGGAGAAAATAACATTTATAAGCTTGCTAAATAAAGGGATAAAAAAACAAAAGATCTTAATACAATTAGGTGTATTAAGAGTGATGATTCAAGAGTCTTAGTAAAAGATGAGGAAATTAAGGAAAGATGACTAAATTACTTTGAGAAGTTATTAAATAAAAATATTTTGGATAACTTAAATATAGAGGACTCGATAGAGAGTCGAGAGTATGTATTTTTCCGTAGAATTAGGAACTCGAAAGTTCGAAATGCTCTAGGAATGATGAAAATAGGAAAAACTTTAGGAACGGATTATATACTCATTGAAGTTTAGAAGTGTCTTAGGGATGTAGGAGTGGGTTGGCTAACAAAATTATTTAATAAAATTTTGAGGACTAAGAAAATGTCCGATGAATGGAGAAAGAGTATTTTAGTACCTATATATAAAAATAAATGATATACACAAAATTGCTCAAACTACCGAGGAATTAAATTAATGAGTCATACGATGAAAATTTGGGAGAGAGTGATCGAACATAGACAGAGACTAAAAACTACAGTGTCTAAGAATCAATTTGGGTTTATGTCTCGGAGGTCAACAATGGAAGCAATTTATGTACTGAGAAAATTTATGAGAATATAGGGAGAATAAGAAAGATCTACAAATGGTTTTTATAGATCTAGAAAAAGCATATGATAAATAATAAAAGAGTAACTATTCGATATATTAAGGTAATTAAGGATATGTATGAAGGGGCAACGACCACAATTAGAATGACCACAGGAGAGACCAGCAATTTTTCTATTATAATAGGTTTACACCAAGATTCGGCTGTAAGCCCCTACCTCTTTACTTTGGTTATGGATGAATTGACGCTAGGAATACAAGATGAGGTGCCTTGGTGTATGTTTTTTGCCGATGACATCATCTTGGTGGACGAGACTAGAGCATGAGTCAATGCTAAATTAGAATTGTGAAGATAAACTTTAGAAGCTAGAACTTTTAGGATAGGCAGAACTAAAATATATGGAGTGTAATTTTAGTAATATTCAGAACACAAGTGAGGAAGTAGTGAAACTTGATGGCCAAGAGATACTTAAGAGAGATCGTTTCCGATATTTAGGCTCGATTATACAAAGAGATGGGAATATTTGTGAAGATGTTATACATAGGATCCATGCAGGGTGGCTTAAGTGGAGAAGTGTCAGTGGTATTTTGTGTAACAAATGTATACCTTTGAAGTTAAAGAAAAAATTTTATAGGACGGCTGTTAGATCAGCAATGATGTATGGAGCAGAGTGTTGGGCAACAAAGAAACAACATATCTAAAAAATGAGTATAGCGGAGATGCGGATACTAAGATGGATGTGTCGTAAAACAAGGAATGATAGAATTAGAAAAGAGCATATACGAGACATGTTAAAGGTAACTTCAATCCAAGATAAGTTAAGAGAGAATCGCCTCAGGTGGTTTGGACATGTCACACGTAGACCGACAAGTGCCCCCGTTAGAAAGATTGATTTGATAAGTATTGAGGGTAAAGTTATGGGTAGAGGAAGACCTAAACTAATTTGGGTGGAAACGGTGAAAAAAGATATGATAGCTTGTGACCTTACAAAAGATATTGCGCTACACCAAACAGAAAGTAAAACCAGGATTCATGTAGCCGACCCCAACTAGTTGGGAAAAAAGCTTTGTTGTTGTTGTAATATTAAATATATGTGCGACGGAAGATCATCTTCCGTTTAATTTTTTTATTATTTTAAATTGCTTAAATGGCATTTTTGTAATTACCAAATGACAATTTAGTAATTTTTTGGATTTTTTTTTTTTGAAAAAGTTGCATCTTCCGTCAGAGTAATTTCATTTTTTTTAATGGCATTTTGGTTATTTTTTTAGATGGCATTTTGGTCATTAAATAAGTTTTTAATTCAGAAAAAGTTGGTGGACGGATGAAGATCTGCCGTCCATTCTATTAAAAAAAATAAAGACGGAACTTTTGTATTTAGTAATTGCTAAATCCAATTGCTAAATTTAGAATGGCACTTTTTATCCTTATTGCTATTTATGCATTTTAAGCAAATCGAATAGTGACACTTTTTTTCTCTAAAAAAAATTATTTTTTGCAAATTTAGCAAATGATATTGGATACTCTAAGAGAACTTTTATGATCTGTCATAGTACATCATAACAATATTCTCAGTAATGTTGTACTCTTAACAAAATTAAAAGTAGACCCTCATTTGACTGTAACTTTTCAAGAGTCTTCTTAACTACGTTTTAATCCTTTGCCGTTTACAGAATTCATTTCTTTTATTTAGAAATGACAACATATCACTCCAAAAGTACAACTTCATTTATAACTCTCCATAATGGGTCATCTTCAAAAAGTAAAAAGTTTTCCCTACGAACTACAATTGTATATTTCCTTTAAAATTATGCTTTGACCAGTTATATGAAAGAGTTGGAATTAAAATTATATTTGGAATGACATACTATTATTTCTATCATATGTTGAAAGAAAATTATTGAAAAGCCTTTTTAGCTGAAAATAATGTTATTGCTGAGAAAACAGGGCTTACTTAAGGAAGCGAAGGATTTAAACTTTATGAACTTTATCCTTTTGGGTTGTTATCTTATGTCAACCTTTTATTACGGAGATGGTCTTGATTGACTATGAGGTTGCAAATGGAGTGATGAGGCTAGCTAGCAGCATTACTATATGTATTCAGGAAACCGAATAACAGCACCAAAATAAATTGCAACACATAAAAATAAACATCCGAGATGGATCATACGCCCAAAACAAAAGATTCAATGAACTCTAATATAAAAATTGTGCACATAATTGTTGTTTTGCTAAAGCTTTTTGGTGAAGCAGAGTTAAGAGAAAATGGAAGTACTCACAAGTAAGTAGATGAGAGCGGAGAGCGTGAAAGTCCAGAACCGACCAAAGTAGGTATCAGCAATGTAGGCACCGAGAATGGGTGTTATCCACACTGATCCAGACCAGTTGCTCACATTCCTTACTGAAGGCACTGTGTCTTCATGCAATTCAGTGGTTAAGTACACCACTAAGTTGGATGCCACCCCATAGAATGCCATCCTCTCAAATGCTTCATACCCTATCCAAGTATATCCCATGCATTTATATTAATTGATTTTGGAATTCTGATTGTAGCTGTCAAAATATTTTCGTATTGGTATAGCTGAATATCTAATCAAATTGGTCACGGTTGCATCGCCATAGTTACACCTAGCTAAAAAACAGTTCGTATCGATATAGCTGCATATCTGATCAAATTGGTTGCACAGTTGCATTTCCTGTACTTGGAATTAATGTTTGCACCCTCAGAAATGGAACATGGACGCACCCTCCGACGCTCAAGTCAGTAATCAGAGAAGATTATGAAAGAGCGTGAAGACTGGCCAAAGATTGATTACCTCTTAATGGAGATGGATGGGGGGTTTGTTGAAGTTCGAATTACTCCGTAAGTCAAGCATGTATTAGTATTTACTTGAGAAATACTCTGTAAAAATGGCCAAAGAACAAGTTCTGTTTGGTTCATTTGAAAATAATTTTTGTGATTTAACTAGTTATTTGGTTTGATATAGTTGATAATTAGGCCGCCATCAGGAGATAGGCTTAAAGAAAAACGGGAAACGATGATCAGGCTTTTATCTGTAGATTTGTAACTCTAATAGTCCCCGACTCTCTATCTATACATCATTTTCAACATGTGAAATTAGCTTTCCTTTATCATTGACATGACAAATTTAAGAAGAATTATGAAGTTTAGCGGTGAAGTATAACTCACCAACTAAGAAGGAGCAAGCCCTCCATCGCCCAGTTCGCGAGGCAATCACCGGACGGCCATGGAGATCGACTGATCCATCTTTTGTGTACTCATTTTTGCTCTCCATCACTAGGCTGGGGGTGAGTAGGGTGAGAGTTATTTATACCAATCCCTTGAGGTTGGAGTTGGTCGCTTAAATAAGCACACCAGACATTTGAGATAATATTTATTTACTAGATTTGTGGGTGGGCACGTGCCACGTCTTCGGAATGATACATCATATGAAAGTCTTGTAAACATTAAAACAATAATTATGTAGCTCAAATTTGAATAGTAAAACAATAATTAGTTGTAAATAAAAGTCCATGTTACCATTAGTATATGTTGAAAAATAATCATAAATGGGGGTGTAAAATCCAACTTCTTAGAACTTTGAGTTTAGAAAATGATGAAATTTAATTGTTGATGAGATATTTGCTATTTTCAATGTAACATGAGTAATAAAAAAATGCATAAAAATTCTGAAAATTTACAAACCTGAAATCCGAAAATATAAATTTCAGTGTAAATAGAAAGAGAATGAGAGAGAGAGAGATAAATAAATAAATAAATAAATAAATAAAGGAGTTGTTTTGGGAATTTGAATTTGAGTATTGGGGGAACTTTTAGGCAGAAAAATATGTTTTGTGAGATTAAATCTGGACCATTGATTTCAACCCTATTGAATGAGAGCCACTTGATAGCTTTCTTTGTGTTTTATTATATAGATTGCATGAGTAATATAATTTATATTTATAACAGTACAAGTACTAGATATTATACTAATAGGTCTATCTCTCTCTCCTCTCTCTAGCAAAAATATGAATTCTCATCTATCTTAACACGTGCTAACCACATATTTTTATTAAGAAAAGAAAAGAAAAGAAAACTCTATCTCTTTCTCTTCCAAATCCCCCCAACCCTACTGTCTCTTCCTCACCCAAATCCTCCCGAAATTTCCTCTTTCACCGTCTTCTTTCTCTACCAAATCTAACAAATTCCTCCCACCCCTTGTGTCCCTATTGTAGCCCGCCGCTAGCCTTGTAGCTGCCGCACGCCGCTTGCCACCTACGTCACCTCCCGCGCCCCGCACGAGCCGCCTCTCATGCTATCTCCCGCGTTGTCTCAAGCACCCCTTCCCACACCGCCACAGGTGCCCCTCCGACCCGCATCCCCGCCACATCCCACGCTGCCTCCCCTGAGCAGCATCCCCGCCCCAATTTGTATTTAGGTGAAATTTTTGTTTCCTTAATTTGGTTTCATCTAATGGAATTTAGTGATATTATGTTGGGCATTAGGTTAAATGTATTGTGTAAAATTGTGTTCTTTGAAGTTTTAGACATCAAATATATATTTTTAATTGTTAGAGATTGAATGTTTTTTTATTATTTTTTATGGATGAGGGTTTATTGATTGTTGGAATACTCTGATAATTTCTTTTGTGACAATCACAACTCTTACATAAAGGAAGAAGTAAATTATAAAGAATTTTCCATAAATTAATAGATGCTGGCAATTTGGTTTCTGTTTTTAAAATCTAATCATTTAGAGGTAAATTTATATAATAAATACGATGATGTTTTGGTTGAATTATTTATTCTGGTTAGAGCATCTCAAATCACGTTAGCTATTTTAGCCAACTAAAATAGCCAAACAACATCTCTAGTTGAACAACATCTCTAGTTTCAATTGTAAACAACTAGTACCTGCTGGCGAGGCTTGAGAGGGGGTCATGGTGAGAATTGTAATATTCTTGTATCTTCTCTAGTTGAACAACATCTCGGGTTTCTTCTCCACCGGATTAAGGCGAAAGTCTCAAGCAAGACAAACTTGTGTGTGCTTTGGTGTGTTTGGTATGATCTCATATGTGCTTGGCAATTTGTGTTGATTGCATCGAATAACTTAACAAGATCGTCAGTCAGGTTTTCCTAAGAAAACCTAATAATTGGTATCAGAGCTTCGGGTTCAAGGATTTGTTCGAGTTCCTTGGAGAAGATGGCAGATCAGATCATGAAGATCAAGCAGTTCAAAGGCAAGATCAACTTTGATCTCTTGAAGGTGCACATGCATGACCTCATCTGATCAGCATCAGAACCGGGTCCGATCCACGTCGAATCCGATTAGGAACCGCATCATAACCGCTTCGATCCGCATCAAATCCGCGTCGGAACCACATTGGAACCGAGTTCGATCAGCGTCGGAACCGTGTGGTTTCGTGTTATCCACTTTTGATAAGCATTCGAACCATGTCTGTGTAACCCTTATTTTCCTAAAAATGTATTTTAGTGCATTTTCTGTATTTAAAAATTTTCGCAACTTATATATATATATATATATATATATATATATATTTCAGTTTTTCAAATTCTTTTTGTTTTTTTTGATATATCGGATAGAGCCAAAAGGCTCCAGCCATCAAAAAATATATTAATCAATTAAAATAATAGCGATACAAATAAAGTTACAATGGTTTTACAAGCTGTAAAATAGAAAGAGGAAAACAACATAGAAATAATAAACGACAGACTAGCGCGCGAATAATAGAACTGCGATACAAAAGAAGAACAACCACCGAAAAGGGGGACAGAGCCAGAAGCCATGATGACAGGGCAAGCAAAGGAGCGCCCTGTCTCACCCAAGAGGACTAAAAACTCACACCACGGCACGCTTTCGCAAGGCACAGGGAGCTGACACTAGCAAGATGAGAAGTCTCGGAGCACCGACAACTCGATAACATGAGCTAATAAGGTGTTATCAACATCAATAGTCAAAACCAAGAAATAGTAGGCTAAACCTCCCCACACGGAAACACCGAACTTCACCTATCAAAACTCAAAAAAATGGGGAAGGCCGGACTAACAGAGCAGAAAACGAGATAGTAGCCCAAGGAAACTCTAGCAGCACCAAAAGGAAAAGCATGATAGCCTACACCGCGGATGTAATAGAGAAGCCGAAACTCAACTGTGCACAAGCTGAGGATCCGACACAGAAGCGGCTTTCTTAGCCAGAATTCGAGCGCTCACCCGATTCTGCAAATTATGAAAGACTTTCTTATTGTATTTCCTCTTAACGGTGGGAGGGATGACCTTCACCAATGGGGGCAAATCTGCAGCAGGGGTAGACATGCTAGCTACGTCTTTGATGATGCAACAAAAGGGAAAGAGCAGACTGGAATCAACTGATGATGATATAGGGATGGAGTTAATAGGATAGGGAGAACGAGAGAAAGAAGAGTTAACAAGAAATGGAGAAAGCTTGAGGGAAAAGGAGTGCAGATTGTGCAAGACCTCCATTAGGAGGTGGTTGATCCAAGATCGAACCCCTAAATCTTGATACAACGAGAAGATGCATCCCGGAAAATGAAAAGAGAATGTAGAAAGTTTGGGAGAAGAAATCATCATAGAACAAGGATAATTATAAGATAACGAAGGAGCCTTAGAGAACAATTTCGCCTTGACAGAATGCATCTGAGTGCCTGAGATGCTGCGATTTAGATCGAGCCCAATCGCACTTCGAAACCAAGAACAACAAGAGACAAAGGGTTTAAACAATCCTTCGAAATTAACCAGACCCAATCTCAATGAAGGCGCCGCCGAAGAGAAAGGGGCACGAGCCTTGTAATAACCCAAACGAGGGAAGGAGACCAGATTCGAATACACCTTGCGATCCTTAAAAAGGTTAGCAATATAAGAAGGCTGAAGATTAGCAATAGAATCGCAGTTGGTAGTGGAAGAAGTAGTGGAGATCAAGGCTGGTAAAGGCAAAACTGCCAACGAGTTGAGATCCTTTCCCGATTCAAGATTAAACTTCCTTACAAAGCTAGCAAGGAGCTTGCGCTTTAATAGGGGTAGTTCAGAAATGAGAGAAGTTTGGCCGGTAAGAGATGTCCTCTGGGAAAACCAAGGAGTTTTTGAAGGGAAAAACAACGACTGCGTGAATGACCAAATTTATCACAGAAAATGCACCTGAATTTATTCACGCACTCACGTTTAAAGTGCCCGGGAAGGAGGCACTTGAAAGCCGGAAGAGGGTCGGATCTACAATAAGAAGGGGAACTAGTGAAGCTTGGAGGGCATCGAGAAAGATAGGAGTTATCGAAACGAGGAGAAAATAACTCCCTCTGCAATTCTATAAACGACAGTAAACTTTTAGACCTGGCATCATGCTCGGAGAGATACATGGTAGAAACCAGACCAATAGTGCTATAAAAGTACACCAGCAATGCAGGGCACTGTACAATAAATTCGAGACCGAACAGTACCAAAAGCACCAAATAACCCCCACCAAAAAACTATCCAGTGGAGCACGAGAGGGGCTAAAAACACCCTCAGAAATGGAGGGAAAGGGAAGGAAATAAGATTCAATAAGAGAAGAATAACAGAGGTAAACGAACTTGAGTGAACTGTTGCTGAGGGCATAGCGAAGCGCTGAAAACAGCCACTGATGGAACGGAGCCGTCGGGGGGAGAGAAGAACAGTAATAAGAAATAACAATAGAACCACAAGCAGTGCCACCGCACTGGAAATCCGAAACCGCCCACACTAGAAAAAGTAATGCACTACCAAGGACCCAATAACAAGCCCCGCACTCAATTAACGCATAAATACTCACAGTGGTTGGTTGACAAGAGATCCGAGCTAGCTTTTGGGGATAGGTGGCACCACCGGGAAGCAAACACCCAGAGCTTGGATGAAAAGGAAAGTGGCAGGCGTATGGGCTCCACCGGAGGGAGGCACTGAGCAGGGGGTCTACGGGATGAAGCTCTTGATAGAGAGCGACTCACAGAGAACGGCTTGGGAACCACAGGAGGCAGCGGGCGCACTTCCACTTCGTCACAAGAGAGAAACAACCAACCACAATGCAAGCGCTGACAGGACAATGCGCACTGAAACCTCCGACGCAACGAGAAGAGTGCAATAACCGAGCAAGCGCCGACAGGACAACACCACACCAAGGGTCCCAACCACCGCAGGGAACAAACGAGAAGAGCGCTATCTCCTCCGGGGAGGGGGGAAACCACTGCGAGCGAGCCGAAGACAGACGGCGGAGAGAGAACCGGAGGAGGGCCGAGGAAGGAGAGGGTCGACAACAGAAGCGAAGGAGAGAGGAGAAAATAAGGAGATGGGTCGAGAGAGGAGAGAGAGCTGTCCAAGATTAATGAAGAGGAGGAGGGTCGAAAATTAGAGGAGCCGTCGAATCTGGCTGATGAAGGCCGGAGAAGACGTTGTTTGAAAATCGCCTTTTGAATCTTTTTTGGAGTCGTTTTCTTCTTCTGGTCCGAAGTATGAATGCAACTTTATTCAAGAAGATGTATAGCTTCTTTATTCAAGAATCTTGCAAGATTCAAAGTGGTCAAGTTCAAATTCTTTTTGTTAAAATGTATTTTTAGACCTCCTGTTTTTGTCTATTTTTAATCGATAATTTTATTTGTCACTATTTACTATGATTTTTATATTGTAACACAAACCTTATTATTATTATTACTGTTACTTTATGTTTATTATTATTATTAAATTCTACTGTTAGTATTATATTTTTTTTACTGTTATCACATTTTGATTGTATATTAAAAATCCTATTGTATTTGCTAGTATTTGAGTATTAACTCAGTGTATACTATTTGATTTATTGTACTATGGTATTTCAAATTTGTATATTTTCTATTGAATAAAATTATTCACTTTTAATATTATCTAATTGTATTTTTGAATTAATTTTATTGAAACCCAATTACCCTGATTTATAACCCAACTACCCATACCCTTGTTTATTTCAAACCCAGACCCGTTTACACTTAAACCCCTACCCGTTTGTAACCATCCCCACCCGAAACAATCCTACCCGTTCTAATCCCCAACCAGACCCGAAACCCCTTCAGCCTAATCTACCTGAAACCCACATACTTAAAACCCCCCTGCATAACCCTAATTTATACAGAAAATTTTGCCGAAATGCCCTTGTTTTTGAAAATAATTAGCGAACTGCCCTTGTTTCGAAAAAATTTAGCCATCTGCCATTGTCTGTGACACGTCAGCAACAAACGTTATTGGGAATCACGGCATCAGCTAATTGCATGCCGTGATTCCCAATAACGGCATCTCTATATGAAAAAATTACCATGCCGTTATTCCCAATAACGGCATTGGTTATTTTTAAAAAATAGAGCTCTACTTTATTAATCTTGACTCGAGATTAATTCCAAATATGAAATAAACTGATGCCGTTATTCTGAAGAACGGCATCGTTTATAACTGATGCCGTTCTTCAGAATAACGGCATCAGTTATTTACTTTTTGCAGTAATATACTCGAAAAACCCTTCCTCTTCCCCCTTTCTCTTCCGCTCGTGCCTTCCTCATTTCCAAACAGAAAACCCATAGTCCAAAACCCTAGACGATCTGAAAAAAAAAATCCACTAGATCTTTCGGTGTGTTGTTGACTTCTATTTCAGAGTGTACTCCTCAATCCTTCATCCAGAGTTCATTCTCATTCCGATTCCGAAATCTTTGTAAGTAACTAAAAACCCTAATTTGTTTTTTATATAGTTGATTTTGACTGTTTTATTATGTAGTATAGTACAAATATTGTAGGTTAGGGTTATTGAAGTAGTAATTTTGGAAGTACTTCAAGTATTGTAGGTTAGGGTTTACTAAATGTTGAGTTTTTGAGATGCTCAATTTCTTAAATATTCAAGTGATTTACGTTTGAAGTCGGGGTTATGAAGATCCTGATACACTTAATTTTGGTGCTTGTTGCTCATGCACTCAATTTTCCTAATTCACGGGGATATCCTAATACACTAATCTTTGGTGCTTCTTGCTTATTGAAAATCCTAATTCACTACCAGATCTCTGCTCATGCACTCAATTTTTCTACTGAAAATGTTGTTGAATAATCTTCGTTAATGTGTACAGGCCAATGGATCCTGCACAACCATCTTCTTCGCATGGTGTTGGTGCTTCGTCTACGCCTTCATTTGGACCACGGGGACATCCGGGTCCATTAGATCCTACAGTTCTGTTTCTCCAGGAAGACCACCGATCACAGGCCGTTTGGACCGGGGATGTGGAGAAGATGAGTTTTAGGACGCACAAGGTCATGCCTGTCCTCAAGAACTGTATTGCTATGGAACATTATTTAGTTAGCAGTGGGTTTAGCGGTATGTCAAAGCTGACCAAGATACAGTGTGATCACGCCTTGCTTACCGCACTGGTAGAGCGATGGAGGCCGGAGACACACACCTTCCACTTACCGTGCGGCGAGATGACGGTCACCCTACAAGATGTAGCGGTGATTTCGGGTCTTCCAATTGACGGGGTGGCCGTCACAGGCAATCTGATGTTCAACAAGGTTGCACTAGCACGAGATTATTTGGGGTTGGATGTTGATGAAGTTGACCACGGCATATGGGTTGGGGAATCCATTAGGCGTTCATTCCTAGAAAATAGTTTCAGTCACATTCGAGTCGCACCTGTGCATACGGACATCGAGATCCAGAACTAAACGCGGGCATACGTACTATCGATGATTGGAGGGATCCTATTCCCTAACTCTTCAGGTGACGTAGTCCACCTCATGTATCTCCCATTGATAGCTGACCTACAGACAGCCGGCAGGTATAGTTGGGGAAGTGCAGCTCTAGCCTCCCTCTATCGTGCACTCTGCAACTGTTCGTTGGGTTCGATTCAGATGACTGGGCCGATGTCCATCCTGCAGATTTGGTGTTGGGAAAGAATACATCTCGGCCGACCCCGTGTGACGGTACTTTCAGAGAGTTGGAGGGATGTACATGATAATCCCGTGATGAGAGCTCCTCTCGGTGCATACTGGGCGGGGAAGCGTACGTGGAGGGATAACCCGCGTGGTGTCCTAACTTATTATAGGGACGAGTTAGATCAATTGAGGGAAGAGCTCGTCAACTGGACCCCGTACACGGATGAGAGACTGGCTCGTCTACCACCTATTTGCATTGCTCATGCGCAGTTGTGGTTGACCTTAGCTCCACTAGTGAATTTCTCAGTTGTGGAGTTTTATTATCCCGGCCGTGTTCTTCGGCAATTCAATGCACAACAACCCGTCCCCGTGAACACATTATACGACCGTAGACTGCACAACATCACGGGCCAAGGTCGTTTACCGAACATGGATTGGGCCGATCACCACCGCGCGTTTGTAGGAGCATGGAATGAGCGGAGGTATGAATTGGTAGTCGAGGGTGTTGAGTATCCGTATGATAGATCAATGCAAACAACTTATATGGCCTGGTACCGTCGCATAACGCGACTTTATATCCAACCCAAAACCGATTTTCCAGCGGGCATCCAAGAACCTATACCCGAGATTCATGTTGAACCACCACCGGCATTTTCATCATCACAGCCGATGTACCAACCGAAGGCCTCATCATACCGTATAATGGTAAGTTAGATTGTTTGTTGAATTTCAATTATTTCGTTCCGTTCTACTTATGCATCTTCACTTACATGGATATATGGTTTACTATTATAGATAGAGAGCACATGGGACATGGCTAGAAAATGTGCGAATGTGTTGAAGAGCAATGCCAATAAGGCATGCAAAGAATTGGCACGAGACCTCCTGTGCAATTGTCGTACCTCTCTTGAAGGGGTTGGAGATGGTCCTCGTTTCAAAGAACTTATGCGTTCAACCGAAGCTCCACGCCAACAAGAACGGCCTACCGCTAGCCAAGCTTCACCTCCACCACAACCAGCTTTGCAATTGGGACCCCCATCAGAACATCGAAGACGCAAGACCGTTCGTGATCCTCCACCGCAAAGCCAATTGGCAAATCCGGAGATTGAAGAAGGAGGAGGTGGTGACGAAGGAGGAGCTGGTCCAAGTGGACCCCCAACGCAAGAACAACGGGAACGTAGGCGGAAAGTCCCGGCTCGGATGAGGAAAGCACCCAAACATTACACTCCAGGATAATTGGTAGAAAGAAACTAATTGTCGTTTTGTAACACATCATTTTATGCATTTTTTAATTGTATATGTTTGGATGCAGGTTGTTATGTGTGGGTGTGCAAATTGGAAGGAGTATTTCATTTTGATGAAGACTAACACATGAAGCACTTGAAATATCTGAAAATTTTGAAGAATCTGTGAAGTATTTGAAGTATCTGAGAATGTATTAAATCAATTTTGAAGTATTTGAATGTTTAAATTTTGAAGTAATATGAAGTATTAAATTTTGAAGTATCTGAGATGTGAGTAAATTTTGAAGTATCTGTGAAGTATTTGAAGTATTTGAAGTATCTGAGAATTTTGAAGTCTGAGTAAATTTAATATGTATTTGATCTTGAAGACTCTGTCTGTGAAGTATCTGATCTGTATCTGATCTGTATTTGATCTGTATTTGATTAGAAAGTGCCTGTGCATGTATTTGATCAGAAAGTGATCTGTATCTGATCTGGAAGGGGAGTGTGTGTCTGTGCATGTATCTGTGTAGTATTGGAAGGGTAGTATTTAGTTTGTGAAGTTGAGTAAAGTTGGGATCACATGCAAAATTGAAGTATCTAATATGTACTTGTGAATTTGATCTGTATTCAAATCACTTAAAAAAACTTGATTCTGAGCAAACTTTTAGAATGCCATCTGTGCCTTTGAATTTGATATGTACTCAATTCTGTGCAAACTTGATTCTGTGCAAACTTGAAGAATTTGATCTGTGAGTTTGATGGATTTGAATTTGATCCAAGCAAACTTGAAGATTTGAATGTTCGTAACATAAGTTGAATTCCATTTTGAAGTTGATCTGAGCAAGAGTCGAATTCCATTTTGAAGTTGATTGTATGTAGAATCAGTTGTGCATGCTTGCTAAATCTAAAAAAGAGTTTGAACGATGCCGTTATTCGCAATAACGGCATATTAATCCTGTAACGTTATTGCGAATAACGGCATCTTCATATAGGGAAAATTAGAAAATTTGTAGTTGCTGCCAAATGTTTCTGTCTTCACAGACGTCTTTCAGAATAACGGCATCTGTAAACGATGCCGTTATTCAGAATAACGGCATCTGTTGATGATGCCGTTATTCAGAAACACGGCATTAGTTAAAGAACAAAATTCCAAATTTTGAGCATTCTGCCAAACATACTGTCTCCACAGACGTTCTTCAGAATAACGGCATGTAAATAAGATGCCGTTATTCGGAAGCACGGCATCAGTTAAAACATCTGTGCATGTTTTTTGTGCATGTTTATTTTGCGAATGGTAGTTTGGAACAAATCTAACCATACCCACCACTCATTAACACTTTCATACCAATTTAAACATACAAATCACACAAAACTTATCATTCAAAACAAAAAAAATTAAAGAGAGGTACGACACAAATAAACATGAAAATAATTCAAATAATTCAAACGTAAATTACTCAACAAGCAACAGACAACATGAAAACATTCAACTAACATATAATGACTAAGAAAAATATTCAAGTGCGTGTAGATTGTGAAGCCCCCGCACTTTGTACACTCTTACAACTGCGTCTATTGTGTCCGCTCACACCACATTTTGAACATACTTTTCCACTACTCCCTCCTTCTCGAGCGTCCATGTCATTGCGGATACGAGTACTCTTAGGCCTCCCCTTGACCCGACGAAGACTAGGATCAACAATTAGAACCGGTGCGCTTTGGGTAGGCCAGTAAGATTCGTCAGGGAAAGGATTGAAAGATGGTGCCCATGTTTTTGCTAACGCGTCTGTAGAGTAGAAAGGATCTATGTATGGTTGATAATCAAGCGCCCGGGAAGCACATGCCGCTAACACATGAGAGCATGGAACGTGGAACAATTGAAATTTCCCACACGTACAAGTTCGGCCTTCTAGGTCCACCGTATGCCAATGCCCACCCTTTTGATATCCACCGTCCATTCTAATGCCCGTTTTCACCCCAAAGACACCATCGCGATTATTGAACATTATGGCCTCATGTAAATTTGATTTTTCACGCCGGGCATCAATAAGATCCTGGATTCGTGGTGCCCATAGTTTACCTTCAGCAATAAGTGTCTGCGCGGCCTCACGGCGGTCGGTGAAATACATGTTCAGACGGAAAAAAATCTGTTCCACAATTGCGGTGACAGGTAAGCTACGAACACCTTTTAGAACCGAGTTGAACACTTCGGACAGATTTGTTGTCATAATACCATATCTACGCCCACCATCAGCAGTAAGTGCCCACTTCTCAATTGCTTTCTCCTTAACCCAATTAGCCGCATCAGCATTGCTAGCTTCAAGTTGTGCCATCTTCTCTTCATACTTTCTCCACTGATTTTTACTTGCAATCACCTTTAATTTATTCATCAAAAATTTCGAACCAAATTTTTTATGAAAATTGCTAGCAAAGTGCCGCATACAATACCGATGATATGCAAAAGGTTCCCTCCACGTGCCAAACTCATTTCCCATTGCTGATAAAATACCGGCATGTCGATCCGAGATGACGCAAAGACCTTCACGTTCTGTCACATAGCACCGAATACAGTTCATGAACCATGTCCATGTTTCTATACTTTCGCCGTCAACAAGTGCAAATGCAAACGGAAACAACCTACCATTTGCGTCTGGTGAAACCGCAATCAACAAACAGCCTTTGTATTTTCCGTACAAATGAGTACCGTCAACACTTATAACTGGTCTACAGGATTTGAATCCTTCGATCGAAGGACCGAATGACCAAAAAACACTCTTAAATGTTTCTATACCCGGCCCAGTCGTAGTCTTCGCCCACTGTACAGCAGTACCCGGATTCGAAGCTTGAATTGCATTGAATAGGTATGGTAATTTAGTGTACGCTGTTTCAAAAGAACCATACAGTTTCTCAATTGCTTTATGTTTTGCCTTCCAAGCTTTCCAATATGATATTGTGTATTGGAGCCTACCCTTCACCTGCCCAATTATGGCTCTTGGTGTTACTGTGAGTTGTTCCCTCAGAGTATCTATTATCAGCATCGATACAACCGTCGAGTCAATTTTGCTGTGATCCTGAGTCAATGTAGGATTCACACATGTGTGTACACCTTCAAGTTGTTTCACCACAAAATAATCACGACCTTTGGGAATAATTGCACGCAAGCGCCATGGACAACCGACTACATTTTGAAGTGATGGATTTTCTGCAATCTGCTCGGCTGAATGGTTGATGGGAGCGTATTTGCATCTCACATGGTACAGACAACGATCTGATTTTACCGTCACGAATTCCCTGTGGTTCTTCACGGCATACATCTTCACTTGATGTTGTAGAGCATCTTTGGATGGAAATCTTTGACCTATGAAGAGTTCATCCAAGTTAGAAGACCCAATGGAAAACTGGCCATGTTCATGTACGGTGGCACGGGACATCCATTCGCTTGACTGCGATCCACGCATAGCTGGACCTGTGTCTTGACTTGGAAACACGCGGGCATTGTTAACCGGCACATGAACATTGGCATCAACAACCGGCACTTGAACATTGGCATCAACAACTGGAGCTTCAAGGGCGATCTCCTCATCATCATCCTCGAGACCGCGTACCTCATCTTCTTCCTCTTCTACCAAGTCGTTATTTACAACGGCGTTATCAAAGTCTGTCAAAGCAATGCCAGCTACCAAAAAATTTTGTGGCAATGGGGTCGGATGGAGCGGCTCGTATTCGGAGGAAACAGGTTCCGTTGGAGTTGTGCTAGTTTCTCCGACAGTATTAGAAATCCTTGCGTGTGACTCTTCAGATGGTCTCAGAATCCTAGTTGGCCTTGGACCGTCGATAACAACTCTTGTAGTATTTGGAAGCCTCGTTTGATCAATATATAACTCAACTATATTCCAACCACAACTTGGATGAAGTGTCCTAAGCAGGACAGACCTCAGAGACCATCTGAAGACCTATTTATACCCACATATAAAGCTGTTCCCCTCCCTTCTCGAAACCTCAGCCGCCTATCAACCATGCACTGTTTCATCTTCCGCTCCCCTGTTCTCTTTCCCGACCACCTCAACTGCAACCCTGGCTCCGCCTCTCTCCCTGCCCCCTACGCCTCTCCTCTCCCTATTTCCCCTCCTCGTCCTCGTCAATAGCAGTAGTCAACTTCCCCGTCTCCCGGTGCTCCTCCGCCCTCTCCTCCTGTCGCGTGCCTCCGCGCTCCACCTCAGCGTGCGCGCCCTCCTCTCGACGTTGCAGTGCCGCGTCCAACACCACAGTGCGCTGCCCTGACCCCAGCACCGTGACTGCAACATCCACCCGACCTCGCAGCGACGCAGGAGCACCCCGACTGCTCCGCTTGTTCTCCCTGTGCGCTCAGCTTCCCTGCGGCCGCCACAAGCATCGCGCTGCCCTGGCCGGCGTTGCCCTGTGACGCCATCGTGATCACCTGCGGCCGCCGTCCAGCTCCCCCCATTGCCGTTCTCTGCCTTGGCTGCCGCCAGTCGCTGAGCCGAGCCACAGCCGGTGGCATTTGCTGTTGATCATGGGGTTGATCAACTTTGAATATCAGTCGTCTGATTTATCTTAATTCTTGATCTCTTGATGTGGGCCGTCGGATCTTCACGATCTCATCTTGATCTTCTTGATCATGGTTTAATCTTGGCCGTCTGTTGGATCTTGATCATCATCTTTGATTATGGACCGTTGGATCGCATTATCATCATCTTGGAGTTCTTGATCACTTTGATTGGTGGCCGTCCAATCGTCGATCTGATCCGATCATCATCATCATCATCATCATCATCAAGATACTGATCACATCTCAATCTTGATCTTCGATTAGAGTTGTCTGATCTGATCCGATCGCCTTGATCTCTTGATCTCATGATCTCAGCCGTCCGATCGTGTTCGTGGGTTATTTGTTCTTTAGATTCGTGATCTTGTTCGTGTTCCGTTCATTCGTTCATTGTGTTCGTGCCCGGAAATCTATTCCCGTTATTCTCTTTCTCTCGTTGGATTCGTCATCTCTCAGGCAAGTAACTTGTACTCCAATTTCTTTATTTGATACAAGTCAAAGATACCACCTATAGTGTAGTTGGGTCTAGAGACGATTCTTGTTTGTGTTATTCTTGATGGGTTTTGTCTCTATTGTGAAAACTTGACCATAGTTGCCTCATGACACAATCTTGACATAAATTAACTTAAGTTTTGCCCGTTCTTGATTTGATCATGTATGTTGGATTTTTTGTGAGAATTTGAGTATTTGTTAGGATTCATGTGATAATCTTATTTTAGATATGTTAATTACCCTATTTCATGTTGGTTGGACACTTGGTAGACTAGATTTCATGTTTGGTTGTATTTGGATTAAGTTTCGCTGGATCTAAGTTGATTTTGGTTTTTGAGGAAATTCTGTGTTTTGTCGATGATTTGTCTTGATCAGTAATTTAGACCATAATAAGGTCAGAATCTTAATTTTAGTATAAAACAGGTGTTTTAGAGAACTTCGTCTTCTTTCCAACCCCTCTGACCTTGCTTGATTTCGTTTTCGTATGTGTGAGATATGACTATTTTGCTATAGAGGTGTAGAACAATTCCAGATTTCGTTTCTTGATGATTTTGATGATTTAATTATTTTGATACTTGTGCTACACATATTATTTTGATGTGAAACTTTAGTCAGTTTTTTTATACTTACCTAGGGATTACCCAGAATTTTGGTAGATTTTATTGATGAGTTTTAGATGCCGTTTAACGCTTGTTTATAAAAACTATACTTGCTGTATTTTGTTGCTGTTCTGTAAAGAATCTTATTTTCACCCTGATTCCTCTTACTGTATAAAAAATATTTGTGAAATTTGAAAATTAATATATTTTGTCTATTTTCATCTCCCTTTGGCGGATTTGGATTTCGTTTCACGGCTTACGAGATATTTTAGTTTTCGTACAGCATTGTTGGGAATTCCAGATTTTCCAAAGTATCGTTTCTTGATGTTTTCTTATTTTTGATGACTAAACTAATTTTACTGGAATATTATAAAACTTTATTTTCTGATTTTAGACATTTAGGAGAATACCCCAGATTTTTTCTGAAATTATTTGAGAGGTTTTGATACGGTTTTCCTGACTGAGAATTTGTTTTCATGATTTCTGACTAAACATGTTTTCTGGATTCAACCCTGTTTTAAGTTAAGATGTTGTGAATTACAATATGACTTATTTATATTCGCTGGATTCATGTGGGAGTCTATTTTGCAGATCCGTCGACGGACGACGAGATTCACTATTTTAGTACTGTACTGTCTTGCTGTCCTGAATATGAACATACACTGTTTTACTTGTTTATGTGACTGTATATCATCCATACATGTTTATTTGTTTCCCTGAACCTAATACTAATTATACCATGTTAGTTAACTCTATTTCATGCACATTCATGCCTATTTGATGACCATAATAAAAGTAACCAAGCCGGGGTTTCTTAAGGAAAGATCTAGTAGTGGATAATTCAAAAACGTATACTCGGAAGGGGGTCCGTGTTTTCCATATTTGGAATTTGGTATATGATTTGGATTATTTGGAATTTGGTATATGACTTGGATTATTTGGAATTTGGTATATGATTTAGTTAATTTGAAATTTGGTATATGATTTGGATTACTTGTCCCTGAGTACACTGCCCTCTATGATCCACTATGAAATCTAAAGCAAAACTATTTGTTGTAGCAACCATGCAGTATGCGATGCATGAAGTGCTACCTAGGTAGTAATCACTACAAGACTTAGAACATGATACTTGAACATGATACTTGAATATGATACATGCTTGCTTGAACTTGAAACTTGAACTTGATACATGAGACTCGATATGTGACACTTGGTTACTTGATACTCGATACTTGACACATGTTTACATGATACTTGTTTACTTGACTCTTGATATATGCTACATGATACTTGATCACATTACCATGCTAGTTGTTTATTTTGATATCATGCTTATTCCATGTTATTAGTTAGTTTTCCCATGTACTTGTATCCTACATTACAAGTGGCCCGTAACTTACAATTGACTGGTACTTGTCTTCTCTTTTTCTCTTCCCTGCAATTGTTGAATTTCAGATTTTGGAGAACAGGTTTCAGACGGTATTAGTGACATGAAGTATTAGTGCTGGATTTTTATTATTTCTTATAGCTTGTTTGAATAATATTGTATTCTTGTACTTGAATTTATTCTTGTATTTGGGCAATGTGACCCAGGATATTTGTATTATTCAGATCATGATTATTTGAGATTAATGTATTTGGTTTCAAGTATTCTTGTTGGTATTTTGGTTTATATGTGCATGTTGGTTAATACTTTTGCTTCCGACTCTGATTAATCTTGTGAATGTTGTAAAGATTCTTGAACAGCTTATGGATGATGAAAATCGTTTGCTGGGCTTTTGTCGCGTATCCGTATTCCGTATTCTTTTTGGGAAGCGGGGCGTGACAGTCTGATTCGGTCTCGAAAATGTAGAGTGGATGAAGTGATTTGGGGAGAGGGAGAAGAAGAGAGAACTAGGGTTTGTGGGTGTGAATGAAGAGAGTCGTAATCTCAAAGAAGAGTCAGCGGCCATTGTTGAAAGAGGGGGTGATGAGGAGAAGAGAAAGTGAGAGATGAAGGGTTTTAGAGTGGGTGTGAAAGCTAAATTTGAAAAAACCTCCTTGCATTGCTCGCTCGTTTTCAGAAACCACACTAAATTTTAAAATTAAAAAAAAAAACCATACTCAACTACCTATTATTTTTTAAGAAGGTTTTTTCACACAGGTCACCAACAAATACTGAAATTCCTTATCAGTCCCTCACAATTTGCTAATTCCACATCCTATGATCGATTTCAAAAGTGATAGAGCCAAGTGTAAAATTATGAAAAATTATTAATCACTCGACAAAAATGTCTTATACCGAATAGTCTAAAAGTGAATAAGATCACGAGGATAAAATGACTATTTTGAAATAATATGACTCTTCAAGTGAAGATTTTTCCTCGAAAGTAGGTTTTATGGATATGAATTTTCATGATGTTACAGTTGAGGGGGCTATTATGTAATTTTAATAATTGTTGGGGACCAATGTGAAAAAATCCTTCTTAAAAAGTCAATATTTCTCTATCTCTTTCTGCAAAATATTCTTTATTATGTCCTTTTTTGTCACGTAGAAACAAATCTTTTTTCTGTGAATTTTTTGGTCCTTTTAAAGTTGGATAAACTTTCAGCTCTGCTCTCCTCTCAGATCCGATCTGCCTTCTCTCTCCTCTCCATTCCTCCCTTCATTAATTTTGTTGGGCTCGTCCGGCTCTCCAGACCTAACTCCTCAGATCCGCGTCTCCCCGTCTGCTGCGTCCTCCTCCCTCTTCCTCGCCCCCTTCCTTCTTGCTCCTCCCTGTCGCCAGCAGCTGCTGGGCATCGCAGGGTTCGTCCCTCTGTGCCTTGGGTCTCCTCCCTCCCGTCGTCCATTTGTTGGAAGTGTACCAGGTGGTGTTTTATTGAGTTCGGCAATCTTTGTTGGAGGTATTCTTCTCTCTGTTTTTTTTCTTCAGATCGTACTCCTCCTCCCATCACTGTAAGTAATTTGCTTTTACCTCTCTTCTTTTAAGCTATATAGTTCTCGTTTCTGGCATTGTTTATTTTTCCTTTTATTGTGTGGAATTCTTGTGATCTCCTTTTCGCTTATACTGTTTATTCTCCCCTCCGAGGTATTGTTCCCATCCTGCGCTTTTCACCATCTAGCCGGTGCTCTGAAAGAGTTTGATCCATCTATTGATCACTCTCTTCAGGCGTGGTGGTGTTCTCTCTCTCCTTTACCTTCTTCCTCGTTCTGATTTCCGTTTTTGTGAGTTCTCCATCCTCCCCTATTTTATTCTTTTATTCACTTTATTTTTGTTTCGATCAACGACCTTTGATCGCTACAATAATCATTTTTTCTGGTCCTTTAGTGCCTTTTCTTTTCGATTTTCTCCCCCATGCGTATGTTGGGCCTTTTCCCTCATGGGCCAAACTTGGGTGGAGATTGTTTAAAAAGAAATAAACCAAAAATTATTCCTTCTCTAGTTTTGAAAGCCGAGATGCCTAATTTTTATCCCGGCCCTTAAGTCAGAAGATTCTAGGGCGAGTCTCTTCTCCCTCTTACCGCCCTTCTTCCCTCTTTGTCTCTTTTCCTTCTAAGAGACTCCGACCTCCATTTTCCTCCTTCACCCATATTTGCTTCCGTTGCCTACAACCAGGGCACTTGAAGGCCTTCTGTTCTTACAACATGAAGTGTTTGTTTTGCCTTAAAACTGGCCACTCCCGTAACCGCTGCTTCTCTCTTCAACAACTCTTGGGTCTATCCATGGGGGTTCCCATTTCCGATCAAGTTCTTGCGGCGCTTGATTTTTCCTCTCTTCAATCCAAGCTTACGGATATCCAATCCAACAAGCCTAAGAGAGCCAAAATCTCAGTTGCTTCTCCTCTTCTCCCCACTCCTCCAGTCTCTCATTGTCTACCTGATGCTATTCACCCGTCACCCCAATTGCTTAATCGCCTCCCCTTTCAGGCAACTAAGCCTCTAGTAACTCAAGTCTTCATCCCCTCTGCTGAACTCTCTGACAAGATGATCAAATTTGAGTCCTACAGTGCGGTTTCCTTTGGTGGTGGTTCGATTCCCAACTTCACTTTAGACTCTTTTCTATGCAATTCGTGTAATATGAAAGATTGGGTGTGGGTTGTTAACTCCTGTTCTAACGAAGATGTGGTCATTTAATGCCCCTCCACTAAAATTTTGGATGACTTAATCTCCATTAAGTCCTTTTCCATTGGAGCTATTACTCTTTCCATTCGTAAGTGGGTTGAACTTGAACCCTCTCCCCTGACACTTAGTCCTTCCCCTGTTAAAGTTACTCTTTTGGGGCTCCCCCCGTTCTTCGACTCTCCTCGCATCGTTGCAAACTTGACTAAGTGCATTGGGGATTTGGTTAAAATAACTTCATCATCGATGTTAGCTTCAGGTTCTCTCCAAATTGAAGCTGAATATCGTTGCCCTCCTGTTCAAGACAGAATTGCAGCTTTCTCTTTGCGAGATTGTAAGTCGGTCCTTGCTCCGAGAATTGCAGCTGCAAAGAGAAAGCTGCAAAGGAGATTGTGTTCTTTTTGACTAGGATCTACCTAGATTATCCTCTTATTGGGCTATGTGGTTGCTGTTTGGTGATTCTTTGAGTCCCCGTTGTTGCTTATCTGCTCGACCTTACTTTGGCTGTAGTTTATTGTTGGCCCTTTTTCTGGTATTGGATTACCAGGGATTGCCTTTTTAGCAACCTCAGTGTGTGGACTGCTAGACCGAGGTGGTGCTCAAATTTTTCGATTATTGTATCTCCTTGTGAGCATATTTGATGTCTCCGTTGTGGAGAGAGCTGGGCTTTCTTTTGGTCCGCTCCTCATGCCCTGAGTAATGCTTCGGCATTCTCTGGTTGCCACATTTTGGTTCTCCCTTTTTGTTTCCCATGCTTAGCGTGTAAAGGTAGTGTTTGAGGTGCCTTCTTCACTCTGCTGCGTGTTTAGTCAGTTCCGCTGTTTCCTTTCTGGCTTGGTGCCCTGGCCCTGATCTCAGTCTCTCGGTTTCGCCTCCTTAATGGCTGCATTGTTCGATTTAGTATCGTTGAGTTGTTTCCCCTCCCCTCCGCTGAGTGCCAGACCCTCTCTCTGGTCGAGCCTCTACTTGCTGGTTTTCTGGTGTTCGCCAATTGAGTTCCGTTGTGCTGTCTCTACCTGCGTTCATGCTTCGAGCGGCCGGTCATGTTATTGCCTTTTGGAGTTGGTGCTTTTTTAGTAGGTTTAGCTAGTTGTTCTTTGGTTGTTAGTTTGGCAATGTCCTTTATTGCCAATTAGTTTCTTTTTGTGTGTTTTAACTTCTATTCCCATTTTTACGCTTGTGTAAAATTGGTTCTATTTGTATTCTGTCTTATTGTTAATATATTGGGCTGGAATCTGTTGATTCTATCTGCGTTATCAAAAAAAAAGTTGGATAAACTTTTAAAAAACATGACCCAAATTCACTTCTAATATATGATACACAAAACATATATTAAACCCTAATGTGTTTTAATTTAATTACATTTTGTGTGGACAAATAAATAGACTATACTGAAAATAAGATCAAAATTTTGTTATGTTAATCATTTAGATGATACTCATGATATTTATCAATTCTAATGATATTTGTGATATATACAATTGTCAGTTATGTACTACGTTCTCACAGTGCTAGTGCAATTGCGGTTTACACCTAGAGAGAACGAAAATGTTCAGCTTGTATCAATCATATTTTTTTTTTATGGTCTGAAACTTGTTTTTAATATGTTTAGTGCCATCCTCCTTCGAGTTTTGCCAACATAAATTTTTTAAGTCCAGACCTAAGTAAAATGTTACATTGAAGACTGCTGCTAAACCTAAATATTTACAAAGCATTCCTATACGTCCACTTCATATCGACCAGCCAAGCAGCCATTATGTTATATTTTCATTGTCAATCAATATAATTTCTCTGAATTAAACTGAAAATATTTGCTAAAGGCTAGTTCATTTAATGTGGTACCCTGCAACCAATTTTTGCACTTCGTGATTACATCATGCAAGTCATAGAGCTTAAACTCATGCCCATGCTTTTTATATCTAGGTATGAGAAAAAGTAAAAACAGAGAAAGGAGTTGGAGAGGAAGAGGAAGAAGTAAAAAGGAGGTAAAATATGCTTCCGCTACAACTTTTTTAAGAAGTCCTTAGCCAACTGAATTCGATGTCCAAGCTAAACAAAAATAAATGACGGACAGAGGAACTTAATTTATCGTTTTAAGATAAAAGGAAGAAGAAAACCCTCACATAGATCGCTTCAACCCTTGAATAAGGATATATTTGGTATTCCACAATCCGAGCTCATAGGATAATAGGGATAACAAAGGGAAGGTTCTAAGTGAGCAAATTTAACGGTGGAAGATTTCTTCAGCAGGAAATATTAGGGCTCTGTTTGGTTTAAAGGAGGGGAGGGGAGGGGAGGGGAGGGATTTTAATAGAGGGGAGGGAAGGAGAGGTAAAGGGTGGGGAGCGATTTTAATCGTACATTCTGTTTGGTTTGAGGAGAGAAGGAAAGGGGAGGAGAGGGAAAATAATTATCTTTGGTTCACAAGGGGAGGAAAGAGATTTTATAATTAAATTATTTGTATACCCTTTTACATTTTAGGAGAGCCTGTGCATTACTATTTCTAATTCTAACTTGGTATTCTTTATTGTACTTCTTGTTAACCTAAGTTAGCAAAATAATACATGCAGGACTATAATCAGATACAATTAGTTCCAATAAAAATGCTTAACAAAATAATGAAGACCAATATATAAACCAAGCTCAACAAAATATTCAAGTTTACCACATAATTCTAATTAAATCAAGTCTTCAAACTTCTTAGGCAATGAAATAAACTAGAGGCCGAATAAACTATTAAAAATGCTTAAGTTTAGAGAATACAACAAAGTCTCAACAAAATAGCTACTGTTTCCGATCCCCAGTGGTTCCGTCTAAGCAAATTAGAACAACTAAGAGATATAACACATTCAACTAACTAAAACTGAGCTGCGTAGCTGTTGACATTTTGTTTTCAGTGTCTTGTACTATTTCTTGTATTATTCTCCTATTTGTTGTACTGTTTTGTTTTTATATATACTAGTAATTTACACGTACAATGCACGTTTTAATAATTTCAAAAAATAAAAATAAAAACTCTGATGTAGGGATGATTTGAACCGGAAACCTCCTTTATATTAGTTATGTACATGTGTTGCACATGCTGGTAGAATGACAAAATGACAAATGACACTAAGGCCTTCTCCCATTATAATATTAGAGATATGTATGGGCTAGTCGTTTGACTCGATCCTTTTCATTAAAAAAAAACTAACTAAAATTGAGTTGATTGTGTAGAGTGGATCATGAAAAAAATGTGAGGATCGTCCTTAAGAACAAAGATCAAGTACCAGCAACCTATAGCTTGCACTGCTGGGATTTCTTTTATGATTCTGCATTTCTGACCACTTGGTGGTATGAACTCAAACTGCCCCCAATATGTGGCAGCAGGTTTCGGAAGAGGCAAAAGCATATGCATGCTTTCTCTACCGCACTAACTTCTTTTTATATGGTATCAAGCTCCGCCCGTTCCATATATATAATTAAATGAAGCTTTTGATAACCTGAATATTTTACTTGGTATCATGTTTTATGTCTTACAAGCATGAACTCTCTTGATATGTAAACTTGAGCAATTGAATAGGTTTGTCATGTATGATGCCTATTTATCTTTAACACTCAAACTTGGTCATGCTCGGGATCAAGGAGGAAGACGGAGTTCGGCGCTCTGTTGGGTTCTCGAAGAAACATAGGAGGAGGGGGAGAAAGAGAGAGGGCGAGTGGGAGAGACAGAGTCGGGGAGAGAGAGGATTTGGCTGTATATAGGGAAATAATAAGATTAGGGGTTTAGGGAGAGAGGATATTTCAGTCCAATCACTTAAAAAAAATTAGACCTACTTTCCCTCCCCTCTAAATCCCCCCAATATTGGAGGGGAGCCAAAATTGGCTCAGAAGGAATTTTGCTCCCCTCCATTCCCCTCCCCTCTCCTCCCATCCCTTCCTTAAAAATGAACCAAAGAAGAAATGTTTACAAAAATCTGTCCCCTCCCCTGCATTCCCCTCCAACCAAACAGGCCCTAGGGGCGATTGACTTTATCCCTTGATCTCAATCATATATATTCCCTAAGCTCTACCGTAGAAAAATCTCAACTTTTACAATTCATATATGCCCTTACTTTTGTTGTGCTTTGTTGCAGCTTATTTTGGTGTGAGGAGCAAACATATAGTGAGTTTTATTTGAAGGAAACTACTAAAGATCTGACCTTTGATCGTTATCGTGAAAAGTGGTTGGAGCTCCTGTGGGTGGGTCTGGATCGTTGATTGAACACCACGATCCCAATCCGACGGTTACTGATGCGGCCGATGGACATGCAAAAAGTCTGAAACACAGGGAGTGACTCCGGCGACAGACCCTCTGTCGCTCAAGTCTGAACCAATAGGGGGAAAACGAGTTTGGGAGAGGGAAGGGGGATGGTATTTATAGGCCTGAGAAATAGTTTAGAAGATCGATATGAATCCATTAGAATGGTATGAATTTCTTATCCTGGATTAAATCTCCCCGTCAAGAGATAAGCTCTCTTGTTTGGGGATAAGAGATTTGATTAACAACCCTTATGGGTTAAGTCTCTCTTAGAGCATCCACAGTCGTTTGTTATTTTTCCATTTTATCCATATTATAGCTCTTTCGACTCTGCAGTCGTTTGCTATTAATTCATATTTTGGCAAAATCGCTACAGAACAATGCTATATATGCGAGCAGATATGAGAATATGCATATTATAGCGGACGGATCTTTAAGATCTTATCGGACGGATCTTTAAGTTCCGTCCCAAATAAAAAATAATTTTTTTTATATGGGACAGAACTTAAGGCTCCGTCCCAAGTAAAAAAAATCACTATTGCCCTTGGACGGATCTTTGAGATCCGTGCCATTTTTTTTTAATAATTTTTTTTAATTATTAAAATTATTAAAATAATCAAATTAATTATTAAAAAATGCCTAGAATTCTTTTTTTTTCGCTGGACGAAAAAGTTTCGTCTGATCAATTTTTTGGGGGGGCTATATTATAGCATTTCACCACTGTAGCAAACGTCTGATTGCTATAGGTATACATTTTGCTATTTTTTAGCAATCACGACTGTGGATGCTCTTAGTGGGCCTAATTTGTCACTTTCAATAGGCTTAACTGTGGCCCATGCTTTTGTAGATGAGTCAGGAGAATCCCGGACCTGTAAAAGAGGCTCGTTATGACTAACATGCTGTAGAAACTTTAGGATATGTTCTGGAATTATAAAGCCCAGATTTGCTACAACTTTTACCATTATCATAAGTCCCCCCACTCCCGGAAGACAATTTTCTTAGTTTTGGGGAAGTAGTTCACCGTATTGTTGGATTCTGGAGTACATTCTTAGTTTTCAGTGGACGCCGCTGCGAAGCAGCAGATGCAGGTCCGGGCATAGTGCCAGCGGTGGTCAAGCTCATCGAAGGGCTTGTCGGGGTTAAGCTTACCGGTGAGCTCAGGATGGGGCACCGCCCGGTTCATGCAATTTTGGATATACCTGGAACTGATCAGAAGCTTCTAAAGGAGGAGAATATTAACCTGGTGATATGGCTAAAAATGAGGTTAAATCGGAACCATTCAAAGCGGGCACGAATCTCAAAGTCCCAGGGGCAAGATGGTAATCTCGCCTACAGACGGGTCCGAATTGGGAACCAGGTCCCTCCTCCTGGACCCGCTAACCCATGAACGGACCTGAATAGTTGAGAACGGGTCTCAACCCGTTAGGGGCCAATTCAACAGGATTGGAGGAAATCCTGACTCCCCCTGATCTGGAGGTGGTGGTTATAACTACCCGTATCCTGCTACACCGGGAAGTAGGGATTCTCTCTGATCCTGAAGGAGATCCCATTGGTGACTATAAAAACCCCCTGACCTCCCACTGTAAAAGGTGATCACACTTTACACACTTGAGCCTTTTCCCTTCTCTTTTTCTGTGTATTGACTTGATCGTCGGAGGGTTCGTCGCCAGGATCCATTCTGGTGTCTCGAACGTTTGTGCAGGTCGCAAGGGAGCACCAAGGAGCCACCAGTTTATAAGGAAGAAGAAGGGATCAACCTTTGTGAGTTCCTTACGAACCTACAAATCTCATCTATTGTCCCCACACCCGAATTCAGTGGCAACAGATTGGCGCCGTCTGTGGGAAATTTCACTCGACAAGCAATCTCGTCTTCCTCCTTCAACCCACGTAACTCCTAGCGATACCTCCCAAGAAGAGACCTACGAATTCCAACCGAAGGACAACTTCCTCTCATCCTCCTCCTCCTCCGGTGCAGGGGGATCTCCCTCCTCCCAACCAACCAACCCAGCAGCTCGATCCTCGGGCTTCGCAGTCCGTTCAGCAGCCTTCGGGACCCCAAGCTGCAGTGGGGGAGCCCTCCCGACGGAGTCGCCACAAGCAACCTGTCCATCACATTCGAGTCTCAATCCATAATGCCGACACCGACTCTATGGCCTCCTATACTCCCCCCACTCCAAAGGACCTCCGGAACGTGATCAACAATCGGCAGACCGAGCACATACCCGATCTCCGTACTCATCTAGAGGAGAGGCGGGCCCAAGGGTCGAACCCTCGTCATGAGCAGGCCTGGGACTGTTCACCACCCCATCCAACCGAGGGGGCTCCAACTTTCCCCGTAGGCAAAGGGAGTCGCCCCAACACTGCCCAAGATGGAGCTGTTCCCCGGTAGGTCGCCAAGCACCTCGGGACCATCGTGAGCGGGAGGCCCCCATCACAATGGCGAAATTCCAGCAATTTCAGGAGGCGATCCTCCGGGCTTTCAATGCCGCCCCCAATAATGGCCGTAGGGCCCCCAGTCCTCGACCGGCTCCTCACCATCCATCGTGAGCGGGAAGCCCCCGTCACAATGGCGGAATTCCAGCAATTTCAGGAGGCAGTCCTCCGGGCTTTCAATGCCGCCCCCAATAATGGCCGTAGGGCCCCCAGTCCTCGACCGGCTCCTTACCATCCTCACCGATCCCGCAATCCTCGACCGGCTCCTCACCATCGTTGCTGACCTCATAGTCCCAGACAGGCTCCTCGCCATCCTCATCGCTCCAAAAGCCCTAGGCAGGCTGCGAGCCATCGCCGCCTCTCTCCCGATAACCATCGCCGCTCTCGCAGTCCACGACCTATCCCAAGTCACCCCCGTCTCTCGGTCAGTCTGCCTCTTACTCTGAGCCATCATCGGCGTAGCCCCAGCCCTCCTCGACATGAGAACGAGTCCCGGGGTTCGGCCAGACAGGACCAAAGGGAGGACTCAGTCTACCGCCGTCTCCACGAGATGGAGAGGTGCCTCTGTCAGCTCGACCGAGATGAGGGACGACTTGCGAGAGACCTTCGTCTGAGCAAGCCCCCGTTCTCCCGTACCATTATGGAAGCTCCAGTTCCCGACAACTTCAAGCCTCCACATTTTGAGACCTATAACGGGGAGTCGGACCCTGCTGATCACATTGAGAGTTTCAAAACTCTCATGATGATCCACCATGCATCCGACTCCCTCCTGTGCAAGACCTTCCCGGTCACGCTCAAGGGCTGGCTCGGGAATAGTACTCTCGGCTTGCGCCAGCATCTATCTTCTTTTTTGACCAGTTCGAGGGTCTTTTCCTCACACATTTCGTGAGCAGTCGGCGCGCCGAGATGACGAGCGACACTCTATTGTTCCTCAACCAAAAGAATGGCGAACCACTTCGAGATTATGTCAAATGATTTACTGCCGAGGCTAGGTCCATTGCTTCTTTGGAACCCTCAGTCGCCACCCTCGCCTTCCAGTCCAACGTCCTCAATGCTGACCTCAGGGCGTCTCTCGCCAAGAAGCCCCCTCGGAACTTCTCAGATCTCCTGCTTTGGAGCGAGAAGTACATCCAAACGGAAGAGGCCGTCTGCTGCCCTACCTTCGAAGCCTCATCTTCCAGGAACAAGCAGAAGGGTGCAGAAGAAGAAGGAGCTAAGAAGCTCCAAAAGGACAATGGGGGTCAGCGGCGTCCCCCTCCTCGGCTCGAGAAATTCACTCCGCTTAACATGAGTGTATTTGCCATCCTCATGGAGATAGGGAATGATGGCCTCCTACTGCCTCCCCCAAGGATGAACACCCCGGCAAAGAAGAGGGACTGGAGTAAGTGGTGTCGTTTCCATCGGGACCACGGGCACGATACAGATGAATGTCGGGCCTTGAAGGATGAAATCGAGGCCCTCATCCAGCGAGGGCAACTCAATCGGTTCGTGAAGAGGGACCAAGCTGATCCGCCCCCGTCGCCTCGGGGGGCTAACAGGCAAAATGAGCAGCGCACGGAGACTCCGGAGGCTGAAGTGGTGGTCATCTTGCACCTGATACACGGGGGCCCAATGGGGGGAGATTCTAACTTCTCCCGAAAAGCCTTTATAAGGGAGGTTAACTCCGTACAGAGCCATCCTCCCCCAAAGGGCCTCGGAGTCCCGGTGATGTTCTCCGACAGGGACCTGGAGGGCATCCGCATGCCCCACTGCGATGCCCTCGTTATCAATCTCTGCATGGCGAACTTCGAAGTTCGTTGCATCTTAGTAGATAATGGCAGCTCTGTTAACATACTCTTCTTAGAAGCCTTCAAAGGTCTCCCGCTGTCCAGGGACCGGCTTAAGCCCGCGGGCTACACCCTCCATGGGTTCACATTATGGTCGAGGGAATTATAACCCTCGACGTAATGGCTGGAAAGGCCCCGACAACTCGTACGTCAAGGTCGCCTATAATGTTATCCTGGGTATACCAGGTTTGGCCGTGCTTCAAGCCATCCCTTTAGCCTACCATATGAAGATGAAGTTCCTCACTCCTTCAGGAGTGGGAGAAGTGAGGGGAAGCAAAGAGGCGGCTCGGAAGTGCTACATGACCTCGATGGGGGCTCCGGTTCTTTCTTTGGAAGCGCCCGAACTTCCATAGGAAGAAAGCCAAACTATCTCCGAGCCCGTCGACGAGTTGGAAGAAGTGGCCTTCTCCGAAGAAGACACCACTAAAACATTCCGCGTCAGCAAAACTCTCTCCCCCTCCATAAAGCAAGATATCTCCCGGTGTATACGGGAGAATCGTGATCTCTTCGCATGGATTGCAGCAGACATGCCCGGGATCTCGGAAGAACTCTCAAAGCACCATCTGAGCATCATCCCTGGGGTCAAGCCTGTCCAGTAGAAGAGGCAAAAGTTTGCCCCCGAGAGGCAACAGGCGATCAAGGAGGAGGTTGAGAAACTCCTCAATGCCTGCTTTATTCAGGAGGTGAACTACGCTGAGTGGCTCTCCAACGTGGTAATGGTCAAGAAGGCCAATGGAAGTTGGCGGATATGCATTGACTTCACAGATCTCAACAAGGTGTGCCCGAAGGACCCCTTCCCTCTTCCCAGCGTCGACACCCTCATCGATGCGACTTCCGGGCACGAGCTACTGAGTTTTATGGATGCCTTCTTGGGATACAACCAAATCAGGATGTTCCCACCAGACATCCCGAAGACCTCGTTTGTGACCGACCAAGGCCTCTACTGCTACTGTGTTATGCCCTTTGGGTTGAAAAACGTGGGGGCTACCTATCAGCGCCTGGTGAACAAGGTCTTCCAAGACCAGATTAGCCGAAACATGGAAGTCTACGTCACCAACATATTGGTCAAGAGCACTCAAGGGCAGGAGCACACCCTCGACCTTCAAGAAGCCTTCGAGGTGCTCAGGAGGCACAATATGAGACTAAACCCGAACAAGTGTGCGTTCGGTGTCTCATCGGGAAAATTTCTTGGGTTTATGGTTAGCCAGAGGGGCATAGAGGCCAACCCCGAGCAAATCCAAGCCATTCTCAAAATGGCTCCCCCTCCAACGTCAAAGAGGTGCAGAGGCTCACGGGGCGCCTCGCTGCAATAGGGCGATTCCTCTCCAAGTCTGGGGAGAAGTGCCTCCCCTTCTTCAAAGCTCTCAGGGGGGCTAAAGGCTTCGAGTGGGGGCCACAGCAGCAAGAGTCCTTTGACAAGCTCAAAGAGTATTTATCCAACCCCCTTCTCCTGAGTAAGCTGGCACCCAGAGAGGTTCTTTACTTTTACCTCGTAGCCTCAGACCAAACGCTCAGCGCGGTCCTCGTGAGGGAAGAGGATAGGAAACAAAAGCTTATCTATTACATGAGTAACGTGCTCCGCGACGCTGAACTCTATTATCCGAAACTGAAAAAGATGGCACTTGCCTTATTCATGATGGCCCGTAAGCTTCACCCCTACTTCCAATCCCACTCGGTGGTCGTCCATACCGACCAACCGCTAAAGCAGGTGCTCCACAAGCCGGAAACATCCGAACAGCTCATGAAATGGTCCATCGAGCTGAGTCAGCACGATGTTAGCTACCAGCCCAGGACGGCAATAAAAGCCTAAGCTCTGGCCGAATTCATCGTGGAGAACACCATCCTCGACTCATGCGAGTCGCCAGCCGCCCTCCGTTTGGACTGTCTATGTGGACGGGTCCTCCTGCGCTGATGGAAGTGGGGTCGGTGTCATCCTAACTAGTCCCGATGCCTTCGTCCTCCAGTATTTCCTTCGCCTCAACTTCCCGGCATCGAACAATGAGGTAGAATATGAAGCCCTAATTACGGGTCTCTGCTTGGCTCACAAGGTGGGTGCCGAACAAGTAAGGATTTTCAACGACTCTCAGTTAGTGGTCAATCAAGTGTCTAGGGAGTACGAGGCGAGAGATGACCGAATGGCCAGATACTTAGCAAAAGTGAGGGATCTTCTTACTCTATTCAGAGATGTTCAACTCCAGCGGATTCCCCGAGAGGAGAACGCGCAAGCGGATGCCCTCTCTAAGCTCGCTTCCTCGTCCCTCCAAGGTTTAGAATGAACTGTCCTAATAGAAGTCCTTCTCAAACCTAGTATCGACAAAGATGGCTCGGAACCAATGGAAGCCTACCCCTTAACACTTGGGGAAAACTGGATGAAGCCCCTCCTCGAGTATCTCCGAGATGGTGTCCTCCCCGAAGATCCGAAAGAAGCAGGGAGGATCAGGACACGAGCAGAGCGGTACACACTCCTAGACGGGGTTATGTACAAATGCTCCTACACCTAGGTCGACGGTCGGCCCTATCTAAGATGCCTCTCTCCGGGAGAAGCTATTTACGCCTTAAGGGAAGCCCATGATGGTCTATGTGGTGCACACTTGGGAGCAAGATCACTTGCCCGGAAGCTTTTGAACTACGGGTACTTTTGGCCTACATTATTAAGTGACTCCGAGGAGTACATCCGCCAGTGCAACTCCTGCCAGAAGTTTGCCCCAATCCGTCGCCTGCCTCAAGCGCAACTTGCCTCCCTAGAGAGTCCAATCCCTTTTGCAATGTGGGGAATAGATTTGCTCGGACCTTTCCCTTCGGCACCAGGCCAGCTGAAGTTCTTGGTGGTAGCAATAGACTATTTCTCCAAATGGATAGAAGCCGAACCTCTCTCAATGATAACCGAGAACAGGGTGCAGAAATTTTTTTGGAAGAACATTGTCTGTCGGTTCAGGGTACCTCGCATTCTCGTAACCGACAACGGGACCCAATTTACAGGAGCTACTTTTCACGACTTCTGCACCGATCTCGAAATTCAACAGCAGTTCTCTTCAGTAGCACACCCCCAATCTAACAGCCAAGCGGAGAACGCGAACCGTCAAATCCTCTCAGGTTTGAAGAAGAGGCTCGACAAGTCCACCAAGGGGCTATGGGTCGAACAACTGCCCAATGTGCTTTGGTGCTATCGCACCATCAAAAGAACTTCGACGGGTGAATCCCCTTTCAACCTCACATACGGATCAGAAGCTCTTATCCCTTTGGAGGTGGGTCTACCTTCGCCTCGTCTCATAGCTTACAATGAGGCACAGAATGCAAACCAGCTTCGCAACTGCCTAGACCTCATTGACGAGATCCGCGAGAGAGCCGCAATTCGCCAAGAGACCTACCATCGTAGGATCACTCAAGCGTAAAACAAAAGGGTATGGCCGACCAACATAAAGGAAGGGGCCTTAGTGCTGAGAAAGTTATCAATTTCGGATCCAAGCAAGAAAGGCAAGCTGGCACCCAAATGGGAAGGACCATATAAGGTCTCCAGGGTTATATGCTCGGGCGCGTATCAACTTGAAGACCCGGGGGGTGGGAAGATGCCAAGGACTTGGAACACTGAGCATTTGATGAAGTACCGAAAGGGTGTCTAAACGCCGCTCCAAGCTACTTCCCCAGGATTGCAAAAATCTTACTTGTATCTTCTTTTTTATCGAAATGTAAAAGGCGGTCTGCAACTTAGAAGACCCGGGGGGCAGGAAGATGCCAAGAACTTGGAATGCCGAGCATTTGATGAAGTACCGAGAGGGTGTCTAAATGCCGTTCCAAACTACTACCCCAGGATTGCAAACATCTTACTTGTATCTTCTTTTTTATCGAAATGTAAAAGGCGGTCTGCAACTTAGAAGCGGCCGCCCAGTTGTTTTCAATAAAAGAGAAATTCCCCCCCCCTAACTTATCCATCTTTTGAGTAAATTCTTTATTTTTGGAGGTAGTCTAACTCTACTTGTAAAAAAATTTTAATCGACGAGTTCAAAGTCCAACACTTGGCTCGATTTGGCTTCTACTACTCGCTCATAAGCGAGTAAGAAGTGGTTCGCCATTCGGAATTGCTCCCACAACTGTCGACTCTCTTTTAAACGACGAAGTTCGGAGTCCAACACTTGACTCGATTCTGCTTCTACTACTCGCTCATAAGCGAGTAAGAAGTGGTTCGCCATTCGGAATTGCTCCCACAACCGTCGACTCTCTCTTAAACGATGAAGTTCGGAGTCCAACACTTGGCTCGATTCCGCTTCTACTACTCGCTCATAAGCGAGTAAGAAGTGGTTCGCCATTCGGAATTGCTCCTACAACCGTCGACTCTCTTTTAAACAACAAAGTTCGGAGTCCAACACTTGGCTCGATTCCGCTTCTACTACTCACTCATAAGCGAATAAGAAGTGGTTCGCCAATTGAAATTGCTCTCACAACCGTTGACTCTCTCTTAAACAACGAAGTTCGGAGTCCAACACTTGGCTCGACTCCGCTTCTATTACTCGCTCATAAGCAAGTAAGAAGTGGTTCGCCGTTCGGAAGTACTCCTACAACTATCAAAAACCATAGATGCTAACAAAACACACAAGTGCAAAAAAGAAAACAAGTTTCATTTCTATAAAGTTTGAGGAACAAGTCAGATTACAAGACCAACTACTCATCTTTACGACGAATTATAAAACTTTGAGAAGCCAAAATTACAAGACTACTTCAATGCCTCCTAGGAAGTGGGATACTCCTCTTGAGCAACAAACAAGGACGGAGAACATTCTGTCGCTGCGACCCCACACCCATTGAGCTTCCCAAGCCGGCGAGCCTAGTTGTGTCTCTAAGCGTTGCGCCGACCGAGGCTTTGCTCGACAAACCAGCAACTCTGCTTTGAGCGTCCCCAGGACGACCTGGCATGGGAGGTGAACGCGACGCTAACTCATGGAACGATCGTCCCTGCGAGTACTCGTCTCGAGGGCAAGATGTGGTCCTGATGTTGCTCCCCTCCGAAAAACATCGTAGTCGGTGAACCTCTGTCTCTAGGTCAACAATGCGCTCCCTCAGCGAATCATCAGTTACCATGACTTGTAGGCGAGGAATTTTGCTCGTACTACCCACACGAGAAGCTTTAATGATAGTTCGCCGAAGCTGTGCCGTCTCCAGGCTTTTCTCGAGCACCTCGTTCTTCAGACCATCTCTCTCCGCATTGACGTCGAATAAGGTTTGCCGAAGTGACTCCACCTCCCCTCCAGGGGGGCTTCTTGAGCTTGTTTCTTTAGTTGCTTCAACTCGGAGTTGCGCTTCCTCAGCATTAGCTTGAGATGATCTAGTTCTAGCTCGCTCTTGAGAAAACACTATTGACTACGAGAAAGGGCCAACTTCGTCGCTCCTAAGTCAGCTCGAAGACGAGAGGCCTTAGCCGCTACCATGTTCGGCGACGCCTCGACCAGACATAACTCGGCGATCTGAAAAGCAAGAACACAACAACGCTGAGCTCGAGCAACACTTAGCCAAATTTCAAAGCGAGTTGTCTTCAACACTTAGCCAAATTTCAAAGCGAGTCATTGTAAACTTGGGCCAAAATCTCAAAAGTTCTTCGTTTCATTGAAGTTCAAAAGAGTACAAAAAAAAGCGGTGGCCAGTCCGCTAATAGGCATTGATACAAAAAGACCCTAGGTGAGAAACTATTGCTAAAATACAAAAGAAACTCTAATGGAGTTGAGTGTCCACCTCGGCTGATGGATCCACAAGCGCTAAGGTGCCTTTGCTGCCCTCAGTTGTCCCTGTCGTCAGCGCCATTGCTAACGGCATCTCAGTCACAATGTCTTCATCGCCGATGGCCTCCTCTTCTCCTTCATCCTCTTCTTCTCCTTCGGCCCCTGCCTTCTCCTCGTCGGGGAACAAGAAATATCCCGAACAATCGAAGTCGGGGAGATGCTCACTGACATCCTTCAGCGCCTTGGCGTAGGCCTTGCGCATGTTCTGCTCAAGGTAGCCGATCGCCTCCTTCTCCGCCGTTTCCTTGGCCTCCTTCACCGCCATGACTATCGCGAACGTGACCTTCTCCCGCTCGGCCGTCCACTGCCGAGCCATCTCCTCCTTCTCCGTAGTGGCGGAGTCCTTTGCCTTCGCCAATGCCTCCTCCAGTAGTCGGATCTCGATGGCTTGCGTTTCGACCTTGAGAGCGGCCGCCTCTAGCTCTCTTTTGGGCTTCAACTGCTCCAACCTCTCCCGATCCTGAAGAGCTTTCAGCTCTTTCTCCTGCTCCGCCACTCGCTTCAGCAAGTGGCTGAAATGGCAGATCGCCTGCGAAAAAGGCAGTGGTTTAAGAATGGAACACAAAGAAGGGGACAAAGGTCGAGCAGAAGGTCAAGGCTTACCATCATCTGCGCTTTGGCGATCTCCAATGCCGAGTCACCCACTATCCCATGCTCCATCGCCGCCTTGTCTTTGGGCATGGCAAGACTGCGGACGGCGTCCATGCAACTCGTCGAGTCGCTGAGGAAACCGCCGTGCCTAAGAACCTGCCAATCCGACACGAAGATCCTCTTTAGCTCGTCCGTCAGAATCACCTCGGCCGCCACCGTACGAGGCAGAGCTGACAGGGCGAGAGTAGCCGAACAGTCGAGCCCCTTTGCCGGCGGAGCAATGGAGGAAGGAACGGCCTCCAAGTCAACGACAGGGGCGGCGACACTCTCAACTCAAGTTGCCTTCGACGTAGTTGGGCGAGCAACGACACGCTTCCTCTTCTTCTCCTCAACGCGCTTGCCACTCAGAGCCGATTGCCTGTTCATGATATCGTCAAAGTCCATGGTAGTAGATCCTGCGAACAAAAAAGATAGAAAAAAAAGAGATTAGAATTTTATCACTACTAAAGTACTTAGAATGAGATCGATGAAAGAAAACTCGTACTAGGGTCCATCTGTAACGCCCCGAATTCCAAAAATACACTGAATTCGAGATTCCACAGGATCTTTACACTTCTTTCGTACAATTTTACAAGGAATTAAAAACTTTTCACTTTACATCGAGTTACATGAAAACTTTACACTTTACATTTTACAGCGGAAGCAAATTTACAACATTTAAATAAATGTACTTCAACATTTGAATAATCTCTAAGCATCTGTGCTTCTTTAATCTTTATCATGTCATTTATCCTGCATGCAAAACTGTGGGTACGTCAGTTTATTCAACCGACGAACATTATATACGGCCATCCTCTCTATGCCGGAAATAGTATAACTGATTTCCATATTCAACAAACACAAACTTGTCACATATCAAACTAAAGGGAATACCCTATTGATGTCGTGTTGTGATTGTGCACTTAGTCCTTAATGCAATCATTTATATTATATGACACTAATGCACACTTGTTCGGATTCTATGCATCCCATACTACATACGTCTGAGGGCAAGCCTCTTAATCGTTCTTCATCTTGTAGGGCTCAATCCCTCGTCATGATTTAGTCTACTACTGTAACTACGGTAAGTATCCTAGATGATCTATGAGTACAAGCTCGTGTACAGAAAACCTGGAGGGGAATCCCACGCCATGTCTTGACGCATCAAGCATGCATTCTGTGGCAATTCAGCCTCCTTCATGGCACACGATTCTCTTGCAGTCACCAAACATCCCACAAGCGTCGCCAAGATCCCGATAATTCTGGAGTAGTGCCTACGCCATGTCTTGACGCATCAAGCATGTATTTTGTGAATCACTCTCACATCGTAGATTCGAGGCCCTCATACTTGTGTTTTTCTCTCACTTTCATCACCTCTTCACTATGTACTAAATCCTTAAATTTAATGAAATCATGAACAAAATCAATCTCTTAGAGTTAGCCCTCTCACTACTACCGGTCTTATTTCTTTCGTTTCACAATGACCCAAACTGGTCTTTTCAATGTCAATAATCATAATTCATCACTTTCACTTGCCGGTGTGAGTTTTTGGCTACACTCTAATTTTCAATTTCATTTCACAAATTCACAATCTGAGTTGTCAAACTCAATATCATTTCTCTTTTCCAATAACATGATTTCTAAATTATTCATGAGTCGATAACCATACATGGAGTTCAATTACTCATCATGTATTTCATCAAATATTTATTTCCACATTAAAAAATCATATCACTAAGTATATGGTCAAAATGAATATTCACAATTCATTATTGTCACACTATTCTTTAACAAGAATAATTTACACCACTTTACTTCACATATTTTCTTTCTTTGTTATACTTCCTTTTCTAGCACTTTATTTCAAGTCCTTTTCCAAAATACAACTTTCACAAAAATATAAGTGTAGAACCATAGTTCTAACTACACTTTTGTTCTCAAAATATACTCTATTTCATTCTAATAACTCCCAATTTATTTTTCATAAGTCACACATAATTTTAGAATAATAATAGTATTTTTTTCAAAATTTTTAAACATCAAAATCCATCAAAAAACAATTTTTCCAAAAAGTTTAATACTAGCCGAGACCAGGATTCGAACCGGCAACCACAGAGAAACAAGCCGCATGCTCTGACCACTAGGCCAATCGCGCCGATCGATATAAAAGTGGGTTAAAAGTCTTAAGTACTCTCGGTTGAAAAACTAATTAAATTTGTTAAATACTCACAAAATATGGTGTTATCAAGGATCGAACCCTCGATCTGTGAGAACCCAAACCGCACACTGTAGCGATTAGAAGCCTCCCGACCACTTGAGCTATAGGCTCAAGTTGTCTCAAATACAACTTGCATTTTAATTAAATCAACTCTCTATTTAATAGAACATTTCGATGTTTCAAAAGCTCTCATTTGAGTTTTACTTTCACTAAAATCTACTGTAAATCTCCAGAATAATTATTCACATAATAATTGATACTCCAGTAATTAAAAATAATTTTTTCCACTAATTAACACATATTTTGCATACAATTAGTTTAAATTGTATACTACTACTACCACATTTCTTTTTCGACATTTCTTATCCAATTTAACGTCAATATTCTCTATATCAATTCCCTGTTTATATTCCTTTCACAAACCCACAAATATATTTTAAGTCATCCATTATAAACATTATCACAAAAGTCCATCTAAGCACATAAGACAACACTTTCATCTACTAACATTTGCATTTAATTTTGATTCTAATAACGAATTTTACTTCAAGAAATCCATAGCTATAAATAATTCACACACAACTTAAGTTTGATGATGGAATCACATACAATCTATTTAGCAACATTCCAATCAACTAATAAGCCATTTTTCTAATTAAATGTACTCTAATTAATCTTTTTCATGCATTATCATTTCAATTCAATCTTAGCATGCTATCTAATTAGAAATATGGAAAATAACCCACCTTAGCATGATATCTAATTAGAAATATGGAAAATAACCCACCTTAGCATGAGATCTAATTAGAAATATGGAAAATAACCCACCTTAATTTGGAGAGAAATCAAATTTCAACACCTCCTAAACAAGAGTCCTTGCCAAACGAGCGTTCCTCCTCCTCCTCGATGCGCACCCAAGCCTTCAAAGATGCCAACCCGAGCTCCTTGATGCCGGCCTTCCCTTTTTGATGCAAGCACAACTCCCTCACACACAAATCTCAATCTTTTATCTCACTTACTATACTACCAACAATGTATTTTCTACTATAGGTTTTGGAGAAATAAAGAGTACAAAATTAACTAGGCTAGGGGGGTATTTATACTAAAAATTGGAGTAAATGAAAGGCTAGGATCAAACTAGGAGTTAGAAACAAAAGGCTAGGATTCAAGGGGGAGTTGTAGTAACCAACCATGATCAAGCAACCACCACCCATGACTCCACTATTTTTTTCATTTCCCTCCATGCCAAAACCGGCCACAAAGGTGCTTTTGCACGTGTACATGCAATGCACGTGCATGCATTAGTCCTCCATTTAAAAAAGTTGTATATTATATTTTCTATAAAAATAATCTTTAAAAGATGTTCTACATTACAAGTTGTAATTAAAATAGAAATAACTCATGGGCTTTAATTAATGGGCCAAAATAATAGTTTTACAAAAATAAATTAGATTTGGGCTTAAAAAGAAAGGCTTATGTTTATTTGAAGAAAAAGGGCCTTTATAAATAATTAAAGAACACATATACATACATACATACATACATACATACATATATATATATATATATATATATATATATATATATATATATATATATATATATATATATATATATATATATATACTCATATCCATAAGGAAAATAATTATAAGATTCCATACTACAAAAATTGCACGTGCACAATACGTGCAAAAATTAATAATTTTCATAAATGAAAATCGGGGTATTACACCATCAGACTAAGGCCTCCCCCAAAGAGGCTTTCCTTGGTGATCTCCTTCCAATGAAGGGTTGGTCGATCCAAGAGGATGCCGACCATTTTGTCATCCTCCGGACTCAAGGACGGCTCCATCTTCGCCCTCTTCGGCACATCCTCTCTCCATACTGTGGGAATGTCCCACGGCTTTTTTACCCTGAACGAGGAATTACTTGTCTCGCCAACACTTCACGGAGTCAGGGTTGTCAACCAACTTAACGCCCTTCCGAGCAGTGAGGTAGAAACGGTACTCCGTCCTCGTCTTTTGATGGATCTTGTACAGACGACGAAGTACGCTGATCCTAGGTTCGATCCCGGTCGCCTAGCAATAGAGAACGAACCCCGTGACATGCCTCCACATGTTCGGCATCAGCTGAATAGGGCAGACCCCATACCATTGAAGCACTCCCCTTACAAAAGGGTGTAGAGGGAGGCGCAGCCCCGCATAGAAAGCATCGTAAGGGAAAATGCAAGTATCGGAGGGGAGACAAGAACAAGACCTGACCCCTAGCCTGGGACGATGAGTTCGAACTCCGGAGGGATCATGAAGCACATCTGAACCATTCGCAGATCCGACTCCTTCAGGATGCCGACGATTTCGTTCGCCTCTGTGCGCTCCCTGGGATTGTTCTCCTCGTAAAACTGAGCCATACCTTGTTCCGTTCGCCTCAAATCCTCCGAACTATACTGCCGGATCCCTCCAAGGTAGACACGGCGATCGAATGTCTGCCGAACGCACCCATCCACCGTTCTCTCTCCACTATTGTTTCCACCACCATCGAAGAGAGAGCCGCCTCGCCACCTCCACCCTCGACGACGAGATTTTCTTCCACTTTCGGAGAGGACAGGACAATGGGGGCCTTTCCCTTATCGACCGAAGAAGGAGTCGACCAGGGGGCTACTTCGTACTGACTCGAGGAGGAGGCCTCTTCGCCGAAAGACACCCTAGACATCTCTTTAAATTAAAATAAATTACCAGGAAAGTGACAACCACGATCGGAATGCTCATTGGAGAACGGGAATGACGCTGGAAGCTCTGTGAAAAGAAGAAATCTCCGGTGAAGAAAAAGTGAGAAAGTGAAGTAAAAATGAGAAGGGGTGGGGACATATAGCAAAACTTGATGGGCTTGGGCCACACAGCTTGACTGGCCCAACAAGCGTGGATGTTTAAGCGGTCAGAATATGAAACGACAAAAAAGAAGCGACCAGAAGCAGCTCGAAACAGTTGATCAGTCAACGTTCATCGAGTTCGCCGCTTCGTCTAAATAGCTCGACACGACATTCGCCAAGCTCGCCATCATATCTGAGCAGACGTGTTTTCGAGCTGAAAACACCAAACATGCGTTGACCAGTCAACGCCCTTCCAGTTTGCCATTTCGTTCGCCAAGCTCGACAGGATGTTCGCCAAGCTCGCTGTCATATCCGAGCAGACATGTTTCCGAGCTGAAAACACCAAAAAAATGCGTTGACCAGTCAACGCCCTTCTAGTTTGCCACTTTGTTCGCCAAGCTTGACACGACGTTCGCCAAGATCGCCGTCACATCCGAGCTGACGTGTTTCCGAGCTGAAAATGCCAAAAAATGCGTTGACCGGTCAACGCTCCTTGAGCTCGCCGTTTCGTTTGCCAAGCTCGCCGTCACATCCGAGCAGACGTGTTTCTGAGCTGAAAACGCAAAAAAATGCGTTGACCAGTCAACGCTCCTCGAGCTCGCCGTTATGTTTGCCAAGCTCGACACAATGTTCGCCAAGCTCACCGTCACATCCGAGCATACGTGTTTTCGAATTGAAAATGCCAAAAATGTGTTGACCAGTCAACGCGCTTCGAGCTCGCCGTTTCGTTTGCCAAGCTCGACGTCCCGTTCTCCAAGCTCGCCGTCACATCCGAGCAGACGTGTCTTCGAGCTGAAAACACCAAAAATGGCATTGACCAGTCAATGCCTCTTCACTGTTCGCCAAACTGCACATAACGTTCACCGTGTTCGGCGCACCGTCCTCCAAGCTCGGCACACTGTTCGACGCGTTCACCCACCGTACGCCGAGATCGTGAGAAGCCCCTTTTCTCCTGGCCGTACAATCGCCCAGAACTCCTCGCCGACATATGATCAAGGGCTCAGATTGGCCACGTCATAAACACGGCGATTAATTCCTTTTTCTATTTTATTAATTCGGATTATTTATTTAAAAATTGCAAAAATTGATTAAAAATTCTGGAAAATTAATAAAAAATTCTGAAAAATAATTATAAATTCAGGGGAACATTTCTGAGTCCCAGGATAAATAATTATTGTCCAGAGCGATTAATTAGTGCTCCCGAAGAGTGAATCGTTGCCTTGCAAAATTAAATAAATGGTTTGAACGAATGATATAAATATCGGGAAAAAATCACCAAGGATCTAGAGCAACCTAGAAGCCACTTTGAGCATGCTACCAGCTCAGGAAAGCACCAACACCCCTCAGACGAGATTCGAGTACCCGTTGAGGACTCTGATAAAGCCTTATACGCCATTAACACAACAGAACTACTCCCACAAGGCTGTAACACACAGCCTTGGGGAGTGGGGGGCTCGTGATATGGCTAAAAATGGGGTTAAATGAGAACCATTCAAAGCCGGCACGAATCTCAATGTCCTAGGGGCAAGATGGTAATCTCGCCTACAGATGGGTCCGAATTGGGAACCAGGTCCCTCCTCCTGGACCCGCTAACCCATGAACGGAACTGACCAGTTGAGAATGGGTCTCAACCCGTTAGGGGCCAATTCAACAGGATTGGAGGAAATCCTGGCTCCCCCTGATCTAGAGGAGGTGGTTATGACCACCCGTATCCTGCCACACCGGGAAGTAGGGATTCTCTCTGATCCTGAAGGAGACCCCATTGGCGACTATAAAACCCCCCTGACCTCCCACTGTAAAAGGTGATCACACTTTACACACTTGAGCCTTTTCCCTTCTCTTTTCTGTGTATTGACTTGATCGTCGGAGGGTTCGTCGCCGGGATCCATCCCGGTGTCTCGAACGTTTGTGCAGGTCGCAAGCGAGCACCAAGGAGCCACCAGCTTTGTAATATCCCGGACGGATATTACCGTATATAAATTGATATTTTATTATTATTTTACTATTATTTTGTTTTAATTCCAAAATTAGAATATTTTGGTGATTTTTATCCGGTTTGCTCCTAAACATTATCTGTATCCAGATATCGGTCAGTATATATCCGTATTGTATCAAATTGATACCGTGATCTTCCGAACTAATAATAAATTTTATTTTATTATTATTTCCAAGATTTAATTATTTTTATGCGGATTATGCAAAGATTTTCTGGTATACGGACATATATGCGCACGTACGAGTAGTATGTCGATTAGTGCATTATACGAATTATGTGTTGTATATTTTGGACAACACTTATTTTGCTATAACCTAGTAGGAATGGTTAAGGATTTGATTAGGAGGTTTAACCTAGGTTAAGGTTACATAAGAAGGTTAAGAAAATTCTTCTAGAAAATTTCTCCTCCATATCAATTTTCCCCCACATAACACCTCCCCCCAATCCCACCTCCTTGTTTTGGGGTTATTTTGTGCCATATGGTGCACTTACCACCTCCCATCCTCTCCTATAAATACCCCTTCATTCTCCTCCTTCTCTCATTTTAGAAAACAAGAAAGAAAGAAAGAAAGAAAGAAAGAAAGAAAGGAAAAGAAAAAAGAAAGAAAGAAAGAAAGAAAGGAAAAGAAAGAGAGGTCTCATACTAACAAAAGAGAGTCTTATTGTAGGGTTCTTAGAAGCTTTCAAAAAGCTAGGGGAAGGAGAAGGAAAAAGCAAGCTAGTCCTTCCTATAGAAAAAAATAAGGTGGGGGTTTCTTCATGCTTTCTTTGTTTGTATGTTTGTTTGTTTGTTTGTTTATTTGAATGATGGTTTTGATGTTCTTCTTCTTCTTACCCTCTTGTTTATTTTTCTTTTGGTATGGTTACTTTGTAGTGGTGTGGTTGTATGAGTTTTCTCATTTGAATGTTGTTAACTACTTGGACTAAAAAGATACATACACATAACTTTTGCATACAACCATGTAAGGTTGTAGGACTTGATATGGAACCATACATATTGCATATTGTGGAACAATACAACCATTGTTGGTTGTAGGACTTGATTGAACTAATGTAATGAACAAAAAGATCTTTCCTTTCTTTACTAATCACTAGTTGTAACTTAATAAAAAGATCTTTCTTTTTATTTAATCACTAGTTGTAGTTTAATAAAAAGATCTTTCTTTTTATTTTAATCACTAGTTGTAGTTTAATAAAAAGATCTTTCTTTTTATTTTAATCACTAGTTGTAACTTAATAAAAAGATCTTTCTTTTTATTTAATCACTAGTTGTAGTTTAATAAAAAGATATTTCTTTTTATTTTAATCACTAGTTGTAGTTTAATAAAAAGATCTTTCTTTTTATTTTAATCACTAGTTGTAACTTAATAAAAAGACCTTCTTTTATTTTGATCACTAGTTGTAATTAACTAAAAAGATCTTTCTTTTATTTTTAATCACTAGTGGTAATTAATTAAAAAGATCTTTCTTTCATTTTTAATCACTAGTTGTAGTTAATTAAAGAGATCTTTCTTTTGTAAAGTAAAGTAAAATAAGATAAAAATGATCTTTTCTTTATCACTAGTAATCACAAAGATTTGTAAGCTACTAAGTAGTAGTAAGCTAAAATAATAAGTAGTAGTATGTAATAAAATGAAGTAGTAGTAGCATGTATGTTGATTAATGAAGTAGTAGTAATAGTAGTAAGTTGTATGTTGTAGTAGTAGTAGTAGATAGTTATGTGTTGATCAAAATAGAAGTAGTAGTAGTAGTAGAATGTTGTAGGATATTTTCTAAAAATATTCCTTTATGTTTTGTGCTTAGAACATTGTAGGATTGCTTCTAAAAATAATTAGAAGCCATATCCATGTTTAGTTAGTTGTAGGATTGCTTCTAAAAATAATTAGAAGCCATATCCATGCTTAGTTAGTTGTAGCTTTGCTTCTAAAAATACTTAGAAGCCATATCCATGCTTAGTTAGTTGTAGGATTGCTTCCAAAAATAATTAGGAGCCATATCCATGCTTAGTTAGTTGTAGCTTTGCTTCTAAAAATACTTAGAAGCCATATCCATGCTTAGTTAGTTGTAGGATTGCTTCTAAAAATAATTAGGAGCCATATCCATGCTTAGTTAGTTGTAGCTTTACTTCTAAAAATATTTAGAAGACATATTTATGCTACTAATGTTGTAGGATTACTTCTAAAAATACTTAGAAGCCATATCCATGCTTAGTTAGTTGTAGGATTGCTTCTAAAAATAATTAGGAGCCATATCCATGCTTAGTTAGTTGTAGCTTTGCTTCTAAAAATACTTAGAAGCCATATCCATGCTTAGTTAGTTGTAGGATTGCTTCTAAAAATAATTAGGAGCCATATCCATGCTTAGTTAGTTGTAGCTTTACTTCTAAAAATATTTAGAAGACATATTTATGCTACTAATGTTGTAGGATTACTTCTAAAAATGATTAGAAGCCATATTCATGCTACTTATGTTGTAGGATCACTTCTAAAATTAATTAGAAGCCATATTCATGCTACTTATATTGTAGGATCACTTCTAAAATTAATTAGAAGTCATATTCATGTTTAGTTAGTTGTAGGATTGCTTCTAAAAATAATTAGAAGCCATATCCATGCTTAGTTAGTTGTAGGATTGCTTGTAAAAATATCCTACCATATTTACCATGCTTAGTTAGTGGTAGCTTTGCTTCTAAAAATATTTAGAAGCCATAATCCATGCTTAGTTAGTTGTAGGATTGCTTGTAAAAATATCCTACCATGTTTACCATGCTTAGTTAGTGGTAGCTTTGCTTCTAAAAATAATTAGAAGCCATATCCATGCTTAGTTAGTTGTAGCTTTGTTTCTAAAAATAATTAGAAGCCATAATCCATGCTTAGTTAGTTGTAGGATTGCTTTTAAAATATATCCTACCATGTTTACCATGCTTAGTTAGTTGTGGCTTTGCTTCTAAAAATATTTAGAAGCCATATTCATGCTTAATTAGTTGTAGGATTACTTATAAAATTATCCTACCATGATTCTATGCTTAATTAGATGTAGGATGTTTTATAAAATTATCCCATCATACTTTATGTTTAGGATGTTGTAGGACTTTTTCTAAAAATATCCTACCATGCTTAACGTTTAGAATGTTGTAGGATCCTTTTTCCTATCATGCTTGGTAATGTTGTAGGATTCTTTTCCCATCATGTTTAGTAACTCACTTATGCTAGAATTTTGTGGGATTCATTCCTAAAGTTTCCTATTATGTTTAGTGACTTAGTTTGGCTTAGAATGTGTAGGATTCAATCCAAGAGTTTCCTACCATGTGTGGATAAATTTCATTGTGCCTAGAGTGTTGTAGGATCCATAATGAAATCATATACCATGCTAGTTTAATTGTTGGAAAGCGATATACCATACTAGCTTAATTGTAAGTACTTTGCATATCATGCTAGTTTAAATTGTATGCAAATTGTATACCATGTTAGATAAATGGTAGAGAAGTGTATGTTATGTTAGTAGATGATCATGACTTATGCTAAGTAAGTAGGTATCATGCTAATTATTAATCATGTTAAGTTAAGGATACCCATACTATGATGTTCATGCTTAAAGTAAAGAAACTACCCATAGCTAGTTGTAGTGATTTATGTGGGGTTCTATACCATGCTAGAGTAATACTTGCTTAGAATGTTGTAGGAGTAGTGTTAGGACTACTTACTATACCTTGGAATATTGCTTAGTTGGGTGATGGTGGTTGGTTATGATAAGTAGTAGGCTTCCATGCTCAATTGGTAACCTACGATTGACTATAGAGAATTTTATGTTTAAGGACATTAGTGATTTTCATGCTTGAGCTCAATGTAAGCATAAGCATTAATCACATTCATACATAGGAATATCATGGTGGTTGTGTTATATGATTGATTGTCGTAAGAAGCTGCTTATAATTGTATGCCATACTTAAGGCGCAATAGGTTGAAGTAGGAAGGATTGGGAAGACCACTAGGGATAGTTAGTCCGATAAAGGCCATTTTATCGCCTTCGGTTCTTCCCTAGTACAATACCCATCATAGACTACTAGTAGATCCCTTTGTTGCTTCTAATAGTAGAAGATTAAGTTTGTTAGTAAGCACGTTTGGTTGCTTCTAGGATTGATTACCTGTATGGTTGTTTGCACACGGTCGTGCTCGTACGTGGCTCGACTGGCCCGTATGTAGCTGTGGGTCTCATACGTAGCTTAGTCGGCTCGTATGTAGGTTATTGTCTCGTACGCGGCCCGACCGGCCCGTGCGTAGCTGTTGGTCTCATACGCGGCTTATTTGGCTGGTATGTACGTGGTGATCTCCTACGAGGCCCGCCTGGCTCGTAGGTAGTTATTGTTTCATACGTAGCTTAGTTGGCTCGTATGTGGTTATTACTCGTGTATAGCTTGTTAGCTAGTACACAGTTAGTTGTGCTATCTAGGGTGATGTTACCACCCTAAGGGCTATCGACCATCAAGACATATGTTTCTACCCTAAGGAACTGTGGAGGAGTCACTCCTTGGGTACCGTCGAATCTTAACCAGGGTAGGTTGATCGAGGACCGGAGTATAGACGAAATCCAAGTCTAGGGTAGCGGCCTGCATATTCGCACGGCCAAAGTCTTGGATCGATGAGCCACGAACCGGGTCCTGAGGGATTCTGGTAAGTCTAGGTTGAGCGGCCTAGCAGAGTTATCTTGCGAAGCCAAATTTAAGGCTTAGCACGTTGTGTTATAATGTTGTCATTCCTAGGATCGTTCGAGTCAGGGACATCACTAGGATAGTGACTTATAAGGATCGGTTTACTTAAACCCTTTTGCCGGGAGAGAGGGGTCAGTCGTAGGGGGCCCCTTACACTAACTCGTCCCTTGAGGCAAATCATAGGTGGTGTACAGGGTTGTGCCTTCCTGTCAAAGGGATACGTACGGTGCCGTCTCACAAGTTGAGGACACGGGTTGCGTATCTCGCGCTGTTAATTCCTGAAATACCGTGGCTGGGGTGCCACAGGATGCATGGTGCAGTCCTGCATTTGCTATACCCCAGAGAGTGCCACAGGGTAGGCTTCGCGCTGCCCTGCGCTTGCGAAACTCTATGGTTTAATTTTGGAACGATGCCCGATATACTGGGATCGAGTGAGGTCCGGCTTGCCGGGTAGTAGTGGAAAACGGAGACACCATAAGCAGACTGCATAAGGGGACTTGACCTCTTCTGCAACCTCACAGAGTCATGGAGTATTGTCAGGAACAGGTTGTGTACAATTAGAATGTGTCACGCGGGTCCAATCCCTATATATGGAGAAACGGCTTGAGATGGAGTCGCATGTATTTATGGGCTGCATGTTACTTTCGGAGACTTGCTGACATTAGAATAGGAAGCGTCCTTGTCCTACCTTCCCGTCAAAGGGATACGTACGGTGCCATCTCACAGGTTGAGGATACGGGTTACGTATCTCGCTCTGTTAATTCCTGAAATACCGTGGCTGGGGTGCCACAGGATGCATTGTGCAGTCCTGCGCTTGCGATACCCCAGAGGGTGCCACAGGGTAGGCTTCGCGCTGCCCTGCGCTTGCGAAACCCTATGATTTGGATTTTGGATTAAGTCCCGATACACCGGGCAATAGTGGCAAACATGGACACCACTATATGACTGCAGTGGCGGAACTAGACCGCACCTGCAACCTTGTTGAGTGAGGTCCGGCATGCCGGGTAGTAGTGGAAAACGGAGACACCATAAGCAGACTGCATAAGGGGACTTGACCTCTTCTGCAACCTCACAGAGTCATGGAGTATTGTCAGGAACGGGTTGTGTATAATTAGTTCTATTTTAAGTATCGCATTAGTGTCTAGTCACAGCACTCACGAACACTTAAACTACACCAACACCATTGTTATATTTTGTATATTGTTTGGAAGATTCGCTGCTATATGATCAGCCTTTAAGCGTCAGTGAATACTGACGTCCCCACTTCCATAGGTACTGGATCGCCGAAGTACAAAGGCGAGATTCAAGAGGACTCAAGGCAAGGAAAGCAAGGAGTCAGTATTAAGTTTAGTTCCGCTGCAAAATATGTATTGATTCTGTATTATTTAAGAAGTACTCTGATGTAAGATGTGAAGGATGTAATACTTAGAAATGTAAAGGTAATATTGTAACTCTATTGTAAGGTATTACAGTTGTACAATATTCAGACTTGTAACACATTGTGTATTGAATAAAAAGTTTTAAATTCTCCTGTTTTTCTGTGTATTGTGACTAATTGAAGAAAAGATCTTGGCTCGTGTCACGGTTTCCCGGTATCGGAAATCGGGGCGCTACAGAGTGGTATCAGAGCTAACTTCAATTTACAGTCCAACACAGCAGGAAAATTAAACTTGGACGCCTTTAGGAGTCGGGTCTTAGTTACTTATAGGAAATTGTAATTCATATTGTTGTTTCTTTCAACTTATGTTTTATGATTATCCTATATCTGGACTAATTCCAGTAGGTATATTTTAGGATGGTATTCGAAGATTTCCTAACCGAGGGTGTATTGATAGAGTAGAATGAGCAAATTACCGGAGGAAATCCTAGAAATCGGAAGTAATGTCCATAGGTCATGTCCTATTCTAAGGAGGGAGTAGATACCGAGTTGCAAATATCGGGTTCTTGGGAGAACCAGTTCGTGGATGAACCACTTGGGAGCCAGAAAGCAGCCTAAGCTTTCTTTCCCCGAGTTATTAGGGTATGGATGTTTTGCCTGTTTTCCTAACTTAACGTAGTTCTGAGGACAGAACTATTCTAAGGAGGGAGTATTGTAATATCCCGGACGGATATTACCGTATATAAATTGATATTTTATTATTATTTTACTATTATTTTGTTTTAATTCCAAAATTAGAATATTTTGGTGATTTTTATCCGGTTTGCTCCTAAACATTATCTGTATCCAGATATCGGTCAGTATATATCCGTATTGTATCAAATTGATACCGTGATCTTCCGAACTAATAATAAATTTTATTTTATTATTATTTCCAAGATTTAATTATTTTTATGCGGATTATGCAAAGATTTTCTGGTATACGGACATATATGCGCACGTACGAGTAGTATGTCGATTAGTGCATTATACGAATTATGTGTTGTATATTTTGGACAACACTTATTTTGCTATAACCTAGTAGGAATGGTTAAGGATTTGATTAGGAGGTTTAACCTAGGTTAAGGTTACATAAGAAGGTTAAGAAAATTCTTCTAGAAAATTTCTCCTCCATATCAATTTTCCCCCACATAACACCTCCCCCCAATCCCACCTCCTTGTTTTGGGGTTATTTTGTGCCATATGGTGCACTTACCACCTCCCATCCTCTCCTATAAATACCCCTTCATTCTCCTCCTTCTCTCATTTTAGAAAACAAGAAAGAAAGAAAGAAAGAAAGAAAGAAAGAAAGGAAAAGAAAAAAGAAAGAAAGAAAGAAAGAAAGGAAAAGAAAGAGAGGTCTCATACTAACAAAAGAGAGTCTTATTGTAGGGTTCTTAGAAGCTTTCAAAAAGCTAGGGGAAGGAGAAGGAAAAAGCAAGCTAGTCCTTCCTATAGAAAAAAATAAGGTGGGGGTTTCTTCATGCTTTCTTTGTTTGTATGTTTGTTTGTTTGTTTGTTTATTTGAATGATGGTTTTGATGTTCTTCTTCTTCTTACCCTCTTGTTTATTTTTCTTTTGGTATGGTTACTTTGTAGTGGTGTGGTTGTATGAGTTTTCTCATTTGAATGTTGTTAACTACTTGGACTAAAAAGATACATACACATAACTTTTGCATACAACCATGTAAGGTTGTAGGACTTGATATGGAACCATACATATTGCATATTGTGGAACAATACAACCATTGTTGGTTGTAGGACTTGATTGAACTAATGTAATGAACAAAAAGATCTTTCCTTTCTTTACTAATCACTAGTTGTAACTTAATAAAAAGATCTTTCTTTTTATTTAATCACTAGTTGTAGTTTAATAAAAAGATCTTTCTTTTTATTTTAATCACTAGTTGTAGTTTAATAAAAAGATCTTTCTTTTTATTTTAATCACTAGTTGTAACTTAATAAAAAGATCTTTCTTTTTATTTAATCACTAGTTGTAGTTTAATAAAAAGATATTTCTTTTTATTTTAATCACTAGTTGTAGTTTAATAAAAAGATCTTTCTTTTTATTTTAATCACTAGTTGTAACTTAATAAAAAGACCTTCTTTTATTTTGATCACTAGTTGTAATTAACTAAAAAGATCTTTCTTTTATTTTTAATCACTAGTGGTAATTAATTAAAAAGATCTTTCTTTCATTTTTAATCACTAGTTGTAGTTAATTAAAGAGATCTTTCTTTTGTAAAGTAAAGTAAAATAAGATAAAAATGATCTTTTCTTTATCACTAGTAATCACAAAGATTTGTAAGCTACTAAGTAGTAGTAAGCTAAAATAATAAGTAGTAGTATGTAATAAAATGAAGTAGTAGTAGCATGTATGTTGATTAATGAAGTAGTAGTAATAGTAGTAAGTTGTATGTTGTAGTAGTAGTAGTAGATAGTTATGTGTTGATCAAAATAGAAGTAGTAGTAGTAGTAGAATGTTGTAGGATATTTTCTAAAAATATTCCTTTATGTTTTGTGCTTAGAACATTGTAGGATTGCTTCTAAAAATAATTAGAAGCCATATCCATGTTTAGTTAGTTGTAGGATTGCTTCTAAAAATAATTAGAAGCCATATCCATGCTTAGTTAGTTGTAGCTTTGCTTCTAAAAATACTTAGAAGCCATATCCATGCTTAGTTAGTTGTAGGATTGCTTCTAAAAATAATTAGGAGCCATATCCATGCTTAGTTAGTTGTAGCTTTGCTTCTAAAAATACTTAGAAGCCATATCCATGCTTAGTTAGTTGTAGGATTGCTTCTAAAAATAATTAGGAGCCATATCCATGCTTAGTTAGTTGTAGCTTTACTTCTAAAAATATTTAGAAGACATATTTATGCTACTAATGTTGTAGGATTACTTCTAAAAATACTTAGAAGCCATATCCATGCTTAGTTAGTTGTAGGATTGCTTCTAAAAATAATTAGGAGCCATATCCATGCTTAGTTAGTTGTAGCTTTGCTTCTAAAAATACTTAGAAGCCATATCCATGCTTAGTTAGTTGTAGGATTGCTTCTAAAAATAATTAGGAGCCATATCCATGCTTAGTTAGTTGTAGCTTTACTTCTAAAAATATTTAGAAGACATATTTATGCTACTAATGTTGTAGGATTACTTCTAAAAATGATTAGAAGCCATATTCATGCTACTTATGTTGTAGGATCACTTCTAAAATTAATTAGAAGCCATATTCATGCTACTTATATTGTAGGATCACTTCTAAAATTAATTAGAAGTCATATTCATGTTTAGTTAGTTGTAGGATTGCTTCTAAAAATAATTAGAAGCCATATCCATGCTTAGTTAGTTGTAGGATTGCTTGTAAAAATATCCTACCATATTTACCATGCTTAGTTAGTGGTAGCTTTGCTTCTAAAAATATTTAGAAGCCATAATCCATGCTTAGTTAGTTGTAGGATTGCTTGTAAAAATATCCTACCATGTTTACCATGCTTAGTTAGTGGTAGCTTTGCTTCTAAAAATAATTAGAAGCCATATCCATGCTTAGTTAGTTGTAGCTTTGTTTCTAAAAATAATTAGAAGCCATAATCCATGCTTAGTTAGTTGTAGGATTGCTTTTAAAATATATCCTACCATGTTTACCTTGCTTAGTTAGTTGTGGCTTTGCTTCTAAAAATATTTAGAAGCCATATTCATGCTTAATTAGTTGTAGGATTACTTATAAAATTATCCTACCATGATTCTATGCTTAATTAGATGTAGGATGTTTTATAAAATTATCCCATCATACTTTATGTTTAGGATGTTGTAGGACTTTTTCTAAAAATATCCTACCATGCTTAACGTTTAGAATGTTGTAGGATCCTTTTTCCTATCATGCTTGGTAATGTTGTAGGATTCTTTTCCCATCATGTTTAGTAACTCACTTATGCTAGAATTTTGTGGGATTCATTCCTAAAGTTTCCTATTATGTTTAGTGACTTAGTTTGGCTTAGAATGTGTAGGATTCAATCCAAGAGTTTCCTACCATGTGTGGATAAATTTCATTGTGCCTAGAGTGTTGTAGGATCCATAATGAAATCATATACCATGCTAGTTTAATTGTTGGAAAGCGATATACCATACTAGCTTAATTGTAAGTACTTTGCATATCATGCTAGTTTAAATTGTATGCAAATTGTATACCATGTTAGATAAATGGTAGAGAAGTGTATGTTATGTTAGTAGATGATCATGACTTATGCTAAGTAAGTAGGTATCATGCTAATTATTAATCATGTTAAGTTAAGGATACCCATACTATGATGTTCATGCTTAAAGTAAAGAAACTACCCATAGCTAGTTGTAGTGATTTATGTGGGGTTCTATACCATGCTAGAGTAATACTTGCTTAGAATGTTGTAGGAGTAGTGTTAGGACTACTTACTATACCTTGGAATATTGCTTAGTTGGGTGATGGTGGTTGGTTATGATAAGTAGTAGGCTTCCATGCTCAATTGGTAACCTACGATTGACTATAGAGAATTTTATGTTTAAGGACATTAGTGATTTTCATGCTTGAGCTCAATGTAAGCATAAGCATTAATCACATTCATACATAGGAATATCATGGTGGTTGTGTTATATGATTGATTGTCGTAAGAAGCTGCTTATAATTGTATGCCATACTTAAGGCGCAATAGGTTGAAGTAGGAAGGATTGGGAAGACCACTAGGGATAGTTAGTCCGATAAAGGCCATTTTATCGCCTTCGGTTCTTCCCTAGTACAATACCCATCATAGACTACTAGTAGATCCCTTTGTTGCTTCTAATAGTAGAAGATTAAGTTTGTTAGTAAGCACGTTTGGTTGCTTCTAGGATTGATTACCTGTATGGTTGTTTGCACACGGTCGTGCTCGTACGTGGCTCGACTGGCCCGTATGTAGCTGTGGGTCTCATACGTAGCTTAGTCGGCTCGTATGTAGGTTATTGTCTCGTACGCGGCCCGACCGGCCCGTGCGTAGCTGTTGGTCTCATACGCGGCTTATTTGGCTGGTATGTACGTGGTGATCTCCTACGAGGCCCGCCTGGCTCGTAGGTAGTTATTGTTTCATATGTAGCTTAGTTGGCTCGTATGTGGTTATTACTCGTGTATAGCTTGTTAGCTAGTACACAGTTAGTTGTGCTATCTAGGGTGATGTTACCACCCTAAGGGCTATCGACCATCAAGACATATGTTTCTACCCTAAGGAACTGTGGAGGAGTCACTCCTTGGGTACCGTCGAATCTTAACCAGGGTAGGTTGATCGAGGACCGGAGTATAGACGAAATCCAAGTCTAGGGTAGCGGCCTGCATATTCGCACGGCCAAAGTCTTGGATCGATGAGCCACGAACCGGGTCCTGAGGGATTCTGGTAAGTCTAGGTTGAGCGGCCTAGCAGAGTTATCTTGCGAAGCCAAATTTAAGGCTTAGCACGTTGTGTTATAATGTTGTCATTCCTAGGATCGTTCGAGTCAGGGACATCACTAGGATAGTGACTTATAAGGATCGGTTTACTTAAACCCTTTTGCCGGGAGAGAGGGGTCAGTCGTAGGGGGCCCCTTACACTAACTCGTCCCTTGAGGCAAATCATAGGTGGTGTACAGGGTTGTGCCTTCCTGTCAAAGGGATACGTACGGTGCCGTCTCACAAGTTGAGGACACGGGTTGCGTATCTCGCGCTGTTAATTCCTGAAATACCGTGGCTGGGGTGCCACAGGATGCATGGTGCAGTCCTGCATTTGCTATACCCCAGAGAGTGCCACAGGGTAGGCTTCGCGCTGCCCTGCGCTTGCGAAACTCTATGGTTTAATTTTGGAACGATGCCCGATATACTGGGATCGAGTGAGGTCCGGCTTGCCGGGTAGTAGTGGAAAACGGAGACACCATAAGCAGACTGCATAAGGGGACTTGACCTCTTCTGCAACCTCACAGAGTCATGGAGTATTATCAGGAACAGGTTGTGTACAATTAGAATGTGTCACGCGGGTCCAATCCCTATATATGGAGAAACGGCTTGAGATGGAGTCGCATGTATTTATGGGCTGCATGTTACTTTCGGAGACTTGCTGACATTAGAATAGGAAGCGTCCTTGTCCTACCTTCCCGTCAAAGGGATACGTACGGTGCCATCTCACAGGTTGAGGATACGGGTTACGTATCTCGCTCTGTTAATTCCTGAAATACCGTGGCTGGGGTGCCACAGGATGCATTGTGCAGTCCTGCGCTTGCGATACCCCAGAGGGTGCCACAGGGTAGGCTTCGCGCTGCCCTGCGCTTGCGAAACCCTATGATTTGGATTTTGGATTAAGTCCCGATACACCGGGCAATAGTGGCAAACATGGACACCACTATATGACTGCAGTGGCGGAACTAGACCGCACCTGCAACCTTGTTGAGTGAGGTCCGGCATGCCGGGTAGTAGTGGAAAACGGAGACACCATAAGCAGACTGCATAAGGGGACTTGACCTCTTCTGCAACCTCACAGAGTCATGGAGTATTGTCAGGAACGGGTTGTGTATAATTAGTTCTATTTTAAGTATCGCATTAGTGTCTAGTCACAGCACTCACGAACACTTAAACTACACCAACACCATTGTTATATTTTGTATATTGTTTGGAAGATTCGCTGCTATATGATCAGCCTTTAAGCGTCAGTGAATACTGACGTCCCCACTTCCATAGGTACTGGATCGCCGAAGTACAAAGGCGAGATTCAAGAGGACTCAAGGCAAGGAAAGCAAGGAGTCAGTATTAAGTTTAGTTCCGCTGCAAAATATGTATTGATTCTGTATTATTTAAGAAGTACTCTGATGTAAGATGTGAAGGATGTAATACTTAGAAATGTAAAGGTAATATTGTAACTCTATTGTAAGGTATTACAGTTGTACAATATTCAGACTTGTAACACATTGTGTATTGAATAAAAAGTTTTAAATTCTCCTGTTTTTCTGTGTATTGTGACTAATTGAAGAAAAGATCTTGGCTCGTGTCACGGTTTCCCGGTATCGGAAATCGGGGCGCTACAAGCTTGCAAGGAAGAAGAAGGGATCAACCTTTGTGAGTTCCTCACGAACCTACAAGTCTCATCTATTGCCCCCACACCCGAATTTAGCGGTAACACCTGGATTTTTCTAGAATTTTCCGTGAAATTTTGTGGATTTTTCTGAATTTTTTCTGTTTTTAAATATTTTCCCCCATTCTAAAAAATCACAATTTCGAATTTTTTAATTAATAAACCCAAATTTAAATTATTTTTCAAAAAGTTTAACTAATTTTCCTAGTTAAATAAATATTTTTGTATTTTTAATTAATTTTTTGAATTTAAAATTATTTTAGGGGATTTTTATGAATTTATCAGGCACGACATGCTTTTTAGAGTGATCAAGCACGCCCATCATCACTTGGTTCGCCTACTAAGTGATTTGAGCGGTGGATAAGGAGCTACAATTATGTAGAGCAATCAGAAGCGAGGATCAAGCGCTAGCGCGCATTTGGGGGGGGGGGATCGAGCGGTAGAGGATTAGGCAGAGCACTCAAGAAGAAGAAGGGTGATGTGGAATAATCACGTGCATCCATCCCACTCGCGCTCGAATTTCTGAACGATCCATGGGCCAGCAAATGAAGCGAGCCCCCCCCCCCCCCCCAGCTTTACCAAAGAGTTCATTGAGCTCCTTTTTTTAGGGGCTTTGTTGAGCTACTGCCGTGGGTGAACTGAGCTCCTCATCGTGCTATCCTTGTCGAGCTCCTCTTATGGCCTTGTCGATCTGAGGAGTTTTTGGCGAGCTCCAGTTGTGGGTGAGCTAGGAGGTCGGCAAGCGATCATTGGCAATTTGCACTTGGTCGAGCTAGGGTTTTGGGCGAGTTAAGTGGTCGGCGAGCGGTCATTGGTAAGCTGCACTTGGTCGAGATAGGGATTCGGTCGAGCTACAGCCATTTTCATCGACCTCAAAGTTGGCCAGCTCTATTCCCGTCAAGCTAGATATTCGGTTGAGCTCCTCCATTTTTGTCAACCTCGAAGATGGTCGAGCTCAGCTCTCGTCGAGTTCGAGTTTGGTCAAGCTCCTCCATTCTTATTGACCTCGGAGTTGGTCGAGCTTCCACATTCGTCGAACTACACAGTTTTGGTCGATCTGCCACCCTCGTCACTTTCGAGCTTTGGGTACCTTATGGTTGAGCTTGTATGGTCAAGCTCCTCTTCTCGTTGAGTTTGCCTTGTCAAGCTGAGCTTTTGGTCGAGCTCCCCTCGGCAAGCTGCTCATGGTCGAGCTCCTTTTGCCGAGCTCTGTCGAAGTCGGTCGAGATCGAGCTATGGAGCTCTATTGGAGTTCGAGCTATGGAGTTGGGCAAGCTGCGACTTTATTGAAGAGGAGCAGCTCGGTGAGGGATTTTTGAAGATGAGGAGCTTGGAGTTAGAGCTCAGCAGTGTGGAGGAGCTTCGGAGAAGAAGGGTTTTAAAATTTTACACCGGAGTTGAAGCTTGGGTTTTTTGAGCTCTGATTTTGAAGAAGAGGGCTCTTCTTTGGGTTTTCGGGTTTGGGTTTCATACTCGCATGCCTACTATGGTGTTTTTAGAACTTAGTTTTTTGGTTAGAGGTTTGTCACCCGCCCCTATACCCCGATGCAAAAATCCATGTTTTCTCTTCTTCTTTTGAGCCCGAATCTTCAATCTAATATGTTGGAGTTAGGAATTTTGGTCTTGTGTTAGCTTCTTTGTGTATGAACACAATTATAGATATATGTATTTATATATGTGTGTGTATATGCATACCCGAAGCCTAATTTATATCCATTGGCTTTTTGTGCTTGTCAACTTGTTTTATTGGATAAGTGCCTCATCGTTGACCAAGTATTGTTTTGTTCACTTGTTTTTAGATCAATCGTCTCGTCGCTCATTTCATTGGACCACTCTTTCATCGATCAAGCATTTTGTTGTTCTCTTGTTTTGTTGATCGAGCGTTTCGTTGGTCCGGGAGCTGAGTGCTTTGGTCATTGAGTCTTGTATATGTAGCTGACCTAGAAGAGCAATTGTAGGAATAATTTTGGGAGGCGTTCGGACTGTGGAATTGTTTTTTGATCCCAACAAGTTTGTTAAGGCAATTTAGGAACAGAGTTGAACGTTTGAACTTGCTGCTTGTGCCCAGCAATTTTGTTGAGATAATTCTTAGACGGAGTTGGATGTATAGCTCGTTGTTTGATCCCAATGAGTTTTTGGAGACAACTCTAAGACGAAGTTGGTATTTGAACTTCCCGTTTGTGCCCGACAAGTTTGGGGAAGCAACTTTGAGATGGAGTTGAACGTTAAACTTGCTATTTGATCCCAGTGTGTTTGGAGAGACAACTCTGAGCCAGAGAAGGCCGTAGAGCTTGTCATTTGATCCCAAGAAGTTAATAGGGAACTTTGTGACGGAGTTAGACATTCTAACTTGCTGTTTGTGCCCAGCTAGCTTTGTAGAGACACTCCTTAGACATAGTTAGTCGTTTGAACTTGCCATTTGCGCCCAGGAAATTCGTGGAGAGGCAACTCTCGAACAGAGTTGATGTTGAACTTGCCATTTGATCCCAACAAGTTTAGAGAGAACTCTAAGACGGAGTTGGACATTTGAACTTGCTGTTTGTGCCTAATAAGTTTGGAAAGGTAACTCTATGTAGATTTGAATTGTAGAGTTTGTTGTTTGTGCCTAGCAAGTATGGAGCAAACTCTAAGATGGAGTTGACGTTTGAACTTGTTATTTGCACCCAGCAAGTTTAGAGAGGCAACTCTATGTAGAGTTGAATATAGATCTTGTTGTTTGTGCCCAGCAAGTGTGGAGCGGCAACTCTATGTGATGTTGAATGTGGAGCACGCTGTTTGATCCCAGTGATTTATAGAGGCAACTCTGAGACAGAGTTGGTCATTTAAACTTGTTATTTGCACCCAACAAGTTTATAGAGGCAAACCTAGGCCGGTGTTAGGCAACGAACCTATTGCCTGAAGTTATGGGATTGTTGGAGGGACTCGAGCGAAGAGTGGGGCACTAAATTTGTTTTTTGGAGTCGACAAATTGTTGATGGAGCACGAGCGGAGAGCAGAGCATTGAACTCGTTGTTTGAAGTCAACGAGTTGTTGATGGAGCTCTAGTGGTGAGCGAAGCATTGAACTCGTTGTTCGGAGCCAATGAGCTGGTGATGGAGCTCAAGCGTTGAGCAGAGCGTTGAAATTGTTGTTTGGAACCAATGAGCAGTTGATGGAGCTCGAGCGGAAAGCAGAGAGTTAAACTCATTGTTTGGAGACAGCAAGTTGTTGATGGAGCTCGAGCGGTGATCGGAGAATTGAACTCATTGTTTGGAGCCAATAAGTTATTGATGAAGCTCGAATGGAAAGCAGAATATTGAACTCATTGTATGGAGCCAATGACTTGTTGATAGTGCCAAACTCATTTTGTAAAGCAAATGAGTTATAGGTGTCTGAATGTTCTTAATATTGAAGTGAAGCACTTTGTATTTGTTCAACGTCGAGGTGATTCCATTCTTCGCTTTGCTGATAGGTAGTTGTGTACATCAAATGAGGTCCTCAGGACACTGAGCTTGCTTTCCTTCGTAATATGTTGTACTTGACAGAGTTTGGACTTTTCTGTTTGTGCGGCATATTATGCTAGACAGAATTGGATCTTGCTCAGGTGAAGGTGGTAGGAAAGACTTGGAACATGCCCGCCTAAGGAAGACTTGTCTTGAATTTTATTGTCAAGAGTAGAGGTGGCCTTGGAGATTTGTCAGCTGGTAGGAAGCCTGTGAAGAAGTTCGTCCCTTAGGATGAACATTCCTCTATCGTGTAGCCGGAAGGACAACTTGCATGAAAATTGTTGCTCACTACTTGTAAAATGGTATATGGTTTTGTACTTGTAGATACTTGTAGTGACGCTGGATCTGAATGCATAGATTTGCGATAGTTTTGTGATTTTGAAGAATTCTTCTCATATGTTTGATCATTGTTGTGCAACTTTTAGTTGAGATTGATGAGCTGTCGACTGAGTTCTTTGTGGCTAAAGAACATGGCCTCAAATTTCTTTTGTAAAGCTAACGAACCGTGGATGGTATGTGTAATTTTTGACGGAGTTTAGAACTTATCTGTCTTGTACTCAGCTAGTTGTAGGAGCAACTCTGTGGGAGAGCTATTTTCCAAACTTGCTGCATGGGTCCTCCAGCAAATTGTGAGGGTCAAATCGAGTGGCGAGTTGAACTCCAAGTGTTGCTTTCCCAAGTTTTATTAGAGTAACTACGATCCACGATTTTGGATGTCTAATCTGTCTTTAAGAAGTTTCAACTAGTTTCAGGAACAGATCGAATGACGAGTTGAACTCTAAACGTGTATGATTGCAGGTTGCTAAAGTAACTTCGAGCCATGGGTATGATTCTGACCTTGTTAGTTTAGATATTAATAGGTTGTAGGAGCAGATCAAATGACGAGTTAAACTTCGGACTTGCTTTGTTGCAAGTTGCTAAAGTAACATCGAGCCATGAGTATGGACTCTGAACCTGTCGTCGATGCGCTAACGAATTGTTAGGAGCAGAATAAATTGCGAAGTGAACTCTAAACTTACTTTGTTGCAAATTGCTAAAGTTACTTCGAGCCATTGGTATGGACTCCGAACTCGTCTTATAAGGCGCTTTTAATGAGTTTGATGTCGTGGTTAGGAGTAGGCTTGGTTTTTAACTCATTGTATGCATCTGTAGAGTTGTACAAGAATTTTACAAAAGTTAATACAACATTTTATTGGAAAATAAAACTAAGTGGCTGCTATAGTGGCTAACCTTTATTACATGCAGTGACCGGTAGTGAAAGCGGTCTTCATTGAAAAATAAAATTAAATAGTTGCTCTAGTGGCTGACATTTATTACAAATTGAGAAAATTTGCTACTACTACTAAGAGATGACGTTTTAGACACCCTCGTTCAACTTCATAAGTTGTTCTACTTTTTAGGTCCTTACTAATATCTCCTTGCCCCTCGGGTCTTCAAGTTGACGAGCCGTTAGGCGAACAACTAGGTAGACCTTGCATGGACTTGCCTATTTTGGAACGAGCCTCCCATTGTTTTGCAAAGAGAATGGAAGATCTTCAGATTTGTCAATGTGTTTAATCATGACTATTTCTTTCCGTTGAATGAGCAGAGTAGCTTTGGGTGGGGGCTTCAAGTTTGTTGTTGTATTCTGATGAGGACAAATTTGGACTTGTGGGAGATGGTTTGGTAGGTTTAGAAGTTATGGGCAAGATTTTCTAGTGTCGTAGCTTCGAAGTCATTAACGTACTTGGCGATACTATATCTGCTTTTTTGCGATAGCACTATGGCATCGAGGGGGAAAACCGAGCCCCTATTGTGGCGGTGTAGCATGCTCGTGCTTCCTATTGGCTTCCTATAACTTATCCTATGCCTGATGTTGTTGGGAAATTCATTTTATGTGGTAGGCAAAAGCAACTGCATGAAAGGCCGCTAGTCCTGGATAGCCAAATACCGTGTTGTATGCTACTTTGACGTCGAATACCATAATGTCTAGTGCTTCCGTTCAAATAGTGGGGGCTTTTCCTGCTGTCACATCGAGTATGACGATTCCTTCTACTTGAACGGGTACATCAGAGAATTCGTGGAGTGTATAACTGGTTAGCCTAAGTCGGTCTTGGGAGAGCTTCAGACCATCGAAAGTGTTCATGAAAAGAATGTTTATTGAGCTGCCGTTGTCCTAGGATGTGGCATACCTCATGATCCACCATGCAAAGATTTATGACCAATGCGTCGCAGTGAGGTGTTTGGACACCTTCTAAGTCTTTGTCGGAGAAAAATATCGAGACCCCGGTGCTCTTGGCAGGTGGGATGTTATGTACTGAGTTGACTTCTTTGACAAAGGCTTTGCAGGAGAAGTTGGAATCTCCCCTCATCGGGCCTCCGTGAATGGAGTGGAGAATGGCCATATGTTCTGAATCTCGTGATTCGGAGGGCCTCTCTTGACGCTTATTAGCCCCACATGCCGGAGGGGTTTTCACATTGTTGTTGTGTCGGACATATTGAGAGAGATAGCCCCGGCGAATTAGGCCTTCAAGTTCTTCTTTGAGGGCTCGACAGTTGTCAGTAGTGTGCCAATGATCTCTGTGAAATGCACACCACTTATTTATATCTCTTCTCTTGCTAGCTGTGGACATCTTGGGTGGAGGGCAAATTATTCTGTGATTCTCAACTTCCATAAGGATGGCTGATACGCTTGCATTTGAGAGGAGTGAACTTGTTGAAGCGTGGTGCTGGAGGTGGACGGCGTTGACCGACATTGTCTTTCTGAAATTTCTTAGGTCCTTACTCGTTTATATTCTTCTGTTTATTTTCGGAAGATGAATTGTCCTTGCCTTGAGGATAAAAGGCGTCCTCAACTCTGATATATTTATTACTCTTTTCCAAGAACTCATTGTAGTCTTTAGGAGGCTTCTTCGCGATGGAGACTTTCAGATCTTTATTAGTGACGTTGTGGTGGAAGGCGGCAGCCGCCATTGATGAGTCTACGGAAGAGATAGACCTTGCTTTGACTGTGATGCGCTTGAAAAAGTCTTTCAAATGTTCTCCATCCTTCTGTTTCAGTTCTAACAGGGAGGTACTTGTTTTTTTAGTCATGCGGCTAGTAATGAAGTGCCCTATGAAGAGTTCCTCAAACTGATTGAAGGAGAATATTGACTCCGAAGTGAGATGGGAGTACCATTTCCTTGTTGATCCTTTCAATGTTACGGGAAATGTTCTGTATATGATTGCATCAGTGGCGTTGTAGGCCATCATGAGAGTTTTAAAACTTTCAATATGGTCCGCCGGGTCTGATTCACCATCGTATGATTCAGATTAAGGAGCTTTGAATTTCTTCGGAATTGGTGCATCAAGGATGGACTTACTGAATGGAGGCTGACTGAGATGGTAAGCCCTGCTAGAGCGGTTCCGCTCATTTTCATATGTTCCAAGCGTTCTTATACTTCTCGGATGCGGCGAAGGACTTGGTCGTCCTTCCCCTTGGATCTGGTTGAATTGCCAGATACTTCTTCTTTTGAGGGTCGACCCTAATCTTGACTGCCTTGGATTGCTTGGAGTATGTCAAGCTTGAAGTTTTCCAATTTGGCCGACCGGGGCCTCTTTCTTTCTATTTCTCTCAAGCTGATTTCGACTCTCATGAGTAGGGCTTCTTTCTGCAGTACGCCCCCTGTAAGAGGAGGAATGTCTTGATCTCTGTCTTTGAGAAGAGTTGCTTCTCCGGTTCAACTAACGTTCTGAGTGAAGGCCTCGATTCTGGTGCGCCCCTCATCCAAGCGGACCCTTAGATCAATTCCTTGTTTCCTGGTGTTGATGATTTGGCGGAGATCTCTTGACCCCCGGGGGCCTCGCGAGGCCATTGAATCAATGGAAGCATTATGGACTGAGATACGGTCGTGTAGAGGGTGATGTTCATGATGGCTTTGTCAGGATCCCCATGGTGCATCTCCATTGATGGGAGCTTGACTTGGCTGATGGGGAAGATCCGGTTGATGATGAGGAATTGGTTCCTCCACGGGAAGAGCTAGTTGACAAAGAGAATTGGTGCGACGGCTCGAGGCGCTCCACCTCTTAGTCTTGGTGGCATGGCGGTTGTCTGATCTATGTAGTTTTCCACAAATGACACCAATCAGTTGCTGCTTTCTTTTGGTGTAGGAGCAAACCTATAGTGAGTTTATATTTGAAGGAAACCACTAAAAATCTGACATTTGACTGTTGGCGTGAAAAGTGGTTAGAGCTCCTGAGGGTGGATCTTGATCACGGTCGATGGACCTTCAAAAAGCCTTAAACACCGGGGGTGGCCATGGCAACAACCCCTCTAAAAGAGAGTTTGAGAAAGAACCTGTTGATTACCTTCTAAGTGAGGAGGGGGAAGGGTATTTATAGGTCTGAGAAACAGTTTAGGAAATCAATATGAATCCACTAGATTGATATAAATTCATTATCTCATATTTGAATCTCCCCCACAAAAGATAAGCTCTCTTGTTTGGGGATAAGATATTTAACTAACAACCTTTATCGGCTGAGTCTCTCTTAGTAGGCCTAATCTGCCACTTTTAATGACTACGAATCTATATAAAGTGTTTAATTCAGTTTTAAAAGGTGCCCGTAGTTTGCCCGTCATGGCAATTCTAGAGAAAATATTCTTTTTTCTTAATTATACTTTACTGACTGTCATCAATCAGCACAGATGCTTATTAGTGAAGAAAAGTTGTGGGCACCACGAGTTCAAGAAATTATCGACCTACGCCGTGAGAAAGCAAATTTGCATGAGGCTATAATGTTTCGTAACCATCCTGATGTGTTTGGAGTAAAAACAGGTATTATATTGGTAAAAGGACAACAAAAGGATGGACATTGGCATACTACTAAATTAGGTGCCCATACTTGTACATGTGAGAAATTCCAGCTCTACCATATTCCCTGTTCTCATGTCTTGATAGCTTGTGCATCATGTGCTATTGATTACCAACCTTATATTGATCCATTTTATTCCACGAGTTCATTAGCACTTACATGGGTACCTACCTTCTTTCCTATCCAAGACGAATCTTATTGGTCGTTGTAGAGTGGATCGGAGGCCGAGGACCATCGAGGCTCGTCGGATACGAGGAGACCAGTTCTGTAGGGGTGAACTGGAGGTTCGGCGCCGACCCTGTAATGGCTCGAAGCCGAGCTAGATTGTTGTTTTTTCCATTTTCGAGTGAGAGCTGTAGTGGGCCCTGGTTGGGCCCCAAGCCATTTTTACCCTACCACACTGCCAAATGCCTTGGACGGAACTTCCATCCTAGGCAATTTGGCCTTTTGCAAATTTGTCTTGGACAGTACATTATGTACCGTCCGTCAATTTTTTATTTTTTTTAAAATTTAATTAATCGGACGGTATATTATCCTCCGTCTGTCGAATTTGTCGTATACGAAATTGACGCGACGGTATTTTATCTTTCGTCCCACGTTTCAGACGATCGATTATCTTTCGTCCGTCTATAATTTGGCTTTTGCCAAACCGTCTTCCATATTTAATTGGCACGCTACTGTTCATGCGACACCCAAATTTTGGGTATTTGGCAGATGACTACAGCAACTTTTTTTTTAAATTTATTTTTCATATTTTGGATATATGGCAAACGACTACAGATGCTCTTACACCTACAAAAAGTATATACATATCTCTACTACTATAATGGGAGAAGGCCTTAGTGTAATTTGTCCATCTACCAATCCGTGTAACACACGTATATAACTATTGTAAATGAAGTTTTAGATCAAATTCAGACTACGTCTGAATTTTTAGTTTAAAAAAAAATATATTGATTAAGATGAGCATCGCACCTGTAAACTACTAGTATATATAATATTAGTTGCCTTGATAATTATTTCTTAACATATTGCTTCCATTCTGTCCTGAGAAAATGATGAATTAAAAAGAAGCCTCGTTACAACAACTTGATTACATCTAAGAAAGTAAACTCATATTTTATTATACACATGATCTTATCACCTAAATTTCATTAGCCTTGATCTTCTATGAACTTTAATCATTTATCTTCCATCTCTACGGTCATTATTTTCCCCTCATCCACCTGCATCATCTCCTCCTTATACTTGTACCAAATTGAAACCCACCCAAATCCACACAAATTCACCACAGTAATAGCCATCAAAAGTCCATAGAAATAGTCCAAATGAGTGTCATTCAAATTATTCCCTATCCAACTCTTCCTTCCTCCCCTCTTGGTCAAATCATCCACCACTGTCACTAAAAAACTGTTCAAAAAGTTCCCCACTCCAATCCCACTAGTAAAAAAGGTGGTGCCCAAGCTCTTCATGTCCTCAGGTGATTGGTCATAGAAGAGCTCCAACAAACCAATAACAAACACATCACTAATCCCTAAAATCACATATTGAGGCAAAAGCCAGAAGATGCTCATCTGTATAACATCACTAGGGCCATGAGAGTTGTGTTGTTTTATGACATGCATTCTCTTGAGCTCGGTTAAGAAGCCTACAATGGTAACAACGAGCTGGAGGGCAAAGCCGATGCCTAAGCGATGAAAGAGGGAGATACCACGAGGGTTGCCCGTGCGGGAGCGCATGAAGGGGACGAATATGCGGTCGTAAAGTGGAAGACATATGAGCATGGAGAGGGTGATGAAGCTACCAAGAGAGGCAGCTGGGATATGAAAGTGAGACCCATTTATGGAGCGCTCGAGAGTGGTACCTTGTTTGACAAAGATGGTGTTGGCTTGGGCTTGGATAGTGTTGGGGATAAGGGTAAAGATCCATACAAGGAAAATGGAGAGGATGAGCTTGGTTTGCTCCACTTGGGTCACTGTGCAAGGATTGAGGCTCTCTTTTAAAGCTGCTTTGTCCAAGAACCTGAATAAAATATTTTAGAAAAAAGAAAGGAGCAAATTAATGTTATTCATCACATATAATGGACACAAAATTAATGAAGAAAACCGGTGCATTTATGAACTTCTAGTTCAAGAGTAAAGAAAATACATGTTTATAAAAATATTTATATTATGTTACAAGAGAAGTGACAGTATGACACTCTAAATGCAGCTCACAAAATTCGAACCACTTAATTTTTATAAGTGGACCATTGATAGAGAATTCCAAATAAAATTGTACATTTACAATGTTGAAAAATGGTTTGTTCCTATCACACATTGGTGTGGGAGGGACAAGGATGTGGTGGGTGCTTCCGGAGGTATTATGGTAGGAATTAAATGACAATGTATGGGAAATTGTAGGTGAGTGGATAGGGAGGTTTTCATTATCCCTTGTAAGACAACGAAAGTCGGATGGGTGTAGACAAACGGGCACTACAGGCTATGGTCCTAATGACTGAAGTATGAGACTCGGCTTCTGTGATGAACTACACATGGATTGTGTGATGGGACTTTAATGCAGCAGTAACAAGGAAGGAGGAGGGAGAGAGAGAGAGAGTGTATGTGTTCCCCCTAGCGCGAGCTAAATTCTTTCTTCAAAAGACGTCGGGAAATGTTCCAATTCTCATAATCACAAGGGAGGTGGATACTAAGCCAAATAGGCAATTCTTGTTCGAGAAATGTGGTTGGAAGTAGTTGGTTTTAGGGACATGGTCAAGGAGAGCTGGAATGACGAGGTTGAGGGGTCTAATCTAACTCAAATCCTGGTTAAAAAAACTGGGAAGACAGAAAGAATCTTAATAAGAATGAGTTCGGAAACAGTTTCAGACGAAAGGAAGAAATAATCAAACTCATCGACGACCTGGAAAGGAAACAAGAACAGAATGGTCTGATAGATGAGGAATTTATCCAACTGTTAGACTTGAGAGAGGATATCCTCATGACATATGTATGTAGAAGCAGAGGTCTAGAGTTAGGTGGTTAAACAAGAGGATACCGACATTGCTTTTTTCCACAAAATGGCAAGTGGACGTAGGAGGGCGAATTATATTAATTAACTAGGAGACGGGGACAAATTACTCAACGATGAAGCAGATATTCACAGCCATGTGGGAGAGAACTTCAAAGAGTTGTTTGGGGGAAGGGAGGCCCAACTCTATGGAAGCCAGGTTGACCTCTGGAGCACAATAGATGTGGTAACTCAGCTAAGTATTGATAATCTTGAAAATGAGTTCACAGAGGAGGTTAAGATGGCTGTGTGGAGGTTTGGAGCAGACAAATCCCCAGGACCGGATAAGTTTCCAATGTTGTTCTATAAGGAATTAAGGGACATGGTAAGGGCATATATCATGGAGGTTATGAAGGCCTTCCACAATGGATCCTTACATACGGGGCGTCTGAACTACACGTTGGTCACTATTATCCCCCAAAAGGATGAGATTAGAAGGGTAGGAGACTTATGGACCATAGCTTGCTGAATGGGTCCATTAAGATCATTTCTAAGGTGCCCGCTAACAAACTCACGAAAATTATAGGAGATATCATTGAGGAATATCATTGAGGAATATCATATTGGATTCATTGTCAGTTGGGATATCGTGGATGAGGTGGCAACCTTGTAGAAAGTGATGTAACACCCTGCAAAATTGATTCATTATAATTTTGCCCCACAAATGTTACACACATATTTTGTACCGTTATGTGTAATATCTGACACATATTTATTAATATAAATATTCTATGTAGTTTTGTATTTCTCTCTTATAAATTCTTTTTTTTTCTCGAAGTTCGTTTCTTCTATTTGAGCCCAACTCAAATATTTTCTACATCCATTCGTACGTATTTCCATACGTACATTTTGATACACATACACATACAACGCTCGTACTCAACACCAATTATCATATACCGATACTTCTTTTATCATACATCATCACTATTTTCCCTCACTTTCCCCTTATTCCTGTAACCCACTCCCCAAATTCTAATTCAACCCCACTCCACTCACCCACTCCCTTATCTCCCTAAGAGCATCCACAGTTATTTTCCCTCACTTTCAGAAATGATAGAGTGGGTATTCCTTTATCTTTCTATTTTAATCTTAATAGTAGCATGCTAAATTGTACAAATATATATGTAAGCCTGAGTTTTGCTTGTAGGAGCATGCTAAACTTTAATTGGTATGACCGATTACTATGAATTGATGGAAAGAGTGGAGAGCATGTTGGTTCCTAAATTTCATTCTTGCACTTGAGTAATAGTCGAATGATTTAATAAAATGCATGATAAGATTTATGAAATTATTTAATGCCATGATTGAATATTGTTATTAGAAATTTTGTTATTGGTATGCTAATTATTTCTTAAGGGTAGTATAATTATTTTTATTCATGATTGAAAACATATTGTTTGATAAATAGTTGAATTATATGATATTGTTTAATACGATTACTAAAATTATGAACCCAATGCATTGTTGAACGTTTATCCCATAAGGCTGTAGTTGAGTTTGAAGATTTTTGAGTCGTTTCGAGGATTAGGATTTGAATGATCAAAATTCTATTGAGAGCCCGGTTAGCAGGTGTAGTTTGGTTGCTGGGTGGTCTCGGTTTCGAATCTGGATGGGTTCAGTTTATTGTTCTATTTTACTGTTTTGAGAAACATTTAGATTAAAAATTGACTTTTAGGGAAGTTATTTTAACGGGAACTCATACAACTGCTTTTGGATTAAATTCCACTTTTAATTAATTACATGTTTGTTAATTAGATTTTAAATATTTGAATAGAGATGATTTTGAAGTCCTGATATGATGAGGATTGAGGAAAATTTTAATTAAAGAAATAAAATATGGTCATATGAGAACGATTAGTTTGGATTGATAAATAAGAGATGAATTGGGGATATAAATGAATTGAATTATAATGACTTTAAAAAGATTAAGGATAACCTAAAAAAAAATTTGTGAATGGTGTAGACTCTAGAGGCTGAGCAAGACCTATAGTGCCAGCAAGTTGTTATTTATGAAAATTTGAGAAATTGCCAGTGTGAGCTTATGTTCTCGGTGTGTTGATTTAAATCCAATAGGGTAAGCTAGCTCTAAGAAATATTACTTATGTTCTAATTTTAAGGATATGCACTAGAAGAAGATGTGACAGAAACAATGACGAATACGGTCCGTAAAGAGCTTGCGGTTCCTAAGAATGTTCGGGATTGAGGATACGCCCGTAAAACCACGGTGTGGACTAGGGGTATGCAAGTCAGGTTTGTAGTTATGGGAGGTCGACTTGCTAGGGTTCGTGCTGAGGATACATCCGGTAAATCCACGATGTGTGGGGTAGGGGTATGGCGGTAAGGTCCAATATTCTGAGGGTGCAACTTACACGTGATTACGTGTTAGAGTAAAATCACTGTTTTTAGGTTGCAAAATGAGGAATTAAACCCTATGATGAGGAGGACGGTAAGGGCTTACGCTCGGACCTATATTGTATGGGTGACATAGAATCTGACCAAGTGTGCATTAGAATTGCATTGTGTGCATAGATGTTTTGCATTAGTCACTAGATTCATGACATACACTGACATACTTAGGATAGTCCCTTTTATACTTTGTTTCTGCATTCAAGTTTGTGATTGTAAAGCTGAGGATCACTTTTATTTTAGCATTGCGTTAGTTATATTCAACTGACGTGCCCACAGTTCTTAAGTATTGTAGGACTCGGATTAGCGAGCGGCGTGGGAGCAAACTAGTGACGAGGGATGTTGCAAGATTGAAAAATTAATGATGATATAAGTTATAATATATATGTGTATTTCCGCTGTGCATTGTAATGAACTATGTTGCATTGAAAAAGTTTAAGATTCCATGTATTTTTTTACAAAATTGAAGTAAAGATTCTGGAGGTACTACAAATTATGTTTGTTTGAAATTTAAGGCTTTACAAGTGATCCAAGACTGCAAACGAAGAACTGTGAAAGACTTCCTCTTGAAATTAGACTTCAAAAATGGATATGATAAGGAGTGGTGATGTCTATTGGAAGTGAAGCAGCTCTTTCATCCGCATCTGGTGGAGGAAAGGGAGAAGAATTCTTACTTGAGTAAGCCTTAGGCCTTAGGGAAGTCACTTTCTGCATAAGAGAAATTTTGGGGGAAGGTTGGTGGGGTGGATCCAGCATTGGTTGGGGACTGCAGAGGTCAACACCCTAATGAACAGAGGTGTGGGAAGGGAAATTAGATTTCTGAGAACACTATGACAGGGAGATCTGTTGTTGCCATTATTGTTTACATTAGTGGAAGACGAGCTGAACAGAATGGTTGCACGTCTAAAGGATAATGGATTGACTAAAGGCCTGGGTGAAAGTAGGAACATATCCACAGTAGTGAACCTCCAATATGCACATGATACGTTAATATTTTGGGAATGCGATAGGAACTTGCGGCACCGCTAAAATGGGGCTTATACTTATATGAGATGTAGTATGGTTTGAAGGTCTATTACCATAAGAGCTCCATTATATTTCTTGGAGAATTGGACAAGGAGGCGCTCATGGTGGAAACTATCCTTAACTGTTCAATCGAACAATTCCCCTAGAAATATCTAGGTCTCCCAATTTAGCCAAGAAAGCTGAAGAGGTAGGAATGGAATGAATTGGTTGACAAGATACAGAAGAGGTTGGGTGGATGGAATAGGAAACTTATATCTATGGGAGGACGAGATGTGAGGCTTAATGCAGTTATTGGATCTATCCCTAATTGTTACATGTCCTTCGATATTTTGGTTTGTGTTAGAAAGAAGATCAATACACTATGGCGCCATTTTCTCTAGCAGGGAGATTGTACTGAAAGAAAAGGATACTCTTTAGTTCGGTGGGATATAGCATGCAGGAGCAAGGATTTGGGGGTTTTGGGGTTGTCTATCTCTAACATATGAACTAGGCATTGTCCTGCAAATAGATGTGGAAGCTTCATAAACGAAGAAAAACAAAATTGCTTAACTGGGTGAGGGCGAGTTGTTAGGAATTTTGCATAGTGGAGTTGGAGCTTTAGTAGCAAGAATTGATAATCGATCTGATGAACAACTAAACAAGTAGATCAAAGCACACAAAGCACACAAAAATTTGTCCTGGTTTGGGTAAACCTTAATCCGGGGGGAAATAATGGAGATATTATTCAACTAGAGAAGATTACAAGAATTACAAATACTTTTATCAAGAATATATCTATCTCTCGAGCCTCACTATAAGATAATATATTAATTATAATGGAGAATTCTTAATGGAGTACTAGCTCTATTAATAGAGGCTATTACAATATATATAGATCTAGAGAAACACTAGGTTTAATCTTAATACAATAACGGTGCAATCTATGCCGAATAAATATACACACGATAGGAGCCATATGATCTTACTTGTAAAAGAAGTTGGGCCCAAAAGATTCAATAATAATCAGCCCAATAAGTTTCCAACCATGGAGGCAGTCGACTGCGTAAAGGGAAAGTCGACCATAATTAATTCATCCCCAAACAGAGAGCAAAGACGGTCGACTGCCAATTGAGTGATCGACCGTAAGTTGCTTTTGCCTGCTATTGCTATTGCTTCACTTCTCTTCATCGATGCTTAGAACTCCTTCACTTTATCATCTTCTCTTCATATCCAGCCCTGAATGCAAGATATACACCCAACAATCTCCAATTTAGATTGCATATGCATGCTATCAACACTATGTGATTAATCACCTCCAGACTATTTTGTTTTCAACTTGTAAACAAACTCAGTTCAGTGACTTCTTCAGCTGGTTAAATCTATCTTCCACCTTATTAAACCAATGAGTATGCCCCCTCAAGGACACATCCCAGTAGGCATTAACACGGAGGTGTCACCCACAGCACAAACTCCACTTACCCTGAGGCACTCTCCACATCCCGATGGTATTCGAACGTCATGATCTCGCTTTGATGATTCTAATGGTAGCAGGCTAGATGACACTTTAGGAATAATGAGCATAAAAACACTTGTGCAAGATTTTTGATTCCCACAAAACTTTGTGTTAACTTGGTCCAACACCCATCTTTCTGAACACAAGATTATGAAGACCTTCCTAAACATACAGAACTCCAACTCGAGTTGTGTACCTACTGCCGCGTGCTTCTAGAGTTCCTAATTCAGAAAAGAATAAAAGAGATATGTATTCAACTAGAGAAGATTACAAAAGTTACAAATACTCTTACCCAGGACATATCTATCTCTTAAGCCTCACTAGATGATAATCTGTTGATTACAATGGAGAATTCTTAATGAAGTACTACCTCTCTCAGTAAAGACTATTACAATATATAGGGATCTAATGAAACCCTAGGTTTAGTCTGGATACAATAACCGTCCCATATATGCTGAATAAAAATGCATATGATAGAAGCTGTACGATTTGACTAGAAAAAGTTGGGCCCAAAAGATTCAAAAATAATTAACCCAATAAGTTTACAACCGTGCATGGCGGTTGAATGCGCAAAGGGACAGTCGATCACATTTTACTCATCCCCAAACAAAGAGCTAGGGCGGTCAACTGCCAATTGCGCAGTCGATCGTCAATTGATTTCGCCTGCAGCTGTTGTTACTTCACTTCTCTTTATCGATGCTTTGATCTCCTCGTTTTATCAATTTCTCTTTATATCGAACCCAAATGTGCAAGACATACACCCAACACTAGTTACATCAGAAATGGTAATCTATGGGCAAAACTGAAAAACATTGCAACTATGTCTTGGCTCTGGCGAGGAGTACACAGCAACAATGACATTTTCCTTGGTGGGTTACCTTCTCTATGGGGAACGAGGATTCCAATAACTTTTGGCAGGATAGATGGTGTGGGGTCTCTTAGGCATTGGTTTCCAATGACATACTAGCGCTAGGGATAACATTGATTATGTAAGTCGCCAATGGAAGAATGACAGATAGGTACCTATGACAAGAGGGAGGCTGAATAAAGAAAGGAGAGCAGAGATAGTTGAACTACTGAGATTTCTGGATGGCTAGAAGCCAACCAAATTAGACAGGCAGGATGAGTTAGTTAGAACTTCGCAAAAGACTTTTCGTTCAGATTAGTATACTCAATCAGCAACGATAGTGGTATTCGCGACAAGACATATATCTGGAAGACCATGTTAGGATTGTGGCCTCAAATACACGTAGGCACTGACTACTTGAAGTTGGAGAAGAAGAGGAGAAGATGAAGACAGCAAGAGACAACATCAGCAAGTAGAAGATATGCGGTCTAGAGAGTTGCGGTTGACCGACCGGGGGTGCGGTCGACCGACCTTGATTGTAGGATGTTCTTCGAGTGTACGGGGTTCAACAGAGAAGGGAACGGTCGACCGTGTAGCGACCGGTCATGTCTCAGGTGTGGAATTTACACGTTGCGATTGACCGACCTGGGGGTGCGGTCGACCGACTGTGGCGATGTGTGTTATTTGGGCTGACGAGTTTAAGGCTTAATAAGCTGGATTTGTGTATATGTTTTTGGGTTTACTTGGGGACTATATATATGGTCGTAGACTCTAGAGTTTGTATCAACTGATTAGAGAAAATTGGTGAGCTGTTATCATTGTTCAACTTCAAGAGGTGATTGTGTCGAGTGTTTCAAAGGTGAGGGGGAGAAATTGAGAGTTGTAAATTCTTTTGTAATCTTTGTATTTCTGGGGAAATAAGATGACTTGGTTATCTCTGCATATTGATTGTGTGCCCGTGAGATCTTGTATATATTGTGGTGGTTTTGTAAGACCCCGAAAGATTGAGTTATGACAATTTTGTCTACGGGTCTTATGCACATGTATTTTGTACAGTTACGCTTAATATTTATAGCGTGTTTTAATATAAATATCCTACGTATTTTTGCATTTCGATTAATTATACATTTTTCTGTCTTCTCAAAATTTATTTTATCTTATCTTGAGCTAACTTAAATATTAATCCAAATCTTTTTGTGTTTTTTGGTGTATTGCACAGGCTTTCAATACACGTGTCGATTACGTATGTTTTACCATTACATGAAATATCCGTAACATTATTAATATACATGTTCTACGTATTTTGTAATTTGACTGTTTTTCACTCTCAAATTTATTTTGTACTGATACGTGCAACGCACGTGTTTGCAGTGCATATTTTGGTTACTAAAATTTTTCTTGAGTCATGGGAATTTTTCTTCTCATTTTTTGTCAAAATTTTTTGATTTGTTTTAATTAAATCCATTAGGCCTAAATCCACTTTTGTAGCCCATTAAAAATTAATTACAAATTCAAAAGCCCATGATTATTTCTACACTTAAATGAACATTTAAAGTCTAGTACACTTGTCATGTGTAACACACACCTACATGTAATTTAATAAAAAATAAAATTGTATGAGTAGAGTCTGCACATAGGGTGCATGTGCACATAAGGGTGGTCGGCCTATGATGGGGAGTGAGGAGAGAGGGGTGTGTTGTGTGGGAGTGCGGAATTATTTTGGGTAGTGGAGAGCTTTTTGACCACACATTATTCCTATAAATTGCCCCCTCTTTTACCATGAACAACACCGCAACTCTAAACAAAAATTAAAATAGAAGGGTTGAAAGAGGATTTCGGTTTTGCTTGAGGAAGAGAAGGCCAATCTTGTATTGGAGCTTCGGAGCATTTTTCTGGGAGTTCTACTTACTAATTGCATCAGGAAAGAGCTGGCTGTTCTTATTACCTTCTAATTTTGTAGATTGTGTGTGCTTAATTTTACTATACGTAGTTACTAAATTTAGTTTGATGTGTTGAATGTACAAGTAATCTAGAATATAGATTGTGTATTATTAGTATAATTAATGTATGATTGAGTAGATGCTTTTGACTTTCACTATATAATAAATGTTCATGTTAGTTAAAAGATGTGAAAGTAGAAATTAGTGAGTTTCATGTGGAGAGAGATCCCCTAGAAATCTAATTAGTACATGCTAAATTAATAATGTAGTAGACAAATTGGATTAATGTATATGTAGGAGTTTTTATAAATTCTTAGATGATGAAAATTTTATAAAAGAAACCCATTGGTATTAAATGCATCATAATAGTGTAGCATTTCTCAAGAATCTAGTTGGATAAGGGGTAAAATTTATACAATTCAAATTGTACAAATATGAGCAAACTATACAAATTGGGAGTTAGATTTCATTACATTTGGAGAATAAATAAGTACAAGATTTTCTTTTGGTACAAATACACATAATTTTGGAAAAATTAAATTCTGGAAGTGATTAGAGATGATAATACAAAGCAAATTAAATCAAAAAATTTGTTAAAAGAGATTTAGAAACAGAGAATTGAAAGAAAATGATTTTAATCCATATATAATCAGAGATTGACCTTGAGTGTACTGGTCTTAGCGTGGGTTTTGAGCATTGTGTACAGTGCCCAATGAGTCGCGGGTTCGAGTCTTGGGAGGCTCTGCCGTTTTTTTCTACAAAATTTGAATTTTTAGAGATTAATAGTAAACAAAGAATATAAAGAACTGAAGGGGTATTTTGTCACAAAAGTGAGTTGGCTCACTGGTTGGGCTTGCGGCTGGCTGGCTGCTGACCTCCGGTTCATTCCCGGCCTTGCACAGAATGTGTTTTTAATTTTGTTTTTAGAGATTTTCAAGTTATAAAATTTGGAAAATTTTATAGAAATATTTTAGAATATTATTAAAACCCTTGAAAATAATTTCACACCATTCTAAGATATATTTTTGGGAATTAAAGGTCATATTCATATTAAATAATGTATTAGATGAGTTTTTGAATCAAATTCTAAGGGAATTGTAAATGATTAAAAATATTTAAGAGTTGGTTATAGAATATAAATTTAAAACTCATTTTGTGAGAAATTACATGGGCATTAATCCATTGAATTAAGCAAATGGTTGAGATGAATTATAGTGGAATAACAATATAATTATGAGATTGAAATACAGAATTTCTAGTTGTTTTAATCTTAAAGAATTTTGCATTAAGAGATGTATTTGGAATATGGAAATGCACAACAAGGTTCTATTAACTAAAAAGGCATTGAATATTGTTAAAGTGAATAGTTTGGAGTTGTCTACAAGGATTTTAATTGTTTCAATCGTCATTGGATGCTGAAGTTGGTTATTTCATGGTTGATAAACCTAAGGAAAATGAATAAACAAGAAATTATGAATAATGAATGAGTTATCTATGATGAAGTTAGATGTAACCTATGTGATCTCTTTTAAGATGGTTGTTTGTTCTACAATTAGCGGGACCCAGAATACCGGCAGTTGTGATATATGAAATTTGAGAAGTAACCAGTGTGGGTTGACTTTCTCTTAAGAAGTGGCCAGTGTGGGCTAACTTTCTCAGTGTTTTTGTTTAAGCCCGGTGGGTAAGCGAGCTCTAGGTCTTCATAACTATAATTTAAACTTAAGGATAGGCACTAGTTGGAGATATGATGAAACAAGAGCAAACGTGAGTTATGGACTCCAGGATGATCCGCGGAGTGAGACAATCCCAAGTATCTGGGACGATGGATGAAATAGGCCACAGAATGATCCACGGAGTGGGATTGATCTCTAGTATTCCGGAATGAGAGCGACGCTCATGGGGCATTTGTGCGATGATTGTTCCAGAAAGACTCACGGAGTGAGACAATCCCTAGTATTCCAAGACGATGGATGAAATATGCTACAGAATGATCCATGAAGCTGGATTGATCTCCAGTATTCCGGGGTGAGAACCAATACTTGCAAAGTGTCTAAATTTGTAATATTCATAGTAGTAGGTTGCATGGCGAGGGATTCAAATCTATAATGTGGAGTACGTAGGTGCGTGCCCTCGGACCTATGTAGTATGTGATGCATAAAATCCGAACAAGTATGCATTAGTTTCATCGTAGTGGAAAGTCTGCATTAGGCATTAAGTCATATCATACACTGACACTACTAGGGTAGAAACTTTTTCAGTTTGCATTCAAGTTTGTATTTGCTAAAGTAAAAGAATCGTTGTATTATAGCATTGCATCAATTGTATGCAACTGACGTGCCCACAGTTTTCCAGTGCAGGGCTTGGTTAGCAAAAGATACAAAGATGAGTTGATACTGATGATTACTTTCATATTAAAGTTGTTGAATGTTAAAGTCGTATATTTACTTCCGTTGTGTAATTGTAACAAACAATGTGTAATGAAAAATTTTTAATTCCTTGTAAATTTGTACGAAGTTGAAGTAAAAGATCCTGTGTTTGCTATGAATTACCTGTGATTGGAATTCGAGGCGTTACAGGCTTATTCTTGGATCATCTAAGTCTTGGTAGTTTCTATTACTTGTGTTGTACTTCCGCTTAGAACTACGAGTTATGGTAGATTCTTCAACAAGTGGTATCAAAGCTCTATGTTCGAGATGGCCGATAGCAAGTCGAAGATTGAGAGGTTCGATAGGAGTGACTTCGCGATGTGGAAGATTCAGATGATAGTGTATCTTTGTCAGAAAGATCTTGGTGGTCCATTGTTTGATGAGAAGCCGGAAGGTGTAGACAAGGATGCGAAGGTCTTAGCGGAGTGGAATCGCTTGGATCAGAAGGCATTAGGGCAGATTCAGTTGGGACTGAGTAGGAAGACGTTATTTCATATCTCGGAGGCAAAGACCACAAAGGAGGCTATGAAGATTCTCATGGATATGTATGAAAAACCATCGACATCTAATCAAATTCTTCATATGAAGAAATTGGTTAGTATGAAGTTGAAGGAAGGAGGTTTAGTAGCAGAACATGTGAAAAATTATTGTATGGTTTATAACCAGATGGATGCTTCAAGTTTGAAGTTTCCAGAGAGGGGGCAGTCATTGTTACTTCTATCTACTTTACCTGATAGTTATGGTACGATAGAACAGAATACTACAGGTACTATAACAGATCCGACGACTCTACAGGATATGGAGAGTAGCATTCTATACGAGGAGGTGAGAAGGGTGAGAAACGAGAGATATCCATCATCATCTTCTAAAGATTTTGCAATGTCAATTGAGAGGAGACGTGGGAGATCTAAGAGCAGTCGAAGAAAAAGGATCAGAGTAGTTCATCTAAAAGTGAGTCTGATGACAATGATGGGGGGCAGGGGCCTGTGTGCTGGTATTGTCATAAGAGATGTCACATGATGCATAGTTGCAAGGCTTATCTGAAGAGGTAGCAGGAGAAACTGAAGAGAGATATCCCAAAGGAAGCTCAAGTGGGGTTTGTTGAAGAGTTATGCTTATCAGCTCGGGAGGAGTTGGGCACTCAAGATTGGTGTATTGATTAGGGAGCTTCTTTTCATTGCACTCTGAGGAGAGATGTGTTTGATGACTACAAGGAGGGTTCTTTTGGAGATGTGATCGTGGGGGATGGTCACCGATGTCCAGTACGTGGGGTGGGTACTGTTCGCGTGAAAGCCAATGATGATCAGTGTGTTGTCTTGAGGGAGACAAGGCATGTTCCAGACTTGAAAGAAAACTTTATCTCGATTGGAAGGCTAGACAAAGAGGGTATGTCTACTACAGTTGGTAGCGGGGAGTGGTGTATTGTTGCAGGTTCAAGGGTGATTGCAAAAGGAAAGTGTGAGGGAACGTTGTATTTTCTTAGGGACGTGAGGAGTGTTTCTCGTGTAGTTGACTCTCAGCCAGAATCGAGTAGTAGGTTGTGTGGTGTGCAACTGAGTTCTTTCAGTTGTGGATGGGAGATTACTAATTTAGTGGGAGCTGCTAGCCATGGAATGATCTTAGTGGGCAAGACATTACTGCGGTTTAGGTACTTTGCAATATGGCATACGAAGCTTCAAGTGGCTATTGTGAGGTAGAGAGCACTGGTATCGATATGTGGGGTGATGTCGATGATAATAACCAAAATAGGACTGTAAGGGTTGAACAGTCTGCAGATATTGTGGAGGTGTCTTCTACGAGGATTCTAGTGCAGAGAGTGCATTGAGAGGCTTTGAACCATGTCCGGTGTTGATGAAGATTCTGCGAGTTGGGGAGTCTTGTAACACAGAATCCGACATGGGAGGTTGTTTCTCCGGTATTCGTGCTCTATGCGATTGGTGGAGCACATCCTTCATGAGACGATGAGGGGTGGTTGGTGCACTCCACATGGTGGAGTGGCGGAGGTGCTCTTCATGAGAGTGGGGTGTACTTTGGTCTTCCACGAAAGTGGGAGATTGGCAGAGATAATGCGAGGTAAAGATTACAATAACTTTGAAGTATTGTGTATTTGGTCCAAGTGGGAGATTGTTAGGGTTGTGACCTCAAATACACGTAGGAACCGAGTACTTGAAGTTGGAGAAGAAGAGGAGAAGACGAAGACAACAAGAGACAATAGCAGTAAGTAGAAGATGTGCAATCTGGAGAGTTGCGGTCGACCGACCGGGGGTGCGGTTGACCGATCTTGACTGCAGGATGTTCTTCGAGTGTACAGAGTTCAACAGAGAAGGGGATGGTCGACCGTGCAGTCGACCGGTCATATATCAGGTGTGGGATTTACACGTTGCAGTTAACCGACCTGGGGGTGCGGTCGACCGACAGCAATGATGTGTGTTATTTGGGATAATGAGTTTAATGCCTAATAAGCTGGATTTGTGTTTATCTTCTAGGATTTATTTGGGGGCTATATATATGTTTGTAGCCTCTAGGGTTTGTATCAACTGTTTAGAGAGAATTGGTGAGCCGTTATCATTGTTCAACTTCAAGAGGGGATTGTGCTGAGTGTTTCAAAGGTGGGGGAGAGAAATTGAGAGTTGTAATCTCTTTTGTAATCTTTGTATTTCTTGGGGAATAAAAAGTACTGCATATTAATTGTATCCTTGTGAGATGTTGCATATATTGTGGTGTCTTATTCTTGGTTCATCTAAGGGGGTGTATTGGATTAAGATTTCATGAGATTTTAAAAGACTTTTTGTGATAAAAAAGTCTTGTGGTATTTAATCAAGACTTTTAAATAATCTAAAAAGTATTTTGGTATTCAATCAAGACCATTATGATTTTTTAAAGAGTGTGTCCAAATCTAGTGGTATTCAATCAAGACTTTTTATAACTTAAGAAAAGTCTTGTGGTATTCAAAAGTCACTAATTTTCAAGAATTGTTTTGTAGAGTGGATTCTGTGAGACTTTTTTGTGAGATGTATAAATACCAAATCAATCTCAAAATCCCACCCAAACCCATGATTCTATTCCCTTCTATTTCATTTTAGGTTAGAAACTTCTTTCTCTCAAACCCTCTTTCTTTCTCTCAAACCATTTTTCTTCTTTCTATAAACACTCATGTATTATGTTTTAAAGATTAGATTTGTTTGTCTTCCTTTTTTTGTAATCCAAAGTTTTGATTATTATTAGGGTTTTTGAATTATGTTTTATTAGGGTTGTAAGATTACTGATTATTATTAGGATTTTAAGAATTTGGCAAAAATAAAAAAATAAAAAATAATTCAAATATTTGAGTTCGAGGTTTTGAGTTATGAATGGTTGCCGTTTGTTAGGATTTGCTGAAAATTCATTTGTTCATTATCACCCATTCTTGACTGCTATGTTTATATAAAAAATAATTCAAATATTTGAGTTCGAGGTTTTGAGTTATGAATGGTTGCCGTTTGTTAGGATTTGCTGAAAATTCATTTGTTCATTATCACCCATTGTTGACTGTGATGTTTATAGTACGGGCGATAAATCTGTTTGCCTTCTGGTTCATAGTATGAGTGATATTTGATATTTGAGCTTTCATAGTATGGTTGACATTTGATATTTGATATTTGATAAATCTGTTTGGGTCATAGTATGGGTGATAAATCTGTTTGCCTTCTGGTTCATAGTATGGGTGATATTTGAGTTCGATGTTTATAGTATGGGTGACAATGGGTGATAAATCTTCATTTGTTCATTATCATATACTATAGGCAAATCCGATGCAATCCTAAAATGCATTATCTCAAGCCATTTCCCTTTGTTGACTGTGAAGAAGATAATGCATTTTAGGCCACAAATTTTTTATAGTAAAAATATATTTAGAGTAAAATTTAAAAATCAAGTTGTTGTTGTTGTTTTCATATCATTTAAGAGATGTTAGTAATTTTTGAATAGTAATGAAAAAAATAACTTTATAGATGATTTTCAAGTGTTATTTAAAGTGGACAGAACCATGACTAAAATTATGTTACTATAATTAGTAAGGGTATGCATAATATTATGTTGAAGTAATTTATTCACTTATTAATATAAAAGTTTAAGCATCTTATGAGGATTTGAAACATTTTGCCTTTTTTCTAGTGGTGATAAGCTCGTGCAAATAGGGGTTTCACAACAAGAAAATAACAAAGGAAAGAACAAAGAAAAAGAGAACTATGAATCTTAGACCATGGATGATACCAATGAGCTGTTGCACCTCTTGGTGGATGTTATAAATAGCGGATTGCGTGATGCTAATGGGTCGCTTAGCAAGCAGAATGTAGAAAGAGTGATACTTCCTCGTCTCAATACGAAAATTAGGTTCCCCAAAACTTATAATCACTACTTGAGCCGAATGAAGTGGTTTAAGAATTAATATATAAAGATGTCAATACTTATGCGTAACAACTCTGGCTTTGGGTGGGATCCAATCACAAAGACGTTCACTGCTAGTGATGAAGTCTGGAAAGATTACTTGAAGGTGAGCTTAGTTCATCATCTTTTAAATATATTAATAGCTTACAAGTTTAGTACATTATGTTGTTTGCAATATATTAACAATGAATAATTTTTTCTTTGCTAGTCTCACCCAAGTCCCAGTAAACTTCCGGAAAAGAGTATAATTGATTATGAAGATTTAAAGATTATTGTTGGGGGTGGAATTTCTAATGGGAATTGTTCCTTTGCATTAGGCGCTGATGATACCGATGCAACTACTTTTGGGGAAGAAAATAGAGATTTGGGGATGGAAGGTTTTTCATATGATCCTAACAATGATGCATTCATAGCACCAAGTCAATATGAACCACCATTCCAACCTCCATCACCTCACCAATGTAGTCCACCATCTCATTCCCCTTTTAGGTTAGGAGGTTCCCACTGAAAAACCAAGCCGTCATAAGCGAAGTAGATCCAAGTATGAAGGGTGTGCTAGCTCAATTGGGACCAACAATCAAGCTAAAGTTTTAGAAAATCTTTCTGTTGGCATTGAGACCATTGTTGTCTATTTTGAAAAAAATATCTCACCTAATGGAGAAAAGAGAAAGAGATATAGAGAGTAATATTTGGGATGCTATAAAAGAGGTCCCAAATTTGGATGATAACACTCGTTATATGGTGGCTAATTTGCTTAATACTAAATCAAAGAAGGATTTGTTCTTGAAGATGTCACTCGAAGAATGCTCATCTTCGATAAAATTTAAGTTAGGAATATGATTAGTATTTTGATCATCTCTTATAAAAAAATATTTTAATCATCTTGGATTTTGTTGAACTGTAATTTTTTTGGTGTTATTTTGGTTGTACTATGATTACAGTATTTGGATTATATTTTGGTTGAACTATTATGGTTTCATCTTGGTTTTGCTAGTTATACTTTGGTTCTGCACTGTGTTGAAGTTTATCAGTTTATCAGCAAAGGTTGTAGTAAAGTGATAACCTTGTTTACTTTTACGTACAATTCTTGCGAAGATCAAGATCACTTTTTCTTTTATTTTTTGCATAACTTGTGATTAGGAAAGTTTCATTTTTCTTTTTTCTTTTCAAAGTCATTATTATAGAATATAGTAATATTAGAATCAGAGGTAGATACATTTGGTTATTCCTACTTGAGTCAATGTCAATATTTCGTTAATTTACAAAGCAAAGTAAGTATAGTCAAAGCATATGAAGAAGAAAAAAGAAACTCAATATTTTGTTAACTTCAGCAACTATTGATATCTACTATTTTTTCTTTTTATTGTTTATAGTCTCGTATATTTTTTATATAAAATAATGTCACAATCGAGCATGTCGAGCATGTTTGAAGGTAATGACATAGATTAAGAAGAAATTGATGAGGATATGGATGACGAAGATATGGATGATGAAGAGATAGAAAAAGAGTTTTATTGAAGCCATGTACATATCTGTGATGGCAATCAATGCATTAATGCAGGTGCTAAATCAGTTTGTGATTATGATGCGTGGTGAACATATTAAACATCCATTAATCAGACGTCTAATTACTAGAATGGGATATGACTATATGCATCAAGCATTGAACGATGATCCTGCAATCTTCCGACAAGTATATAGAATATATCCAGATGTGTTTCGAAAGTTATGCACAATTCGTAGAGAAAAAAAACCTTTAGAGGATATAAGATTTATTTGTGTTGAAGAAATGCTTGCATCGTTCCTACAAATCGTCGGCCAAAATACTCGATATTGTGTAATTCGTAATACATTTGGCCGATCACAATTTTGCTACAAGTGAAAATTTTCACAAGATTTTGAAGGCCTTGAATTCAATAGCATCTGATTTTATGGCTAAACCAAGACCGATTGTGCCCGCTAAAATAAGAGAAAGCACAAGATTTTACCCATATTTCAAGGTATGTGATAATTATTGTATTTAAATACAATTGTAATTATAATTGTCACTATGATAATATATACTTTTCATAATATGGTTATTGCTGTATATGAATAATTTTAGGATTGCATCGGAGCTATTGATGGGACACATATAACGGCAATAGTGAGGGGGCGTGATGTAAGCAGTTATCATAATCGTCATGGAAAGATATCAAAAAATGTATTAGCACCTTGTAACTTTGATTTGGAATTCATGTACGTTCTTAGCGGGTGGGAGGGTTCAGCTCATGATTCCAAGCTACTAAGTGATGCTTTGACAAGATGGAATGGACTTAAAGTGGCCCAAGGTGAGTACTTATTTTTTAAATGATAAATATGTTTTTTATTTTTTACATGTCATACTAATTTTATATGTATTTTATTTGTAATTAGGTAACTATTTCCTAGTGGATTGTGGATTTCCTAATCGATGCCAATTTTTAGCTCCATTTCGAATGACCCTCAAAATGGAAATGAATTGTTCAATCTTCTCCATGCATCCTTGAGGAACGTGATTGAGAGGATATTTGGTATTTTTAAATCGCAATACACAATTTTTAAGTCAGCGCATCCTTTTCTATTTAGGACACAAGCAGAACTTGTGTTAGCATGTGCAGCACTACTTAACTTTCTTCGCAAAGAATGTTTTAAATTCTAACTCCAGAATAACTCAACAACAACGACGAGATGCAAGAACAAATAGAATCAAAACAAGAGAACAAAGAACAACCAAAAGCAACACACCAGAACACAAGATTTTTTCGAGGTTCACCCAAAACAATGGCTACTTCCCCGTGCAGAGGCACTCCTGCGATTTCCACTAGAAATATGAAGAATAGGTTTACAAATCTCTCAAAAACTCACCCCCAAGGTGTAGGGTTTCACTCTATCTTCCTCTCTATCAATAACGGCTAGTAGATCTCTATTTTCTTTTTACGTAACCCTAAAATCGTACACAATACAATATATATAGGTTTTCTCAACTTTCAATCCCAGGTGCTCATCAAACAGCGTCGGAACGGTCGACCGCAACACTAAGTCGGTCGACTAGTTCATTGCCTTCGACTGTGCAGGGTCCAACAGAGTGTAGGTCGGTTGACTGCATGGTCAACCGGTCGCCTCTTCAAGTGTATAGGGTTGAATCAGAGAGCGAGACGGTCGACTGTGCGGTCGACCGTACATTGCCTGGAGGTGCGGTCGACCGCGGGGTCGACCGCAACTCTGGTTGTAGCTTCGAACTACTCTTGAACTGCTTGCTCCCACTTCGACTCTCCTTCTTGTCTATCTTCCTCAACCCATTATCGTGTATTGGATCCACAAACCCCAACAATCTCCCACTTGGAGACATATACACGAAGTCTATAACCTGTTCTTCATTCTTCCGTTGGCCTAGTCTACGCATGTGCCTCTGCGAGTCTCCTCAACAATTAACCTGGAGACAATTTGATAGTGGTATAGAAAAACTGATATTTCTTGCTATCCACCACCTTAGTGAGCATGTCCGCCGGATTCTTAGTGCCAAGAATCTTAGTTAGCTTCAACCATTTCTTCTAAACCGCTATTCTAATAAAATGATACCTCATTTGAATGTGCCGAGTCCTAGAGTGAAATGCCGAGTTTTTTGCCAAGAAAACTGCACTTTGACTGTCACACCATAGTTCACCTATGGGTTGCTTCCTGCTCACCTGTTTCATAAGCTCCGAAATCCATAACATGTTATTCGTCGTTTCTGTAGGTTTCATATACTCTAACTCCGTGGTTGACTGTGCTACAACTTTTTTGTAACTGCGAAGCCCAACTGACAATTGTTCCTCCAACTGTAAATACATACCCTGTAGTACTTCTTCAACCATCACAATTGCCCAAAAAATTTGCATCTACATAACCATGAATATGCAAAGAATCTCCACCAAAACAAAGAGAGTGATCTGAAATACCTACTAGATATCTAAGAATCCACCTTAGTGCATCCCAATGCTGTTTACCTGGATTCTTCATGTAATGGCTGACAACTCCCACTGCTTGTGCGATGTCTGGTCTTATAGACACCATCGCATACATCAAACTCCCAATGGCTGAGGCATAAGGAATAACAACCAATTCCTCCACCTCTACCTCCGTTTTAGGACACAAGTCCATCGATAACATGAAGTGAGCAGCCAAAGGACAAGTGACTGGCCTCGTGCCATCCATATTGAATCTCTTTAACACCTTATTCACATAGCCCGCTTGTGAAAACCAAAGCTTCTTGCTTCTCCTGTCTCTACTAATCTTCATGCCGAGGATTTGTTTTGCTTCACCCAAGTCTTTCATTGAAAACTCCAAAGCTAGCGCCTTTTTTACTTCCTTGATCTTCTCCATACATGAACCTGCTAACAACATGTCGTCCACATACAACACCAAGGTAACTATATCATTGTCCTCATATCTACGAACATACACACAATGATCTGTTTCTCATCTGTTGAAACCTCTTCCTCTCATTATGCAATCAAACTTCAAATACCATTGTCGTGGTGCTTGTTTGAGCCCATAAAGACTCTTCTTTAATCGCCATACCATGTATTCTTTCCCTTTTGCTTCAAAACCTGTGGGTTGTTTCATGTACAGCTCTTCTTCGATGTCACCATGGAGAAAATACTGTCTTCACATCCAACTGCTCTAAGTGCAAGTCTTCAACTGCTACAATACTAAGCAGAACCCTAATTAAAGCCATCTTCACAACCGGCGCAAAGATCTCACTGTAATCAACACCTTTTCTTTGAGAGAATCCTTCCACAACAAGCCTCGCCTTGTATCTCATACTGCCATTTGCCTCATCTTTGACTCTAAAAACCCATTTGTTCATAAGAGTGCATTTCCCGATAGGTAATTTGGTCAACTCTCAAGTTTGGTTCTGTTCCAAGGAGTTCATCTCGTCCTTCATGGCTAGCTAACTCCTACTGAATTTGAGCCTCATCCCTCAAAGCCTCCACATGACTCTCTAGCTCACCTGAATCTATGTGCAGAACATGCTCGTGAATAACACTAGTTGATGGATCAAATATCTTGGTTGACCTTCTCTCTCGTGTCGATCTCCTCAACGTGGGTACCGGTTCATCGACCGGTTCAGGTTCCCCGAACTGTTCTGGCTGTACCTGTTCACCTCGGATAACCTGCTCATTCCCAATAGGCTCACCATGAGCTTCATGTGTTGCCTGTGGTACCTGTACCTGTCGGTGCACTGTAGGGCCCCCACCATTAGGACCACCTTCAGAATCTAAATTTGAATCTGAGTCTAAACCCCAATCTGACTCTAAACTGGTTGTACTGTCTTGACTTGTGTGCCTGTTCTTATATAGGACCTCTTCATTGAAAACTACATTCCTGCTGTGAATGACCTTGTTATCCACAAAATCCTAAAGTCTGTAACCATACTAATCGCTGCCATAGCCAATGAATACACACCTTCTGCATTAGAGTCCAATTTCTTTCTTTCTTCCCTGTCAATTAGTGCATATGCAATACAACTATAAACTTTCAAATGTGAATAATTGATAGTTTTACCTAACCATAGTTCTTCTAAAATGGCCCCATCAAGGGCACTAGACGGGTAACGGTTAATCAAGTACACTGTTGTATCTATTGTAGCGGCCCACAGATGGACCAGAAGACCCGCATGAAGTCTTATGTATCTCGCCTTTTCGAGTATCGTGTGGTTCATTCTTTCTGCTACACCATTCTCCTGTGGAGTCTTAGAAACTGTCCTGATTCCTTTGATGCCTTCCTTTGCTGGATAGTTAACAAACTTTTTGCTTGTATAATCACCTCCGTTGTCTGACTTTAAGGCTTTCACCTTGCAACCCGTCTCATTCTCAACCCTGGCCTTCCAAACTTTGAATGCCTCAAATACTTCTGATTTCTCACAAAATACATAAACCCAAAACTTTCTTGTAGCATCATCAATGAATGTGACGAAGTATCCCTTACCACTATAAGAGAATTTCTGAGCTGGACCCCACACATATGTATGTACCAACTCTAGCTTCCCAAGCTTCTTCTCACGTCCACCCAACTGAAAGCTAACTATCTTCTATTTTCCCATCACACAATTCTCAAAGAAATTCATCTCAACCTTCTTCAGCTCGGCAAAAGATCCATAGAACAAAGCTGCTTGACACCCTTTTTACCAAGATGCCCCAACCTGACATGCCATAAAATTGAAGAGGAACTACCCGCTGATGCTATAGCAATGATATCACTTGAATCACCTCCTCTGAGTATGTACAACATGTCACCGCGCTTTCCTTTTGCCACCAACCTGGCACCTGTAGTCACCTTCCATTCTCCATACCCGAAAGTTGTTGTGAACCCTTCTTTATCTAGTTTGCCGGTTGAGATCAAGTTTTTCTTCAAGCTTGGAATATTTCTTGTGTCAATCAAGCCAAATTTCCCACCATTGTGAGCCTTCACTATCACTGCGCCTCTACCTACAACTGGACATATCTGCCCATTATCAACTGAAACTGCACTAAAATTACGTGTCATGTATTTCTTAAAAACACCCCTCATGGAGGTACAATGATAAGAAGCACATGAGTCTATACACCAATCATCTTGCACAATATTAAATCTAGCAGATAAACACAATTCATCTAGACGGGGTTCAATACTTACCACATTGGCTACCTGTAATCCTGCTTGTGCTTTCTTATACTCCTCGGATTGGTTTCTCATGTGTCCTGGCTTCTTGCAGTATCAACAATCATTTTTGTGATGTCCTGTTCTTGTCTTGGGCCTGTGATTCCTGCTCTGTGACTTTCCTCTGTTGTTACTTCTACCATGGTTATCAACTGACAGCGCGCATTGCTAGGATATGACACTAAAGTCTCTTCATATCTTTTCCTCCTTGCATCCTCATTCATAATGTTGCTTATAACAACCTTTAAGGTTGTCATATCAGTCATGGTTCTTGTAATAATCTACTCTACTGTGTCGTAACTATCGGGAAGACTAGATAGCAACAACAACAATTGTGCCCTTTCCTCAAACTTTAAACCCGACGATTCCATCTGATTGTAAACCATACAGAAATTTTTGATGTGCTCAGCAACCGAACCCCTTTCTGACAGCTTCAAGTTAACCAACTTCTTTAGGTGTAGGATCTGGTTCGCTACAATCGGCTTCTCAAACATGTCTATCAATATCTCCATTGCCTCATTCGCAGTCCTAGCCTTCTCAATGTGAAATAGCGCCTTCCTGCTCAGTGACAACTAAATCTTTCCATGCACTTTCTATTCCAATCTATTCCAAGCCGCCAAGGCAACTGGATCGACCTCTGCCCCTTCGGCTTCAAACTAAACAACAGATCATCTAGATCCTTCTGTCAGAGATACGCAATCATTTGGATCTTCCACATTGTGAAATCCGTTCTATCAAACTCCTTGACTCTACTCTTGTTCCCCATCTCAATCAATACTACCAACCTGTAGCTCTGATACCACTTTGTTGAATTCTAACTGCGGAATAACTCAACAACGACGACGAGATGCAAGAACAATAAAATCAAAACAAGAGAACAAAGAACAACCAAAAGCAACACACAAGAACACACAAGATTTTTTCGAGATTCACCCAAAACAATGGCTACTTCCATGCGGAGAGGCACTTCTGCGATTTTCACTCAAAATATAAATAATAGGCTTACAAATCTCTCAAGAACTCACCCCCAAGGTGTAGGGTTTTACTCTGTCGCCCTTTCTCTCAATGACGACTAGTAGATCTCTATTTTCTTTTCACATAACCCTAAAATCGTACACAATACAATATATATAGATTTTCTCAACTTTCAATCCCAACCGCTCATCAAACAACGTCGGGACGGTCGACCGAAGCACCAAGTCAGTCGACCGATTCATTGCCTCCGACTGTGCAGGGTCCAACAGAGTGTAGGTCGGTCGACTGCGCGGTCGACCGGTCACCTCTTCAAGTGTATAGGGTTGAATCAGAGAGCGAGACGGTCGACTGTGTGGTCGACCATACATTGCCTGGGGGTGCGGTCGGGGGTGTGGTCGACCGCAACTCTGCCTGTAGCTTCAAACTACTCTTGAATTGCTTGCTCCCACTTTGACTCTTCTTCTCGTCTATCTTCCTCAACCCATTATCATGTATTGGATCCATTAACCCCAACAGAATTTCGTTCTGATGAATTTCCAATTGAACCAATAGAAGAATCTCCATCTTCATCGTTAACAGTTAATGAAGACAATAATTCTGAACCTATTGCTCAAACCCAAGAGCAGGAACGAGAAGATTCTAATGCATGTACGGCTAGTATAACTTTATATATGTGGAGAAATGTTACTTAGGAGGACATGAAGCTATATCAAATTGGCTATTAAAAGATTGGAAATTTTGTATTGGTTTTAATTTTTTAGTGTTTTAATTATACTTTAGTTTAATTTTTATTATAATATGGATAAATGATAATGTTTTGATTATACTTTGGTATAATTTTGATTATATTGAAAATTGATAATTGAATGTTTACTAAAAATTCATGTATTTTTTCAAATCTTATAAATCCATATAATCCTTTCAAATCCTATAAATTCTTATGATACAAATCTTTTAAAATCCCAACAAGACAATCTGTATTATAACAATCTTTTAAAAAAAACAATAGAAATCCTAACAAAGAGACAAAGAGAAGACATGAGACAGGAGCACCAGGGAAACTTGTCATAGTGACAGATGGGGAAGAAAGGCAGAGAAGAGGAAGACGGTAGACGTCCCGACCATAGAGGCAAACACCGGAGGGGAGAGAGGCAACTACAGAGGAGTCAAGACTGAGACTCCAAGAGGGAAAGGTTTCTTTCAGGCAAAAGACGCTAGGATAGACCATAGAGGTCTGCCTAGGTCGGGAGATTGAGAACACCGGAAGCTTTCGCAGAGGGAGGAGGAGCGCCAACAATCGCCAGAAGCCCAGGGAAGAGTATTCCAACCTCAGTTGAGGAGTAGAAGCTCCTATCTAGAGGCAACTATAAGAGGAAAGAGTGGCTCAGACCAAGGAATGCACCGTACAGTGGATGACTCGCCGGAAGTAGAGGTGATAAGGAGAAAGGAAGACGATGAAGGTGGATGGGTCTTAGTAAAGCCCAAGCGGGTGGTGAAAGCTGAGAAGAGGGTGGAAAGAGAGAGGTCGTCATCGTCATCGGCACCGGTAGTTATTAAGAAGAATGCGCAGTGCCATAAGTGCGCATAACGAGGCCATCCGATCAACGAATGTGTGAAAGATTGGTTCTGTTATGCTTGTAAAAAACATGGCCATATCTCCACAGCTTGCCCAAGGCTCAAAAAGGGGGGTAGCAGAGCCAGTTCGGGTCCGACGCTAAAGGCAGAGCCAACCGGAGAACAAAAGAGGCCCATTCTTGTGTCTGAAGAGAGTAAGGATGACGGTAGGAAGTCAGTTAAAGCGATGATAGTCCCCACACCTATCATGGCAGATTTCGAGCGATGACTGCAGCAGTATATTATGCTTAAAGTGCACACCGGAAACCCAACAATAGACGAATTACTGAGAAAATTAAGGAGAACATCAGGCCGACGACGGTTTGGAGCTGCGAGATACAAAAAGTTAATCACGATGTGCTCATGGTTTTCTGCGGATCGGAAGAGAGATTGAAGGAGTTGTTGATGATGGGTAGTCTAGAAGGAGAGGCATATTACGTAACAATGAATAGATGGTCGAGAAAGTTTGGAGCTTTGAAAGTCGACTCGCTGCCGCCGATATGGATACGCCTGTTTAACATGTCGTTCTACTGTTGGGTTAGATCGGCGTTCCAAAACATCGTGGGGAGCTTCGGCTACCTGATCTCTATTGATCAAAACACCAACCTGCAACGTAGCCGAGAGTATGCGCGCATTCAAGTCGGAGTGGACAACATGTCGCTGATCCCGTCGGTTATAGTGGCTGAGTTTGAGGATGAACGCCATGAAATTAAGGTGATTGTCGAGAGGAAGAAGAGGGTGTCGTTTAGAGGGTCGCCGGAGTTATCGACTAACTCTGACGGAGTGGGGTGTAAGGAGCGGGAGGTTGAAGATGACTCTCAACCGTTGGATCAGAGGCACCAGATGCTAGCTCAAAATTGGCAGTTGGAGAAAGGGAAATCTGTGATGGATTCGGAGCCGCTCGATCAAAAGTCTAACGCACTGGATCTTGCAAAACAGCAAACTAGGGAGAGGAGTGATGCACCGGATCACAATGAGGGGACTGGAGACAGTGGCTGGAGGAGAGGGGAAATCAAATCACTTGGGGTACTAGGTAGAGAAGGAGATAGCGTCAGAGGAAAGGTAAGGGGAGTTGTCACTTCAGTAGGTGTCCTAGGTTTCAACGATTTGATGGATGGCAGCTCTGAGTGGGACAAGGAGTATGGGGCTGGTCCTAGGTCTGCCACAGCTAAGGAACAGGCTATAAGGGGTGTAGGGGGTCAGACGGTAGGTCCAACGACCGCTGAAGCTGAGGTTTTCACACTTTCGAAAGAGCAGTTCCAACTGGCCTTAGACATAGCAATAAGGGCAATTACTAATAATTTGGTAAGGCCTGGCCCACTTATGAAATTCCTAGCTTCAGAAGTAGGGGAAATCGTTCAGAGCCCACTTTTTGAAAAAAGGATTGAATGTCAACAGGGCTTATCTGAAGAGGTTCGGGGTCAGTTCATTGAAGAGAAAGAGGCTGCCAAAGAGGAAACCCTAGGGTATTTGGAGGAAGAGCAAAGTGGGGAGAAGGAAGGGGGAGAGTGCAGTGAGGATGACCAACAGATAGAGGATTTCGACAATCCGCCGGGGGAGGGAGAAAGAATTGGAGCCCTAGAGGGAGTGGGAGACAGTAATGATTACGACAGCGAGCATGAAAGATGGGCTCGGTAGGTGACAGCTTTGGCTCCAGAGAAAGGTCCTTTGATTGAGCCATGGGGGAGGGATGGAGGATGTTAAACGGAAGAGTAAGAGACAAATCGATAGGTGGGGATCGAAGGGTCCGAGTGAGGAGGATCTCATCCGATCCGCGATCAAAGCAAAGGAGCCAACGTCAGCTTGTGGAGGTTCGTTCTCAATTTTGAATTTTATTTCAGATAATATGCTTCTTTATTATGCTAGCATGCTCGGGGTGGACATGGGACACACAGCAATTGAACAATTAGACAGGGTGCGAATTATCAGAATAGAGGCCTATAGGCAATGCCTATAGCAGCCTTCCTTGGAGGGGGTTTAGATGGGTAGAAGCTGGGATCTACGTTTATTATGTCATACATCTTTTGGAATGTTAGGGGGTTACGATCTACGGTTAAATGTAGATTGGTGAACGATAGTATCGCTAGTTTTAAGCCAACTTGTTTTGCACTACAAGAAACGAGGCTGACTGACCCACAGTCGAAGGACTTAGAGTGTCTTAGAGCTCTTGCGAACTTCCAATGGAGGTTCAAATCGTCTAGAGGAATGTTGGGAGGAATTGCCATTGGAGTTGATTCGAATGTTTTTGAGATTATTGATGATTTTGTGGGTGAGTACTCGGTGTCTATTAGAGTCGTTAGGAAAGCTGATAACTGGGAACATACGATCTCGTCAGTTTATGGGCCTTACATAGCTAACCTTAGAGAGGGATTTTGGAATGAAATGAAACTCATTAGACTTAGATGGGAGGGACCGTGGGTTATTGGGGGGGGGATTTGAACATTACTAGATTTCTTACTGAGCATAGAGGTAAAGGTGCGAGCAAAGGAGATAGGCGTGCTTTCAAGAACATAATCAGTGAGCTAGACCTCATCGAAATTAGGGCGTCAGATAGGAGGTTTACCTGGACTAACATGCAGGTGAATCTAACCCTGGCAAAGCTAGATAGGATTTTGGTAACGTCTGACTGGGAAGGGATGTTCCCATTGGCAAGCACTAGAACCATCCCGAGGATGACGTCGGACCATACGCCACTCTTTCTGGAGACTGGAAACGCGACTAGGACTACAACAAAACAACGACAATTTAGATTTGAAAAGGCTTGGACACTAAACAATAATGTTAAGCATATAATAGAGGAATCGTGGGGAGGTCCTATCAACCAAACAGATGTGGTGTCCAAATGGAACATAAAGATGGTAAGACTTCGCATGCGCCTTAAGAGATGGGCAAAGGATGAACTAGGAGAAGTAAAGAGAAAGAAAGAAAGGCTGAGGAACAGAGCTCAGGAATTGGAAGTGATAGCAAGAAGAAAGGAGTTTGTCAAGAGGGGAAGCAGAGGAACTGGCCGAAAACATATCAGAGCTTCACAAAATTGGTGAATTTAAAGAATGCTACTGGAAACAAAGATCGAGAGTTCAGTGGCTCAAAGAAGGTGACTCTAACACAGCTTTCTTCCATAAGGTAGCTAATGGTAGAAAGCGTCAGAATAATATCACAGTACTTCTCGTGGAGGAGACTTGGACAGAGGATGAATCCATTATCTGACAACAAATTGATAGGAGGTTCAGAGATTTGCTGGGAAAGAAGAGGACATTGAGATGTAAATTTAAACCAGACATGTAGGATGAGTCGAGAATTGATGGGAGTAATGGGATCGAAGAAGAATTCTCGGAAGATGAGATTGTTCAGGCAATTAAATGACTGGGATAGGATAAAGCACTAGGGCCAGATAGGTTTCCAATTCTGTTCTATAATCAGTACTGGAATATCATCAAGAAAGATTTGATAGACATTTTCAATGAACTATTCTTAGGAGTGGCAAGGGTGGATAGATTAAACTATGCTAACGCCATTCTTATCCCAAAAAAAGGAGAAATCCTAAGAGTATCCGACCTGTGACTGATTAGTTTGTTGAATGGATCTTTCAAGATCATCACCAAAGTTTTAGCAAGTAGACTGGCACCACACTTAGGGGATATCATTGACGAGTGGCAGAGTGGATTCATCAAAGGTTGGTACATCATGGACAGCATTGCGTCAGTGCACGAAGTGGTGTTTAGAGGAAATAAAGATAAAGTAGATGGCTTTCTACTGAAGTTAGATTTCGAAAAGGCACACGACATGGTTGAATGTGACTGTATTGATGAAGCGCTGGAACTAAAAGGGTTCGTGCCAAAATGGAGGACATGGATGAAGATGTGCGTAAGAAACGACAAATCGTTCATCCACTTCAATGGAGAAGCAGGGAAAGAAATTAGGTGTATGAGAGGATTAAGACAAGGTGATCTGCTGTCACCATTAATCTTTACCATTATAGCTGATGGCCTGGCAAAAATGTCTAGGAGAGGAAAAGAAGCAGAGCTGATCAAAGGAGTAGAGGTGAAAGGAATTCCAGTGCCAATTTCTGTCTTGCAGTATGCGAATGATACGGTTATGTTTGGGATGGCTAAGATGGAGGAAGTTGTGGCGATTAGGATTATGCTAAGATGCTTTGAATTCTGGTCAGGATTAATGGTTAACCTGAGTAAGAGTTGTGTGCTATCACTAGGCGGGGATAGCTCAAACTCAGGTGAGAGGATTGCAGTAGAGATGGGATGTTCACATGGACAATTCCCACTAACGTATTTGGGGACCCCGATTAGACTGGGGAAAATGCTTAAGGAAGACTGGGGGATGCTGATCGAGAAAATAGAAAAAAAACTGGCAGGGTGGAAAGGAAAATCTTTATCGTTGGGCGGTAGAATTACGCTTATTAACTCGGTGCTGAGTAATCTGCCCACATATCTCATGTCTATATATAAGCTACCAAATTGGGTGGTGGAGTGAATCGATAAATGTCAAAGACGATTCCTGTGGAAAGGTGCGATGGAGGATAGTAAGGGGTTTCATTTGGTTAAGTGAGGGAGGGTGTGTAAAAAGAAGGAATTTGGAGGCCTGGAAATTGTGAACATGCGGGATATGAATAAAGCGCTGCTAGCTAAAAGGTGGTGGAAAATGAGATTTTGTCGAAAGGCGTGGTGGTGCAGTTCTTTCAAATTGTATAGACATCGAAAAAAATTTAGACATGGAGGAAGAAGCAAACAAGGAAAAGTGTCCTTCATGTGGAAAGGGATAACTAAGGTGGGGGAGGTATTTCACACAAACACGAGATGCAAAGTTGGTAATAGGAAAGATACGAGATTCTGGAATGACAGATGGTGTGGGGATAATACTCTACAAGTGTTGTTCCCTAATTTGGCAGAGGGAGCGGATAATGAAGATGCGTTGATCATAAACGTAGGGAGGAGGGAAAGACGAAGGTGTGAGAGAGAGGGAAATTCATCGCTGGAGTTGCAGAGACAAAGCCAGAACCTTCAAGTACTGGTGGATGAAGCTTGGGACCCAAGCAGGTCATGTGAGGACATTAGAGAATGGAATAGAGGATCCTCTACTATGTTCTCGGTCAGATCTATGTATGAATTCCTGAATGATGGGGGGGGTCAGAAACTCAAGAGCGGATATTATCTGGATGTCGAAATGCCCACATAAGGTTAAGGCATTCATGTGGTTAGTGTTGAATAATGCTATCATATCCAAAACCAACATTAGGAAGCGCAACATTCCGATTGACGTTACGTGTATGAGACGAACTCGGCGGAAGAGGATGTTAACCATATTTTCATTGTGTGCCCTAAGGCAAGACTTACCTGGGAAAAGTTGGGTTTGAATTTTGGGACGGTAGACACACCCTGTAATATAAAGGATGTGTGTGGTAGTTAGAGACTAAAGAATATTCGTAAAGACGATCGTCTTATGTGGGACATTACTGTTGGGGCTAGTGTCTGGAGTCTGTGGCTAGATAGAAATGAATCCTTCTTTCGTAACAATAATTGTTCTTTTCGAATGTTGCTGCATAAAATTGGATCGCTAATTATTGATTGGGCAGGTACTACAGGGGCCAAGAAGAGGCTACGCATGGATAATGCGGAATAGCGCTTGGCTTCAGGGATGCAGGGTAAAGCCCGCTTTCAGATCAGTTGAGCGGATGTCTTTTTTGGGATTTTGTTGTAGGGTATGTTTGGGGATGCCCAGACTCTTGCCCATTGTATTAGTTTTTACATTTTGGATGTGATGATGATGGTGGGGATGTTTGTATCTTTTTTTGTATTGTTTCGTTAACACATCATTAATGAGACAGGTGACATTAGTCACCTTTTTATCAAAAAAAAATAATCTTAAAAAAAAACCTTATAAGTCATTACATTCCTACATAGTCTTTTAAAATCTATATGACTTTTTTAAGCCAAAAGCGTCTTTTAAAATCCAAATTCAATACACCCTCCTAAGCCTTGTGAGTTTCTATTGCTTGTGGTGTACATTCGTTATTAGCACTATGAGTTGTGATAGATTTTTCAACAGACCGAAGTTATGTTCAAGATCAAATTTTTAAACTGGTTGGCGTCAAGGAGGGCTATATTAACCGAGACAAGTTGACAAAAAGAGGATGTGTGGATCCTCTTCAATGGCCGCGTCCCACTCCCTGACAATATGGAAGTGTTTGGGGTGGGGGAATCCTATGTTAGAAAAGAAAATTTGGATATGCGGGAAATCGGGGTAGCCAACTTTTTCTGGCCATTTGGCTTGAACGCAATCGGAGAATCTTAAGGGACATGCACCTGCATTATATGCATGTTCTTAATAAAATCAAGGCTAATATTATCTTCCATTCAGGGCTTGTTTTGACACGAAGAAGAAGATTAGGGAGCAGTGGCGGAGCCAGATAAATCAAAATGGGGTCCCATTTTTTTTTTCCGGCATCAACATGATTGTTGCCGAAAATTCCTTACTTTATTTTTGTTTTGAAAAATCCAAGTTGTTGGATCAAAATAAAATTATAATCAAAGTAAATATTTGAATTAGTATTCTTAGTATTATGTATTTTTTGGCACTTGTACAGTTGTATTCTAAATTTGGTAAGAGTAATGATAATCAATAATCATACTACAAAATTTACATTGTTATAATACTAGAGGCTAAGAGATACGACCCAAATGAATATATATATTTGTAACTTGTGTACACACTAGCTTCTTATTCAAAATTTTATCCAATGATCATACAGATCAAATAATAAGCATTACTGTTAAGATTAAAAATAAATCTATGGGTAAAACAAAATGATTTACTCATACTTATATCAACACAATAAAATCCATACTACATACTTGGAATTGAATCAACAAAATGATTTAGAATTGAAATCCAGACTACATATTATATAGAGAGATGAGAGAATGACAGAATGAAGGAAGTTTGGGCTTAATAGATGAGTTGGGTTTGAGTTTCTTTTTTTTAGTTTGAGCAGTTAGACTTAATTAATAGAATGAGAGAATGAATTATTTTTTAGTCCAAAACCCATATCACTATTTCAGCCTTTAAGAGGTGGATTGAGCTTGGGGGTTCCAAAAAAAATTAAACTGGGGGGCCAAATAATTTTTTTTGCCTATATGAAGGGGGTTTTACAAAATTTTTTGAGTCCTAAATGTCCCCCCAACCCACCATCTCTCTCCGCCCCTGTTAGGGAGTGTTTCGCTGACACGGCTACTTCCACCTATGAAGCAGTGACAGAGGAGGATGGGCTAAGCCGAGAGGATGAGACGTGAGGGGGAGGCAACGCTTCTTCCACATGAGTTGCAGCAGTCATGTGGTTCTTTTGATTGACTGGGAGGTGGCCCACGAGTTATTGTGTCAGTATTTTGTATGTATTTTGAGGGTGAGCATGAGTTTCATGCATCCAGTCTGTTGGGTGATATGAGCATCATGCTTCAATTGGTTGTATTGCTCTGTGACCACATGGTTATCTAGAACTAATATTTCTGTGCAACATAGATGGAGTGGCCGGACGGAGATTGGTCCTCGAGTGCAAAGTCATAATGTGGCACACATTTTTAAATTATTAAATTTTATATTAGGTATGTAAATAGATATTGTTTCGAGTGAGGACAATTCATAGTTACTAGAATATAGTGGGTCAAATTAACTTCGACACACTTACTTCTCTTTAGTTGTATAGTGAAAGATTTATTGAGAGAAGATGAATATGAATAAATTCAAATTCTGTTAGGGTCCAATTTAGTTTCACATTGGTTAGAGGGATCAATGTTTGGTAGTTATAAACTTGGATTTCCTTACTCTAACAGCTAGTTTTTAGAGTGATTTTTTTTAAGTTCGTAGCAATTGGTATCAGAGCCAACCCCATACTTTATAATCGCTCGGAACGGATTGAGGCAGTGTCGCTAAAGTGAAAGCCGCCGAGATTAGGAAAGGACTACCTAGAGGCCGGATTAAAATGATTGGTGATTCCGGGCTGGGCAGTGTCCTAAAGTGAAAGTCACTGAGGTCGTTGAATAATGGAAGTTAGGGTCTAATTTAGTCCCACATTGGTTGGATGATTTCCAGTTATAAATTTCTGTTTCCTTCCTCTAACAACTAGCTTTTATAATGAGTTCTCCTAAGTACGTAACAAATTCTTCGTATCAAATTAAATACATGATGTGTCTAATTTCTATACAAATATTTGTATTCAATAACCCATTAAAAGTGCTTGTTTTCAATTATATTGTCTATAAGTCGTCTTATTTCTATAAGATTTCAATTGATTATTTATTTATGAAGAAATAAGATTTTTAATGCAAAAAGTGATTATTTCTGATAAAAATCAACAAAACAAAGAGAAACTAATGATTTATTATTTTTAAGGATTTGTTAAATTTTATATGTTACAAATTAATAAAATAGGAGCAAAATACAATTTTAATTGTTATAAGGGTGTAAAAGGAAAAAAATAAATTTACATGGATTTGGATAAGGCAAAAAGATAAAAATCTGTTATTTTAAGTTTATCTAATTAAAATTAAATTTAAATACTAAATTCTGATTTGTATTTTTTGCAGATATATCCTAATCTACAGGTGAGATGATGATACATCCTAATCCTACTACACAGCTAGACCTTCTCCTACAAATACTACCCAACCCCCGGAGACAAAAAGAAGCCAGTAAAAAGAATACAAAGTAAGAGAAAGAGAGAGAAACAGAGAGAGAGAAACAAAGAAAAAGAGACTGACTCTTCTCTTTCTGTCTCTCTGTTTTCGGACTAAAGAAACAAAAAGAGAGCCAGCGCGTGCATCGAGACCTTCAGCGGCTTCACGTGGGATTCAGAGTGGCTGGCGCACGCACCGAGGAACTATTCATCGAGGACGACAGGCTTCGATTGACAGCGGGCGCAGGCATCGAGACCGCTGATTGCTGACTAGGCTTCGATTGACAGGACGCACAGAGGCTTCGACTGGCGTGCAACGGGACAACATCGTTCTGACTGGTAGCATTCGGTTTTTGAGACAGAGGGGTTTGCAATAAATTTTTTATTCTTTTTCTCCTCTCTCTAATTTTTGTAATGCAATCCTTGAACAAATTTATTAATTGCAATATTTTTATTATGAATATGTGCAACTAATTTCATTGTTGGGCAGATTGAAACCATAGTCATGTAATGTTATAATCTTCTAAACACTATTTCTATCACTTATTGATTGAACCCAGTTATCATGATCAAACTTATAATATGAATCAACAATTGTTCGGAAGTTCTTCAAAACAGTCGACTGATCCGAAGAACCTGATATTATAAAGTTAGCCTATTATAAAATTGACTCTGTTATATGAGTATAGAGACGATCCGTATCTTGTGCTCGTACTTGTAACACAGGAATCTTTAGGGATTCTTGGTTTAATCAACTTAAGGGATCTAGATTTGATACCAACTTCTAGAGCCTTGAGTGTTTGTTCGTTTCCATTGTTCCTACGCTTTCTTCAGGTGCAACTTAATAGATACCATGCTAAATACTTAAGAAAAGAAACGAATTAGAGTAGATACCATGCCTAATTCTTGGCCTAGGGAAACATTAACTTTAAGGAGTAGATACCATGCCCTTAAAGGAACAACATGAGTGATGAGAATGGTGTAGAAGGTAATCTAGCATTCTTAACTATATGTGTAAATCAAGCCCAACTCATTTAATTGATATTTTTGAGATACTACTTGATCTAGTTTTTAATCTCTTCATTTCCTTTCAAATGAACTTTTAGAACGAACTTTATGATTTGCATTTTTTTTCTTTGTTTTATTGATTAGTGAGTTAAGTACTACAATCTCTGTGGGATCGACCCTTGCTTTTCACTACGCTTCTATAAATGATTCGTACACTTGCGAGGTTTTAATTTGTGTCTAGTTTATCCATTTATTTAGATAGCTGAGATATACAACAATACACAAGAAGTAGTTACCTAAATGCAGAAGTATGAGGCATCCTCCTCTTTCCAGTGACCACATACTGTTGCCCTTCGAGCTCGTAAAGCTCCTTCAAGTCTTCGGGCATCTTCATCCCTCTGTTATTAAAACTTGCCACCACAACCCTAACAATTTCTTTGGTTGGGCTCTTTGCATTTCTTACCTTGTGCCTATAATTCGGAGTGCCCATGTAAAAAATCAATAACGAGGCCATGAGCCCAACAGTTGGTATTCCATATCCAAGGCCCCAACCGACATTGTCTTGTATGTAAACAAGCCCAAGTGTGGCCATGAGGCCACCTAGGTATGAGCTGAACATCCACCAATTGAAGAAGGAGGCCTTGAGTTTTTTCTCATGAGGGTCGAAGTCGTCAAACTGGTCAGCGCCGAAGGTGGAGATATTGGGTTTGGTCCCGCCGGCCCCAACGGCCATGATGTAGAGAGCTGAGTAGAAGAATGCAATCTGGGCCGTCGTGGCCTTGCCGCATAGACGATGAATGCAAGTGGGCCTTAAAGATTTGAGTGAGACAGCCAATGTTAAGAGGATCATGCCCTGTTGAAAGATGAACAAAAATTAAACTTTGATTAGCCAAAAAAGAGAGATAAAATTTTGTTTTAAACAGATGGTGGTTTGTTCTTTTCATGGAGTCCACTGGATTAAGGGTAAAAAAAAAGTTGTTGAGGAGTTCACATTGAACTGTTGTAACTCTGTATCAAATTTCTGAGACAGGATAATTAAGAGTAGAACATGGTGATTAATGCAGATTGAATCATTCAATAAAAAGTATAATGTAAAATATTAGGCATTGAACGAGGTATATTCAATAATAGATACAGAACTACATGATAGATTGATATCTGTAAATAACAACAGTTGCCCTTGCCCAGTAGGAAACATACGCATGTGAAACAGAAACTTCTCACACGAATGACAATCACCATACCCATTAGTGGCATAAAAATTTAAAACTTATTTGGAATCTTAATGGTAAGGTTTGCCCATAAGCTTATGGCACATCTTCGGAAAGCTTATTTATAATTCATAAAGTTTCATATTTGGTAAAGATTGTTGTTTAGATTTTTCAATATAGTAAGACAACTATTCAGTAAAAAATTTCAAAAACTTTTTATTTCAACCAATATTTTTAAAAACCTTAAAGTTTATTTAGATTCCTGAGTTTTCAGACAACAATTCCAGAAATCAGAAACTTTTCATTTCAGCCAAGTTTTACCGAAGTTTTATCCAAATCTGAAAGGTTTGAAAAGTTTATTTAGATTGAAGCCAAACTTTACCCTAAATCTGAAAATTTTCTATCTTCACCCAAAAATCTAAATAAATTTTTATAAGAATTGGAAAATTTTGATTTAACTCATAAAATTTATGTAGCTTAAGCTTATTTAACTCAGTGAAGCATAAATAGAGGGATATATCCGAAAATCTAACCATATTAGATCAAAAAAGTTTATTTAGCCTAAAAATGTAATCAAAAGAAGCAAAAAAATCTGAAAAATCTAGTAATTTACATATTTGGGTAATTTATGGGCAGAGAGAGAGAAATCGGAAAAAGTAAAGAGAGAAAATAGATATAGTAATAAAGTGGAGGGTTTTTTTGTTTTGAGGAAAAACTTTTAGGAAAAAATGTCTTTTGAGAAGAAAAATCTGAGTCATTAATTTTGTTTCAAATGAAATAGGGCCAATTGATTTTTTTTTTTCTTTTTTAAATTATCTTGTAATTTATTATATAGATGGTGCAAAATAACGTTTTATGTTTCTAGAAAAAAGAAATGTTCTCGCAAAAAAAAGAAAAATTAAAGAGGCTACATTTCGATTTCATCAGGCATGGCCTGGAACTAAGTATTCAAATGAACAATATATTTGTATGAAAAATAACATGCCAACCAAGAAAAAGTTCACGCCCGCATAATTTGACTTAATTTCCCGTTCATTATCTTAGCTTCGATATTGAGCCATTAATGAAACATAGCTTATCTTTGAACGATTTTTTTTTATATGCCAATTTTTGAAACTATTTACATTAATAGAACAGTTGCCAAAGTATTTATGATCGTGAACTCAACAACTAAACTCGCCGTTCTCAACGATAAGTTTAGTTGTTTCATCCCCGTCGTAGGGACACAGCGATTTTAGTGCTAACTTTTTGATAAACTTGTCGTCGAAACGGCGAGTTTAGTTCAAAATTTTCAATGAAAACTCGCCGTTTTCAACGGCGATGACATTTACACTATACTCGCTGTTGTGAACAACGAGTCTAGTTCAAAATTTTCAATAAAGGCTCGTTGTTCCCAACGCCGAGGACATTTACATTAGACTCGCTGTTAGGAATGACGAGTTTAGATCAAAAAAAAATTCTATGGAGTTTTTTTCGAAAATTCATTAAGTCCAACAGAATGTTTTCTCTTTGTGAAATTTCCTACAAAATTCGCCATTTCCAACAGCGAGTTTAGTATAAATATCATCGTCATTGGGAACGGCAAGTATTTTTTGAAAATTTTGAACTAAACCCGTTGTTCCCAACAACGAATCTAGTATAAATGTTTTCGCCGTTGGGTACGGTGAGTTTTCATTGAAAATTTTGAACTGAACTCGCTGTTGCAAACGGAGAGTTTCTCAAAAAGTAGCACTAAACTCGCCATGTCCCAACGATGAGTATGAAACAACTAAACTCGCCGTTGGGAACGACAAATTTAGTTATTGAGTCCATACTTTGACAACTGTCATCTTTGTGAATAATTTTGAAAAGTGGCATGTATAAAGAAAATTCTGTTTCAACTCACTGGTAAAGGGAAAAAAAAGATGAAGATGACTGCTCTAATCATTTTCCAAATTTCAACAATGGAATCAAAGCAACAACTCTGAATGCCACATAATGCCAATTAGAAAAATGCAGTAAAGGTTTGTGATAAAGTCCCATCCCTTTCCCATTCAAGAAATTGTGTATATGTGGAATTGTGCACAATTCAACTTATTAATTAGTAATCGGAAGGATCCAAATCCAACCCATTTGAATTGACAGTAGGAGAGAAGTCTGAGAAATGGGAACTCTCCCTCATGCAATCAGGCCCTTGTCCCTACAAATGTAAAATCTACGCGAAAATTCCAACGCTATGTAGGATGTTGATAAGTAGTTATAACCAAAGAATTAGGATTAAGGGGCAGTTAGATTTTAGAAAATAAGAATACTTTTTTTACATGGAAAAGTCTTAGTACCAATCAAGACGTTGTCTTGTTGGTGGAAATAAGAATACTTGAAACACTTAAATTTAAAGTTCAAAACAAATTTCAACCATTAAAATTTTAATTAATTAAAGCACTTCTCTATAAAAATAAAATAAACTAGTATAACCCCTTTGTCCTATATTGCACATAATTTTTAAAAAAAAAGAGAAAATAACAAAAAAAATTAAAAAATTCTCTAAATAATATTGCACGATTTTTAAGATATGAGTAAGAGATATAATTGCATTTTAAATTTTAGATGGAGAAAGAGTGGAAAGTTATCTCCTGTATTTGCTTTTTTTTTATTTTTGTGAAAAAATTGAAAATTTTTTGGATCAAGAATGGTTTAGAATAATATATTATATAGATTAGAAAGTCTCGGATAAAATATCGTGTGATGCAAACTTCAAAATACAGATCCTTTGAGACTGGTCTAACTCCGGACTTTTGTGCTTTTCTCCGGACTTTTGTGCCTTAAAGAATGCAAATTGAGAGTGTTGTGGCCTGTCATTTTGAAGGAAATGACATCACAACAATCATTTGTCACGCTAAAAAAAGAATGCTAGTCAATTAGATTTTGCTCGAAAGTTGATGTGGATATGTGTGGACTGTGTACTATTCTTGTGGAAATAAGACTTTTGGACGAATCAAACTCGACTTTGTTGGCCTCAAGATTCTTGAATGGTCCAAATTCACTAAAACAAGAAACAGACATATATAACCAAACTTATATGTAATGTGAACATAACGGAGGTTTGTTTTCTTTAATTTGCAAAGACATATGAGAGCATCCACTATCATTTGCGAAAAAAATATACATATTGTTAATAAAAATGAAGTGCTGCTATTGCAATTGTTAAATTTAGTAGTTGTCAAATAATTAAAAAATAAGATGGAAGATCTTCCTCCGTCTAATCCCATTTTTTTTTTTAATATTAAATATATGTAACTCCGCCATGGCAAGAAGAACTCAAAAAATATAGTAAAAGAAAAAAGATCAACCTTCAAAATATGGCAAAAGAATAGAAATGACGAGAATTTGGAGAGACGTACGACCGTTAGAAAAGAAGTTAAGAAAACGGTAAGAGATGCAAAATAAAAAAAGCTTATGATGATTTATATACAAAATTAGAAACAAATGAAGGAGAAAATAACATTTTTAAGCTTGCTAAATAAAGGGACAGAAAAACAAAAGATCTGGATACAATTAGGTGTATTAAGAGTGATGATTCAAGAGTCTTAGTAAAAGATGAGTAAATTAAGAAAAGATGGCTAAATTACTTTGAGAAGTTATTAAATGCAAATATTTTGGACAACTTAAATATAGAGGACTCGAGGGAGAGTCGAGAGCATGTGTTTTTCCGTAGAATTAGGAACTCGAAAGTCCGAAATGCTCTAGGAATGATGAAAAGAGGAAAAACTTTAGGACCGGATGATATACTCATTGAAGTTTAGAAGTGTCTTAGGGATGTAGGAGTGGGTTGGCTAACAAAATTATTTAATAAAATTTTGAGAACTAAGAAGATGTCCGGTGAATGGATAAAGAGTATTTTAGTACCTATATATAAAAATAAATGATATACACAAAATTGCTCAAACTACCGAGGAATTAAATTAATGAGTCATACGATGAAAATTTGGGAGAGAGTGATCGAACATAGACAGAGACTAGAAACTACAGTGTCTGAAAATCATTTGGGTTTATGTCTGGAAGGTCAATAATGGAAGCAATTTATGTACTGAGAAAACTTATGAGAAAATATAGAGAGAATAAGAAAGATCTACAAATGGTTTTTATAGATCTAGAAAAAATATATGATAAATAATAAAAGTGTAACTATTCGATATATTGAGGTAATTAAGGATATGTATGAAGGGGCAACGACCACAATTAAAACAACCACAGGAGAGACCAGCGATTTTTCTATTACAGTAGGTTTACACTAAGGTTCGGCTGTAAGCTCCTACCTCTTTACTTTGGTTATGGATGAATTAACGCTAGGAATGCAAGATGAGGTGCCTTGGTGTATTTTTTTACCGATGACATCGTCTTGGTGGACGAGACTAGAGCATGAGTCAATGCTAAATTAGAATTGTGAAGATAAACTTTGAAAGCTAGAACTTTTAGGATAAGTAGAACTAAAACAAAATATATGGAGTGTAATTTTAGTGATATTCAGAACACAACTGAGAAAGTAGTGAACCTTGATGGCCAAGAGATACTTAAGAGAGATCGTTTCCGATATTTAGGCTCAATTATACAAAGAGATGAGGATATTTGTAAAGATATTATACATATGATTCAAGCAGGGGGGCTTAAATGGAGAAGTGTCAGTGGTATTTTGTGTAACAAATGTATACCTTTGAAGTTGAAGTGAAAATTTTATAGGACGGCTGTTAGACCAGCAATGATGTATGGAGTAGAGTGTTGGGCAATAAAGAAACAACATATCTAAAAAATGAGTGTAGCGGAGATGCGGATACTAAGATGGATGTGTCGTAAAACAAGGAATGATAGAATTAGAAAAGAGCATATACGAGACATGTTAAAGGTAGCTTCAATCCAAGATAAGTTAAGAGAAAATCGCCTCAGGTGGTTTGGACATGTCACACGTAGACCGACTAGTGCCCCCGTTAGAAAGATTGATTTGATAAGTATTGAGGGTAAAGTTAGGGGTAGAGGAAGACCTAAACTAATTTGGGTGGAAACGGTGAAAAAAGACATGATAGCTTGTGACCTTACAGAAGATATTGCGCTACACCAAGCAGAATGTAAAACCAGGATTCATGTAGCCGACCCCAACTAGTTGGAAAAAAGGCTTTGTTGTTGTTATTGTTGTTGTTGTTGTAATATTAAATATATGTGCGACAGAAGATCATCTTCCGTTTATTTTTTTTTAATTTTAAATTGCTTAAATGGCATTTTTGTAATTACCAAATGACAATTTAGTAATTTTTTGGATTTTTTTTGTTGAAAAAGTTGCATCTTCCGTCAGAGTAATTTCTTTTTTTTTTTAATGGCATTTTGGTTATTTTTTTAGATGGCATTTTGGTAATTAAATAAGTTTTTAATTCTGAAAAAGTTGGTGGACGGATGAAGATCCACCGTCCGTTCTATTAAAAAAAAAGGGTTTTTAACACATATATCCCTAACAAATAAGCTAATATCATATATACCCCTCACAAATGAATATTATCACATTTGCCACTAACAATCTAAAATTCATTTCAAGTTGACACTTGGTTAGAATTATGTCTGCAATTGTAGTATTTCCTTGTGTCGGATACGATTATGGGATGCTGGTGCGTGGATGCTTTTTAGTTTCGACAATTGTCTGCAAAAATTTCTCTTGATGTTTCCTCATCTTCTTCTTTATCAATTACCAATTCCTACTGGCAACCTAACTTCACTGTATTTCTGCCGCCCAACCACCACCTTCGACCGAACCCATCTCCACAAATAATATTCAAACCTCACAACCACATTATCAACTTCATCCCTAAACCTAAAATCTCAATCTCAATCTCAATCTCAATCTCAATCCCAACTATCTTATAAACTAAGGGATATATATGGTTAATATTCACATTGTTAGGGGTAAATATGATAATATACATTTGTGAGGGGCACATATGATATTAGCTTATTTGTTAGGGGTACACGTGTTAAAAACCCTAAAAAAAAGGACGGAACTTTTATATTTAGTGATTGCTAAATCCAATTGCTAAATTTAGATGGGCACTTTTTATTCTTATTGCTATTTATGCATTTTAAGCAAAACGAATAGTGACACTTTTTTTCTCTAAAAAAATTTATTTTTCGCAAATTTAGCAAATGATATTGGATACTCTAAGAGAACTTTTATGATCTGTCATACTGCATCATAACAATATTCTCAGTAATGATGTACTCTTAACAAAATTTGAAGTAGACCCTCATTTGACTGTAACTTTTCAACAGTCTTCTAAACTACGTTTTAATCCTTTGCCGTTTACAGAATTCATTTCTTTTATTTAGAAGAAATGATAACATATCACTCCAAAAGTACAACTTCATTTATAACTCTCCATAACTAGTATTTTACACGTGCAATGCACATGAGAAAAATTTTGGAGAAAAAAACTGAAAAGGAAAAAAAGGGAAAAAAGAATTAGAAGAGATAGAGGTAGACGTGAGTTGCACGGGTTGAGATATGGACAAATTACACTAAGGCCTTCTCCCATTATAGTAGTAGAGATGGGTCATCTTCAAAAAGTAAAAAGTTTTCCCAACGAACTACAATTGTATATTTCCTTTAAAATTATGCTTTGACCAATTATATGAAAGAGTTGGAAATAAAATTATATTTGGAGTGACATACTATTATTTCTATTATATGATGAAAGAAAATTATTGAAAAGCCTTTTTAGCTGAAAATAATGTTATTGCTGAGAAAACAGGGCTTACTTAAGGAAGCGAGGGATTTAAACTTTATGAACTTTATCCTTTTGGGTTGTTATCTTCTATCAACCTTTTATTATGGAGATGGTCTTGATTGACTATGAGGTTGCAAATGGAGTGATGAGGCTAGCTAGCAGCATTACTATATGTATTCAGGAAACCGAATAACAGCACCAAAATAAATTGCAACACATAAAAATAAACATCCGAGATGGATCATACGCCCAAAACAAAAGATTCAATGAACTCCAATATAAAAATTGTCCACATAATTGTTGTTTTGCTAAAGCTTTTTGGTGAAGCAGAGTTAAGAGAATATGGAAGTACTCACAAGTAAGTAGATGAGAGCGGACAGCGTGAAAGTCCAAAACCGACCAAAGTAGGTATCAGCAATGTAGGCACCGAGAATGGGTGTCATCCACACTGATCCAGACCAGTTGCTCACATTCCTTACTGAAGGCACTGTGTCTTCATGCAATTCAGTGGTTAAGTACACCACTAAGTTGGATGCCACCCCATAGAATGCCATCCTCTCAAATGCTTCATACCCTATCCAAGTATATCCCATGCATTTATATTAATTGATTTTGGAACTCTGATTGTAGCTGTCAAAATATTTTCGTATTGGTATAGCTGAATATATAATCAAATTGGTCACGGTTGCATCGCCATAGTTACACCTAGCTAAAAAACAGTTCGTATTGATATAGCTGCATATCTGATCAAATTGGTTGCACAGTTGCATTTCCTGTACTTGGAATTAATGTTTGCACCCTCAGAAATGGAACATGATCATCATTTCCCGTTTATCTTTAAGCCTATCTCCTGATGGCGGCCTAATTATCAACTATATCAAACCAAATAACTAGTTAAATCACAAAAATTATATTCAAATGAACCAAACAAAACTTGTTCTTTGGCCATTTTTACAGAGTATTTCTCAAGTAAATACTAATACATGCTTGACTTACGGAGTAATTCGAACTTCAACAAAGCTAAAACCAAAAATTAAGGCTTTTATCTGTAGATTTGTAGCTCTAATAGTCCCCGACTCTCTATCTATACATCATTTTCTATGTGAAATTAGCTTTCCTTTATCATTGACATGACAAATTTAAGAAGAATCATGAAGTTTAGCGGTGAAGTATAACTCACCAACTAAGAAGGAGCAAGCCCTCCATCGCCCAGTTCGCGAGGCAATCACCGGACGGCCATGGAGATCGACTGATCCATCTTTTGTGTACTCATTTTTGCTCTCCATCACTTGGCTGGGGGTGAGTAGGGTGAGAGTTATTTATACCAATCTCTTGGGGTTGGAGTTGGTCGCTTAAATAAGCACACCAGACATTTGAGATAATATTTATTTATTGTATGAGTAATATAATTTATCTCTAATCTCTAATATTATAATGGGAGAAGGCCTTAGTGTCATTTGTCATTTTGTCATTCTACCAACATGTATAACGCACGTACATAACTAATATAAAGGAGATTTCCGGTTCAAATTCTCCCTATGTCAGAGTTTTTATTTTTATTTTTTGAAATTATTAAAACGTGCATCGCACGTGTAAATTACTAGTATTTATAACAGTACAAGTACTAGGTCTATCCCTCTCTCCTTTCTCTAGCAAAAGTATGAATTCTCATCTATCTTAGCACTTGCAAACCACATATCTATACTATTATTAAGCAAAGCCCCAATTTGGCGGCTTTTTACTACTATGCCCCCATCAACATAAAAGGCTAAAAAATTATATAAGGTTAATTCTGTAATTTTCACTTCACATTTAAAGTCTCCATAAAATTTTGTTCCCTCAAAAATCGAAACCGCCTCTTCCTCTCCCTCCAACGAATCCGTGCATTGCACGTGCATATCCCCAGTACAAATTGCACGTGCTAACCCATAAAACGTGCATTGCACGTGCGGATTACTAGTTTTTATTAAGAAAAGAAAAAAAAAACTCTTATCTCTTTCTCTCCCAAATCCCCCCAACCCTACTGTCTCTTCCTCTCCCAAATCCTCCCGAAATTCCCTCTTTCGCCGTCCTCTTTCTCCACCAAATCTAACAAATTCCTCCCACTCCTTGTGTCCCTGTTGTAGCCCGCCGCTAGCCTTGCAGCTGCCGCACGTTGCTTGCCACCCACGTCACCTGCCGCGCCCCGCACGAGCCGCCTCTCATGCTATCTCCCGCGTTGTCTCAAGCACCCCTTCCCACACCGCCACAGGTGCGCCTCCGAGCCGCATCCCCGCCACATCCCACGCTGCCTCCCCTGAGCAGCATCCCCGCCCCAATTTGTATTTAGGTGAAATTTTTGTTTCCTTAATTTGGTTTCATCTAATGGAATTTAGTGATATTATGTTGGGCATTAGGTTAAATGTATTGTGTAAAATTGGGTTCTTTGAAGTTCTAGACATCAAATATATATTTTTAATTGTGAGAGATTGATTTTTTTTTTTTTTTTTTTAGTTTTAATTTTATGGATGAGGGTTTATTGATTGTTGGAATATTTTGATAATTTCTTTTGTGACAATCACAACTCTTACAAAAAGGAAGAAGTAAATTATAAAGCATTTTCCATAAATTAATAGATGCTGGCAATTTGGTTTCTGTTTTTTAAATCTAATCATTTAGAGGTAAATTTATATAATAAATACGATGATGTTTTGGTTGAATTATTTATTCTGGTTACAACCTAAAATTTAGCCCTTAATCTAATGGAATTTAGTGATGTTACGTTGGGCATTAGGTTAAATGTATTGTGCAAAATTGGGCTCTTTTAAGTTATAGGCATCAAATAAGGTTTTTTTTAAAAATTGTTAGATTGAATGGTTTGGTTATGGATGAGGGTTTATTGGTTGTTGGAATACTTTGATAATTTCTCCTAACAATGACAACAATTAGAAGAAGTAAATTATAAAGCATTTTTCATAAATTAATATACATTGGCACTAGATATGCACACATAGCTTATGGTTTATCTGGAAAGTGGAATACATGCATGGGGCAGGTTGTATTTGCTCTGTTCGAAGAGATGAAAGGTGAGCTTCATCATTAGTTGAATGAAAGTCTACTTTGCTTAAAAAAGATCGATAAATATTTCGAGAAGGTATGCAATACTAGAAAAGCAAATGCTTTGAATTTTGCTAGAAGGGTCTGTTGGGTTTGTATGTCTTGCATACACATGTCCGATTAAGAAGATGATTAAGCATTGAGATGGATCGAAGCGAGGTATCGAAGAAGAAGGAAAGCAGTTAGCAGAAGCAAACAGGTGGAGTTGCGGTCGGCCGCACTTGGGGTCGGATGACCACCCCGACTGTACAGGGTTCCCGAGAGGGGAATGATCGACCGTCTGTTGCGTACGGTCGACCGCCCACGACTCTTATGGGTGATTTGGGCCGGGTCTTGGAGATTCGTGAGAAGCCCAACTCCGTCTTCAAGTCAGATCGTACGACTCTCATTGCAGTGTTATCTCTTCAGTAGTAATCGAATGGTTAATGTATCATGTGTATCAAACTGAGGTTTCTCTATATCTATAAATACAATGTAAACGACTCCTAGAACGATATGGTTCTATTGAGTGCCGAATAGAAAAAGAGAGTACTTCATCTGAGAGGGTGTAGAGATTTCTCCATGGTAAACAGCAACCAAGTTCCAGTTAGGCTTGAGAGAGAGTCGTTGTAAGAATTGTAATATTCTTGTATCTTCTCTAGTTGAAATAACATATCGGTTCTTCCTCCCCCCGATTATGGCGAAACCCCCAACCAGGACAATTCTTGTGTGATTTGTATTGATTGTGTCGAAGACTCAACAAGATCCCCAGTTTTCCTAATAAATGATATCAGAGCTAGCAATCAGGTTCGTGGGTTTATTCGAGTTCCTTGGAGAAGATGACAGATCAAAAAATGAAGATCAGGCGGTTTGATGGTAAGATCAACTTCAATATATGGAAGGTGGACTATGATGTTTTGGTTCAGAAGGACTTACATCTTGCATTAGAAGAGAAGAAGTCAACCGATATGAAGCAGGAGAAGTGGGATGAATTTTGTTTGAAGGCTTTGAGTTTAATCTGGTTGCAATTGGTAGACGAGGTCAAGTGTAATATTCTTGAGGAGAAAAGTACGGCGAGTCTATGGGCGGAACAGAATTGACCCTCTGAATCGACCCTACTCAAATCTGACTACTCGGGATCGTCGTTGCTAGATCGGATATATTGGAAGATGAAACTGTTTAGGTTCTCAATTAAGGGAGGTACCCATCTTCAAGATCATATTGTGGAGTTCAATAAGGAAATATTGGAACTGAAGGAGATTAACGATAATGATTTTAGCGAAGATGATAAAGCTTCTAACTTGATTTATTCACTGCCAACTTCTTATGATCACTTGATAACTACCATGCTACATGGAAAATCAGCCAAGGAGACACTTACAATAGCTGGGGTGGTTAAGGGTCTGAAGGAAAATGAATTAAGAAATGTGACTCATAAAGGAAGGTCTATTTCTGCAGGGTATTTTACGGTGGATGTTGATACTTCAATTGGAAGGGATGCGACACACAATGGTAAGATTCGTTGCCACTATTGCAAAGGACTTAGACATTATAAGAGAGACTGTCGCAAGTGGTTGAGTCAAAAAGTGTTACTAAAGGAGGTGATCAAGCTAATGTAGTCAATGCTGTTTTTTCAGGTAAATCAGGTGAATCTGATAACTTCGACCTATGTCTTCTTATTTCAAGTTCTTCAGATGTAGATTCAAGTTGGTATCTTGATTCGGGAAGTTCTTCTCATATTTGCTCTGAGAGAGAGATGTTTCCTACTTACAAATTTTCAACAGGTCGTAGTGTGAGAACGGCTAGAGGAAAGATTTGTGAAGTAGCGGGTGAGGGAATAATGGAATTAGAGACGCCAGATGGTAAAAGTTTCACACTAGAAGAGGTCATGCATATGCATTCGATACAACAAAATCTGATATCATTGCGGACTCTTGATACTCTTAGCTGCAGGTACATAGCTTGAGGTGGAGTTTTGAAAATTTTGGGTAATCGTTGTAAGGTAATGAAGGGTAAAAAGGGGATTGGGCAGGGTCAGCACAACCTCTACCAGCTTTGTGGGAGCAGAAAAACTTGGCCGAGTGTATGGAAGCCCATTATTCCTAAAGCATTATCAAGTAAGCTGTCACTAGAATTACCGAATCGAGACTGCAATATTCGAATACCGTTGGAAGGTGGAGAGAGCCTTGAAGTAGGTGGAGTTCGTGTGGTGGGTGGCACCTCCATGATAACATCTACTGAGGTGTTCCCTTGATAGGGGCATACAGTTGGAGGAAAACAGGTGGATGTAAATTTCAACTAGCAGAAGAAGTCATAGAAACATGTTGTTTACAAAGCAAAGAAGAATGGTCTAGAAGAATTTTAAATCACACATGTATGGATTCATGAGTATGCAATCCAAGGTGGAGATTGTTGGGTTTGTTTGTCTTGCATACACATGTATGATGAAGAAGTCGATGAAGCATTGAGATGGATCGAAGCGAGGTATCGAAGAAGAAGGAAAGCAGTCAGCATTAGCAAACAGGTGGAGTTACGGTCGACTGCAGTTGGGGTCGGTCGACCGTCCCAACTGTACAGGGTTACCGAGAGGGGAACAGTTGACCGTCTGTTGTGTATGGTCGATCGCCCGTGGCATTGATGGGTTATTTGGGTCAGGTCTTGGAAATTCATGATAAGCCCAACTTCTTCTTCAGGTCAGATCGTACAGCTCTCAATGCAGGGTTATCTCTTCAGTAGTAATCGGATAGTTAATGTATCAAGTGTATCAAACTAGGGTTTCTCTAGATCTATAAATACAATGTAAACAGTTTTTAGAACGATATGATTCTATTGAGTGCCGAATAGATGAAGATAGTTTTTCATCTGAGAGAGTGAGAGATTTCTTCATTATAAACATCAACCAAGTTCCAGTTAGGCTTGAGAGAGGGTCGTGGTGAGAATTGTAATATTCTTGTATCTTCTCTAGTTGAAATAACATCTCGGTTGTTCCTCCCTCGGATTAAGGCGAAAGCCCCAACCGGGATAATTCTTGTGTGCTTTGTGTAATCTAGTTTTGCTTGGTGGTTTGTATTAATTGTGTCGAAGACTCAACAAGATTCTCATTTTTCCTAACAGAGTCACCTTAGTGAAATCAGCTACTTCAATCTTGGGAGGTGACGACAGTGGACGACAAGCGTTGACAGGGAGGTGACAAGGAGGGGTAATTCTTGGGAGGACGGTGGTGGGTTTGGGGTTTTTGGAATGAGGAGATGAAGAGATTGTGGCAGGAGGGGTTGGGGTTTTTGTTTTGTTTTGTTTTTTAAAATATTAAAATATGCTGTTTGCACGTGTGAATTACTAATTTTTATCTCCTTTCTCTATTTCAAAATAGATGGGTAGATGTAACGCCCCGCAAAATTGAGTTATTACAATTTTGTACTGCATGTGTTACATACATATATTTTGTATTATTACGGGTAATATCTGTAACATTATTATTATAAATATTCTACGTAATATTTTGATTGTTTATGAATATTTTTCCGTTCTCTCGAATTCATTTTTGTATTTGAATTTATTTTGTTTTTCATTTTGAGCAAACTCAAATATTTTTTTTATACGGGCAATACACGTGTTTGTAGTGCACGTGTTAATTTTAAAAATCTTTTGAAGTTATATATACATTTTTATTCTATTTACTAAGTATGAATGCATAATTTAATTTTAATTAAAATAGCTTTATTTAATTCATATTAATTTGGGTGTTATACGTGGTTATATAATTAGCAGTTAATAATTTTAGTGTGTAGTTTATGTATTTTTAACCCATTTGAAACACGTGTTTTAAATGCACGTGTTGATTATATTGTTGTATATATAAAATTTATGAAATGCGCATAAAAACTTCTCTCATTATGATAAATTTAAACTAGCTCTATTTTAAATTCATATGAACTTGGGTAGAATATATGATTATATGAAGTAATATAAAAATATTGTATTGTGTATTTTCGTGTGCATAAAAACTCATTCGAATTTAATTCATTAAATTTACGGTTTCACTTATGCATGGGCAGGTAATGTGGCTAACAGGAAGAAGCTGCGGATGTAGAGATAGTATCGTCTACGAGAAAGTTTATTATGTACTTCAAATTCATGTATTTTGCTTCTTCTTTTGATGGTCGATGCATTAGACTGATGAGATGCTAGACTTCTTTATTTTCGTTATCTCTTTTGATTAATATGTTGTAATGCTGGTTTCGTTAATTATCATTAATAAAACGGTGACGGAGTCATCTTTATTCTCAAAAAAAAAAAAAAAAAAACTCGTGCATGCTCACCTTGATTGGTCGGCCATGCCATGAAGAGAACACTTTTGACTTTGTCAAACCAGATAGTAATGGGTGGTTACATTTGCATCATGGGTAGTTAATATATTTTTTAAAATAAAAGCCTTCCAACATTCTCCTCCTTCATTCAAAAATAAATAAATAAATAAAGAATTGAACCATCCGGCCACACATTACTTTATTAGAGAAAGTTACATTTTTGGGAGTTTTACAAGGGAGGAGGCTTGGAAGGTTGCTAGGAGCATCAATTGCAAGAATTTTCAATCAATAGGTGGGTGTTTCCTTGATTTCTAAGATTTCATTGAGTAGGATTATGATATGGTATGTGTATATAGAAATCATGTTATGTGTAGCTTTAAATTCTGAGGTTTTAAGTTAATTTTAGAATCAAATGCATGTCAATTTAATTAAGTTAGATGAGATTAAAATAAAAGAAAGAAAATTTTGATATCATGTGTTAAATTTCTAAAATTTTGTTAATTTGTTAATGTGAGAATGTCATGTTTTGCTAGCCAATTTTTCATACTAAAAATGAACTCATTATCTTAGGAAATTGTATGAGATGTAATTATAGAAATGCTTTGCTCATATTAGTATGAATAGATTATGTTTTATGTTGATATTTAATTTAGATAGATGTAGTTTTGGATATGATGAATATTGAATTTCCACAATATTATTCTCTGTAATGTGATTGATATATAGAACTTTAATTTTACAAGTTAAGAATGTTGAGTTTAGGTCTTGCATATTATGTTGGATAAGAAGACAATGAGATGATGGAGGAATCGATACGATCGGAGACGGAGTTGAAGCAAGAAGAAATAGTCAGCAGCAGTAGTAGTAACAGGTTGCGGTCCACCGTCCTGCGGTGTGGTTGACCGCCCTACTATGCAGGAGTTCCCGAGAGGGGGACGGTCGACCGACCTGACCGACCTGGGGGTGCGGTCTTCCGAACGCGGCACTGATGGATTATTTGGGTTGGGTCTTGGTGATTCGTGAGAAGCTCAACTTGCTCTTCAAGTCAGATCGGACGACTCTTATTATAGGGTTATCTCTTCAGGAATATTCAATGGTTATTATATTAAGATATCAAACTAGGGTTTCTCTAGATTTCTATATATTGTTATTATTGGCTTCCATTGAGAGCCAAGAGAAAGAGTACTTCATTGAAGGCGGAGTTTGAGAGTTTCTCCAATTGTAAACAACTAGTACTTGCTGGTGAGGCTTGAGAGGGAGTCGTGGTGAGAATTGTAATATTCTTGTATCTTCTCTAGTTGAACAACATCTCGGATTTCTTCCCTACCAGATTAAGGCAAAAGTCCCAAGCAGGACAAACTTGTGTGTGCTTTGGTGTGTTTGGTATGATCTCATATGTGCTGGGTAGTTTGTGTTGATTGCATTGAATAACTCAACAAGATCCTCAGTCAGGTTTTCTTAAGAAAACCTAACAATTGGTATCAGAGCTTCAGATTCAAGGGTTTGTTCGAGTTCCTTGGAGAAGATGGCAAATCAGATCATGAAGATCAAGCAGTTCAAAGGTAAGATCAACTTTGATCTCATGAAGGTGGACATGCATGACGCATCGGTTCAACGGGACTTGGATCTAGTCTTAGAAGGAGATAAAGGGAGACCAATCAGCACAAAGCAAGAGAATTGGGAAGAGAATTATTTAGAAGCCTTGGGTTTAATCCGTATGTATTCGATGAGCGAAGTCAGCTATAGGAGAAGCACGGCAAGTCTTTGAGCAAGATTCAGAACTGACTAGTCGGGATCGTCATTACAGTGTCGGATGCATCAGAAAGGAAAGTTGTTGGATTTCTCAATGAAGGAAAGTACCGCTCTTCTAGATCATGTAGTGGAGTTCAATATGGAGTTATCTGAACTGAGGGCGCTCAAAGCAGATGATCTAAAGGTTTCCAACTTGATATATTCACTACCAAATCCATCTAACATGATAACCGTGCTAGATAAGTAATCTACCAATGAGAAATTTTTCATAGCAGGTATGATCGAGGGATTGGAGAAGGATGCATTTAGGAAGGAGAGTTAGAAATCGGCGTTAACTTCTATGAGTTGCTTGGAGGTGGATTATACTTCTAATGGAAGGGAGATTGTATGTAGGGGTAAGGTCTGTGGCCACCAGTGCAAAGGGATTGAGCATTGCATGAGAGACTTTTGCAAGCGGTTGAGTCAGAGGGGCACCAAGTCCAGTGCCGTTGAATCAAATAATGGCTTAAACTGTGCTTTTCTTTCAAGTCCTTTAGATGTGAATTCCGGTTGCTCTTTTGATTTGGTTGGTTCTTCTCAAGTTTGCTCCGAGAGGGAGATGATTTCTACTTACAAGTTTGCATCATGTCGTTGTGTGAGAACGAAGGTTGATAAAATTTGTGAAATAATGGTTTCTACTTACAAGTTTGCCTCATGTCGTTGTGTGAGAACAAAGATTTGATAAGACTTGTGTAGTAATTGGTGAGAAAACAAATGAGTCGAAGATGACAGACGGAAGATGATACACACTAGAGGAGGGCATGTATATTCCTTTGATGAAGCGGAGCCTTATATCCATGAGAACTCTAAAAGCACGGGACTGCAGGTATACAGATCCAGGTGGAGTTCGTTCAATTTGGGAAAGTTAACGAAAGATGATGAAGGGTGAGAGGGAGATTGAGTAGAGTCAGCACAACCTCTACCAGCTTTGGAGGAACAGAAAAACTTGCGCAAGTATTTCGAAGCCTACTGTTCCTAAAGCACCATCTAGTATGTCGTCACTAGAATCATCCGAGCGAGGGTGTGACGTTCGAATATCGTCGAAATGTGGAGAGAGCTGTAGCGCCTCGAATTTCCAATAAATAAAATTAGAAATAAGTGGCACAAATTCCAGAATCAACTTCAATGTAATCATAAACACAGTATCGAATATAGGGAAAATTAAAACTTTTTATTACATCATCCCGTTGTAAAAAAACACAACGGAATTAAACATATTAATTACAATCTTATTACAAAATGGTGAATTTTCAACTTTCATTTATACTCCAAGCTTTACTTGAACCAATGCTATCCATAACTGAAAACCTGCAAAAGTCTATTGAAAAGTGGCACACCAGTAAAATGCAACTGATGTCAACTATAGTAATAATGATACTTCTGCATCTCACAATCACAAACTTGATGCATATTAATATAGCAGTAATAAATGATGCATAAAAAATAATAATGGAACATGGAACAACAATAAGTGGAGCACAAAACAACAAATGAAGCTAGGCTAAGTGTCAAGTGTATGAGATGAAAACAGAAAACAAGCATGCATAAAACAAGTCAGAAAACACAAATACTTATGATGATTTCTAATGCATACTTCTCAGATTCTATGCATCCCATACTACATAGGTCCGGTGCAATCCCTTATTGTTCTCCACTTCATAGGGTTCAATCCCCCATTATGCAACTAACCTACTACGGTGATTACTTTAAGACTTAGATTATTTTGTGAGTATCTAGGACATGCCCCACTAATTCTTGAGAATCAACTTTCCACTGTCCGTAATTTTAGGTACACTCCCTCACACCCCGATAATTTTGGAAATTGAAACCCACACCGCAAGCCAAACGGTACCTCATCACACGAATATCCCATGAGCGTCGCCCCGTTCCCCGGTAATTCTGAAGATACATCCCACACCGTCCGTGATTACACCCCGGTAATTCTTGAAAATTATCTTCCACCGTCCGATCATCTAAGGCCCCCTACCCATGTTTGCTCTTATTTCATCACTATTCCAACTAGTGTCTGTCCTTATATTTATTATGTTCTATTAGAATCACAGTCTCTCTATAGTTGGTGTACCCTACCGGACTTAACTTTAATGAATTAAAACAAAAGCCCTACTGGCCAATTTCCAACAAAATCTCATTTGCCGGCATGCTAGGATCCCACACAACCTCCAGAGTCTCATAACTCAAATATCATCAACAATCTTTCGAGGGTCCACATCATAACCCTATGCCTCAAATCAAAACCCAACTTGGTTTCATTATACAAAACACTCTTCATTAACCACATTCCTTTTTAATCAATTGATATTGCCATAAGAACTCCTTCATATTTGGAAACACATTTCATCTACGAAAATATAGATTTTCACAAAATCTGAAAGTTATATGAATTTATTCTTCAAAATAGTACACTCCAAATTTAATATTAAATTCTAGAAAAATTAATTTAAATCCAGTACATATTAAAGAACTCAACATAAAAATCTGGACTCAAACAAATTCTTTTAAAGGGTTTAAATTCAACAAGTTCTGGAACTATCTTTTATCCAAAATCTGAAAGTTATCAACTTCGAAACTTCATAAAAACACTATCAAATCTCTTGTAAATATTAGTTTAAACACACTTACATGCTCATCTATATGTATACTAGGGTTCCTCTACCATAACACACAATGTCACACACAAAAACACTCGAAAAACAACACAAAAGAATCAAAATAGCCCATGCACAGCAGTAGCCAGCGCCCGAGGTTTGCACAGTGCCGGGTTGGCACTGTGCAACCCTCTCGGGTTAGTTTTGCTACCCTTTACCCACAACCCGCTAGGGTTACGGTTAAACCCAAAACCCTAGCCCAAATTCTACCACTTACAAGTGTGTTATTCAAGGATTTTTAATATGAAAACAATGTACAAAAGTTCTAGTTCTCATTCATCATTAATTTAGATTAAAACAACGAATAAACATGGAAAAATAATCTCAACTTTAAAATCAATCAAGCATGAATTAAGAGCATACAATAAGTTCTAATTATCTCTACAAATCTCCATCATCTAAATTTAAATCTATGATCATCCAATCAATTTTATAGATCCCAAATTAATTCTTTATCAACTAAAATTTGCATTTTTATGTTCATGATAATCTCCAAGTCATAATATTAGAACCCAATATTTAATACACAATCCATCATCGTACAACAAGTTCATAAATCAAGATGAGTTCCTCTATGTGTCTAACATCAATAACTTTTCTTTTCCTTTTTATCATGATAATCACAATATCAATGGAGTTTTAGTTTCATAAAAAATATCAATATCACATTCATTCATCATGCATACATCCGTCATCACACATTTAACCATGAACAACATGCTAATTAAAATTTTATAAGTCCACATGAAAGTCCTTGCATGCTTTCTATTTGATTCATCAAAACAACAAATTAGAAGGACACCCACTCATCAATTTATATTCTTATTCATGAAGATGTTATTTTGACTACTCATTCATTGAGGTTTATTGTCTAATAGATCAACATCAAGTTTCATAATCATGCAAAATCTTAACATATACTTTAATTGATCAATCATCATATTCTACAAGTATATAACAAATCAAGAGATAAGGAGTACCACCCACCTCAAAGAAGATCAACTGAAGAACAATAATAACAAGAAAGAAAAGCTCCTCCTTCTCCTTGCGAAAATCAAAAGATCCAAGCCTCCAAAACTCCAAGAATGATAAAGAAAATAATATTTTGTGAACAAAAGAAAGGAGAAGGCTGGTGCTCTCTATTATAGGCTGGCATTGTATTATCTAGGGTTTTACTGAGATTTTACAACAACCCCCCCCCCCCCCCCTCCCCCCCAAAGAAATCAATTTATTTACTAATACATAGATCCCCAAATTTAAGTAGTTAATCAAATCAAATAAGATAAGATTTTATCTCCCCCCTGATCACCCTAATTTGGTTGGCCCACATGCAGCCAAGGGATTTCAAAATTTGAATTTTGTCTCCAAATGGTAATTTTACATAAAAGTCCTTCACTTTGAAATATTTACAAACATGCTATAATTTATTCATAAAAATACACAAATTTTAGCATTATTACCCACTATAAAATATTAGATTCTCCAAATAAAATTTCTGACTTTTTATTCTACAGGAAAAATATTTGCAATACAGTCCCCAACAAATCCCAAAATTGCATATATATATTTATACTCAATAAAATCTAATAAAATCAAATTAGAGGGTTGAAATACCTCTCTTGTCAAAACCGGCCTACCAAAACAACCCAACTAAAATTTGAATTCGAATTTTACCTCCAAACGATATTTTGCACAAAACCCTTTTCTTTCAAGGTATTTACAAAAATAGATTCAATCTCAAAATTTAGAATATACTCAATTATAAATAGGAAAATTTATTTAGCAATTCAAAAGTGGAAATTTGCCCCTCAAAAATATTTGCACGCATTTTACATGTGCAACGACAATTTCATAAAATAGCTATATTAATCAAAAAAATTAATTTAAAATTATTTATTAATTCAAAATGGTATATCTTTAATGAAAATATTTTGATTTAATTTTTAGCTCTTTTACGGCCGGAATGTAATTCTTTCATCCAAAATCAATAATATCAACATAGAGTCAAAAAATGAGTTTCTTTAATCAAGTAATCTGAAAAATAATATATATCATACCTAAATGAGGGACATCACTTATTGACAACCGACTTTTGAGAAATCCAAAATATTCTATGTTTGCACGTGCATTGTACGTGCAACAATTATTTCTAGAAAACGGTCAAAATAGTCAATTTTACTAATTCAATATTATTTAATAATTTCAAAAATACATTTTATTTTACGGGGTGTTAGAAGAGCCTTGAGGTAGGTGGAGTTCGTGTGGAGAGTGGCACCTCCATGATTACATCTACTGGGGTGTGCCCTTGAGGAGGCCATATAGTTGGAGAAAACGGGTGGAGATAGATTCAACTAGCACAAAAAACCATCGAAACGAGTTGTTTGCAAGAAGAGAAAGAAAAGAGTCTAGAAGTTTTTAAATCACACAGGTTGGATTCATGAGTATGCAATCCAAGGTGGAGATTGTTGGGTTTATGTCTTACATACTATGTTGGATAAGAAGACGATGAGACGATGGAGGAATCAAGACGATTGGAAACGGAGTGGAAGCAAGGGAAAACAGTCAGCAACAGCAGGTTGCAGTCGATCGTCCTGAGGTGCAGTCACCGCCCTATTATGTAGGAGTTCTTGAAAGGGGGACGGTCGACCGATCTTGGGGTGCGGTCGACCGAATGCGGCACTGATGGATTATTTGGGTCTGGTCTTGGTGATTTGTGAGAAACCCAACTTGCTCTTTAAGTCAGACCGTACGACTCTTATCATAAGGTTATCTCTTCAGGAATATCCAATGGTTATTGTATCAAGATATCAAACTAGGAATTTTCTAGATCTCTATATATTATTGTTATTGACCTCCTTTGAGAGCCAAGAGAGAAAGTACTTCATTGAAGCCGGATTTTGAGAGTTTCTCCAATTTTAAACAACTAGTACTTGTTGGTGAGGCTTGAGAGAGAGTCGTGGTGAGAATTGTAATATTCTTGTATCTTTTCTAGTTGAATAACATCTCGGGTTTCTTCTCCCCCGAATTAAGGCGAAAGCCCCAACCGGGACAAACTTGTGTGTGCTTTGGTGTGTTTGGTATGATCTCATATGTGTTTGGTAGTTTGTGTTGATTGCATCGAATAACTCAATAAGATCCTTAGTCAGGTTTTCCTAAGAAAACCTAACAAAAAATTGGTGTTTCGATGTTAAAATAATGAAAATGTGGTACAGAGTAGTAAATTATATTTAAATTTATGAGAAGTTTTGACACAAACAGAGGCTTGAGAGCCTGGTTTGTGGGTGTGATTTTGGGCGCTGTGTACAGGGTCCAGTTTGCGGGTTTGATTCCTTTGGGGCTCTTTTTCTTTTAAAAACTCTTATGAATTTCTAAACAACGGGCATAAATATGTAGGAAATTTTGTGAGCTATCTTCTACACAAATAGTAAGTTGGAACTTGGTTAGTGGGTATGGAATTGAGTGTAGGGTGGCGCTCGGGTTCAAAACTAGATGGGGTTATTTTGATTTTGTTATTATTATTTTAAATCCATTTGCATATATTTTACTTTGAGGAAGAGTTTAAATTAATCTAGTGTATTAATGGAATATTTTAAAATGATTATATATTAATTAAAAATTTATTTTGTGGTTAAATTATATTACAAATTAGAAGGTATGTTTAATTGATTGATTTGGATTTATTCCAAAGAAAAAAAGTGTTGTTTTAAGGTGAGTGAAGTTTGGAATACTTTGAGATAATTATATAAAGATTCAGAAATTCATTTTTGTGGTAAAAATTACATTGTAAATTATTTTGGAGAAAGGATTAAGAGTTAACCAAAGTATGGGTTTGGGAGAAGAATTAGACTTGCGCTATTTTGGTAAAGTTTCGCCAATGTGAAATCTTATTAAAAAAATTATGATAACCGGTAAGAAGTGATCTAGTTGTTTGAGATTGATGAAAGATTGAATAATAGGATAAAATGACATATAAATGAATGAATGAAACTTTTAAGATCTTTAAATTTGAGATGTGTGGGTTCTAAAAGCTGAGCGAGACCCGACCGGCAATTTATGATAAATTTTGAGGAATGGCCAGTATGGTCCTAAGTTCTCAGTGTGTTAGTTTAAGTCCAGCAGGGTAATCTAGCTCTAGGCCATGAAAACTATAATTAGATTAAGGACATGCATTAAAAAATGAGATGTGATGAGACTTGGGTACACGTAAGTGGGGCGTCTCTATATAGTCAGACGATGGATTCCGGACTATAGATTCAGTTGGGTGGTGGATTCCGGGACAGTGATTGCTTGCGGAGCGAGACGAGGCTTAATTAATTTTGGGATTATGAATGGTCGGGCGGTGGATTCTGGGATCATAAATAATCGGGCAGAAAGGAGGCGGATCTCTAACATTTTTTCGGGCTAGGGCGGCACTTGCGGGATGCCTGCACGACGAGGATTCTGTATATTTGGACGGTGTACTCTGGGGCTGGAATCCATGCTCGTGGGATGTCTAAACTTTGTTTTTATCACCATAGTAGGATCTCATAACAATGGATTGAACCCTATAGTGAGGAGTACGTTAAGGACTTTTCCTCAGACCTATGTAGTATGTGATGCATAGAATCCGAACAAATGCGCATTGGAGTAAGTATAAGTGTTTGCATTATCATTAAGTTCATATCATACACTGACATATCTAGAATAGTCACATTTCACATTTTGTTTTGCTTTCAAGTTTGTGATTGTTAAAATAAGGAATCGCTGTATTATTGTATTGCGTCAGTTGTATGCAACTGACGTGCCCGCAGTTATCAAGTTTTGCAGGATTTGGATTAACAATCGACGTGAGCATGAGTTTGGTGTCAAGGGATGTTGTAAGATTGAAGATGTTTGATGTTATAAATTGTATTTCTTTTATGTAAATTTCCGTTGTGTATTGTAAAGAATAACATTGTAATGAAAAAGTTTTAAATTCCTTATATTTTTGTACGAAATTGAAGTAAAGATCCTGGTTGTACTACGAATTACCTGTGTTTGGAATTCGGGGCGTTACAGTAGACCTATTAAGATAATATATAGTTATAAAGTTATAATGCTACAATATGTTTTACTCAAGTGTTGAAGGGTATATCTTTGGTCCAATTAAAATTTGTCACTAGGTTGGAGTCTATAATGGCATGATTCTTGCATTAGTTAATTATTGGTTTGATTTATTTATTTATTTATTTAATTATTTATTTATTTTGCTTCTATCTTTTACATTAGAATATTGTATGAGGGTTTGCACTAACATACAGAATGTTATATTAGCATCACAGCACTAAGATCATGGGTTAGTTTTACATTCCTCATCTATACAATATATTATGCTAAGACCACTTTTGGTACAAGGAATTTTCTCAATTTTTTCTTTTAAAACGAAAAAAGGAGGAGGAAACCCTCCATTATTTCTCCACACAAATTTTGAAGTTGAATTATATATGTTAATCAAACCTTAGAAATCGTGCAATAATGTATATATGTTAATAGATGAATTATTCGTAAATATTTTGCTATTTTCTAATTTTTGAAAATTATGTGCAACATCGAGAATTTTTGGAAAGTTACACACATCGAGAATTTTGGGGTTTCCTTTCAATTGAATAAAAAACATATAATGATATTGGTTTGAAAATGTGAATTGGGTAATGTATATATTTGTCATCTTCTGATATAGCTAATTATCAATTATTGTTCTCTCCATGTATTTCTGATGTTGATTATATTTGATTTAAGAGGGAAGACGGTTGAGAACCACACGGTCGAGAAGGAGGTAGTGGAGTACATCAAGGAGTCCGAGAAGAGCCACAACCCAACTTCATTAATTATTCGACTTTTGTTTCATTTCCTTTCAAATTGAATTGAAGTATAGAATGATGTTGGTTGGTTTGTAAATGTGAATTGGTTAATCTGCAGATTTGTCATCTTTTGATTATGTTGCGATTAAAATAATTAAGGTGCATCTCTAAATTTTTGTGTTCCATATAATTTTATGAGTCCCTTAAAATTATTTTAGTATTTGCAATTTGCACAGAATAACACTAGTATATTTATTATATTACTTGAGGTTAAAGTTACTTTTCTTGCTTCCATCATAAATAAAGATATTCATGTGGGGTTTATATCTTATTGAAATTAATATGTTTTGTCAAAAGGATCTAAGTATAGATGGCAGTCAAACAAGGTGTCCAAACAAAATTTTCCATTGACTTGATTGATTCCGTCGGGATTGATTTGGGGATGGGCTAGAAATGAATAAGGAAAATGATTGGAGACTTTTCTCGTGGTCCAAGTTTACCTTTTTGGTTGCTGTTTTAATTTGGAAACAAACATTCACAATATAGTCCAAGATTTATAGACTGCTTTAAATTAACTAGTAATTTACAGGTGTAATACACTTGTTAATAAATATATTATTTGTAAAGTAAAATTTTTGACTTAGTCTGATCTCGGAACTGAGACTTCTTTTATATTAGTTATGCATAGACAATGCACGTCTTAATAAAAAAAATTAAATAAAAACTCTTACGTAGTGAGAACTCAAACCTCAAACCTCTTTCATATTAGTTATGTACGTATATCACAAGCGTTGATAGATTGAAAAATGACACTAAGGCCTTCTTAAATTATAATATTAGAGATATTGTAACCATCACTAAACGTGAGCACTTTATATGAGAGTTTTTATTGTAAACATATTATCTTCTAAGAAAGCTTGTGAGATAGATATATTTTTAGGGGGAGAGTTGTTGTGACCTTTTGTATCGTCTTTTGTTATATAAAATATCCGGTAATTCTCCTGCGGATTAGGTTTGCCGAACATGGAAAAATCGTGTTTTTGATGTGATCTACTTCCCTCTTGCTTGTTCAATTAGGTTGTTTGTCATTCTCGCTTACTTCAGCTGTGTCGCATCCGTCATTGAATTTTCTAACAATTTATATCAGAGCTCTCAAGAGTTGCAAGTTCTTTGGTAAAGATGACATATCATGTTGGTTTCATGCAGATCAAGCAATTTGATGGAAAAAATAACTTCAACCTTTGAAAGGTGAATTTTTTAGATTCAGAGATATTTGGGAGAATAATGTAATATTCTGTTATTGAGGCAATGAGCTATATATATATATATATATATATATATATATATATATATATATATATATATATATATAAGTACAATGGAAATGAGAATGAATTCTGCCCAATATGGGAATAAAACTAAAGCAATAAAAAATAACATACAACCTACTATATATGTATAATATACGTATATTTAACACCCCCACTCAAACTCATGGTTGATCAAACAATGATAGTTTGTCTAAAACCAATAGATGACGGCTAACCGTATGAGCTTTTGTGAACAAATATGCAATTTGAAGAGTTGTGGATGTATATAGTAAGGAAATGGTCTTCAAGCAAGCGTCATAGCCAAACAATCTCAACAGTAGTCGAAGCTATAGCATGATACTCAGACTCAGTACTGGAGCGAGAAACGACATCATATTTCTTTTACTTCCAAGAAATCAAAGAATTACTAAGAAAGACATAATATTCATTGGTGGTACAACGATCATTAACATCCCCAAGCCAATCAGCATCATTGTAAACTCAAAGAAGAAATGAGGATGCAGAAGAGAAGAACAATGACCTCATGGTAGTGCCACGAAGATATCGAAGTATTCGAAGAAGAGCATCATTGTATATGGTCGTAGGCACAGAGACAACTGTCTCACAATATAAATTGCGTGTGAAATATCTGGGCGACTGATAGTGAGATAGACAAGCATCACAACAAGCTCTTGATAGTGAGTGGGATTAGCGAATTGATCACCATCATCAGGTCACAACTTGACATTCAACTCGAGCGGAGTAGAAGTGCATGAGTCAAATAGGGAGGCACGACTGAGAATCTCCACAGTAAAATTCTGTTATGATAGAGAATATCCATGATCAGAATAATTAGCCTCAAAATACAAAAGTAACGAAGTGGGCGATGATCCTTCATGACAAACTGATTATGAAGGTGGAGTTGTATGTGAGCAATGTAATATTGGTTATCACCGGTAAATCATATCATCCACATTAAGAAGAAGAATAGTGTTGTAACATCCCAGAGAAAAATTAGTTTTTATTATTTTTCTTTTGCACGTGCATTGCACGTAAAATTTTATGCACATTTTGGTTACTAAAAATTTTCTTGAGTCATGGGAATTTTTCTTATCATTTTTTAGTCAAAATTTTGTGATTTGTTTTAATTAAATCCATTAAGCTTAAATCCACTTTTGTAGCCCGTTAAAAATTACTTACAAATCTAAAGCCCATGATTATTTTTGTACTTAAATGTACATTTGAAGTCTAGTACACTTACCATGTGTAAATTACACATATATCTAACTTAATAAAAATTAATAATAGAAGTTGTATGAAAGAGTGTGCACATAGGGTGCACGTGCACGTGCTTGAGCACACAAAGAGATTGGCCGGCCTATTTTGGAGTGGAGCACGTGCACGTGCTTGAGCACACAAAGAGATTGGCTGGCCTATTTTGGAGTGGAGAGAGTGGGGAGTTATTCTGGATAGTGGGAAGCTATTTTGACCACACAATTGTCCTATAAATAGTTCCTACCTTTGTCATGAACAACGCACAAACTCTAAACAAAATTAAGAGAGAAAGAGAGAAGAAAGCTTACGGATTGAGGCTTAGGAGGAGCTTGGCCGGGATTTTGCTTGGGAGCATTGGAGCATTTTGTGAGGTACTACTAGGAAAGTCCACATTTGAGGTGGGTTTTTCTTCAACTTTCTAATATAGTTTTATTAGTAAAATGCTTGACATGTGTGATTTGTTGGATGCATGATAAGTTATATAGATTGGACATTCATATTTACATTATTTTTTGCTGATTGAATGTGTGAAAATGTGAAATTATGATATGGTTGATTTGGGGGCATTTTCATAAGGTTCTGTTTTGAGTTCTAGTTGCACATAAAAAAATCATAACTATTAAACTAAATGGAATCTAGAGCTAAAATTTTAATAGGAACATATTGTATATGTCAGGAACATCTCCTTAGAATTTCATAATATTTGGATGTCGTTTACTATTTTAATAAAATCTAAACTTAGGACTGGTTGGCAGTTGGTTAGTTGCTGAAAATTTGTACACATTTCGGATTTTGATCATTTCAACATTGTAGATGAAGTATTTTGAGAAAAGTTAAAACTAAGAACTTGAAGTAGACCCGTTAACATTTCTTTTGAGTCTACGAAATCAATTTTCTATGAAAAATTGAATTTATAATGAATTTTACAAGATGTAATAAGTGACAGTATTTTAACTGCAGTATAACATTTCGACCCTACTATAGATTTTAAAGAATTAAATGCGGCCTCCTCCATGGGGATCCTCTATCATCCCTCCTGTTTTCCCTGGTGGCCGACGTTTTCAGTAAGCTTCTTCGGAATGCTTGCGAAGCACAGGTCATTGAAGGTCTAGATTCCTCCCCTCGCTTCAACGGCGTCCTAAACCTTCAATACGCTGATGACACTATTATTTTCACTAAACCTAACGGTCACTCCATGCGTAACCTTAAGCTTCTCCTCTATTTCTTTGAGATGGCGTCAGGCCTATCTATCAACTTCCAAAAATCTTCGGTCCTCTGGCTGGGAGGCTCTCCCAATCGTCAAATCGAGGCAACCAACCTATTTAATTGCCCGATTGCGTCTTTCCCTATTACGTACTTGGGTATTCCGCTTCGCTAGGGCAAATTACATAAATCCGACTGGTTTCCGCTCATTGATAAAGTTGAAGCCAGACTCAACGTGTGGTCGAGTAAATTGCTCTCCCACGGAGGTAGATTGATCCTTCTTAACTCCGTGCTTTTCGCAATTCCCCTGTATATGATGTCCTTCTATTATCTTCCCTCTTGGGTGATCAAGAATCTAGACCAAATCAGGAGTAACTTTTTTTGGTCTGGATCCTCCGATTTCAAGCTTGGTTCCCACCTTTGCAACTGGCAATGCATCTGTTCCTCCAAAAGTAGTGGAGGTTTAGGGGTTTTAAACCTCAGGCAGCATAACATCGCTCTTTTAGGTAAATGGCTATGGAGATTTAAAAAACAGAACCATTTACCGTGGATCCAATACATCAAAGGATCTTACTTTGCCTCTAGCAATTGGTGGGAATTCCACCCTTCCACTTACTGGTTCGCGTCCCCCTTCTGGAAAGGGGTTTGGAAAGCGGCGGAGGCTTTCCAATGCAGTTTAACCCGTGTTTGTGCCGATGGTTCCAAGACCAAATTCTGGACCGATTTCTGGATCGGCAACTCTAAACTCGCGTCGGCTTACCCTAACCTATTCCGTTTGGCTGTCAACCCCGCCACTTTGGTGGCAGAGTCATTCACCCTGGTTAATTCTATTAAGGTCTGGACCATCCCTTTCTCTGAAGAGTTGTCTCCTAAAGATAGCATCTCTTTTAATAATCTCATTTTAGACCTTAATCACTACGAGTGGCAGGCGTATGAGGACGTCGCTTGGCGATGGACCTCAGTTGGGACCTTCTCAGTGAAATCCTTTTATAACTTTCTCAACTTTAGAGGTGTTCTCTCCCCTTTCGCTAATTTCATCTGGGATTCCTGCGCTCCTCTCAAGGTTAAGATCACTTCGTGGCTGGCATTGAACAACAAATTACTTACAGTGGAAGTTCTTAACAGGAGAAACTTAGCCTGGGGACAGCTTTGCCCCCTGTGCTCGGAAGGAGGAGAGGATGTCGATCATCTTTTGGTTCAATGCTCCTTCATCTCTCCTCTATGGAAAATTATTTCCCTCGCTTGGGAAAATCCGACTATTCCGTTTAATTTAGTCTCGTGCTGGTCGGCGCCGGGTGCGCATCCTAAGTTTCGCAAAGGGTGGTTCCTCTCGATTCATATCATTATTTGGATAGTTTGGTGGGAAAGAAACAAAAGGTTGTTCAATCATGCCTCGTCGTCGATAGCATCTATTATTGAGGAATTTATTTTTCTTTTTAATTTCTGGTCTTTGAAGTTAAATCCGGTAGCTAAGAACTCTCTCTTTGCTCACAGATTAGATGATGCTTTTCTCTGCCTTAGCAATCTTAACGCTTTATAAATTGCTGTTCTGTTTTTGATGATTTTCTCTATCTTCCGCAGGTTTGAGGACCATGCTGGTTTCTTTGCGTGGGGAAGTTTATCCAATGATCCCTACTGTTTTGGTGTTTCCCGTTTGAGCTCAGTCTCACCGGTGTTTTGTAGCTTCTCGCTCTCCCTCTATCTTTTGTAACAGTTGATCTGTTTTCTCGCTTGTTAGTGTTTGGCTGGACTCAGGTCCTTTTATATAGCGAGTTCAGCAACTTCCTGATCCTGTTTTGGCTGCTTTCTAGACGAGCCTTGTTGCCGTCTTTGGCCTTAGTGGATTGTTCTTAGGGGCCTATGTGTATGTTTACTTTTGCTTTCTTAGAGCCCTTGTGGTTTATGGATGATGGTTAGTTGTGTTTGCTATCTTTGTTCTGGATGTATTGTTATGGATGTTCTGTGCTTTTGTGGTCAGGGAGGTTGGCTTTTTGGTTGTCAGGCCTTTTTAGTGGTTTCATCGTTTGTGGAAGTTTGTGTTCCCTCATCGTCTGTAGAGGGCTCTGTTTTTTGTTGAGCAGGTATTGCTTCTCTGGATAGTTATGTGCCGATGGTTGTTATCTTCTCTGCGGACCGTTTCCCTGCATTTCCCTGCGGCGCGCGTCATGGTTGTCTTGCTGTGGGCAAACGTTCGGTTTCCCTATTGCGGATGGTTGATCGCTACGGGATGTCGGCCTCCCAGTATCGCTTCCCATCATTCCCTAGGCCCCTAATTGCTGCTCGTTGTTCTTCTTGGTCGGTATTTTTGTCGGCGGTTTTGGTCCATCCCAGTTGTGCTCGCTGCTGCCGCTGTATCTTTTTTGTGTTTTTGGATTTAGTGTTCGTTTGTTATTTTATTTTGCGTCTTGTTTTTGTTGGTTTTACGGCTCGTAAAACTTCTATGTACTTTGCTTCATTTATATATTTTTTGATATGGCTGGAGTCGTTAGACTCTATCCGCTTACATAAAAAAAAAAATAAGTGACAGTATTTTAACTGTAGTATAACATTTCGACCCTACTATAGATTTTAAAGAATTCAGAAATATAGACATAATATTTTGGGAAAACTTATAACTACAAAGTTATAGTAGAATTTATATCTTTAATTTGATCTAAAAAACACAAAGTTTCATGAAGCAATAATTTTCTATAATTTTTACAAGTAGCATGAGCTACAGTTTTTGGATTTTTAACCTACTGTTTTGCAAATGAATTTAGACGAAGTAATTGAGGATGATTTTAGATGATCTTAACTACAAAGTTGTTGTACACTCATTTATGATTCCAATGAAACTAATAAATCTATTTTTGGAGTAGTATTGGAATTTATATGATTTTTACAATACCATTGGGTTGATGTCTTTTATCTAGTTAGTCGTAAAACTTTTACAATGTGTAAGATTGGATTTAAAATTGGATTGTTAGTACGATGTACCTTATGAGGGATTAAGAGATAATTAAAGGATAAAATTGGAATGTTAAACATGTGATATTTATAAGGGTTTTAACTCATCAAGTGTTATTGAATGTTGCTATAAGAAGTTGGTTACTTCATAATTGATAATGGCAAGAGAATGAATAAAAGAAGTTAAAAGATGTTCAATGAATGGAAATTTTTATATGAGGTTAGATATAACCTATGTGATCTCTTTGAGATGGTTGCTTGTACTGGAGTTAGCGGGACCCAGAATACTGACAGTTGGTATAAATGGAATTTGAGAAGTAACCAATGTGGGTTAACTTTCTCTTTGAGAATTAGCCAGCGTGGGTTATTATTCTCAGTGTTTTAATTTAAGTTCGGTGGGAAAAGCTAAACTCTAGGTCTTAATAACTGTAACTTAAACTTAAGGTCAGGCAATAGTTGGAGATATGATGGAATAAGAGCAAACGTGAGTTATGGACTCCAGGATGACTCGCGGAGTGGGACAATCTCCAGTATTCTGGGATGATGGATGAAATAGGCCACAGAATGATCCACAAAGTGGGATTGATCTCCAGTATTCTGGGGCAAAAGCGATGTTCACGATGTATTTTTGCAATGAGGGTTCCAGGATGACTCGCGGAGTGAGACAATCCCCAGTATTCCGGGACGATGGATGAAATAGGCCATAGAATGATCTGCGGAGTGGGATTTTTTGCCGCTGATTTCGGTATGGGGGGAATCAGATGAATTTGTGGGTTCGCAGGAATTCAAATGGGACAAACCTGATCACTTCCACTGTTGTTCGACTGGCTCCTTGCTGCTGCCTCTGGCCTGTACAAAGTTTGAAACACCGGGATTGATCCCAGCGACGAACCCTCCCACGCTCTTGTCAGTACTCAAAAAAGAATATGAAAGAGCTTTAGGTAGGCAAAGAGTGCTATTCTTATAATGGTAGGAGGTAAGGGGGTTTTTATAGTCGCCGCGGGGATCTGCTTCGAGATAAGAACGAATCTCTACTCCCAGGTGTGGCTGGATAGAAGTGGTTGGAACTACCTCCTAAGGTTTAGGACGAATCAAGATTTCTCTATATCCTTCGGAACTAGCTCTCAATGAGTTGGGACCTGTACCCAGTTGAACAGATCTGTTCATGGGTTATTGGGCCCTAGAGAAGAGACCCAGTTTCCATTTCCATCCCGTCTGTAGGTGAGATTACCGTTTTCCCCTGTGAACTTTAAGATTCGTGCCCAATTTGAACAGTTCCGATTTGATCCACTTTTTAGCCATATCACGAGCCCCCCACTCCTAAAGACTATTTGCTACAGCCTTTGCGGAGTAGTTTTGCTATTTTAATGGCGCACAGGACTTTATCGGAGTTCTTTAAGGGGGTTCGTGTAACGCCCCGAATCCCAAATACACTGAATTCGAGATGTTCTACAGGATCTTTCCATTTCCTTTAGTACAATTTTATAAGAAAATTTGAACTTTTCACTTTATATCAGAGTTTACATAAATACATTACAATTTACTCTGCACAGCGGAAGTAAACTTTACAACAATTGAATAAATGTACAACAACATTGAATAATCTTTAAGCATTTGTTCCTCTTTAATCTGTATCAAGCCATTTACCTGCATATAAGACTATGGGTACGTCAGTTTATTCAACCGACGATCATTATACACGGCCATCCTCTCTATGTCGGAAATAGTATAACTTATTTTCCATATTTAGCAAACACAAACTTGTCACATATCAAACTAAAGGGACTACCCTATTGATGTCGTGTTGTGATTGTGCACTTAGTCCTTAATGCAATTATTGATATTAGATGACACTAATGCTTACTTATTCGGATTCTATGCATCCCATACTACATAGGTCCGAGGGCAAGCCCTTAATCGTTCTTCATCTTTGTAGGGTTCAATCTCTCGTCATGACTTAATCTACTAATGTAACTACGGTAAGTATCCAAGATGTTTTCTGACCTACGAACTCATGTTTAGGCACCCTGGAGGGAATCCCATCGCTGACATGACTCATCATGCAGACATCCTGTGGTAATTCAGCTCCTACCATAGACATGACACCACCCGTAGTCTTCAAACATCCCACGAGCGTCGCCACCGGGACGGTACTCTGAAGCAGTATCCTCGCCCAGACTCATTATGGGACATCCTGGGATACGCTCTCGCCGCTATCCAATGGCCCTCATACTCGATGTTTTTCTCTTACTTTCATCACGTCTTCACTATGTACTAATCCTTAGGTTTTATTAAAATTATGAACAAAATCAAAGCTCTAGAGTTAGCCTCTCCATTAAACCGGACTTATTCATATATTCACACATGACCAACCTTGGTCTTTCTTTTCAATTTCCATTTCATTTATTTCCAAATGCCGGGGGAGACTTAGCTACTCTTTTTGTTTCAATTTTCAATTCACAATTTCCAAAATGAGCATTTCCAACTCATAAATTCATTTGTTGATCCATCATACTCAAAAGTATTTCTCTTTTCAAATCATGATTTCTAATTCGTTCAAATAGTCCATAACTATACATGAATATTCTTATGCTTTATCAATTATCAATTTCACTTTGAAATTCACATCACTAACGAATATTCACATTTCACATTTTTCACACTATTCTTAATTGAGAACAATTCACATCCATCACAATAATAAAATTTCTTTCTTTACTACATTAATCTTCTAATACTTCATTTCAAATTCTTTTTGCAAGATATAATTTTCACAAAGTACACATATAGAACCATAGTTCTATTTATGCATTTTATGCTCAAATCATAGTTTATTTCATGCGAATAATTCCCAAATTATTTTTATAAAGTCCCTTATATTTTTAGGAGAATAGTCATATTTTTCTCATAATTTTTTGACAATTAAAAACCCAAAAAAAATTGTTTTTCAATCTTGCCGAGGGCAAGATTCGAACCCAACACCCCAGAGAACACAGCCGACAGCACAAGCCACTAGGCCGAATGTGCTAAGCGGTATAATTACGGCTGAGAGCATTAAATGCTCTTGGCCTCAGTACTGATCGGATTTAAAAGTAAACACCCATAAAAGATGGTATTCTCAAGAGTCGAACCAGTGACTTGAGAGAACCCAACCGCGCGCTCTGACCACTTGAGCTACGTGCTCAGGTTGTCTATAGTATAATTCGAATTTCATTTAACCCATACTCTCTGTTATTTAGAACATTTCGACGTTCATCGAATTGCATTTCACATTGTTCTTACTAATATACTGTAAAAATCCGAATTAATCGTTTTCCATCATGAATTTTATTCCAGTATATGAAAATAAATTTCTTCAATAATTAAACATAATTTCCTCCATAATTGACACATTTCTACCATACAATTTGGTTAATGTGACAAACTACTAATACATTTTTTTGACATTATAATTTCATCAATCTCTATACTAATTCTCTACTCTTATTCATTTTCCAAACATAAAAATTACATCTTAATTTATTCGTTACAATGCCATACAAAGTTTCCAATTTAGCACATAAAAGTGACATAGTCGATATACTAATTTTTTTTGCACATAATTTTTCATGTTATTAACAAAGGTTTCTTCACACAATTTATAACCATATTCATATTGCACACAATCTTGAATTTTACTAATAGCAGCACACATAATTTGCATATCAACAATTCAATCAATTAGAGATCATCTTTTTAATTAAATGTGCATTCTTATTAATCATTTTCATGCATTATTTTGATAATTAAATCTAGCATGCATTCCTATGTTAGAAATAGGAAAAATTTACCCACCTTGTGTGGAGAGAAAAATTACAACTAACAAATCCCTAGACGAATGTCTTTTCGACGAATGGCTCCTCCTTGAACACGTGCACACAAGCCTCTTCTAGTTGATGAATGCCGTGCACACCCAAGCCGATCTCCCTCTTGATGAATGCCGGCCTCCCCTCTTCTAGTTGCAAGCAAAGATCCCACACACTCTCAATCTTTTAACTCACAAAATCACCACTAGATAATATAATTGAACTATAGGTTTGGAAGAGAATAATTTTACACAAAAATAACTAGCCAAGGGGGGGGGGGGGGGTTATTTATACTAAAAATCAAGGAGAATGGAGGGCTAGGATCAATTGGTTGGTTGTAAGATGGAGGGTCAAGATGAAAGTAGGAGTTGCAATAACTACCCACAACCAAGTAACCACCACACCATGATCACCATTACAATTTTCATTTCCCTCCAAAAAGATTACAACCGGCCTAGTTGAAAAAGTGCATATTGCACGTGTACGTGTAGTGCACGTGCATGCAACTAGGCCCAAAAATTGTACATTAAATTTTTGTATAAAAATAAAATAGTCTTTAAATTGTATTCTACATGACAAGTTGTATAAAAATAGATTAATCCATGGACTTTAGTTTATGGGCCAAAATACTTATTATAAAAATAATAAATTTAATTAACTTTGGGCTTTTAAAAGAAAAAGGCTTTTTGTCTAATTAAAGGAATGCTTTTGTATAAAATAATTAAAAGCACATATTAAAATATCTTTACTCATCTTGATGAAAATATTAACCAAAAATATTGCACGTGCACACTACGTGCAAAATAAATAATTTTTCCATTAAATGAAAATCTGGGCATTACAGTTCGAATCTTGTTCGAGGAGTAACGGTATTTTTCTGAACTGGTAACACGCCGCTCTTATGAATTTTTGGTGATTTTTCTCGATTTTTACATTATTTTTCGAATCATTAATTCAATTTTGCAAAGTGATGATTTATTTTCCAAGAGCACAAATTAATTATTATAACCAATAATTATTTACCCAGGGGCTTAAAAATATTTCTCCGAATTTATAATTATTTTTTATATTTTTTAATTAATTTTTTCTGAATTTTTAATCATTTTTGTGTAATTTTTAAATATATAATTTGAATTAATAAATAAAAAATTAAATTTAATCACAGTATTATCGACGTGGACAAATTTGGAATGCCCTTCGCTTACTAGCGCAAATATCTAAACGATTAGAGGGTGGATCTAAGCTTTGGTGACATGGCTGAATCAGGGGTGCTCATCAGGCTCAGGCGAGAACTTCTAAGTGATCGGATGGCTCCCTTGATGCGAAGGCATTTTTTTCCTCGTTTGGGGGTCGGTAGCAAGAACGCTCGGCGCCTGTCGTCGACCCCCTTCAGCCACTTCGATAAGTTGACACGTGTCTGGATGGAGGTCGTGGTCGAAGGGGTTCGGCATATGTTGCTGAAGTCGAGAGGGACCTCGAGAGGATGACACGTGTCTGGGTGGAGGCCAAGGTCGAAGGGGTTCGGCGTATGTTGTCGAAGTCGAGAGGGATCTCGAGAGGATGACACGTGTCTGGGTTGACCGTTGACCGTTGACTTGTTAGAGCATTTTCTTGTGTTTGGACGTCGGTGGCATGAATGCTCGGCACACGTTGCCGAAGTCCAAATTTTTTTTTTTTCACATTTGGAAGTCGGTGGTAAGAGTGCTCGGCACACGTTGCCGAGGTCTAAGAGATTTTTTCTCACGTTTGGACGTCGGTGGCAAGAGTGCTCAGCACAGGTTACCGATGTCCAAGAGATTTTTTTTCTCACAATTGGACGTCGGTGGCAAGAGTGCTCGTCGCAGGTTGCCGAAATCTAAGAGAGATTTTTTCTCATGTTTGGACGTCGGTGGCAAGAGTGCTCGGCGCAGGTTGCCGAAGTCCAAGAGATTGATTTTTCTCGCAATTGGATGTCATTGGCAAGAGCGCTCGGCACAGGTTGCCGAGGTCCAAGAGAGATTTTTTTTCTCACGATTGGACGTCAGTGGCAAGAGTGCTCCGTGCAGGTTGCCGAAGTCCTAGAGAGATTTTTTCTCACGTTTGGACGTCGGTGGTAAGAGTGCTCGGCGCAGGTTGCCGAAGTCCAAGAGATTTATTTTTCTTGCAATTGGACGTCGGTGGCAGAGCGCTCGACACAGGTTGCCGAAGTTCAAGAGATTTGACAAGAGTGCTCGGCACAGGTTGCCAAGTCCAAGAAATTGATTTTTCTAGCATTTGGACGTCGGTGGCAAGAATGCTCGGCACTCATCGCCGAAGTCCAAAAGATTGATTTCTCTCGCATTTGGACGTCGGTGGAAAGAGTGCTCGGTGCAGGTTGCCAAAGTCCAAGAGATTGATTTTTCTCGCAATTGGACGTCAATGGCAAGAGCGCAAGGCACAGGTTGCCGAAGTCCAAGAGAGATTTTTTTTCTCACATTTGGACGTTGGTGGCAAGAGTGCTCGGCGCTGGTGGCCGAAGTCCAAGAGATCAATTTCTCTCACATTTAGACATCGTCCGAGCTTGTCGTTAGAGAATTTCAACAGCTGTAGGAGCAAATCCGAATGGTGAACCACTTCGTACTCGCTTAGAAGCAAGTAGTTGAAGCGGAATCGAACCAAGTGTTGGACTCCGAGTGTGTCATTTAGGGAATATCAACAGCTGTAGGAGCAATTCCGAATGGTGAACCACTTTGTACTCGCTTAGAAGCAAGTAGTTGAAGCGGAATCGAACCAAGTGTTGGACTCCGAGCGTGTCGTTTAGAAAATATCAATAGCTGTAGGTGCAATTCTGAACGGTGAACCACTTCGTACTCGCTTATAAGCAGGTAGTTAAAGCGGAATCGAACCGAGTGTTGGACTCCGAGCTTTTTTTTAGAGAGTTTTGCGTGTCTCAAAGCAAACCAACTAGATTATTCGCCAAAAATAATTCCCAGGAAGTAACTTTCCTTGATTAAAGATACTTGAGTTGCTGCTTCTGAGTTGCAAGCCACTCTTACATTTTTAAAAGAGAAATAACAAGGTAGATAAAAACACCAAATAGAAACTGCTCGACTCAGGAGTTTCCTGAAGTTGCTTAGAGCGGTGTGACAACACCCTCTTAGCACTTCATTAAGTGGTCAACATTCCAAGTCCTCAGTATTTTCCTGCCCCCCGGGTCTTCGAGTTGATATGCGCCTGGGCGAATAACTCCAGAGACCATATATGGACCTTCCCAGTTGGGTGCTAGCTTGCCCTTTTTGTTTGGAAGGTAGATTGACAGCTTCCAGAGTACTAGGTCATCCTCTTTAAGATTAGCGGGTTGGACTTTCTTATTGTAGGACTGTGTGATCCTACGTCGGTACGTCTCCTGTCTGATGGAAGCTCTTTTGCGGATCTCATCGTTGAGTTCCAAACTGTTGTGAAGCTGGTTCGCGTTCTGCTCTTCATTGTAGGCGACCAATCGCGGCGAAGGTAGGCCGACCTCGAGGGTAATAATGGCTTCGGAGCCATAAGTGAGATCGAAGGGGGATTCTCCCGTCGGGGTTCTCTTCGTGGTGCGATAACTCAGTAGCACGTTGGGAAGTTGTTCGACCCAGAGTTCCTTGGTGGACTTATCAAGCCTCTTCTTTAGGCCGGAAAGTATTTGTCGATTAGCGTTCTCCGCTTGGCTATTGGATTGAGGGTGGGATATTGAGGAGAACCGTAGTTGGATGCCGAGGTCAGTGCAGAAGTTGCAAAAAGTTGCCCCTACGAACTGGGTTCCGTTGTCAGTTACGAGGATACGAGGTACGCCGAACCGACAAATAATATTCTTCCAGAAGAACTTCTGAACCTTGTTCTCTGTAATTGTTGCAAGGGGTTCGGCCTCGATCCACGTGGAGAAATAATCTATCGCAACGACGAGGAATTTTAGTTGGCCGGGCACTAGGGGGAACAGTCCAAGCAAGTCCATCCCCCACATTGCGAAAGGGATCAGACTGGCTAAAGAGGAGAGCTGGGGCTGTAGTAGGCGACGGATCGAAGAGAATCTTTAGCAAGAGCTGCATTGGTGGACGTACTCATCGGAGTCACTAAGAAGTGTGGGCCAGAAGTAGCTGTAATTTAAGAGTTTATAGGCGAGGGATCTGGCTCCCAAGTGTGCACCACACATACTGTCATGGGCCTCCTTCAGGGCATAGAGTGCTTCTTCGGGGGAGAGACACCTTAGGTAGGGTCTGCCGTCGATCTGAGTATAGGAGCGTTTGTACATGACTCCATCAATGAGTGTGTATCGCTCGGCTCTGGTCCTGACCCTTCTTGTCTCTCTTGGGTCTGCTGGAAGAACTCTGTCTTTAAGATACTCAGGTAGGGGCTTCATCCAATTCTCCCCAAGTGTTATGGGCATAGTCTCCATCAGCTCTAAGCTGTCTTCCTCAATACTTGGTCCCAGGAGGACCTCTATCAATATGGTTCGCTCCAAACCCTAGAGGGAGGAGGAGGTGAACCTTGAGAGGGAGTCCGCCTGTGCGTTTTCCTCTCTGGGGACCTGCTGGAGTCGAGCATCTTCAAATAAAGCAAGTAGTCCCTTTACCTTCGCCAAGTACTTGGCCATGCACTCATCTCTTGCTTTGTACTCCCCAGACACTTGATTCACGACTAGCTGCGAATCACTGAAGACCTGAATACGCTTGGCCCCTATATTGCGAGCCATGCAGAGCCCCGCTATGAGGGCCTCGTATTCGGCTTCGTTGTTCGATGCACGAAAGTTTATACGAAAGGAATATTGCAGAACGATACTGTCTGGGTCGGTCAAGTTGACTCTAGCCCCACTTCCGTCGGCGCACGAGAATCTGTCAACATAAACAGTCCAGACCAGGGGTTCGTCAACCGACTCACAGGGGTCGAGAATGGTGGTCTCCACAATGAATTCCGCTAGGGCTAGTGCCTTGATAGGAGTTCGGGGTTGGTAGCTGGTGTCGTGGTGGCTCAGTTTTATGGACCATTTCATCAAGCGTCCCGATGTCTCGGGCTTATGGAGGACATGCTTTAGCGGCTAGTCGGTAAGAACGACCACCGAATGAGACTGAAAATATGGGCGAAGTTTCCTTGCCGCCATGACCAACGCGTATGCCATCTTTTCCACCTTCGGGCAGCGGAGTTCTGTGTCCCTAAGGACCTTGCTCACGTAGTAGATGGGGCATTGTGCCTTCTCCTCCTCTCTTACCAGGACGACACTAAGGGTCTGCTCCGAAGTGGCCAGGTATATGTAGAGGGTTTTGACAAGCTTCGCTTGCTCAAGAGTAAGGGGTTTACCAGGTAAGCCTTTAGTTGATCGAAGGACTCTTGCTGTTGTTGCCCCCACTTAAAGCCTTTCGCTCTCCTTAGGGCTGTGAAGAACGGGAGGTATTTCTCTCCTGACTTGGAGAGAAAACGCCCTATAGCTGCGAGGCGTCCCGTGAGCCTCTGCACTTCTTTGACATTGGAGTCATATTGAGTATGGCCTTAATCTTCTCAGGATTGGCTTCTATGCCTCTCTGGCTTACCATGAATCCGAGAAATTTGCCGGACGAGATGCTGAAGGCGCACTTGCTCGAGTTCAACCTCATGTTTTGCCTTCTCAACACCCTGAAGGCGTCCTGGAGTTCAAGGACATGCTCCTGCCCCCGGATGCTCTTGACCAACATGTTGTCCACATAGACTTTCATGTTACGGCCAATCTGGTCTCGGAAGACCTTGTTGATTAGGTGCTGGTATGTAGCTCCTGCGTTCTTCAGCCCGAATGGCATGACCCGGTAGTAGTACAGGCCTTGGTCAGTCATGAACGAGGTCTTCGGGATGTCGGTAGGGAACATCCAGATCTGGTTATACCCCGAAAAGGCATCCATGAAGCTAAGGATCTTGTGGTCGGAGGTCGCATCGATCAGAGCATCGATGCTCGGAAGGGGGAACGGGTCCTTCGGGCACGCCTTGTTAAGGTCGGTAAAATCGATGCATATCCTCCAGCTCCCATTGGCCTTTTTAACCATTATCACATTGGATAGCCATTTGAAGTAGTTCACCTCTTGGATGAATCAGGCGTTCAGGAGCTTCTCGACCTCTTCCTTGATCGCTTGTTGGCGCTCGGGAGCGAATTTACATCGCTTCTGCTAGACAGGCTTAACTCCCGGGGCAACGCTGAGGTGGTGCATCAATAGCTCTTCTGAGAACCCAGGCATATCCTCTGCGGTCCAGGCAAAAAGATTGCGATTCTCCGTTATGCATTGGGAGATGTCTTTTTTGATGGAGGGGGAAAGGGCCTTGTTGATCTGGAAGGCCACTTCTTCCAGATCGTCTACCGGCTCGGAGATGGTCTGCCTACTTTCTCGTGGGAGTTCGAGGGCTTCAAGGGAGAGGACCGGGCCTCCCATCGAAGTCATATAACACTTGCGAGCCGCCTCCTGGCTCCCTCTTACTTCTCCCACTCCTGCGGGGGTGGGGAACTTCATCTTCATATGATAGGCCGATGGGATGGCCTGGAGAGCGGCCAGACCTGGTCAACCTAGGATAACATTATAGGCAGCTTTCACATCTACCACCATGAAGTCCATCGACTCTGTGCGGGTGACCGGGGTTTTGCCAGCGGTCACATCGAGGGTTATAACTCCCTCAATCTTCACCGGCACCCCGGTGAATCCATGAAGAGTGTAACCAGCAAGCTTGAGCCGATCTCTCGACAGCTGGAGGCCCTTGAACGCCTCCAAGAAAAATATATTAACCAAACTGCCGTTGTCCACCAGGACCCGGCGTACGTCGATGTTGGCCATACAGAGATTAATAACAAGGGTGTCGCAATGGGGCGTGCGGATGCCCTCCAAATCCCTATCAGAGAACGTGACAGGAACCCCAAGGCCCTTTGGAGGAGGATGAATCTGTATGGCATTCACTTCTCGAACGAAGGCTTTTCGGGAGGAGTTAGAGTCTCCCCCATTGGGCCTCCATGTATGAGGTGTAGGACGGCCTCTGCTTCGACATCCGGGGTCACCTCATGTTGTTTGGTTCGCCTGTTAGCCCCCCTAGGAGGTGGAGGTGGATCGGCCCTGTCCCTCCTCATGAACCTAGTGAGATGACCTCTCTGAATTAGGGCCTTGATCTCGTCCTTCAGGGCCCGACAGTCGTCTGTGTCGTGTCCGTGGTCCCTGTGGAAGCGGCACCACTTATCCCAGTTTCTCTTCTTTTCGGGGGTGTTCATCTTTGGAGGTGGCGGTAGAATACCCTCATTCCCAATTTCCATCAAGATGGCGGAGACACTTGCATTGAGCGGAGTGAACTTTTCGATGCGGGGAAGAGGGCGACGTTGACCTCCGTTGTCTTTTTGGAGCTTCTTAGCTCCTTCTTCCTCAGCAGTCTTCTGTTTGTTTCTGGAAGATGACCCCTCAAGAGTAGGGCGGTTGTGAGCTTCTTCAGCTCGGATGTACTTTTCACTCCTAAAAAGGAGCTCTGAGAAGTCCCGAGGAGGCTTCTTGGTCAGGGATGCCCTGAGATCGGGGCTAATGACATTAGACTGGAAAGGAGCCAAGGCTAAGGACTGATCCAGAGAGGCGATAGATCTGGCCTCGGTAGTGAACTACTTAACGTAGTCCCTCAGCCGCTCGACCTTCCTTTGACTGAGGAAAAGCAAAAAGGTGCTAGTCTTCTCGAAGCGGTTGCTGCTCACGAAGTGGGTGAGGAAAAGACCTTCAAAATGGTCGAAGGAGAAAATAGAGGCCGGAACAAGTCTGGAATACCACTCCCGAGCGGGCCCCTTGGGCGTGGCTGGGAAGGTTTTGTAGAGAAGGGCATCGGAGGCATGGTGGATCATCATAAGAGTTTTGAAACTCTCAATGTGATCAGCAAGGTTCGACTCCCCGGTATAAGTTTCGAAATGCGGAGGCTTGAAGTTCTCTGGGACGGGGGCCTCCATGATAGTTCGAGAGAACGGGGGCCGGCTCGGGCGAAGGTTCCTCGCCCGTTGTTCTTCATCTCTATCGAGTTGTCCGAGGCGCCTCTCCATCTCGTGGAGACGGTGGTAGACCGAGTCCTCCCTTCAGTCATGCCTTGCTGAGCCCCGTGACTCGTCTTCATGTAGAAGAGGGCTGGGGCTGCGACGGCGATAGCTTGGAGTAGGTCTTGGCCTGGGGGTGCGACGGCGATGGCTCAGAGTCGGCCGAGGACCGGGAGAGCGACGGTGATGGCTCGAAGCTGGTCGAGGACTGGGAGAGCGACGGCAATGGCTCGGAGCCGGCCAAGGACTGGGAGAGCGGCGGCGATGGTTGGGAGCGAGCCGAGGACTGGGAGCCCATTGGTCGTTGTTGGGGGTGATGTTAAGTGCCCGTAGGACTGCCTCTTGGAACTATTGGAACTCCACCCTCGTGACTGGAACCTCCTGCTTCCGATGAGCTCAAGGGACAGGACAGTCAGCCGGGGAGCAAGTTCTTCTCTGGCGATGCTGGGAGAGTTGGACCCTTTGCGATCTGTCCTGCGGGGTGACTAGTCCCTCTGATGCTCCCGGAGAGGGTTCCCATCACGGTTCCGCCTCTCGTCCAAGTGGATTCAAAGATCTGTGCCGTTATGCTGGTTGTTGAGAACATCTCACAGATCTTTCGGCATTGGAGGGCTATGGAATGCCATGGAGTCGGAAGAAGGGTTGTGTATGAAGATATGGACCTGATGAAGGGGTTGCTTCTGGTGACTTCAGCGAGAGGGTTCTCCAACAACCACTTGGGGCCCTTGAGACTGCTAAACGGGTTGAGGGATCGGTTGTTCGAGTTGCTGGGCCAGTTGGACGGGCGGAGGATGATCGCCTGGAGGCAGAGGAGGAATGGAAGTTGTTCTACGGTTGGAGGCCACAGACTTCCCTTTCTTCGGAGGCATAGCTAGGAGTGGCTTTTTTTTATCGAGTAGGGACAGATTGCTATTCGATTTCCCACAGACGGCGCCAATCTGTTGCCGCTGATTTCGGTGTGGGGGCAATCAGATGAATTTTTGGGTTCCCAGGAAATCAAATGGGACAAAACTGACCATTTCAACTGTTCTTCGACTGGCTCCTTGCTGCTACCTCTGACCTACACAAAGTTCGAAACACTGGGGTTGATCCCGACAACGAACCCTCCGACGCTCTTGTCAGTACCCAGAAAAAAATATGAAAGAGATTTAGGTAGGCAAAGAGTGATCACCTTGTAATGGTAAGAGGTAGGGGGTTTTATAGTCGCCGCAGGGATCTGCTTCGAGATAAGAACGAATCTCTACTCCCCATTGTGACTCGATAGAAGTGGTTGGAACCACCTCCTAAGGATAAGGATGAATCAAGATTTCTCCATATCCTCCGGAACTGGCTCTCAACGGGTTGGGACCTGTACCTAGTTGAACAGATCCGTTCATGGGTTATTGGGCCCTAGAGAAGAGACCCAGTTCTCATTTCGGACCCGTCTGTAGGCGAGATTACCGTTTTGCCCCTGTGAACATTAAGATTCGTGCCTACTGTAATACCCCACAAAATAAAATGATTTATTTTGCATTAGTAATTAATATTAAATTTGTAAAGTTGACTATCTTGACTATTTTCTTGAAATTGCAATTTTGCACGTGCAACACACGTGCAAAGTTATGAATTTTTAATTCTTAAAATGTTATGGTTAATAATTTATTTTTCTTTATTTATTTATGATATTTTAATTTTTAGATTTATTTAAATTAATTTGACTATTTTTACAAATTTATCAATTTTACACGTGCAAATATTTTTGGTGCAAATATCCAATTTTATATTTTTATTAAATTTTTCTAATTATAATTGAGTCTATCCTAAATTTTGGGATTTTTCTGAATAAAGAAACTATTTTTATAAATACCTCGAAAGAGAGGAGCTTTTATGTAAAAAGCTGTTTTGATCTCAAATAAATAATGAAAATTCATTTTTACTAATTTCTGGGCTTTCCATGATCATCATTTAAATTAAAGTATATTTAAATTTTATTTGGAGTCGATTTGGTAATGATTTATACAAATATGGTGTTTTTGTAAATATGAATGTAGAATCTTGTGCAAATGTTTTTCTGGAAAGTAAAAATCAAATATTTTGATTGGAAAATATAATATGTATTATTAGATATTATTTCTGATTTTTCTGAATTTTTATGAATATTTTATGATGTATTTGCAAATATTACAAAAGGAAGGACTTTTGTGCAAAATCGTCACCCTGAGTTGTAAATCCGAATTTTTATTATTTACTGGGCTGTACTGGATTGCTGGACAACTCAGTGATAAAAAGATTTGATTTGTTTTTGATTTAGTTAACCTATTTTAATTAAGAAAGGGGTTATATATGTAAAGTTATATTTTGGAAGGATTCTTTTGCAAAAGTGTTTCAAAACCCTATTCCTCTCAATCCCGGCCTGTATAAAAGAGGGTGTGCAGCCGTCATTCACTGCACAACACAAGTTTTATTATATTTTTATTTTTCTTGGTGATTGAAGAGGAGATCTTGGATTCTTTGCAAAGAGGGGATTCTTCATTTTGCTTCGTGATATTCGCTTGATCTCTCCAACTATGTGAGTGGCATTGTTTTGTTTTATTTTGTTTTGTGTATGTTGTAGGTGAGTGATATAACTGTTTGGTTGTTTTGTTTGTTTCCCTTTGATTTGTGTGTGTCGTATGAGAATGATATGAATGTTTAGATTGATTTGGATGTTGAATATGTTGGATGGATGAAAAATTGGATCTTTGAGAAGAATCCTAGATATTTGTATGTGAATGATTTTAGATTGTTGGAAACCTAATATAAATTGTGAGTAGACTTTTCTTTTGGATTATTGATTTGATTAAGTTTGACAGATGTTATGCATTAATTAAATTAAAGATGAGATTTTTGGACTATTGGTGAGTTGGATAAAAACAACTTGGCCATGTTGAGGATGAATTTAGTTTGTTTATGAATCAACTATAGAGAATAGTTGAGATTTAGTTGAGGAATTTTGTGAATGATTAATGGTTTAGAGGACCATGTTTGGAGGATTTGAGTTATGAGGATTTAAATTGGGGATTTGTGATTTTTGTGAAAGATGTTGTTTGAATTTGGATTTCTCAAATGCTAAGTTTAAATCTAATTATTTTGGTATTAATAAGATTTGGAAAATAAAACAAAGTTATTTGATATATGACTGATTCTTAAAAATCCTAGTTTTAATATATGCACAATTTATATTTTATTTTGAAGAAGTTCATCAAAAAGTTATTTTTATCAATTCAAGTGGTTTTTGATTGATTTATATGGATCTTTGTATATCCTCTAAGTTGTATTGGATCATATCAAAAATATACTTTTTATAGATTTCGTATTGTAAAGTAAATCTTCGTATCGGTTGATATATACACAACCCAAACGATACAGTCTGTAGGCCGACAGTCGACTGGCATGACCTTTTAGTCGACTGATATGACTGGGCTGCTATGTTCATTAGTTGTATTGAAATTTCTCTCTTGTAAGTCGACTTATGACTTTTACAAGTCAACTTATAACACTTAGAATATTTTCTTAAAGATTTCTGGAATTTCTCTCTGGTAAGTCGACTTATGACTTTTACAAGTCAACTTATAACACTTAGCTTATTTTCTTAAAACCATGGAATTTTCTTTCTGGGCAGTTGACTTACCCTTTTCTACAGTCGACTGATACTGATGTACCTTTATATTTTTGAATGTTCTTTCAAATAATTTATTCTCAAAATGCTTTAATCTATAACTTATTATTTTATACCTTATCTTCTATTGAACGTATGTTTTCAAGATGTTAATTTGAACAATTTATGTTGGAAGGTTGGTTTGGATATTTGAGTTTGAGTCTTTAAAGGGTGTGTGTGACCCTAGTATACCGGCGGATGAGTTATTTATGTTTGGGCCTGTTGAGGCATTTTAGTTGTTCAGATGTTTGAGTTAAGTCTGGTAGGATACACCAACTCTAGGAGATTCGTTAAGTAATTGAATAACCTAAATGATAAGGACAGGCACTAGTGGTGATATGATGAATGGGAACATGGGTTATGGACCTCAGTATGGCTTTCGGTGTGAGATTGATCCCCGGAATTATCCAGGTGTGAGTGAAATAGTCTCCGGAATTACCTGTGGTGTGGGATTGATCTCCGGAATTATTGGGGTTGAGGCGACGCACATGTGGTATTCGTGTGATGAGGTGTCATTGCTTACGGTGTGGGATTTATCTCCGGAATTATCGGGGCATGGGCTAATACTCACCGTTTATCTTTATCTCGTAGTAGTCATCATGTTAGGATTAGTTGCATAGCGGGGATTGAACCCTATAATGTGGAGACGTTAAGGGCTTGCACCGGACCTATGTAGAATGGGATGCATAGACTTCGACAAGTACGCATTAGAGAGTCAGCATATAGAATTGTGTTTTCTTGATTGGTTTCACGCATGTGTTTTTCCTATTTCCTACACTTGACACTTAGTCTAGATTCACTTGATGTTTTCGTATATTTTCACGCTTTACTTATTTGTTATTTCTCATTCATTTATTCTTGCTGATGATACATGTTGTTGATGACTCAGTGTTTTATGTTTATTTATGTTGTCTGTTTTTATGTCACTCACACCTTTATGGATGACCCCTTTAGTTTTGGGGGTTAGGGATCATCTCTAGCCTCATGTGTTACAGGTTGTTGTTTAGAGCTTGGAGTTTGGGATGTTTGAGATAAATTGATGTAATAGAGCTCTTGTGTAATATTTGTAAAAGAAAGTGTTATAAGGAAAGAAATTTGTAATTCAAGGTGTTTTGTCTTCCGCTGTGCTTTGTAAACAATTAATGTAAATAAAAGTTTTAATTTTCCCTGTATTTGGTTGCTATATTTACGATTACATTGAAGTTGATGCTGGGAATTGTGCCACGTATTTTCTAAGATATCATATTAGAAATTCGAGGCGCTACACCTACTTTGAACGGTTCCGATTTGATCCCATTTTTAGCCATATCAGGATTGATCTCCAGTATTCTGGAGCAAGAACCAATACTTGCAAAATATCTAAATCTCGTAGTAGTCATAGTAGTAGGTTGCATGGCGAGGGACTGAACCCTATAATGAGGAGTACGATAAGGGCTTGCCCTCGGACCTATGTAGTATGGAATGCATAGAATCCGAACAAGTATGCATTAGTGTCATCATAGTGTAATGTCTGTATTAGGCATTAGGTCATATCATACACCGACATGTTTAGGACAGTCACTTTTCACATTTTGTTTCTGCATTCAAGTTTCTGAGTGCTAAAGTAGAAGAATCGCTGTATTATAGCTTTACTTTAGTTGTATGCAACTGACGTGCCCATAGTTTTCCAGTTGCAGGATTGGACTTGGCTTGGACTTGCAATCACTATGATGAGTTTGTACAAGATTGAAGAGTTTTCATTATTGTATATCATATTGTATTCATTTAATTTCTGCTGTGTTGATGTAAAGAATATGTTGTAAAAAAAAATTTTTAAATTCCTTATAAATTTGTACAAAGTTGAAGTAAAAGATCCTGTATTTGCTAAGAATTACCTGTGTTTGGAATTCTGGGCGTTACAGAGTGGTATCAGAGCCGACTTCAATAAGTAGTAAAATATTATTAGGACGACATTGTAACACCCCACCCCAATACTTAGACAATTTTATATATTTTTAGGAGACAAATTATTATTTACTGTACAACTGCCCACCACAAGATGCCTCATAAAAGGTGTTATAGCTTATTGGTGACATCTAATCCCAGGCTGTTATATTTATTATTATTTAATCCTTGCATAATCCCGATATGGGATAAATCTTAATCGAACCCACTGTATTCTCTCTCTCTCTCTTACGAAAAAGAACAGCCGAAACCAACCAAACCCAGGGGGCCTCCACTGCCACGTGGCAGTGGCTCCCTCCCCCCACAAACCTGGGTGGGCCCCTCTTGCTGATGTCAGCAGACAACTAATGCTACTGCAAGCAGTTGCAACATGTGCTGCTCCGTGCCCCCCTCCTTTTTACTTAATTACCATTATGCCATCCACTATTATATATATATATATATAATATACTATTTTATCACTTTGAAATTACGGGGTATTACATACACCTCCCTTTAGAAATCAGCATCCTCGCTGAGTACGGAGCATGCAATCTAGCGAAGGATCCTTCTTTCTAGCCGACGTGGAGTGGGAGTACCCTGATTCAACTAATTCCGGGCCTGATTCAGCTAACTCTAGGCCCCACTACCACAGCTTTCTCTCAGGCATACATCACCCCCACTCGGTGTCGAAAGTCGGCTCTGACACCATTTGTAATGCCCTGCCCCAATACTCAGACAATTTTATTTATTTTAAGAGAAAAATTATTTATTATATAGTACAACTGCCCACCACAGACTGCCTCTCAAAAGGTGGTTAACCAATTAGGTGACTCTTGATCATAGGAAATTATATTTATATTTAACTAATCTATTTGTATTCCCGATATGGGACTATTATTAAACAATCTCTCTCCTCTCTCCGCTGATGTCAGCACACAGAGAACCCCTCCTCGGCCCCCCCCATGTCCACGTCAGCCCAGAAGAGACAGCGCCCACAGCCCATCTGCCTGTAACGTGGCCCCTCCTACACTGACGCACGCTGGTGTCAGCAGGCAACACAACCGCTACTTCTGTCACTTTCGTGGGGCCCCTCCCACACATTTTTAATTACACTTGTGCCATCCTCATATATTATTATATATGTATATACTTTTATATCTCTTTCAAATTACGAGGTATTACAGACACATTAGGGTGGACAATAGAAGTATGAATTCAGTTTATAGAGATTTAAATGTAAATTGATTTACATTAGTGTTGATCTATACACTGATGTCTTCTCATCCCTTTCCCTATAAGATGACTGATAACCAAAACCTAGTGGATGAAGTGGAAGATGAACTATTCTTTGAGGACCCTAAAGAAGAAGAAGAAGAAGAACCCGCAGAAGAAGAGGACCCAGAAGAGGAAGACCCAGAACTGCCCGAATCTCGGGAGATCAATCCATCTCCACCTAATTCCTAAGATGAATCCTCGGATGAAGAGCCAGTTCGAGACAAGGACTATATTATCGCTTCTCTCCGTGAACAGTTGATCATCCACAGGTGGAGAGCCTACATGGAGTCTCATCATGCGAAGGAACAAGGCCCTCAGGAGTGACCTACTACAATTGTGGAGAATCGGGTCACTTCAAGTTCGAATGTACCAAGCTGCAGATTCCATTGACTTGTTTCCACTATGGTAGAGAAGGCCACGCTAAGCTTTATTGCCCACAGCTCCAGCAGGGAGGGCAAAGTTAGAAGCAGGCAAATCCCAGAAAGAAATCATACCGGCAGGGGCGAGTATTTGCTCTGACTGAGGAGGACGTTGAGAATGCCGACAATGTCATCACCAGTATAGAGCATCTAAATAGAGTTTATTTCTGTTATGTCAAGTCTTGTATTAGAGGAATGTTATGTACTGAAGAGTATTCATTATGTAATAGGGGAACTTCTAATAAATGGAATAAAAGCTACTGTTTTGTTTTATACTGGATTGTCCCACACTTTCGTGTCTCCTAAATTTGCAAAACAATTGGGGATTGAGCCAAAGATTTTCCCTGGCAGGGTATTAGCTACTCTTTCAGGGGAAACATTGACTATTGACCGGTACTATGCTGGTTGTGACCTCGAGATCAGAGGAAGAGTTTTTGAAATCGATCTCATAGAGTTGGGAGTTTTGGGAGTCGATATAATCATTGGCATAGACTGGATGTCGATCTACAATGCTAGTATCGAATGCAAGAGCAAGGAAGTTATGGTGAAGGCACCAGGAGGACCAGCAATAATATTCCAGGGGAAGATAAAGTGTAAGGAGTTGTTGCAAGCTTTGACCAAGAAGAAGATCCCTGAGGAAGTCAAGAAGATTCCTGTAGTCCGGAACTTTCCGACAGTATTCTTATAGGATCTACCTGGACTACCACCTCTTCGGGATGTGGAATTCAGCATTTCCATTCAACCAGGAAGTGCACCGATATCCAAGGCACCTTACAGAATGGCGCCAGTGGAATAGGATGAGGTAAAGAAGCAGATTGAAGAGCTTTTGTACAAGGGTTTCATCATACCGAGTGTGTCGCCTTAGGGAGTTCCAATTTTATTGGTGAAGAAGAAGGATGGATCGATGAGGATGTGCATTGATTATAAGGAGATGAATAAGGTGATTGTCTAGAATAAGTATCCTATTCTGCGAATTGATGATTTGTTTGACCGACTTCAAGGAGCAGCAGTTTTTCCAAGATAGATCTTCGGTCGGGTTATCACCAAGTTAGTGTTAAGGAAGAGGATGTGCATAAGACTACGTTTCGAACTCAACATGGGCATTACGAATTCTTAGTTATACCATTTGGAGTAACGAATGCACCAGCCATATTCATGAACATGATGAACAGGGTTCTCCGACCATTTATCGACACTTTCTTCGTGGTGTTTATTGACGATATTCTGGTATATTCCAAGTCAGAAGAAGAGCATGCTGGGCACTTAGCAGAGGTATTGAAGAAGCTACAGGAACAGAAACTGTATGCTAAGCTATCTAAGTGTGACTTGTGGAGTCCGAAGTCGTGTTCCTGGGTCATATCCTTTCAAAGGAAGGAGTGGCCACTGATTCCGCAGAAGATTAAGGCAGAGAAGGTGGTTGGAAGTACTAGAAGATATCCGGCAAGAAATAAAGTATCACCTGGGAAAGCAAATGTGGTGGAGATGCACTCAGTCGGAACAGCAGCTTATCCTGTTTGATTACAACTCAAGAGAAACTAGCAGAGGAGCTCGATTGAACTGGAATCGAAGTAGTGTTGCAAGGACTGAGAGTGTCCTTAGCACAGTTGAAACTTCATCCCATGATGAGATATCAGATTGTCGACGGCCAGAAGTCTGATCCTAAAATTCAGAAGATGAAAGTGCAGGTCGACACAGCAAATTGTCAGAATTTCAAGTGAAAGAGAAGTGTTATGGTTCGGAGAAAGGTTGTGTGTACCTGATCAAGCAGAATTGAAGGAGAGTATCCTACATGAGGCACACACTACTCTATTATCAGTGCATCCAGGGAGTACTAAGATGTACAAAGATATCAAGCAGCATTTCTGGTGGTCGGGAATGAAGAGAGATGTGGCGGAGTTTGTAGCAAGATGTGAAACTTGTCAACGAATCAAGGTAAAGAATCAAAGACCCAGAGGATTGTTGAAGCCGTTACCCATTCCGGAGTGGAAATGAGAGAACATCAGCATGGATTTCATCACGGGGCTACCCAGAAGTCCGAAAGGGAACGATGCGATTTGGGTAATAGTGGATCGATTAACCAAGTATGCTCACCTCTTGGTGATGAAAATCACCTGTTCAATGAAAAAGTTGGCAGAATTGTACATCTGGGAGATAGTAAGACTACATGGAATCCCCTTGTCGGTTGTGTCATATCGCGATGCACGGTTCACGTCGCACTTTTGGAGAAGTCTTCAGCCAGCTTTGGGAACCATAACTGACTTCAGTACTGCCTTTCATCCTCAAACTGATGGGCAGACTGAAAGGGTCAATTGTGTGTTGGAGGATATGTTGAGATGCTGTGTGATGGATTTCGACGGCAGCTGGGAGAGGCACTTAGCTCTGGTGAAGTTTGCCTACAATAATAGTTTTCAGACTAGCATCAGTATGGCACCATATGAGGCTTTGTATGCGAGGAAGTGCAAGATGCCGGTGTGTTGGTATGAAGAGGGGGAAAGGCAGATGTACGGGCTGGAGATAGTACAGCAAACCTCAGAGAAAATCGAGTTGATCAGGAAGAGACTGGTTGAAGCACAGAGAAGACAGAAGAGCTATGCTGACATTTGCATAAGAGATTTGGAATTCGAAGAGGGCAACTATGTTTTCTTGAAGGTATCTCCGACTAAGGGTGTGAACCAGTTTGGGAAAGGAGGAAAGTTTGCCCCAAGGTACATAGGCTCATGTAAGATAGTGAAGAAGATTGGGAAGACGGCTTATTGGTTGGAATTACCGAAAGAGCTAGCCTAATTGCACAATGTCTTTCACGTGTCCATACTGCGAGGCTACATTCCTGATCCGAGTCATCATTTACTAGAAGTGCTAGAAGGTCTACAGATAAATCTGAGCTACAAGGAGCGTCCGGTGGAGATAGTGGATCGGCAGGAAAAAGTTTTGTGAAACAAAACTATACCCATGGTCAAGGTTATGTGGGTGAATCATCTGGTCGAGGAAGCCACCTAGGAATCAGAGGAGAGGATATTGAGGGACCATCCCAAATTTTTTGCCTAATCCCTGTAAAATTTTTGTTTTGTTTTTCTCTCTTTAAAGTGTAGTTCTCAGGACAGAACTATTTTAAGGAGGAAGTGTTGTAACATCCCAGGGAAAAATTAATTTTTATTAATTTTCTTTTGCACGTGCATTGCACGTAAAATTTTATGCATATTTTGGTTACTAAAATTTTTCTTGAGTCATAGGAATTTTTCTTCTCATTTTTTAGTCAAAATTTTGTGATTTGTTTTAATTAAATCCATTAGGCCTAAATCTACTTTTGTAGCCCACTAAAAATTAATTACAAATCTAAATCCCATGATTATTTTTGCACTTAAATGTATTTGAATTCTAGTACACTTGTCATGTGTAACACACACATACATCTAACTTAATAAAAATTAATAATATAAGTTGTATGAAAGAGTGTGCACATAGGGTGCACGTGCAAGTGCTTGAGCACACAAAGAGATTGGTCGGCCTATTTTGGTGTGGAGAGAGTGGAGGTGAGTTGTGTGAGAGTGGGGAGTTATTTTGGGTAGTGGGAAGCTATTTTGACCACACAATTGTCCTATAAATAGTCTCTACCTTTGTCATAAACAACACACAAACTCTAAACAAAATTAAGAGAGAAAGAGAGAAGAAGGCTTGCGGATTGAGGCTTAGGAGGAGCTTGGCTGGGATTCTGCTTCGGAGCATTGGAGCATTTTGTGAGGTCCTACTACTAGGAAAGTCTACATTTGAGGTAGGTGTTTCTTCAACTTTTTAATATAGTTTTATTAGTAGAATGCTTGACATGTGTGAATTGTTAGATGCATGATAACTTATATAGATTGGTCATTCATATTTAGATTATTTTTTGCTGATTGAATGTGTGAAATTATGATATAGTTGATTTGGGGGCATTTTCATAATGTTCTTTTTTGAGTTCTAGTTGCACTTCAAAAAAATCAGAACTATTAAACTAGATGGAATATAGAGCTAAAGTTTTTATAAGAACATCTTGTATAAGTCAAGAACATCTCCTTAAAATTTCATAATATTTGGATTTCGTTTACTATTTTAATAAAATCTAAACTTAGGACTGGTCGGCAGTTGGCTAGTTGCTGAAAATTTGTACACATTTCAAATTTTGATCATTTCAACATTCTAGATGAACTAGTTTGAGAAAAGTCAAAACAAAGAACTTGAATTAGAATCTTTAATCTTTCTATAGAGTCTAAGAAATAAAATTTCTATGAAGAATTGAATTTATAATAAATTTTACAAGATTAAATAAGTGGCAGTATTTTAACTGCAGTATAACATTTCGATCCTATTGTAGATTTCGAAGAATTCGGGGTTATAGACATAATATTTTTGGGAAACTTATAACTATAAAGTTATAGTAGACTTGAATACCTTTAATTTGATCTAAAGAACACAAAGTTTCATGAAGTATATAATTTTCTATGATTTTTACAAGTAGCATGAGCTGCAATTTTTGGATTTTTAACCTACTATTTTGCAAATGAATTTAGACAAAGTAATTAAGGATGATTTTAGATGATCTTAACTACAAAGTTATAGTAGACTCATTTATGATTCCTATGAAACAAATAAATCTATTTTTGTAGTAGTATTGGAATTTATATGATTTTTACAATACCATCAGGTTGATATCTTTTATCTAGTTAGTCCTAAAACTTTTACAACATGTAAGATTGGATTTAAAATTGTATTGTTAGTAAGATGCTCCTTATGAGGGATTAAGATATAATTAAATGATGAATTTGGAATGTTAAACATGTGATGTTTATAAGGGTTTTAACTCATCAAGTGTTATTGAATGTTGCTATAAGAAGTTGGTTACTTCATAATTGATAATGGCAAAGAGAATGAATAAAAGAAGTTAAAAGATGTTCAATGAATGGAAATTTTTATATGAGGTTAGATATGACCAATGTGATCTCTTTGAGATGGTTGCTTGTTCTAGAGTGAGCGGGACCCAGAATACTGGCTGTTGTGATAGATGGAATTTGAGAAGTAACCAGTGTGGGTTAACTTTTTCTTTGAGAAGTAGCCAGTGTGGGCTAATATTCTCCGTGTTTTGGTTTAAGTCCGGTGGGAAAAGATAAACTCTAGGTCTTAATAACTGTAACTTAAACTTAAGGTCAGACACAAGTTGGAGATATGATGAAATAAGAGCAAACGTGAGTTATGGACTCCAGGATGACTCGCGGAGTGAGACAATCCCTAGGTATCCGGGACAATGGATGAAATAGGCCACAGAATGATCCGCAGAGTGCGATTGATCTCCAGTATTCCGTGGCAAGAGCAACGCTCATGGGGTATTTGTGCTATGAGGGTTCCAGGATGACTTGCAGAATGAGACAATACCCAGTATACTGGGATGATGGATGAAATAGGCCACAGAATGATCTGCGGAGTGGGATTGGTCTCCAGTATTCCGAGGCGAGAACCAATACTTGCAAAATATCTAAATCTCATTAGTCATAATAGTAGGTTGCATGGCGAGGGACTGAACCCTGTAATGTGGAGTACGATAAGGGCTTGCCCTCGAACCTATGTAGTTTGGGATGCATAGAATCCGAACAAGTATGAATTAGTGTCATCGTAGTGTAATGTCTGCATTAGGCATTAGATCATATCATACACCGACATGTTTAGGACAGTCACTTTTCACATTTTGTTTCTGCAGTCAAGTTTGTGAGTGCTAAAGTAAAAGAATCACTGTATTATAGCATTGCGTCTGTTGTATGCAACTGATGTGCCCATAGTTTCCCAGTTGCAGGATTAGACTTGGCTTGGACTTGCAGTCACTATGATGAGTTGTTACAAGATTAATTAATTTTCATTATTGTAGATCATATTGTATTTATTTAATTTCCGTTGTGTTGATGTAAAGAACATATTGTATGTAAAAAGTTTTAAATTCCTTATAAATTTGTACGAAGTTGAAGTAAAAGATCTTATATTTGCTACGAATTACCTGTGTTTGGAATTCGGGGCGTTACAAGTGACACCCATCTGAAGTGGAAATACACATTGCAAGATCATTTACACTAGCAAGAAAACTGGCACTTTGAACAACTTGAGTGAAATGTGCAAACCTAGCACGAGGAGCTTGCTTAAGGCCGTAAAGAGCATGATATAACCAACAAACATTATTTGAGGGATGAGAAAGTTCAGGTGTAGGAATCATGTGGGTCTCTTTGGATATGAATCCATGAAAAAAGACATTCTTCACTTCCATCTGAAATAGATGTCATTTTCTAGCAACCACAACAGTGACAAGAGTGTGAACAATTGTCATCTTGGCAACATGGGAAAAAGTCTCATCGTAATCAATACCATACACCTGAGTAATACCACAGGCCACCAGACGAGGTTTATGCCATTCAATAGAACCATCTGCACGGGTTTTAATTTTATATATCCATGTGCAACTGATAGGATTCTTCCCATTCGGTAAAGGATAGAGATCCCAAATTTGAGCATGTTGTAATGCCTGTAATTCATCTGCCATAGTAGAATGCCACTTTGGATGTTTAACTTCCTCTTGATAAGTTTTCTGGTCCTGAAAATTTAATGTCGCTGCCAGAAAAGCTTGAAAAGCAATAATGGTAAAATTTGGATCACGATTTTTGGCTGGTGGGCGATGTTCTCTAGCAGGATAGTGAGTTGTTGGATCCACACATCGGAGAGACCAATCAACATCGGGAGTAATAGACGCCCCTTCAGACATGACTAAGAAGCTCTCTATACCAGTACTATGCTATGTAATAGTCTTAGAGAAGATGAAAGTATTGGAAAGTCGGTTGAGGAGAAAGTTGGTGGAATCTCAAGAATATCTAGAAACTCAACATCGATTGTAGTAGGAAGTGGAAACAAAACATGTGGATGGAGAAGAGCATATTAAGGCAAGTGCTCAAAGAAGATCACATGTGGGAAAATGTGAAGCAACGAGCAACAAGATCATAGCAACGATAGGTTTTATGTTCAAGACTATATCCTAAGAAAACACAAAAGCTGACCTAGGAGAGAGTTTAATGCATTCTGGTATAGAAATGAGTACAAACCACGTACAACAATATACTCACATATTGATGTAATCAGGTGAAGTATTGTAAAGCATCTGATAAGGTAGATGTTGGATTTCGAAGTCTGTCACAGAGTAAATAGGCAGAAAAAATAAATTAAAAAAATTCCGAAACCTAACCATGGATCCATGCGAAAACCATAAAATGTGTAAGGAGTTTTTACGTCAATGATGGAATGACTATCTCCACAATCTTTCAATCACGAGCACTGCAACATTGCGGTGCCTCTACGGTATCCACACGAACGAACAATGAAATCGTGCTCTCTCTCACGCCGCGGTACTATCTGCGGGAAGGGGATGTTACTCTTCCTTAATCTCTTTCACTTTCTGTGATGGCTAGGGTTCTTGTTAACTTTTCACAAAGACATATCATATATATATATATATATATATATATATATATATATATATATATATATATATGGAAATCCACCGTAAAAAAGTAGAGAGGCTCTCGAGCTCACAATCTAACCTAGTTCAGATTCATGTGTAGGCCTTGTCACGCCCTGCTTCCCAAAATACAAAAATTCGGGCACGCAACTAAGGCCCAACGAATGATATAACACATCATTCATAAGCTGTAACAATTAAACTCAACAACATGAAGTATAATCACAATCACACAAGTAGAATATAATCACATAAATAATGAATAAACTCCAAAAAAGGTCCATGAAATAATCCATAAAATAATATCCAACATCTCGGAGAAAATAAACTTCGGGTCACAAAAGCCTGGAAAACAAAGTATGACAAAAGTAACAATGCGGAAATAGAAAATAACATGAACGAAATAATTATAGCATCCTAATAATTCGGCTCCATTTTCTACAAGATTTGCTCCCCAAGTCCTTTGATCAAATCTCCTCATGTACCTACAAAATCATCAACTAGAGATCGGGGTGGTTGGGGGGGGGGGATTCTGTGAGAGCAAGTGCGGACAGCAAGTAGCAACAAACAATGAAACAATAAAATATGATACAATAATACACGGTGAACTGAAACAATAGCAATGGCCAATAAATGATAGTAGATAACAAATCGATAGTCAATGATTGATGGTGCAATGGTCGATAACAATGGTCAATAGTCAATGATTCAATAAACAATGGTAAACGATAACTACTAATCAATAATGCATGTGTCAATGCTCAGTGTCAATCTTATGTCTATCGGTCTTTTATTATCCTATCTAATGCACACAATCATGCGTCCCATACCACAGGTTTGAGTGCATACAATCAAGTAAACGTTTAGACTATAGTGATGAACTCTACAGGGCGATGTACTCGACAACAATAATCAATAATCAATAATTAATAACAATAATCGGTGCACAATACAATACACGATACAATCGGAATTACGAATACTACCATTATTCGTAATTCTGATCTTTATTGAAACATAAACATGAATACATACTAAATAGTAAATACAGACTACCACACTATCATTTAGAATCTAATAATCAAACGGTTCTAGGATTTACCCTATATACCTGCAAACAAATTGTAGTGGGAATATGCTTTCGCCTAGTCAGTTCAACATATACCATTAAAACCTAAATGGATATTTCAAAACTCCATAAAAACTCACAAGATAAACTTCCAATATTATTCCTCTTACAAATTCAATACCAAACTACATTGAAAATCTAAATCTAAATATGTATATTAAAAATCTGATCTAATGCAATGAAATTTAACCACGTCCACCTGTGGTCAGCACTTACATACTCCGGCTAACAAAGTATACCCCACTACTCTGTGGTAGGACAAATAATTGCACAAAACACATAACTCATAGAGTAGACACATTGAGAGTCAGTGGACTACTTAGATTCCGACATATACCGGTATATTGACATGAGATGCATACCAATAAAACCTTTTCGTATAAATTCCAAAATAGAAACTTTTGCATCCATTTTCATAATTTCTTCAAATGTATGAATCTCATCCTAAATTATATGAAAAGTACTCGATGCACAAACATAAAAGTACTTTTTTCGCATAAACCGCAATCGCACAACTAAACATGGGAATACCACAATAAGAACGAAAACGACGACAAAATTTTCACATATCATTCCAAAGCCATCAATAAAACTTGCGTCAACTTCATATATATGAAAAGAGAAACTAGCATCAACAATTAAAAAATCAAATCATAGAAAGAAATCAATTGCTAATCCAATGCATAAAGAACAATAAACTTTAGAGAAACTAAATCAAAAGCAAGTATATGAACCACTACTCACCTAAATCGAGACATTCAATATTAGATCCCACTTTTCGACTTTGAGAACACCCTCGACCAGTGTTACTGGGATATCCCAACCCCCCCTTCAAACTACGATCTAGATGTTGCTATCCGATTTATGGTGGCTTCTCGATCCGGATCTCTTAAACTAGCAATCCGCATATTGTTTTCTCTATATGTTCAAAATAAACACCTTTATTCATTAACTCATGGGGTTCTCTTTAAACCCTCCTCAATTAGTCATGGAATTCAATTAAACTATTACTCATATACTTAACAATGTAGGTAAATAATCATAAATATTAATTTTCTAGCGATTACTATCTATACAAGCGTGCACACGCACATGTCTATTTCTTATTCAAATGAGAGTACCGACTCATACCACTTACCACACAAGGTAACGAACCGCGATTCTGTTTGCGTACTGTGCCTGGTAACACTGCCCTTAAGCAAACACTTCCTTTCCATGCTTTCCATTGCTGTAGTTCATTATCATCATCATCATAGTCCTCTCTCACTCTATCTTACATTCTTTCCTTCTTTCTATTTCTTGTCTTCGGCTGCACAAATAAAAAGAACGGTTGACCAAACAAAAACCCTACTCTCTCTTTCTAATTCCCATATTTTATTTTATAATAAATCCTCAAGTTACAATGTTTGCACAAAATACCTCTATCTATATAATAAAACACAAAGAAAGCTATCAAGTGGCTCTCATTCATTAGGTTTGAAATCAATGGTCCAGATCTAACCTCACAAAACATATTTTTCCGCCCAAAAGTTTTCCCCCAAAACTCAAATTCAAATCCCCCAAAACAGCACATTTATTTATTTATTTCTCTCTCTATTTACTCAGAAATTTATATTTTCAGATTTCAGGTTTGTAAAATTCCAAATTTATTATGCATTTTTTACTGTTCATATTACTTTGAAAATAGCAAATATATCATCAACAGTTAAATTTCATCATTTTCCACACTCAAAGTTCTAAGAATTTGGATTTTACACCCCAATTTATAATTATTTTTCAACATATACTAATGGAAACATTACTTTTATTTACAACTAATTATTGTTTTACTATTCAAATTTGAACTACATAATTGTTGTTTTACTGTTTCCAAGACTTTCATATGTTGTATCGTTCCGAAAACGTGTCGTAGGCACATGCCCACGGGTAAATCTAGTTATTTAATAATTGCAAATAAGTTTGAAAACTCTGAACATAGACTTTTCAATAATAATATGAAAATTCAGGATATTTGAATATTTTTTGTGTATATATTACTTATGAGAATAATTGTTGTAGCAATTATTTGAGAAGATAATTTATACGATGATTTCTTGTTATGTGTTGGTTAACGTTCCCTATTTTAAGTGCTCGGGTCGGGATGTTAGAAATGATATCAGAGCTTAGGCGGTCGATCCTTGTGTTATATGAGGATTATCTATTTCTTTCAAAAAAGCACCAATGAGTTTTTTTTAAAATTTGTCCATAGTCAATTTTGGCCGTTCATATATTATACTGATCTGATCATTCACTAGTGAAATTAAAGAACTTTAAAAAAGCATGTATAACATGTGCAACTGTAAATTCCTTATATAAGATATAGATGATTCACAGTTGAAATTAAAGAACTTTAAAAACCACGTATTACATGTGCAACAGTGAATTTCTTATATATATATATATATATATATATATATATATATATATATATATATATATATATATAAAATTATATATTGTCACGCCCCGCTTCCCAAAAAGAATACGGAATACGGATACGCAACAAAAGCCCAGCGAATAATTTTCATCATCCATAAGCTATTAAGGAATCTTTACAGCATTTCACAAAATAATCAGAGTCGGAAGCAAGAGAATCAACCACACATGCATAACTGGATTAATAACCCAACAGAATTTATTTGAAACAAAATATAATATTCTCAAATAAATCAGAATCTGGACAAGTCAAATATCCTAGGTCACGTCGCCCAAATACAAAATAAATATTCAAGTACTCAAAATATATTGTTCCAAAGCAACAATAATAATAATGCTAATAAAAAAGAAATCCAGCACTAATAACTCATTTTGCTAATGTCGTCAGTTAGCCGACCATCCTGATCTGCAATTAATAATTGCAGGAGAAGGAAAGAGAAAACAAGTACCCGTCAATTGCAAGTTACGGGCTACTTATAATGTAGGATACAAGCACATGGAAAACTAACAGATAGCATGGAATATTGCATCACCAGTGATAACTAGCATGAATCGGTAAAATAAAGTCAACTAGCATGGTACACTAACAGCACAAATGAATGTGTCAAGTATAGTGTCACATGGATACTAACAGTGTCCAGTAATAGTAAGCTTAGTATGTCAGTGAACAATATTATAGTATCGGTCCAACAGTATCAGTCTAATAGTATCAGTCTTATATTCTTACAGTCTTGTGTGTATTACTAGCTAGGTAGCACTTCATGCGCCCCAAAATATAACACATGGTTGCTACAACAAACAGTTTCGCTTTTAGATTTCATAGTGGACCATAATGGGGCAATGTACTCAGGTATCAGTAACAGTAGCAGTAGCAGTAGCAGTAACAGTAATAGTAACAGTATGGAACACTAGTTCCCTTCCAAGTACACGTTTCCATATTTTCCGCTACTAGATCTACCCTTAAGAAACCCCGGCTTGATTACTTTTATTATGGTTATCAAACAGGCATGAATATGTACGAAATAGTGTCAAACTAACATGATACAATCAGTATTAGGTTCATGGAACAAATAAATATGCATAGGTAATAGATGGTCACATAAACGAGCAAAACAGTATATGTTCACATTCAGGACAGCATGACAGTAGAATACTAAAATAGTGCTTCCCATTACAAAAGAAATTCAAATCTAAATCCGTCGAAGGATCTGGAAAATAGACTTCCACATGAATCCAGAAATTATAGATAAGCCATATAGTATTTCACAAAATCATAACTCAAAACTGATTTTAATCCAGAAAACACGTTCAAACAGAAATCAGTAAATCGAATTCTCAGTCAGAAAAACAGCATTAAAACTCCTCAAATAAATCCAAGAAAAATATGGGGTAATCCTCTATATGTCTAATATCAGAATATAAATTTTTATAATATTCCAGTAAACTTAGTTTAGTCAACAAAAATCAGAAAACATCAAGAAACAATAGCTTGACAAATCTGGAATTCCCAACACTGCTGTACGAAAACTGTAATATTTTGCAAACTGTGAAACAAAATCCAAATCCGCCAAATGGAGATGAAAATAAACAAAATAAACTAACTTTCATGTTTCATAAATATTTTCCATACAGTACAAGGAAATAGGGTGAAAATACGATACTTTACAGAACAGCGAGCAAAATACAGCAAGTATAGCTTTCATAAGTAAGCATGAAACGGCATATAAAACTCATCAATAAAATCCACCAAAAGTAATCCCTAGATAGGTATAGAAATACTTTTCGATGTTTCAGATCAAAATAATATAATTAGGACTGGTATCAAAATAGTTTAATCATCAAAATCATCAAGAAACGAAATCTGGAAATAAAATACACCTCTGTAGTAAAACAGCCATAACTCACTCATACGAAAACGAAATCGATCAAAATCAGAGGGATTGGAAAGAAGACAGATTTCTCTACAATTCATGTCTAATACAAAAATTAACAATTCTGACCTTAATATGGTCTAAAATACAATTCAAAACTGATCATCGACAAATAAAGATTTTCCTTTCGAAAACAAAACCAACATAAATCATACGAAACTTGTTCCAATCACAATCAAACATGGTATAGAGTCTACTAAGTGTCCAAACATCATGAAATAGTGTATATAACATATTCACAATTATCATATCACATGGATCTCATTAAATACATAATTTCACCTAATTATCTCACATATATGAATAGATCAAGAACGGTCAAACCTAGTTGTTTTCATGTCGATTTTGTGTCGTGCGGCAACTATGGTCAAATAGCACAATAGAGACAGAACCCATCAAAATAACACACACACGAGTTGTCTCTAGAACCCAGCTACACTATAAGCGGTATTTTTGACTTATATCATACAAAAGAATTGGAGTACAAGTTACTTGCCTTAACTGAAGATGAAAACGAAGAACACCAAAAATAATGGGAACAGATCCCGGCAATGAAAAAACCCACAAACAAGAATCCACGAACCAAACAATCCTCGATCACACATGCACTCAAACACGAGCACATGCAAACGAACGCAAACGAGAGAGAGCAAGGGCGCATGCGGCGTCGGCTGGCTTCGGTCGCTGGCGCTCTGGCTTCTGCTGTCGACTGTGGATGGCAGGACAGGGAAGAGGTGAAGATGATGGAGGATGGTGCATTGGAGTGCTCGGGTTGAGTGGTTGCGACTAGGTGGATTGTGGTCGGGAGTAGGGGATAAGGTGGTCAGTCGATGGGTGAGCACAGGCTGAAGGGGAGCAGGTCGATGAGGGGGTCGGTGTGCTGGGTTGTGGCGCAGTCGGGGAGAGCGAGGGAGGCCGGTGGGAGAGAGTTAGGGTTAGGTTTTAGGGTTTTGTAGAGAGGGATTAAATAGGGTGTGGTTTAGGGTTTGTAGTAGGAGATGGATATTTGGGTATGTCGGTTTAATTAGGATCCAATAGGAGTGGTAATAGGATTAGTTCAATTAGGATTTGATTTGGATCAATTAGTATAGGATTAAAAATAGGATTGTAGGTCAATTTGGCTTTGGTGATCAATTAGGGATCAAAAGCAATAGGATTAGGAATAGAGTAGCCAACCAAAACACCATGAGCATCCAAGAACAAAAATAAAGAGAACGAGACCCAAATAAGAGAAAAGAACAACAATCGATGAAGAACAAAGCAAAAGTCAACAAATCAAACACAAAAGAGCTCAAAATGAAATAAAATGAATATATATTGAAAACAACCCCAATATACGGTCCAAGAAAAATACAAGAGAGTACAAATACTCAAGAAAAAGAAAAATACACCAAAAATACGAAAAACGAAAAACAGGAATTACAATCCTACCCACCTAACAAAAAGAATTTCGTCCTCGAAATTCAAAAAGAAGATGCATAGGGTAACCCCAAAAGAAAAGAAAACAAGGCAAAGCAAAACAAAACAACCACTACTCAAACAAATTAGGAAATTTCTGCTGAATCTCCTCCTCCAGCTCCCAAGTCGACTCACTAGGCGAGTGAGGATTCCAAGCAACACGAACCAACTTGATGACCTTGTTCTTAAGCACTTTCACCCGTCGATCCACAATAGGGACTAGCGGAATCTCACAAGTCAAATCCGACCGCACGGTCAACTCAGAGTAGTCGATCATGTGACTCTCATCTCTGATATATCATTTGAGTTGTGAGACATGGAAAACATCGTGTACTCCTGATAACGCTGGCGACAATGCAAGATGATAGGCCACCTTGCCTTCTCTCTCTAAAATCTCAAACGGTCCAATAAATCTGGGGCTAAGCTTGCTCCCACCACCGAACCGAATGACATCATGCCACGGCGATACCTTTAGGAAAACATGGTCACCAACAACAAACTCCAAAGCCCTCTGATGGACGTCAGCCCATCGCCTCTGCCTATCCTGAGCTACCTACAAATGCTTCCTGATCTGAACCACCGCATCAACTGTCCTGGTGATCAACTCCGGGCCCAACAACTTCTTCTCACCAATGTCATCCCAGCACACTGGCGATCTGCACTTCTGCTCATAGAGTGCCTTGAAAGGAGCAGTGTAATCCCTGTTTCCCTAAATACGTATTTTGTGAATATTTTTTTTTCGTACTTTGATTAATTATAAATTCAGTATTGTTTTAAACTCGACTTTGGACCTTCTATTAAAATCTTTCGAACCGGAAATTGTATTTTCTTCGAAAATAGTATATTCCAACTTTATTGTCTTTTCTTCTAAGTGATCGGCTATTTGTATCCTATTTTATACTATTTGGATTTTCATAAACTCGTTTATTTCAAATCCTATTTGATACATATACCAAAATTTTATTATTGATTATTATCATTATATTATTCTTGTTATCAATACTACTATTAGTAATTTTACTATTAATACTATTACCCTGGATTAATTTAAAAATCTATTTCTACCGATTAATTGTAGTTGTAGTCATTTCAAATAATTTACATATTTAAATACAAATATATTTTATTGTATAACCCTAAGTTTCACTTATTTTTCTATTTTATTGGATCTTTTCATTTAGATCCTAATAACCCGTTTAATACCCAAAAACCAATACCCACATCTTATTGGATCCAAATCCATATAAACCCAAAACCCGTTATCTAAACCCTACCCTATATAAACCTACGAAACCCTACCCCTATCTACTGTTCTGACCTAAACTTAACCCGCCGCTTTCTTATCTTCTTCTTCCTCCCTTCGATCCGAAGCCAGCCACACCCAATCCGTCTCACTCTCGCATCGCCTCCACCCCCTCCGATCCCCATCGCCTCTCCGACCATCCCCTCACTCTCGCATCGCCTCCCACCCATCACCTCCATCACCGCCATTACCAGCCAGTCGCCATTCGCCATTTCCCAAACTCCGAAACCCATCCGACCTCCAACTTCTCGACAACCACCTCCGTTTCCCTTCCGATCGCCTCGCCCACTCCCTCGCTTTCGCCTCGTCGACCCCCACGGCACAACCACCTCCAAAACTCCACCATCGTCATCCTCTCCAACCTTCGAACCCATTACCCAGCTCGGCTCTTCCACCACCTCCGACCACCACACCACCGCAACACCCCGTCGTCGCCTCCAAACTCATCCCCTCGACCTCCTCTCCACCTCCGACGCTTCGCCAACACCCCACGCCGCCGAATCCCCGAAACCCAACTCCTCCCCTGTTCTTGAACCCAAACAGAGCAACGCTCGCTGTCGCCCTCCGTCGACCCTCGCGCCTCCGCCGTTGCTGCGTCGCTTCCCGACGTAGTGTCGCCGTCGCCACCGCGCCTTCCCCTCTCTCTCGCGCTCAGTCCGTCGAAGAAGAAAACGAAGAAGAAGATCAGCGTTTAGGGCGGGATTCGATCACGACCATCCGATCGCATCAAGATTCGAGCCTCTGATCGGTGTCCCGTGTTTCGCCACAGCGAATCCAGAAGTGCTGCACGCTGTTCTGGGCTTGGATCCGGTGCGAGGCTGCGATCCTATTGGCTGTTTCGGTGTTTTGGTGTTTTGGCGCACCAAATCCCAGATCGCCGTTTGCTGTTTTGGCCGATCGCGTGTAGGGGAAAACTCGATCTCCGGCTATTTTTCGCACGCGCTTTTTGAGAACTTCTTCCGGGATTTTTTTCAACCAAATTTTCTACAACAAGTGGAGTTTATCATCGTCAATTAAGGCAAGTATCCTTGTACATTTTTATTGTTCTAGTACAAGCATCCTTGAAATACTACAAATAGTTAGATTGTGACTCCTCTTTGAAATATCGTCGTGGATCAATATTGAACCTCCCAATTGACAATTCTAAGAGTCACAGAATTTCATTGTATTTAATTTATAATTATTGGACTCTTTTACCCTTGAACACATGAACACTTAGACATATGAATTAAGGAGCCCTAAATTTGTAGATACATGTCACATTCAATTTTTGACGAACTTGCGATCCTATGACTCGAAAAACATTTATTATTTGCTGTTTTGACCTCTATTATCATGTATTTATGTCACATAATAACTTAGACGCCAAAGACATTTTTCCATGAAATCTACACTAGCAAGTAATTCTACGTGTTGCTGTCTGAATATTCTTTTGCGGTTTCGACGTTTTTATCATTTGAATCTGGGCACGAGCCCTGAATAGAAATTGTAGATCCGGATGTGTAGATATCGATAGACTCCAAAATGATCGAATTTGGTGTTACGGTCTAGGAGTTATTGCAGATTTACTGCAGCTGTGTCGGTAGGCACAGATTCGCAAAAACTGCTGCACACCTGTACCTTGCGAATTAATTTAGCTATGCAACCAGCGAGAGTTTGACACGAAATTTTATATGTAGTTGCTGGACACCCTATGGGACATCCCCAATTTTTCTTAGAATTAATTTATGTTATTTCAACCCTGTTTCGCATGTATAGATACAAGTATACAAAATTTGTCTGAACAAATATAACAAGCCGGGGTTTGAGGGAAGGACTATAGAGTGGACAACATAGGTAAGTGTACTCGGAAGGGGGCCCGTGTTTCCCAATGTTGTATGTTAAATGGAACTAAGTGCCGCGCAGAACTAAGTGCCACGTCACAGGTGACGGGGGCCACCTCTAGAGTCTACGAGGGCCACCTCTAGAGTCCATTACATGATTTTATGATTACATGATATATACTTGAGATCAAATGGAACTAAGTGCCACGTAGAACTAAGTGCCACGTCATGGATGACGGGGGCCACCTCTAGAGTCTACGGGGGCCACCTCTAGAGTCCATGATTGATCACTTGCTTGATACCTGATACCTGAGTACGCCGCCCTATGGACTCCATTACTAGGTCTAAACGCAATTGTCTTGACTGTAGCAACCATATAGTAAAAAGATGGATGCATGTCGTGCTACCTAGATAGTAATCACACAAGACTTGAACTTAATACCTGATACATGATTATCCTGTTACCTGATACCCTGTTACCTGATTATCCTGTTACCTGATTAGCCTGATTACCTGATTACCTGATATCTGATACATGATACCTGAGACATGACACCTGTTCTTGATACTTGATGACATGATACATGAGACTTGAACCTGAAACTTGATACTTGACAACTTGATACTTGAGACCTGACACTTGACACAAGATTTGAGACTAGATACCCGACACTTGAACTAGATGCGTATCACTTGAGATTAGATACCCTATGTGTTCACTTGTTACTCGTTTTACCACTAGTACTTGTTACCCAGCCAATTTACTTGAGTTATCCTTCTTGTTAGCTAGTTCCTGGTTCTCCTACTACTTGTTATGCCCCTGTTACATTCTTGATTCCTGTTCTCCTTACTTGTACTCGTTTTTATTATTTGTGGCCCTAGCTTGCACTAAGGGCATTTTCTCTTGTTTTTCCCTGTTCTTGTTTTATATTTATTAAGCAGACTTTGGAGACGAGCTACCCGCTGGAATTGGTGAGCAAAGGTTTTAGCCTCCAAGTGGAGGAGGACTTGATTAAATGTTTACTTCCTGCATTATTTGTTTTCTTGGACTATTATTTCTTGCAACTTTAAGAACTTGTAACGGGCTGTTGTTCCCGAGTTTAACTGGACCAGACTTGAAACTGCTTGGTTGTTTTATTATATTTCAGTTGTTTCTGTTGCTAGTAAATTATTCATGCATGCTTGGTACTATATATCTCTCTTGTTATATACTTGTTGTGATGCTGAGTCGATCCTACAGCTTATGAATGATGTTAAGATCATTCGCTGGGCTTCGTCACGTGCTCGTATTCCGTATTTTGGGAAGCGGGGCGTGACAAGCAGCTTTAATACTGGCTTGAAAGCTGTTATTGTACGAGAACTCTACGAGATGCAAATGGTCCTCCCAAGATCCACCAAACTAAAGCATACAGGACCTCAACATATCCTCAAGAATATGAATAGTCTGCTCTGACTGTCCATCAGTCTAGGGATGAAAAGCTATACTGTACTTCAACTTACTCCCCAAACTAGCCTGAAGACTCTCCCAAAACTGAGATCTGAATCTCGTATCCCTGTCAGATACAATACTGATTGGAACCCCATGAAGTCTGACAATCTCTTACATGTACCTCTCAGCAAAACTCTCAGTAGACTGACCGACACGAAAATGAATGAAGTGAGCACTCTTCGTCAAACGGTCGACAATCACCCAAATAGCATTGTGACCCTTAGTACTCCTCGGCAAAGTGGTCACAAAATCCATGGTGATATGCTCCTACTTCCACTCTGGAATAGGAAGCGGTTGAAGAAGTCCAGCGGTTCTCTGATACTCTGTCTTAACCTACTGACAGATCAAACACTGAGCAACAAACCGAGCTACAGCCCTTTTCATACCATGCCTCCAGAAATGATGTTTCAAATCTCGATACATCTTAGTACCGCCAGGATGGATAGAATACGTAGAATGATGAGCTTATTGAAGCAACCTCTGACGAACTTCACCCTTAGGGACACACAACCGGGAACCAAAACGAAGCGAACCATCGGCATGAATAACCACGTCCGTTCTGGACCCAGACTCAAGCTCAGCTCGAAAACCCTGCAATTGCGCATCACCAGCCTGAGCTTCTTTAATCTGATCAATAAGAGAAGACTGAAGTTGGAGCGCAAGAAAACACCGACCAAAGCTCGGCAAAAAAACCTCCAAATCCAACCTCCTCATCTGCTCAATGAGATCACTCTGCTGAGTAAGAAACATAACTAAAGGTCTCCTGCTCAAAGCATCAGCCACCAAGTTTACTTTACCAGGATGGTATTGCAAACTGATATCATAATCGGCCATAAGTTCCAACCAATGCCTTTACCTCATGTTTAACTCCTTCTGGGTGAAGATGTACGTGAGACTTTTGTGGTCTGTAAAGATATCCATGCGGTCTCCAAGTAAATAATGTCTCCACAGCTTCAAAGCAAAGATCACTACCGCTAACTCCAAGTCATGAGTAGGATAGTTCTTCTCATGCGGCCTCAACTGCCTCGATGCATACGCAAGGACACGGCTCTTCTGCATTAGAACTGCTCCAAGACCCTTACCAGAAGCATCACAGTGAATTACAAATACGCATGAACCATCTGGAATAGTCAACACAGGTACTGACATCAATCTGTTCTTCAACTCCACAAATGCCTCACTGCACTCATCAGGCCAACAAAACTTCTGATCCTTTCCCATCAGTTTAGTTAACGGCCCTGCAATCTTCGAAAAATCTTGGACGAATTTCCGATAATAGCCAGCGAGACCAAGAAAACTCCGCACTTCGGAAACTGACTTAGGAATAGGCCAATCCTTTACAGCTTCAACCTTAGAAGGATCCACAGAAACACCATCACCAGAAATAATGTGCCCCAAGAAAGAAACCCTGTCGAGCCAAAACTCGTACTTGCTAAGTTTTCCATAGAGCTGATTCTCTCTCAAAGTCTGCAGAACCACTCTAAGATGCTCAGCATGATCTTCCCGATTCCGAGAATATACCAGAATGTTATCAATGAAGACCACCACAAATCTATCCAAGAACTGAGAGAAGACCCAGTTCATAAGACTCATGAATACAGTTGGCGCATTAGTGACCCCGAATGGCATCACAAGATACTAATAGTGCTCGTATCTAGTCCTGAATGCAGTCTTCTGTATATCAGTAGCCTTCACCTTGACTTGGTGATACCCAGAACAAAGATCGAACTTTGAGAAAATAGCAGCCCCATTCAACTGATCAAACAAATCATCGATCCTGGGCAACAGATATCGGTTCTTCACAGTGACACTATTCAGTTCTCGATAATCCACACACAGTCGACGACTACCATCCTTCTTTTTGACAAAAAGGACTAGAGCACCCCAAGGTGAAACACTAGGTCTGATGAAACCCAAATAAAAAAGCTCCTAAATCTGCACCTTAAGCTCTACCAGCTCAACAGGTGTCATCCTGTAGGGACTCTACGATATCGGTGCCGTTCCAGGCTGAACATCAATACCGAACTCCACTTTCCTATCAGGGGGTAAGCCAGGCAACTCATCTGGAAAAATATCCAAGAAATCCCAAACTACTAGAGGCACAGCCTCACAGTCTGAGTGCAATTCCATTGCACAATCCACCTATTCAACTGCAATCCTTGCTCAACCAAGGGAAGACTCTCCGGTATGGAACTCGAATTCTGCTCGATCTGGAATTTTGAAGACAACTTTCTTGGCATGGCAATTAATAATTGCATGGGCTTCACCCAACCAATCCATACCGAGAATGACGTCGAATCCTAAATTCCTAATTATAATCAGGTTGGCTTTGAAATCTGCATCCCCAATAACAACGGGGCATTGCCTATACTCACGGGAACAAATGATAACACCACCACCTGTCAAAATGTTCCAAGCCTCTGACATGTTGCTACACTCCAACTGATGGCGAGCAACAAATTAAGAGGAGACAAAAGAATGGGTTGCCCCAGAATTAAAAAGAACATGGGCAGGAAAAGAGCAAACAAGGATGATACCTAAAAGGAATCAAAAGACAAGGAGAAAGAATAGAGAATCAAGGGTGAGGGAAAAACAACAATGGAAAAAGATAACATAAAGAAGCAAAGCAAGACCAAAAGAAAGAAAACAAAAGAGAAACAAGACAACAAAATAACAAAACAAAATATACTGCCACAACTCCTTTAATTGTCTCAGCATCTGCAGCATTCAAGTTGAAAGCCTAACCTCTCCTCGGAACAGCGGTCCTCTGACTGACAATCTGACATTGAGGAGGAAGTGGAGGCCTAACTGGACCACAAGCTGGACCTACTTGCTGAACAGGACCCTGGCTGGAAGAGCCACCTGCTGCTGCTGCGGACAATCGCATACAGAATGATCAGCGGTGCCACATCTAAAGCATCGACGGTTGATGCGCCAACAATTCTTACGCTCATGCTCAGACATCTGACAGAAGTCACAAAAACCACCTTTCTGAAAACCAGCAGAAGGATACGGTGCTGCCCTGATCGGATGGGTTGGGAAAAGCCTCTGAACAGGACCACCAGAAGGCCTAGCAGTAGGGTGCGGAATAGTTTGCTGAGAAAGAACCAAACCACTACGAGCCTGCTCCTGAGCTCGAGCTACCTCAAGAGCTTCAGCATAAGTGCGCAAGCAAAGAGAGACAAGATGCCTCTTGATATCCTGCTCAAGCACATTTGTGAATCTACGAGCCCTATCCTCTTCGATAGCCACAAGAACGACAGCGAAGCGGCGAAGTCTAGTAAATTCAGCTACATACCCATCCACTGACCTAGAGCCCTATTGCAAGAAGTCCATGTTACAACATTGTTTGAACGATTATGTAATACAATTCAAAATAGAATAATGACTTAACCTGTTTTAGGGCCAGGAATTGCTGTTCCATCTCAACTCGAGTACTACTGAGGAAGAACTTCTCCAAGAATCCCGGAGTGAAGGTAGCCCAAGCAATAGGCCTCTCATGATGCTCGGACTTGGCCATCCACCAAATATGAGCCAAATCCACCAGCTGGATGGAAACCACGTCCACCTTATCAGCCTCTGCAACACGTTCCGCCAAGAGCAAGCGCTTGGTCCGGATCAACCACTGTTCAGCCTCCTAAGGCATCGCAGTGCCAAAAAAATGGTCAGGACGCAGCCTCATAAAATTTGTAACTGTTCTTAGACGAGGGGGAAGATTTGCCTACACAGGCACAACAGGAGGCGGAACCCGGGCAGCTTCAAGAGCAGCCATCACAAGCTCACTGTGGTTTTGTTACTGATTAATCAGCCGCTCAAGCACAGCAGTAACAGCCTCAACTGGATCAGGCTGAGAAGAACATGAGCCATAGTCTGTACAAAACCAAAAATAATTAGCATCCAGAATCAGAGTTGATATTAATTCATTCTTGTATGCGTGGTTGGTGAAATGTTAAGCCGATCTCAGTTCGAGCCAAGCTTGTCTAATATATTAGGTAACTAATACATTAGCCAAATCTGGGTACTGATACCACTAAAAACCCTGTCATGCCCTACTTCCCAAAAAGAATACGGAATACGAATACTCAACAAAAGCCCAGCAAATGATTTTCATCATTCATAAGCTGTTCAGGAATCTTTACAGCATCTCACAAAATAATCAGAGTCGGAAGTAAGAAAACCAACCACACATGCATAACTGGATTAATAACCCAACATAATCTATTTGAAGCAAAATATAATATTCTCAAATAAATCAGAATCTGGACAAGTTAAATATCCTGGGTCACATCGCCCAAATACAAAATAAATATTTAAGTACTTAAAATATATTGTTCCAAAGCAACAATAATAAAATACTAATAAACAAGAAATCCAGCACTAATAACTCATTTCGCCAATGGCGTTGGGTAGCTGACCATCCTGATCTGCAATTAATAATTGTAGGAGAAGGAAAGAGAAAACAAGTACCCGTCAATTGCAAGTTACGGGCCACTTATAATGTAGAATACAAGCACATGGAAAACTAACAAATAGCATGGAATAGTGCATCACCAGTGATAACTAGCATGAATCGGTAAAACAAAGTCAACTAGCATGGTAAACTAACAGTACATATGAATGTGTCAAGTATAGTGTGACATGGCATTTAACAATGTCCAGTAATAGTAAGCTTAGTATGTCAGTGTAAAAATATAATAGTTGTTAGGGTTATATACTGAAAGCATCACTTTTGTATTAACTTTATTTCCTTATTTTTTTGAATGAGAATCATATGGGCATATGTTTGCATATTGTGTTTATTATAATATTAATGCAAGTGTCTGATATTCTATAAGGTTGATAATATGGTGTGAGGTGACACACAGAAGATCATATTATCAGTTCCCTATGGAATATATTAATAGTTCACAACCTAGACGGACTTGGACAATCCATTGGAAAGGTTGTAGTGTAATCTGGTATTAGTCTGTCTTGACTATAGGTTTACACTAGTACACTTTGTGTGTATTGAACAAGACCACTTGAGGTTGTTCTCTTTGTACTGACTACAAAAGAGAACAAACACCTCTGTTATTATGGATGCTTATGCTCTTAATCCAGATATAATAACAGACATGTATATGCAGTGTGCATTACTTTGACTCATAAAAGAGTGAGATTCATTATGGATCAACAACCTCTATGAATTGGGTAATAACATTGTATGTATGATGGGCTGTTGATTGTAAAAGGAATCCATGTCCCGATACGTCGGGTTGATGATGTCCCCTTAAGGAGCTCATAAGGATTGTCATGTAAACCCTGCAGGTGGATTACATCCGACATGACAAATAAAGTTGAGTGGTACTACTTAAGGATAAAAGATGTTGATCAATGTAGTTGTCAGTAACTTAATTTGATCGACGGACATTCGATATCTTAACATGGGGAGTTGAACGAGCATATAATAAAAGGAGCCCATAAATATAATTTGGGATTAGGAAGGTAGTGCAACAATAGCTCCTTAGTGGACCGAGCTATTGTTGATGGGCCTGGGTTGTGTGTTCGGGCTGAACACGGGATACCCAGATCCGTTAGGAGACCTAACCCTAATTTCTCCTCATGGTCCCTGCCGTAGCCTTATATATATCCTCTATTTCTCTGGCCGTCATTGACAATCAGAAATATAAGATTTTTTTCTCAAATCTCGTGATTCACGTAAGGAGAGAAAAAGAGGACAGCCAAGGGAGAAAGGTTGGGAGATCGTCGCCCACACGACGTCCAACCCGAGGAAGGAATACGTGCAGAAGATCTTGGGGTCGCTGTCGTCTTCTTCTCACCGCAGGTATAATTGTGAACCCTAGTTTCCGCTGTATAGGGTTAGATCACCATTAAGCAATCTGTTTATCTTTAACGATCGATACGCACACCAATCCGTAGTCCTGGGATTCATCTCAGTTCCACCAATAGTATCGGTCCAATAGTATCAGTCTTATGTTCTTACAGTCGTGTGTGTATTACTAGCTAGGTAGCACTTCATGCGCCCCAAAATATAACACATGGTTGCTACAACAAACAGTTTCGCTTTTAGATTTCATAGTGGACCATAATGGGACAGTGTACTCAGGTATCAGTAACAGTAGCAGTAGCAGTAGCAGTATGAAACACTAGTTCCCTTCCAAGTACACATTTCTATATTTTTCACTACTAGATCTTCCCTTAAGTAACCCCGGCTTGATTACTTTTATTATGGTTATCAAATAGGTATAAATGTGTACGAAATAGTGTCAAACTAACATGATAAAATTAGTATTAGGTTCAGGGAACAAATAAACATGCATAGGTGATATACGATCACATAAACGAGCAAAACATTGTATGTTCACATTCAGGACAGCATGACAGTACAGCACCAAAATAGTGATTCCCGTTACAACAGAAATCCAAATCTGAATTCGTCGAAGGATCTGAAAAATAGACTTTCACACGAATCCAGAAATTATATATAATCTATATAGTATTTCACAAAATCATAACTCAAAACTGATTTTAATCCAGAAAACACGTTCAGCCTGAAATCAGTAAATCGAATACCCAGTCAGAAAAACAGCATTAAACCTCCTCAAATAAATTCAGGAAAAAAATGGGGTGATCCCCTATATGTCTAATATCATAATATAAATTTTTATAATATTCCAGTAAAATTAGTTCAGTCAACAAAAATCAGAAAACATCAAGAAACAATAGTTCGACAAATCTGAAATTCCCAACACTGCTGTACGAAAACTGTAATATTTCGCAAACCGTGAAATGAAATCCAAATCCGCCAAATGGAGATGAAAATAGAAAAAATAAACTAACTTTCATGCTTCATAAATATTTTCCATACAGTACAAGGAAATAGGGTGAAAATACGATTATTTACATAACAGCGAGCAAAATACAGCAAGTATAACTTTCATAAATAAGCATGAAATGGCATATAAAACTCATTAATAAAATTCACCAAAATTTTGGGTAATCCCTAGATAGGTATAGAAATACTGTGCAAAGTTTCAGATCAAAATAATATAATTAGGACTGGTATCAAAATAGTTTAATCATCAAAATCATCAAGAAACGAAATCTGGAAATAAAATACACCTCTATAGTAAAACAGCCATAACTCACTCATATGAAAACGAAATTGATCAAAGTTAGAGGGATTGGAAAGAAGACAGATTTTTCTACAATCATGTCTAATACAAAAATTAAGAATTCTGACCTTAATATGGTCTAAAATACAATTCAAAACTGATCATCGACAAATAAAGATTTTCCTTTTGAAAACAAAACCAACATAAATCATACGAAACTTGTTTCAATCAAAATCAAACATGGTATAGAGTCTACTAAGTGTCCAAACATCATGAAATAGGGTATATAACATATTCACAATCATCATATCACAAGGATCTCATCAAACACATAATTTCACCTAATTATCTCACATATATGAATAGATTAAGAATGGTCAAACCTAGTTGTTTTCATGTTGATTTTGTGTCGTAAGGCAACTATGGTCAAATAGCACAATAGAGACAAAACCCATCTAAATAACACACAAAAGAGTTTTCTCTAGAAACCCAACTACACTATAAGCGGTATTTTTGACTTGTATCATACAAAGAAATTGGAGTACAAGTTACTTGCCTTAACTGAAGACGAAAATGTAGAACACCAAGAATAACGGGAATGGATCCCGACAACGAACAAACCCACGAACAAGAATCCATGAACCAAACAATCCTCGATCACACGTGCACTCAAACACGAGCATGTGCAAACGAATGCAAACAAGAGAGAGAGCAAGGGCGCAGGCTGCATCGGGTTGTCGGCTGGCTTCGGTCTCTGGCGCTCCGACGGCTACTATCAACGGCGTACAGCAGGATGGGGAAGAGGTGAAGATGATGGAGGATGGTGCAATGGAGTGCTCGGGTTGAGTGGTTGCGGCTAGGTGGATTGCTGTTGGGAGTAGGGGATAAGGTGGTCGGTCGGTGGGTGAGCACAGGCCGAAGGGGAGCAGGTTGATGAGGGGGGCGGTGTGCTGGGTTGTGGCGCAGTCGGGGAGAGAGAGAGGGAGGCTGGTGAGCGAGAGTTAGGGTTAGGTTTTAGGGTTTTGTAGAGAGGGATTAAATAGGGTGTGGTTTAGGGTTTGTAGTAGGAGATGGATATTTGGGTATGTGGGTTTAATTAGGATCCAATAGAAGTGGTAATAGGATTAGTTCAATTAGGATTTGATTTGGATCAATTAGTATAGGATTAAAAATAGGATTGTAGGTCAATTTGGCTTTGGTGATCAATTAGGGATCAAAAGCAATAGGATTAGGAATAGGATAGCCAACCAAAACACCATGAGCACCCAAGAACAAAAATAAAGAGAACGAGACCCAAATAAGAGAAATGAACAACAATCGATGAAGAACTAAGCAAAAGACAACAAATTAAACACAAAAGATCTCAAAATGAAATAAAATGAATATATATTGAAAACAACCCCAATATACGGTCCAAGAAAAATACAAGAGAGTACAAATACTCAAGAAAAAGAAAAATAGACCAAAAATACGAAAAACAAAAAACATGAGTTACATATATATATATATATATATATATATATAAGTTCAAAAACTCTGAACATTGACTTTTCAATAATAATATGAATATTCGGGATATTTTTTGAGTATATATTACTTATGAGAATAGTTGTTGTAGCAACAATTTAAGAAGATAATTTATACGATGATTTCTTATTATGCGTTGATTAACGTTCCTTATTTTAAGTGCTCGGGTTCGGGACGTCACAAATGATATCAGAGCTTCGGCGGTTGATCCATGTGTTATTTGAGGATTATTTATTTCTTTCATGAAATCACCAATGAGATTTTTTGAATTTGTCCATAGTCAATTCTGGCCGTTCATATATTATATTGATATGATGATTCACAGTTGAAATTGAAGAACTTTAAAAAACCATGTATTACATGTGCAATAGTAAATTCCTTATATATATATATATATATATATATATATATATATATATATATATATATATAGACAAGCGAGAGAGGGAGATGAGGATACTCTCTCGCTTGTCATTATCTCTGCCACCCCCTTTTCCTTCATTTTGTTCCTATCATTGCCACCACCTCCACCGTTTATCCGTCTTCTGCCATCCACCTCATCATCTCCATTGATCTCTATTTCATCTAGTCAATTGATCATATCTTCTCTTTCCATTCTATCAATACCTAGTTACTTATCAATTGTACACATCGAATTCAAGTAGCTACACGTAGGATTAGCAAGGATTTTCATATCATGCATGTTGTAGAATCTGTCACAACTTGTAGTGCTAATAGCGGAACACACACACCGCAAGCAACGGAAACTTTCCAAGAACTAGATGAACTAAAAACAAGTCACTACAATAATAGCAAGATCTCACAAGAACACAATAATATACAGAGATAACCAATACTTCTTATTTCACAAGAAATACAAAGATTAAAAAGAGATTACAACTCTTAATCTCTCTTTCACCTTGAAACACTCAGCACACCCCTCTTAAAGTTGAACAATGATAACGACTCACCTTAGATATGAGTTGCTTAGCCCTAGAGTTCACATCCACTGCTATATTTATAGCCCCCAAGTAAACCCTAAAAGATAAACACAAATACAGTATATTGGACTTGAAACCCGAAAGCCCAAATAACATACAACTGCTGTCGGTCGACAGCACCAAGTTGTGGTCGACTAGACTGGGTTTTGCCAACACCAGAACCTTGACCAGTCGACAGCACGATCGACTGTCCCGCTCTCTATTGAAACATGTACCCTTAAAAAATGCTCAGCAGCCCGAGTCTATCGACCGAACTCCTGGTCGGTCGACCACAACCCTCCAGCTGCACTTCTTCTAGCTACAGATGCCTTCTATTACTGTCTTTGTCTTCTCCTCTTCTTCTCCAACTTCAAGAACTCTCGTACCTACGTGTATTTGAGGCCAAAATTCTAACAATCACCTACTTGGACCAAATCCATAATGCTTCAAAGTTATTGTAATCTTACCCCACATTATCTCTGCTAGTCTCTCACTCTCATGAAAGACCCAAGTACTCCCCACTCTCATGAAAAGCACCTCTGTCACTCCACAACGTGGAGTGCACCAACCACCCCTCATCACCTCATGAAGGATGTGCTCCACCAATCACATAGGGTGCAAATAATAGAGAAACAACCTCCCATATTGGATTCCATGTTACAAGACTCCCTAATTTGCAGAATCTCGATTAACATCGGACATAATTCAAAGCTTCTCAATGCACCCTCTGCACTAGAAGTCTTTTTGGATGGCACCTCCACAATATCTACAGACTGCTCAATCCCCACAGTCTTATTTCGGTTACTCTTATAGACATCACCCCACATATCGATAGCAGTGCTCTCTACCTCACAAGAGTGACTTGATGCTTCTACTGCCATATCGCAAAGTACCCTCACCGCACTAACGTCTTACTATCTATGGTCATTCTCATGGATAACAACTCCCACTAAATTAGTAACCTCCCATGAATTCCCACAAGTGAAAGAACTCGGTTTCACCCCACACATCCTACCACTCGATTCCGACTGAGAGTCAACTACAGGAGAAGCTCTCCTCACGTCTCGAAGCAAATACAGTGTTCCCTCACGCTTCCCTCATGCTATCACCCTTGAACCTACAGCTATACACCAATCCCCACTACCAATTGTAGTATACATACCCTCTTTGTCTAGCCTTCCTATCGAGATAAGGTTTTCCTTCAAGCCTGAACATGCCTTGTCTTCCGTAAAACAATAATCTGATCATCATTGGCTTTCATGCGAACAGTACCAACCCCTCGTACAGGACACCTTTGACCATTCTCCATGATCACATCTTCAAAAGAACCCTCGTAGTCATCAAACACCTCACTCATCGGAGTGCAATGACAAGAAGAACCCAAATCAATACACCAATCTTGCATGCCCAACTCCTCCCTAACTGATAAGCATAACTCTGCAATTTTATCGGACACCACATTGGCTTCCTTTGGTTTGTCTCTGCTTCTTCTTCGTATAGGCCTTACAACTGCGCATCATGTGAACCATCTTGTGACAATACCAACTACTTTCATTCTTTCTTCTTCGACTGCTCTTAGATCTCCTAACATTGCAGAATCTCAAGAAGATGATGAAAATCCCCTGTTTCTCACCCTTCTCACCTCCTCGTTCAGAATGCTAATCAGCACATCTTGTAGAGTCGTCGAATCAATCTAAGTGCCTGTAATACTCTGTTCCACCATACCATAACTATTATGCAAAGTAGATAGAAGTAACAATCACTTCTCTTCTCTGAAAAATTCAATCTTGTAGCGCCCATCTGGTTGTAAAGTATACAGTAATTGTTCACATGTTCTGCTACTGAACCCCCTTCCCTCAACTTCATATTAACCAACTTCTTCAAGTGAAGAATTTGATTAGATGCCAACAGTTTCTCATACATATCCGTGAGAATCTCCACAGCCTCCTTTGTGGTATTTGCCTTCGAGGTATGAAATAAATCCTTCCTACTCAACCCCAACTAAATCTGCCCTAGCTCCTTCTAATCCAAACGATTCCAATCCGCCAAGACCTTCACATCCTTGTCTGCACCTTCCGGCTTCTCATCAAACAACGGACCATCTAGATCTTTCTGACGAAGATATGCTATCATCGTAATCTTCCACATCGCGAAGTCACTCCCATCGAACCTTCAATCTTTGACTTGCTATCGGCCATCCTGAACCCAGTGCTCTGATACCACTTGTTGTAGAATCTGCCACAACTAGTAGTGCTAATAGCGGAACACACTCCAAGCAACAGAAATTTTTCAAGAACTAGATGAACCAAGAACGAGTCACCACAATAATCGCAAGATCTCACAAGAACATAATAATATTTAGAGATAACCCATACTTCTTATTCCCCAAGAAATACAAAGATTCCAAAGAGATTACAACTCTCAATCTCTCTCTTACCTTTGAAGCACTCGCTATATACACCCCTCTTGAAGTTGAACAATGATAATGGCTCACCCTTGATATGAGTTGCTTAGCCCTAGAGTTTACATCTATTGTTATATTTATAGCCCCCAAGTAAACTTTAAAAGATAAACACAAATACAGCTTAGTGAGAAGAAATTTCGGAATTCTTTAACCTAAGGTACAAAAGTTGTAGTGAGTCAAAGATGGACAACGTATTGGTTGGCAAAGGGAGAAGTTAATATGTAACGCCCCGAATTTCAAACACAGGTAATTCGTAGCACAACCAGGATCATTACTTCAACTTCGTACATAAATACAAGAAATTTAAAAACTTTTTCATTACAATAGTGTTCTTTACAAGTAGAACAAAAAAACATAAATACAATATATATTATGTCATCAAAATTTTTCAATCTTGCAACATCCATCATCACTGACTCACGCCTACGTCACTTGCCAATCCAAATCTTGCAACTTGAGAACTGTGGGCACGTCAGTGGAATACAACTGAAGCAATGCTACAATACAGTGATTCCTCAATTTTAACAATCACACACTTCAATGCATAAATAGGAAAATGTTAATATTCTAAACATGTTAGTGTATGTTAGGAACTTAGAGACTAATGCAACTACTTATGCATACAATGCAACTCTAACGAGCACTTATTCAGATTCTATGTTGCCCATACAATATAGGTCTGAGGGCAAGCCCTTAATGTAACGCCCCGACTTTCAAATACAGGTAATTCATAGTAGAAACATGATCTTTTACTTCAAATTCGTACTAAAAATACAAAGAATTTAAAACTTTTTCATTACATAGTCATTATTTACAACACGCAGCGGAAAATTTACGTAAAAGATTAAAATTTATAACATTAAACATCTTCAATTGTGAAACAGTCATCAACACCAAACTTGTATCCTCGTCGCTCGCTAATCCGAGTTCTGCAACTTGAAAACTGTGGGTAAGTGTACAAAATCGCAACAAGTAGTATAGATAAGTGAAAAGAGTGTCGAACCCACAAGGACTAATTATTTTACTGAGTACCGAAATTTACTAGATTAACTAAACTACTATTTGGAAAATTGAAATTAATAAAGAAAGCAACTAAATTAAATTAATCAAAAGACTTAACTAAATTAATTAAAACGAGCGGAATCTGGAATTTTGTTGTTTATTAATTGCAAAACTAATTCTAGGGCTTTTGATTTCACCAAATTAATCCCACACAATTCATAATTCCATGTGAATAAAAATATTATTTTTCCAAATTGTAGAATAAAATCCTCTAAGTATTCAATGCTTTCTCTCGAACAATACCAAAAATATCTCCAACTAACAGTTTGTCATATTTCTATGCAAATTTAATTAATTGAAGACTCATTAAGTTCAATGGATTTCTTTTCAGTCACACCAATCGCTGTAAATCATCTCTAATTTCGCTCAATCAATGATGTAATTCTATAATTCAAAATCACAAATTATCTCTCGGTCTCTCCATGATCCAATAAATCATACAAAAGTTGGACAAACAATTGTAAGCATTAAGAACAAAAATCAAATACACAACCATGAAAAAATAGAAAAATAATATGGAATTAAAATTGTGTTCTCAAAACTAGGCTACATCAAAGCCCTAGAAAAATAAAATTAGTTCATAATAAATTTGCAACTAACAAACATATTATTTGATTGCATAATAAAAATTAGAGAAGAAAAGAAGGAAGAAAGAACTCGATTGTTGTTGACGACCGAAATTGAAGAGCCTTGAAATCCAAGCACTTCTCTCTTTTTCTCTCTCTTCCTTCTCCTCTGTTTTCCTTTATGTCCTCGTCGATTTCCGTGCCGCAACCCAAGCCAAAGTGCAGCTGCTTTCCTTTTTTTTTCTTTTTCTACTGTGGAGCCGCTCCCACCAACCCACCTCTTCCTTCTTGATTTTCGTGCCGCAATTTCTCTGTTCACGCCGCCACCAACCCAGAAATCCACACCCTCCTCTGAGCCCTTCACCTGCACTTTATATAGGAAAAGTATAATAGGGTTAGGTTAGTTAATTAAGCTTAGTTAAATAAATAAATAATTAATTAGAATATTTAGATTAAGATTAATTTGTTAATCTAATTAACTAATTTTTTTAACTCTTTCCTCATCCATCAATCCGTACTGTACTTTTAAAATTATATAATTTAATTCCAACTCGTAATTGATAATAATATTTTCTATTAACTTTTTCGAGAACTAAATTGTAAAATTCAAAATTCAACAAATCAAAAAATTTAACAATCATTCTCTTTGTTTTCTTTGTTGTTTTTTAAAGAAAATCTTCACCTTTTGCATCAAAAATATCTTATTCCTTCAAAAATAATTAATTAACTAAAATCTATGGAAATAAGATCAATTATTAACAAGATAGACGAATACAAGCAATTTTTATGGGTAAATGAGTACAAATATTCATATAAAAATTAGACACATCACAATGCAACACTAATGCATACTTGTTTGGTTTCTATGCATCCCGTACTACATAGGTCTGAGGGTAGGCCCTTACGTACTCCTCATTATAAGATTGAATCCCTTGTTATGAAATCCTACTACGGTGACGAAAATAAGGTTCAGACATCCCACGAGTATGGATTCCAGCCCCGGAGTACACCTCCCGACCATACAGAATCCACATCGTGCTGACATCCCGCAAGTGCCGCACTAGCCCGGATTATATTGGAGATCCACCTCCTATCCGCCCGACTATTCATGATCTCTGAGTCCACATAGCCTCTGACAGTTAATTCCGATCCTCTGTAACATAATGCAATATTTGAGGTTCCTCTGATATATCTCAGAATCCTCTTTACTGTGCTCCAATGCTCTCTACCAGGATTCACCATGTATCGACTGACCGCTCCCACTACTTGTGCAATGTCTTGTCTTATACATATCAAATCCAACATCAAACTTCCCACTACTGATGTATACGGTACTCGAGATATCTCCTTCCTCTCTGCTTCATTACTAGGAGACAACTTGGAGGATAACTTGAAATTATCAGAAAGTGGGATAGAAATTGGCTTACAATCTTGCATATTGAAGCGCTGCAAGATCTTGTTGAAGTAGTAATTTTATGAAAACCAAATCTTCTTGTTATTTCTATCTCAGTGAATCTGCATCCTAGAATCTTGTTTGTTGATCCCAAGTCCTTCATGCCAAACTCCCTAGCCAACTGTGCCTTCAATTATTGGATTCAATCTTTGTTGGGGCCTGCAACCAACATGTCATCCACATATAACAATAGGATAATATAGTCACTCCCACCATCAGATCTTTTGTATTACGTACAGTGGGCTAAAATGAGTCTATTATATCCAAGGATAATAATGAAGAAATCAAATCTCTTAACCAATATCTCGGCACATGTTTGAGACCATACAGAGATTTGTTCAACCTACAAACCAAGTCTCCTAGCCTGTTTCAGCAGAACTTTCTGGTTAGAGCATATAAATTTCTTCTTCAAGATCTCCCTAAAGAAAAGCAGTCTTCACATCTAGCTGCTCTAGATGTAGGTTAAACATAGCACACATTGCCACGACTACTCTGACTATCGTGTTTCGAACCACAAGTGAAAATATCTCATTGAAGTCAATACCTTCTTTCTTGCACGATACCGCTCTACTTGGTCATTACCATCGCGCTTGATCTTGTAGGCCATTTGTTGCTGATGATTTTTTTGCCTTGTGGTAGCGTAACAAGATCCCATATCATGTTCTTATGTAGGGCTTCAATTTCTTCCTGCATTGCTCCATCCACAGGGATACATCCGAGCCTTTGATTACCTCCTGGAAAGATGATGGCTCTCAATCCTCTGTTAAAAGATAGTATGCAACATAGCTTTCCATAACATACTCCGAGTGCCAAGCTGGCGGTTTTCTCTCACGAGTTGACCGACGAACTTCTGGAGCCTCGATGTGTCATGATGCCTCTCTCCCTGGTGCCCCCCCCCCACCTGTGGTACCAGGCGCGTTGATTTTCCAAATGAAAACAACTCCAATTTTCTCCCCCTTTGTTGGATCTCCTTCCATTTTATGCTGTGCACCCGATTCCTGACTCACAAACGGCCCAGGTTGATCCCCTCGAACTGGTTCAAGAACTAGACCCGATGTGAGCTAGTTTTCCTTATTTTTTGGGACCATTTCCAGTTTGAACCACTCCCTATCTTCTCTAATTCTTTCCCCACCTAGCTGCTTGAGGTGACAACCACCGAGCAGGTGAACGATCTCCCCTTGTTCTCGTCAGCGAATAGTCATTTATTGATCGGTGGTTTGAGCACTACTTCCTCCCTCTTCTGATTTTTGTCTTTTCTGTCTTCGACGGCAATTGCAACATGGTGGAGTTTATTCACCATTATTTTTCTAACCACCATCAGGATCTTGTCGACACTTTGGCATCTGATCCTTGTTCTTGCATAGCCCCTTTTAAATTTCATCGTGAGTTGATCCACCTCCAACACTAAGCCAAATTTGCGAACGACATCTTGCAATCCACCCAACTCCCAACAGTGTGCGACAGCCTAACGAGCCGAATCCAAGCTTCCGCCGACAACCCTTCTTCAACCGACCTTTCTTCCCACGACCATGGTTCGATACTGATGTCAAACCGTCCCCCGATAATCTTGATCCCATCTCTCCTAGCAAGAGAGGCAACACCCTCGGTGGTCGGAAATTCTGCCACCCAATAGTCTTGTACTTTATGAAGTTCTTAGCTTAGGTGATTGAATGAGTCAGATACATTTCTTAATCCGATGACCACCTCCACTATTGACGACCACCTCGTAACCACCCTGACGACCCCTAACTTCATTTTCAATATCTCCTTGTTGGTTTTTCATTGCTTTTGAGACTATGATGATGGTGTGAACATAATTCCTTTATGTTTGGGGTCATTTCTCCTCAGTCGTAATCCCGCCTAGCCTACCACCTCTAATAGTACATGCCTGAACTTTGTGTCATGGCTCCTTGCATTTGATGCCCACGAAGATCCTGATCGGACACTCCTCTTTGCGATGATAATCGCTACAAAACAAGAACGTCTCCACCCTCGCCTTGGCCCGAAGCTTCTCATGTTTCTTGGTGGATCAAGACCTAAAGATTTCCAAGGAGCTTCCCCTCGATCGTCCCTCCCCACCAGCCCGTCTTCTCTATGTTTGATTTCGTGGAGCGCTGATAAGAGTTCCTATTCCGAGAATGTCCTGGGGGGATCTAGGGGGAGTTGACAACTTGTTGTACGTCGGGAGAGGTGTAGGGAGCTTGGGGAGCTTGCTATATGTCAAGGATCTTCAATGAGGCGGCAGTTCATGGTGATGGTTGAAGAAAATAATTTTGAGAAAATAATTCTTATTCATCTTATTTTTTCTTTACTGTATACATCTATATATAAGATTACATTCTTGTAGAAGAAGAAAGGAGAATGGGAGAAGATTTGGAAGATGAGAGATTTGGGAAATCTGTTTCCTATATTAGGAAACAGAATATACAAATACCATATTTCAACACTCCCCCTCAAGTTGGTGCATAGATATCGAGCATGCCCAACTTGTCAACAAATTTCAAGAAGAGCCGAGTCGAAATGGCCTTGGTTAGGATATCTGCAAGTTGATCTTCTGACTTCACTTTGGATATCTCAATAACTTTTTCATCTAATTTTTCTTTGATGAAGAATCTGTCCACCTCTACATGTTTCGTCCTATCATGCTGAACTGGATTAGCCGCAATATCACACGCTGCTTGACTGTCACAATAGACCTTCATAGGTTCCTTTGGACCATAGCCTAAGTCCTGCAACTAGAGTTTCAGCCATAAAGCTTCTGTTATACTTAAAGCTACTCCACGATACTCAGCCTCTGCACTAGAGCGTGCAACAACATTTTGCTTCATGCTCCTCCATGTAACTAAATTTCCTCCAACAAAGGTGAAATATCCTGAAGTGGAGCGCCTATCGATTGTAGATCCTGCCCAATCAGCACCAGTATATGCCTCAACCTTCAAGTGGCCATATTTCGCAAATAAGACTCCTTTTCCTGGGGCTGACTTAATGTATCTCATAATTCTCATTACCGTGTCCATATGTTGTTCCCGAGGTGCATGCATAAACTGGCTTACCACACTTAAAGCATATGACAAATCTGGCCGTGTATGTGGAAGATACATTAGTCGTCCAACCAATCTCTGATATCTTTCCTTATCACAAGGCACTTGATCAGCTTCGTTGCATAGTTTCAGTCCTTCTTCCAATGGTGTACTAATCGGTTGACAGGCGGACATTCCAGTTTCCTTCAATAAATCCAGAGCATATTTTCTTTGAGAAAGAAATATCCCCTTTCTTGAGCGAGAAACTTCAATACCAAGGAAGTATCTCAAAGAACCAAGATCTTTCATTTCGAACTCTTGTGACAAGTAGTTCTTTAATGCCTTCATCTCCTCAGGATCATCTCCAGTTACTATCATATCATCAACATAAATAATGAGAGCAGTAATTTTACCTTCTTTCCTTTTTAGGAATAGAGTATGATCAGAATTACTCTGATCGTATCCGAATGTCCTCATTGATTTTGTAAATCTCCCAACCAGGCTCTTGGCGACTGCTTCAGTCCATACAATGCTTTCTTCAGACGACATACTTTGTTGCTGTGTTGGACTGGTCTGTTTGACCCTGGTGGAAGATCCATATAGACTTCTTCTGTCAATTCCCCATGCAAAAATGCATTCTTCACATCAAATTGCTCCAACGGCTAGTTAAGATTTGCAGCAAGTGACAGTAGAACTCGAATAGTGTTGAACTTTGCCACAGGTGCAAATGTTTTGTCATAATCAATTCCATAAGTTTGAGTGTACCCTTTGGCAACCAGCCTTGCTTTGTACCGCTCTATCGAACCATCCGATTTATATTTCACTGTATAAATCCATCTGCATCCTACTGGCTTCTTCCCTGCTGGCAACTCGACTATCTCCCAAGTCTCATTCTTCTTCAAGGACTTCATCTCCTCATCCATAGCTGCTTTCCACCTTGGATCGGCTAAGGCTTCCTGCACACTGTTAGGAATAGATACAGCAGATAATTGATTTACAAATGACTTATTTGATTCAGACAATCGGTGAGTGGACACATATGACTCATGGGATACTTGACATTACTAGTGGGATTAGGCTCGTAAGTGGGTTTGGGGATACCTCTAGTAGTACGGTTTGGGAGTTCTCTTCTTGGAGCTTCGGACAGCGATGACGATTGGTTTTGGGGTTCTGCTGAGAGCAGAGATAGATTTGATGAGACTGGTGGTGGAGATGGTTCAGATGGTGCTGGTGGTGGAGATGTCTCATCTTCATGGAGGTTCGACACTGACTGCAGATCTTCGTGAAAATTTTCTTCCTCAACCAAGTCTTCATTCGAGTGATCGTCATTACTTACATCCTGATTTTCTCCCCTTATATCTGATTGTTCAGTTTGAATATCAATTACTTCATCATAGGCAAGAGTTTGAACTTCACTTCGGTGCTCCCCCTGAAGTTCAACCTCAGAGGAAAAATACATCTCATCTTCATGGAACACAACATCCATAGTCACAAACATCTTTTGAGTTGGTGGGTGATAACATCGATACCCTTTCTTATTCTGTGCATATCCCACGAAAACACAGCGGATAGCTCAAGGAGTTAACTTATTGCGTTCATGTTGATAAAGATGAACAAATGCAACACACCCAAACACACGAGGTGGCAAGTTGACGACTTTTGGTGCATTCACAGCTTCAGTTAATGCTTGAAATGGTGTGAGGAAGTATAGGATTTTAGAGGGAACTCGGTTGATTAAGTATGCAGCAGAAGTAAGGGCTTCTCCCCAATAAATGAGTGGCATATTTCTATGGATGAGAGAAGCACGGACCACTTCGAGCAAGTGTCTATTTTTTCTTTCTGCAACCCCATTCTGTTGAGGTGTATACGAGCATGTAGTCTGATGAACAATTCCGTGTTCCACCAAATATTGTTGCAGATTTGAACTCAGGTACTCTCCGCCATTATCACTCCTAAGAACTTGAATCTGTGATTTATACTGAATCATAACATGTTTGTGAAATTTCTAAAACAAACCACTAACTTCACTTTTCGACTTCATCAAACAAATCCAGGTCATACGGGTACAGTCATCAATAAAGGTCACAAACCATTTTGCTCCTTCGAATGTACTGGTTTTGGATGGACCCCAAACATCAGAATGAATAATCATAAAAGGAAGAGAGCTTCGACTTGGACTTGGAGGAAAAGAAACACGATGACCTTTTGCGAGTTCACACACATCACACCGAAATGCAGATATATCCAACTTCAAAAATAAACTTAGAAATAATTTCTTCAAATAACCAAAAGAAGCATGCCCTAGGCGTCGATGCCATAACCAAATATCTGATTTCTTCTTCTCATCTTCGGATCCTTCCACACTTAGAGCTTGAGTCAACTTGCTCGAACATTCAGATTCTAAATCTAGGTAATAGAGCTTCCCGTGTCTAACCCCATAACCAATCGTCTTGCGAGTCCGAATATCCTTGAACACACAATGTGAAGGCCAAAATACTACAATACAATGTAAGGCAGTGGTTATTTGGGCAACAGATAATAGGTTGAAATTCAAGGATGGCACAACTAGGACAGTATCTAAGGTTAGGTTGTTTGTGAGGTGGATGGTACCCTCGCCAGTAATAGTGGCAGGATCACAATTGGCAGTGGACACAGTTGATTTAGTGGATGGTTGAAAATTTTGTACTTGTCTAGAATCAAAAGTCATATGGTCGGTAGCACCCGAATCAATTATCCATGCACTATTCATAACAGAAGCAGAAATATTAAATATCTTACCATCATTACCTGCAGCCGTAACTAATGTAGAAGCGAGTCCAATATTCTTCTTAGCTCCATCAGTTTGTCCCATTGTAGCAGCACAAGAAAAACAACGGATCTGATTGACACAACTTGGCCAAGATCAGCAACTAGCACAACCAATAGAATAGCTCCGTTTAGATCCGATCTGGATCAAATCCAAGAGCTCAAACACCAAATAGCAAAAACAATCCACAAATGAAAAATGGATCTATCCAGGGATCTGAAAAACAAAAAATCAGATCTGGATCTGTAGACTTGGGGTATCGCGCAATCGAGTTCGGCAGTGATTGAAGAGGACGATGATGGCGGGGTTCGGTGGGTGCAGCAGGAGGCAGTGGCGGCTTGGAGGTGGAAGACGATGGGAACCTTCAAGAAGCGGCGGCGGATGGAGGTTGTATACGCGGCGAGCTAGGGCTTCGGCGAAGAATCCAGCGACGATGGGAGAAGAAGACGGTGGGTTGGATGGAGATGGGGTAGTGGCCGGAGCGACGGAGTGAGGTCGCTGGCTGCAGTGATGCTAGGATTGGCTGCTGGCTGTTGGCTATCGCTGGCGTCGGAGGCAGGACAGGGCGGTGCAGCGGAAGAAGACAGTGGGTTCACAGGGGATGACGGCGGTGCTTCAGTTGAGGTTTCGACAGGGCGAAGAGGGCACGAGGCTCAGGTGGCTTGCTGTTGACGACGGAGGGCAAGTGCTCGGGTGTCGCAAAGTCGAGGCAGCGTCAGGGCTGCGACTTCTGGCTGCTGACTTCGAGGAGATGATCGGGATCAAGTCGGGATCAGGTCGGGATGGAGGTGTCAGATCCGATCACCTCCAATTTCTTCTTTAACTAGCCTAGATCTTTGGCTCTGATACCATGAATAAAATAATTTTGAGAAAATAATTCTTATTCATCTTATTTTTTCTTTACTGTATACATCTATATATAAGATTACATTCTTGGAGAAGAAGAAAGGAGAATGAGAGAAGATTTGAAAGATGAGAGATTTGGGGAATCTGTTTCCTATATTAGGAAACAGAATATACAAATACCATATTTCAACAATGGTGGTGTTGGTAGACCCTCTCTCCTCATTGGAGTTTCTCCCTTTCTCACCGTTTATGTGCCCTGTATTCATCGTCGGCGATCTCGACCTCTTCCGGCAATATTCTCTCTTTCCCTGATTGCCACCTCCTCTCCCCTGAATAGGGAATGTTACGGCGCCAGGTTTGGGAGAATAACACCCCACCTCTCTTCTATCGTCACCTCTCCTCGCCGGCGATCTTTCCCAGTGAACCTCCCTGTGCGCACCCCCTGCTGCTGAGCGGTTGACTCCTGCCGACTATGTGGGTGCCTCCGTTCTTCATCGTTGTTGTTGTCCCTGTGCTCCCACCCTCTCTCTCTCTCTCTTTCTCTTTCTCAACTCTCATGTCTTTTTACGAGTTTTTTTAAGGAAATGCTTATTAATGTTGGTACATATGTTTTATTAAATTTACCTTTTTCTCATATTGATGATAATTGCCCTTAAGCACATTATTATACTGGGACACTGAACATAATTGTTTTGTTTTTTAAAAGTTTTTCCCGAATACTGTTCACTTGGTGCATGTTAGTATACACTATTGTTTAAGGGCAATTGTCACTGATAAACTTATTAATTTTCGTTTCTCTCTTGAAACTTAATTTAGGGGAGGAAAGGGTTGTTGAGAACTTTATTCTAATTACCTAGAAAAATGAGGTTTCAAATATTTTATTATTCGTAAACTAAAACTTGCTTTAACTAGTTACAATTCTCACTTATTTCCTTAAATATATTAGTTCTCTACCATTACTAGTTGTTAATGCTTGTAGCAAAGTTACATGATTTTACTGGATATCACTAAATAGCATATAATTTTTAATTTTCTTTTTTTCTTTTTTCATTCATTAGGATAGATTTCATTATGCCATATATCCACTTAATTGTTTATGGTTTTGTAGTTTATCATTGTAACAGATTTTACCATAATGGTTATTTAAGCCTCCTTAGATTTTTTTTTTATTAACCTTAAGTAATAACGTCAACCAGTGGATCGTAAGTATGAAAGAAAAATCTAATAGATAGGATACAGTACAATCATCCATTAAAGGAGCGTTTGGTTTGATATAATGTGCAAGGAAATCTGGGATACCCTCGTCTACCTGATTTAGTTAGATACGGACATAGTATTGGAAGAATAATTAAATTCCCATGGGATTTAAAAACCCCTGCCAGGATTAACTTCCATCCCTCAATAGGTGTGGACGGGAATTCCCCTATCAAATAGAGCTGAAAACAATTACATACCAAAACAACTTTGTAGATTTTCACCATCTTTCTCCCTGGTCATATACACTCTCATTTTGTTCACTTTCTATCACTCCCACGGGAACATAAAACCCTAACCAGGTAACCTCTCTCTCTCTCCACCGGTCCACCACAGCACCCTGCGCACCCTTTCTCTCCCTTCACCCGAGGATAGTCGCGCACTGTCATCTATTACTTCTACTTTCTAACTCGATTTTTTTTTTTTTTTTTTTTTTTTTTGATGCAAAAGTGACTAACAACTCGATTTTTTATTATATATATTCATGCTCGGTTTATTTATTTATTTTTTTTAAGAATGAAATTGAACTTTCAGCCTATTGGATTAGTCAGGTAGGATAAATGAGTCTGATAAAACTATGATTGGTAGGGATCAATTATAAAGATGATGCTTTCTAGACTTTAGTATCTTCTACCACTCTAGAATCTAGACCTCAAGAAGTGAGGGATATTTCTTCTAGCTTTTTACTTGCAATAGCCATCAGTTATCCAATGTTTAGTTAAGTTAACTAAAGATACTTAGTTGCATGTGCACTTTTCTACGCTTTTCAGTTTGATAAGTTTTGCATATGTGAGTTCTCTAAGTAACGTGTAAATTAATTATTGTTTTTAATTGTTGGTCTGATTCATATAATATCTCTTATACTATAACCAGATGGCCGATCTTACAATCTGCAGTATACAACAAGTTACTATCATCGCCATTTACTTGTATGTGTACAAATTATCGGTAATGCTAACTATGATGTCCTATATAGAACATACAAGACCTAGAGCTCGAAGAGTTAGTTGGAGCATGTATGATAGATATGTAAAGCGTAGCATTAACGTGAGAATGTTGATTTATGAAAGTGACGAGTTATGTAAGGAAAATATCCGCATGGATAGGAGGGCCTTTCATAATTTGTGTCACCTACTTCAAATGAGGGGAAATTTGCAAGAAACTAAGAACACATGCATAGAGGAAATGGTTGCAATGTTCCTGCATATTTGTGCACACAGTGAAAAGAATCGGTGCATGAAGAGACAATTTGTTAGGTCAAAGGAAACAATAAGTAGGCAATTTGGACAAGTGTTGAATTCAATATTGCGTTTACATGATATTCTGTTGAAAAAGCCTGAAGCAGTCCCTGAAAATTCAACCGATCATACTTGGAAATGGTTCAAGAATTGTCTAGGAGCACTAGATGGCACATATATCCAAGTGCATGCACTAGAAGCAGACAAACCACGGTACAAAACCAGAAAAGGTGGAATAGCAACTAATGTCTTAGGTGTATGTTCGCAAGACATGCAATTCATATACATACTACCCGGTTGGGAGGGTTCAGTCGCTGACTCCAGGGTTCTTCGAGATGCAATATCGAGAAAAAATGGATTGGTAGTTCCCAAAGGTATTATTTATTTATTTATTTATTTATTTATTGGGGGGAAAAAATGGATTGGTAGTTCCCAAAGGTATTATTTATTTATTTATTTATTTATTTATTGGGGGGGGGGGGGGGGGGGGGGGGGGGGGAGTCAGTTTAGGTGTATTATTATATTTAACATATTGGTTGATAATTAATAGGTTATTACTATTTGTGTGATGCTGGATATATGAATGGGGAAGGATTTCTTACACCGTATCGTGGACAACGTTATCACTTGAATGATTGGCGACAAAGTCGTCAGGCAAAAACTGCACAAGAGTTTTATAATTACAAACATTCAAGTGCTAGGAACGTCATTGAAAGATGCTTCGGTCTTTTGAAAGGTAGATGGGCTATTTTAAGAGGAGATTCACATTATCCAGTCAAAACTCAGTGCCGAATAATTTCTGCTTGCGCTCTACTTCACAACTTCTGCATGCGGGAGATGGTATTCGATGAAGACGTGGAAGATGATATGGACTACCAAGAATTGGAAGGTGATCGTATTACACATGTTGAGCCTTCCGATGCATGGACCCAATGGAGAGAGAACCTAGCACAGGAAATGTGGAAGAATCGTAAACATATAGTTGGCTGTGATGGATGATTGAACTTATTCTATTGATATTATCACTTGAGTAGTTATCTTGTCTTGAGTTGAATTTTGGCCTGTTAAAGTCACTTGAGCTTTTCTGTTGTAATTGGAACTTGGGAAATTGTTTTGCTTGGATAGAATTTTTACTTGTTTGCATTTATGAGTTTATGAACTTACTCTTTCCAATTGTTTTAATTCTTAGATGTCTCTTTTTGATGTTCTTATAAATATATTCTGAGATGGCAATATTGATTATTTGGCAACAGTATTGCAGTTTTAAATTGAAGGTGCAATTATAATGTGATTGTCTATTTCATTAATACAGGTATGGACACACGTAGTCAGAATGAGAATGGAAAAGTGAAACACGTGTGGACTCCAGCAGAAGATGCAAAATTGATTGAATGCCTACAAGAGTTGGTAAATAGCGGAAGATGGAGAGCAGACAATGGAACCTTCAGGCCAGGCTATCTGGCACAACTAGAGAAGTACATGCATGATAGAATACCCCGCACTAAAATAAAGGCGTCTCCGCACATCGAGTCTAGAGTGAAGATTTGGCGAAAACAGTACCACGCCATCGCAGAGATGCTAAGCAACAAGGGCTCAGGATTTGGTTGGAGTGATACAGACCAGTGCATTATCTGCGAATTACCTATATTTGAAGATTGGGTTAAGGTAAAATATTTCAAAACTTGATTACATTTGTCAAATGCTATTTACTATCTACTTCAATTATAAATCTTAGAATTAAACATCAATTATAAAACGTGCTTCCTTTTTCTTTTGAGAAAAATTGCAAATATATTCGAGCATATCCATATATCACTTCTGATATAATATTCCTAGACATTTCAGCATTCAGTTTCACCTTTTCATACATTCTACTATGCATATACATGTGCATCTACAG